>JAEIGO010000395.1:0-657083 GCA_018903765.1 Drosophila aff. chauvacae BK-2020 | reverse complement strand
AAGTGGCGCGCAATTAAATAATAAATGAGTGTTAGAAATGAAGAAAGTTATTAAAACCGCAAAAACGTTCCGCCTTTCGGCTGGATTCTCTGGTTCGCCGGGTTCTGGGTGCGTCCGTCATTTTTTGTACAATAAGTGCTCCAATTCGGACAGGCGAGCAGAAGACTGGAGACTGGAAACTGCGGACGGCGGGAATGTGGAATGTGGAGCGAAAACAACGAACAACGAGTTCTGGTTCGAGTGACTCTCTTTCTGTTTTTTTCCGGCTGCGCTTTGTTATTCCCATTCTTAATACCAGCTACTAATACATACAAGCAGACTTGCAACTCTTGGCGTAACAACAACAACAACTTGTGTTAACTCGTGTTTCCTTTCCTTTATTCACCGATTCATTATCCCTTAGTGCAGGTTTAGTTTATGTAACTTTTGAAGTCGATAAATAATACTATCATACTACCAAACAATTTAATAATTATATATAATTACCATTTTTTGTATTATTTTTTTAATGTTATTATTTATTCATTTTTATTTGTGTTTTCATTTTTTGCAGTTTTGTTTTTATTATTTACTTAATTGACTTTTTAACTTTATTTCAGCACAGTCTTTCTTTTCGAAATATGCGAAGGTCTGAACATTTTGCTTTTAAAATGGTAACTTTAACAATTAATATATTTTAGAATAATTAAAACAGGCAATTTAAGAATGTTTTTATTGTTTACCAAAAATCTTCTTAAATCTCGACTTCTTGACTCTCGCCTTCTTCTTGACTTCTGATCCTATCGATAATATATGCAGCGTTGCCACCAAGACCATCACACCGTCACGACCATCATTGTTTACATACATATTAAATAAATAAATATAACCCCTATCTTACAGAAGTGGAGCTCCTCCATTTGTCCAATTAACGTGTCACTGGGACCGGACCGACTCTGAGGAGTGTCAGCGCGGTGGAGGACGGAATGAGCTCTGAGGCGGAGGAGATGGACCCAGCGGCAAACCGAATCCCTGCCGCCGACTGGTGTGGCGGACAAAGAGAATCCGGGAGCCAAGTGCCGGGGACAATGGTGAGTGTCAAGTGTTGATATTTAAGCTGCAGAGCAGTAACCCGCGCCTCGGGTAGGAAGCACCTCACACCTCGCACCTCACACCTCGAAACCCAAAACCACATTGAAGTGCAGGGAAATAAAATTTGGTCAACGAGTGCAGGAGATACGAAAGGAGGCGGCAGGCAATGTTGCAATGAATATATGGCAACTGCAATGCAGCTGGCCCCGAGGCGGGGGCGAGATACTGCCTAACAAACTAACAAAAGGCAACTCTGTGGCAGCTGCACTTGTCCCCACACTCTAAATCCAACTCAATTCTAGGAAATACCACCCCCCAGCCAGGACATCCCCGTTGGCCGTACGTTTCAATGTTCCGTCCAGAAATGGCGACAAAAAAACTAAAAAATGAAGAAAGTAAAGGAAAAACCATGCCCCCCTCTCACCGGAAATGGCATTTAAGCGGATTTCGTTCCTCGAGTGCTTAGCTGGCGGGGATCAGAGGCAACGGGGAGACGGGGAACAGGTTATTCGGCACTGTGAATAGCCAAATGTTTGAGTCAACCTCTGAAAAGAAGGAACGCCTGAATGATGTTTGAGGACTCCCGCAGGGATAACGCTCTGAAAAGCCGAAAGCAAGCACTGCCAGCGAGGAAAAGCTGTCGCTTAAAAACAGAAACTGACCTTCAATTAATTCAAGCTTAAATAGGTTTGATGCTGTTTTTAATCTTAGATTTTAATTCATTAAATATTATTATTATTTATTATCATTATTATTAATTCATTAATTAATATCACACCTATTTAAGCTTCAATTGTTTCCTAAATTAATTAATTATATAAATTAACTTAAATATTTTTAAGAGAGTATCGTATAAATTCCATATAGTTTAGAGTTGGAATCTAGGAAAATTACAAACTGATAAATCCACAACAATATCGTTCTGGGATTTTTTTTTAATAATAACTTGGCTAAAACTAAACCGATTTCAGTCTGGTTTGGTTTTTTCTTCTTTAAAACTCGATTTCTAAATTTTGACCAAATGTTGAAGATTTGGACGATGTTACCCCTTACATTTAAAAACAAAAAAAATGGGTCACATTTTTCTTCTGTAAAATCGGTAACCCTTGAATGGTTTTTTGACCATAACTTGGCTCAAACAGTCTGGTTTGGTTTTTTCTTCTTGGTTTTTATAGGAGAACGTTTCTGCATTTTAAACTCGATTTCTAATTTTTTGCCAACTTTTGGCCAATTTTTGACATGTCTAGATCGATTCTGCTTTTGATGCTAATCAAAAATATATATGGTTTATAGGGTCGGAAATGACTCCCTTTAATTGTTTTCGACTGAAATCTACATGATTTCCCCTCATGAGATAATTGAGCTTTGATTTTTGTATCATTGAATTCCACAGAGTTCTAGTGATGTCCTTCCATCTTGCCTCCTAACTGACAAAAATGTGATCAATTTCCCTGTTAATACCTGAAAATCTGTCTATAATTTCACCATTAAATCTCGTTCTTATTCAAACAAATCTGATGACTCCTCAAATTTGTTGCCTGCTGACAGGCAACAGCAACAATGACAACCAGAACGACGACGACGACGACGACGACGACGGCGACGGCGACGGCGACAAGGACAAGGACATTGACAAGGACATGGATGGGGAGTCTCTGCTGCTGCCGTCGCCTTCAACCGCCAGACAAGCATATTTTTGGCCCCTTATGCTGATGACAATAGCTTCAATCCCCGAATCCCCGGTTTCTGCAGCAGGAAGCTTCCCAAGGGGAGTTGCTAGTGGCTGAGCCGAACCATATGTCCGTCCGAGGGTGCCACTTCTTTTCCAGATTTTCCCTAGAGAGAGCTTTCCCTTCTGCTGTAGAGGAGCCAGGAGCTTTCTGTTTATTTTTTGGGGGTCGGGGGATCCACTTCTCGAAGGAGTCATTCCACTGGCCAAGTGCCAGTGAAGCCAGCTGGCTTCCAGTCTGCCCTGGACGATGCCAATGAGCTTTTCAAGCTGGTTCCTCCAACAAAAAAAACAAATCATATGTCGACGGAAGCTTTCCTTCCCGGCGCAGGACGGAGAACAGCTGAGGCGGGAGGCGGTAGGCGGTAGGCGGAAAACGCGCCCCGATGACGCCATGGATATAAAGGGGTTAAGGGGATGAAAAGGCGATTAAAGCGAAATGTTGGCTCTGACAGATGTCTAGACAAGGAGTTGGGGCTCGGAGTATGACTCGCTGATGGATGAATGGATTAATTGATCGAAGTTGGTTGGGGAGCCATAAAGTTATGGAAAAACGTTGACCGCTGCTGAAAAATCAAATTATTTCACTTGCGGGAGATCCTTTGCCAAGCCTGAAAATTCATTTGTCGCTGCTGCTTTTCGCATTTCGCTGCAGTTTTTCCCCCCAAAGAGCACTTGCCAGCTTGCTGGCGCGTTGCGAGGCTCTACAAGAAATAAAAAAAAATATATATGTATATAAACAAATACATAAATACAAGTGTAAATATAAATATAAATACAACTGCAGGAACACAGGTGCAGATGTCGATGGATGTAGGCACCTGAACAAAAAATGATGTAATAATTTAGATTTCATGAAAATTATTTGGGAAAGCGCACACCTGATTTGTTGTGGCTGATCTCAAGAGACCTTTTTTTTTTTTAAAGTTTTAAGGATCCCTGAAGTTGCAGCTGAAGTTTATCCCTTAACAACATAAATAACCGTTCAACATATCTTCATTTATTTAAATTTCTTGCTCATATAATAGCATACAGATTTTTTGTTCCTGTGCATTTAATATATATGTAAAAACATATGTGGCTCATGCTGCCAGCTGAGTGGCGGCAATGTGCGATGTGTGCTGCCCCTTGTACTTTTCAATGGGCTCCCTCAGTCGCCCATAGAGAGTGCATGGCATTTAAAACATTTCACCTGCCCGCCGCCACCACCACCAAATGCGGTCTTTGATTTTCCGCCCACGCAAAAGGTATAAGCGAAGCAGTGGAACCTGTGTTCCTGACAGCTGTCCGGAGGACATTTTGCAAGCTTGTATGTCGATTTGAGAAGAGGGGTTCAACCTCATTAACTGAAACTTCCACTAAACTGTAACTGCAACTTAATTGCCAAACAAACTGGAGAGACTTAAGTTGGCTGTAAATCACATTACGTTAAGTCAATTTTGGATTCTGATTTATTTACCACTAAAATGGAAACAGAAATATTTATATTTTGGGATACAATACATAGAGGGTCAGGAGTTCACAGCTCGCATGGAATTCCATTACCATTTCGTTGGTTGTTGGACTTAAAGGGAACACCCTTAATTAGCACACAAATACACGCACTACTGAAAGTGTGTTCCTTGGCACTCGTCCTTTTTTTATTTTATTTTAAAGTTCGTTCTGTTTTTGTACGTACCACGTACCACGTACCACGTACAAGGGTACAACGGGGCGTAAAGTGGCCAACAACATGCCCAGCCCGGCCCCCTTTTTGGGGCGCCATTTCTTTACCCTTTCCAGGGTTTTTTGTAGAATGTGGAACTCAAACTAAAGTTGGCTTTTACCGAGGGCGAGGCAACTCCTCCTTGGTTGGTAAACTGCCTGCAACAGTATCCGACCCAAGGATACCCGGTCAGAAAGCATAGCATTCTTGCACAGAAATCGATGCCCCATCGATGGGTTTACTATTTGAAAGGTTTATCCAGGGTAATCCCGAAGTATAACTAATCTCTTCTTTGAGACATTGTATCAATGCTGCATACCCTGGGACCCAAACGTGTACCGATTGTAGGGAGGTGGAACCAAGGGCAAGCAACCGAAACAATGTTCAGGAGAAGATGCTGCTGATATATATATACATATTAGTGTCCTCCAGTTTGGAGGCGAGATAGCGGCAGGAGCTGGAAAAGTTTACTCCCAAGGAAGGAGCTGGACTGACAGGCTGCTGCCTCTAGCTTTAGCCTTTAAAGGGTATTAACATATAATATTTAAGAGCCTTCCTTGCCCAAAGCACACAAACAATTTAAGTACACTTTGCTGGCTTAATTTATTAAGACTTCTTTTTTGAAGATTCCACCAATTAGGAACATTTTAAACTGTGTACGGGGATTAGGACTAGGCCCTGCACAGTTTACTTACAAAATCAAGTAACTATAATAACTAAGCGACTGTCATGCGACACAATCCCATTTAGTTTGCCAGCAGCCTCTTTCAATTGTCGCTGTCCCTTCGTCCTTTGTTGTTGATTTTGGGGCAGCGTCCTTCTTTTTGGCAGCGCTATTTTGTGGGTTAAGTAATTCCCGATCTGCAATTATCCTGTTTTCGTTGGGCCCTCGCCCTGTAATTGGGATTTGCCTGCCCTGCCGCAGTGCTGCAATTGGAAAATTGAAAATGAAATTCAACTTCTATTCCTATTTCCATGGTAATTTGAATTTAATTTCGATGGCGGGTTAAATCGATTAAACCGCAACGATCGATTGGCCAGCTTCTTTGCCATCAATCAAGCGTCGTAGCCAAGCTGCCTTTTGCCTATTTATACATTTTTTTCCTCCTTTGGGGCGACCTTTTATGCAATTTGCTAGATGGCATTGGGTGGCGGCTTAATTAATGCACATTTGCCCATTGACATTTCATAATTGATGTGACAGTGGGTGGCGAAGGTTGCATAAGAATGCAGCAAAGAAGAAAAGGGTTTAAAAAAGTCTCGGGAAAGGTGAATAATATAAAACTAAACAAGTACTAAAAAACTATATATTTTATATAAAAGTTTCCTAACTTCCCTTCTTTTGAATCGCTTTAAAATGATGCTCTAGAGGTGACTATCGATAACAATAGTTATTAAGCTTGCACTTTCTGGTGCCTTAAAGCTAATTGTAAGTAGAAGAGAGATGTTTCTATGTGCTAGGGGTTGCAATTGTGTATATCGATAATTATCGTGTATGCGCTTGAGGTGGGAACTTTTATATATCGATCATTATCGTTATAAATCGTGAGCTTGCTTATACGTTAAAACCGGTTAAAAGTAGAAGAGAGTTTAAACCTTCAGACTTATTAGTAAAAAAATGTGAGTTTATGCTCTAGAGATGAAAACTTGTATATATCGATAATTATCGTTAGAAATCGTGAGAGTCCTCTACGTTAAAGCTAATTAGAAGTAAAAAGAGAGAGAGATTAGAGATAGTTTTGCGTAGTTTTCGCTGAATATATAATTGGAAATTACAAGGAACCCCCTCTCGCTCATTTTTCCATTCAAATTTGAAGCAAAACATTATCGCAGTGCCGTTGATTGGCCAGCAATCGGTGTGATTGGTTTGGTTGGGTTTATGTCCCCGATCCGATCGAGATATGTCCTGGGGCACTTGGCTGTTGTTGGCCAACGTCGCTCGTTCGTTAGCGTTTTATGGCTTATTTATTTATGGTTTGCCCAATAAACATTGAGGACACTCGCCAGACACACGCACTCACACGCCAGCCAGCCGATGTGACCCACTCTGCTCCGAGTGTGTGTGTGTGTGCCGCACTGCATAAATCCTTCTGGGCCCTATTCCCTTGCTGGTCTTCGCCTCCTCATCCTTCTCCTCCTGCTCCTCCTCCAGCCAGGCTCTAATGTGCGTCCTCGTTCGGCCTGCCAGGCTGCCAGGCTGCCATGCCAGACTGCCAGTCCAGCCGCCTGGCCCCCTGTGGGGTGCCTCGTTTAATTGGCCAACTGACTGCCGGCCAAGAGTCGGACCGACTGACTGACTGCGGGCTGCGAATGGAGCAGAAGGACATGTTAGCCATTTGGCAACTGACAAATGCCGCACGAAAACGCCGACTTTATTGAATTTGCTCTTTTGGCCGGCAAACTGGAACTTGGTGCAGCTCAGCAGCAGCAGCGGCAACTGCGACACAATGGCGGATGCGGCTCCTGCGGTTATCATCCTGACCAAGAGCCAAGAAGAACCGCCGCCGTTGCCGCCGCCCCCGTCATTTTCATTTCCATGTGAATGGGATTGGCATTGGGCTTGGGCTTGGGCATTGGGCATGGGCATGGGCAAGGCTATGCTCGTGGGCGGTGCAGAAATCGAAATCAAGAGCCCGACGGCGGTCACCAGATAGCTGAATCTTTAAGAAGGCATCACTCAGAAAAATATATAGCTTGAATTTAGAGTTTAAGCACATTTTTGCTTGGGTTAACCAGTTCATCATTTTGAATTTTAAATTGAAAATAAATTTTTAAACAAGTGTCCGATGGGTTGTTTAGTTTATCGAACCAAAAACAGCGTTACCCTCTGCAACAATAATTAGTAAGAATTCAGGCTTATTTTTAATCATAATCTGAAATATTTTTAGGCCTTCCCATGAAATATGATTACTATAGCTTAGACTAGAGATAATATCCATATTCCCTGGTACAGATATGACAGTTTTTAGCATGAAATTTCTCCCCGTGCTGGGGGAAGACAACGCCGCTGCTGACATTTAGCTTCACTTGAACAGTTGCCACTGCTAAGGGCTGCCTCGAAGCAGCAGCGACGACGGGGTGGCACCCCCTTCAGTAGCCTCGCATCCGCTATTGCGGACCCCCTGCTGCTCCTGCTCCTCCTCCTGCTGGTACTTTCCCTCCTTCCCCCCTCTAGCTTTTTTCCTATTTTTTGGCCTAATAGATGTGTACAGCGATGTCGGCGGCGGCATTTCAATTTAACTTGCCACGTGTCAAAGCCGCTCGCAATCCAAAGTGACACTCAGAAAACGGGGGGCTCCCTGGCCCAGGAATACCTTACAGGGGCTGCTCAAAAGGTACAAAATGTTATCCATAAGTGCAGGCTGTGTGTGTGTGCGGTGTGCTTCGCTGGGCTGCCTTTTACTTTATGGTTGCTGTGGCTGCCGCATCGATTTACGCCAAAAACTTGCGCCACAATGTGCCCCTGCAGTGCTCCACCCTGGGCAGGACCAAGGGCAGGAGCAAGAGCAAGGGCTGGATCAGGAGCAGGAGCAGGAGCAGGAGCAGGAGCAGGAACAGGAACAGGAGCAGGACGAACGCCCAGCAGGTGGCGTCTTAATAGTGTAGCAGCAGCAGAAGCAGCAATAACAACAGCAGCCAGAACACCTTTTGCTTTTGGCCTTAATGTCAGCTGACGGGGCCCGAAAGGGGCAACTTAATTAAAGCATTCGTTAAAGGTTGGTTTTTAATGGTTAATCGATAAAAAGTTCGATATATAGCATACGAAGCATTTTATAATATAATATTTAATATTTTACTTATCATAAGCTTATTTTTAAAGGGCATCATGAACTATTTTCTGTATGAAGCTTTAATTACTTGGTAGCAAACAGTTAATACATTTTATTGTTACTTATCGGAAATATCGCGTATGATATGATAAGGCTTAAGAAAATCCATTTAATATTTTGAATAAATTAATTTAGGCAAACTAATGGACAGTAATCGTTCGAATATCAATTGTATGATGAAATTAGCTGTTTGTTTTACTGTTTATTGTTTAATAACAACAATCGTTTGTTTAACAACTGTTCGATAGCAGTAATCGTTTTTTTTTTTTTAACATCTGCTCGATAAATCGGTAGTTTTAATTATGGCCACAAAATACTACTGTTTTAATTAAAATATTTATTCTGTTAATCGTTTAAAGAGCGTTTTATATGCTCTTATTTATCGAAAGTATCGATTATGCTATTATGACACTACGGTTTGGATTTAAGACAGACCATTCTTGTTAACAAGCTGTTTCTGATCGACAATATAGATACGATAAGATTTTATACAAAATATATATTTTGATTGCTTTACAACTGTTCTTTCAACTTTTATTTATCGATTCTAGCAATTATGGCATTGTGACACTACTTTGTTGCTCTCATTTCAATGCAGGTTTCATTACAAAAATCTAAAAATAGCTGTGAAGCGAAGCCCCCGCTTTGCCTTTGATCCAGATTAATGAGCCCGATGAGCTCTTCTGCGCCAACACCAGAAACTGTTTGTAATTTATCCAGCCCGAGGTGGCCATAAAGCGACTAGCCAGCTGCCTGTCTCAACTTTAACCCCGGACACGCCGGGTAAGTAGTAAGTAGCCTTTAATGTTTAATGGGCCCGGCATTAAAGATTCATTCAACACGTCCGAGGCACGAGTATTTTGTGATCTCTAAATAGTTTCTTGAGTTTCGCTTAGCTTTTTAGTATTATTTTTTGTTTAGGAAAATTGACAAAGCTGTGTGGGAAATTCCTGGTAAGGTCCTGGGCCTTTGCTAATCGTTAAATTTTAATAATGTAAATTTGTGTCCTAAATCCCTGACTCCTCCTCGTCGCTTTACGCCGATGTGCGTGTGTTATTCCCCAAAAAAAAGGACAACAAATAAAAAAAAAAAACTGCCAACAGCTGGCTCTTTGACCTTGAAATTCGTAACTCGATATAACCGAAATGCCCCAAAAAAAAAAAGCATGCTCTCCGGTTTTGTTGTTCTTTGCTTAGGCTACGACGCCATTTCGGGCCGCAGGATTGGGGGATGAACAGGACGGCAGGGCGGCAGGGCGGCAGGATGGCAGGATGGCAGTGTGGCAGTGTGGCACCGAGGAGCGCGGGATGAGGACAACCGCCATAAAACGCAATTGCTCGGAGTGCGTGAGAGGGAGCGCAGGGTCTCCCGGAGAAGTTGCCCCGAAAGGAAATGAAATATTAATAACAATGAAAGCAACAAGAGCAGCAGAGGAAATCAAGATACCACGACGTCTCTCACTCCCCCTTGGACTCGTCATAAAAATAACTGAAAGCGGATATCGGCCGGTGGTATAGGAACAACAATGGGTGGTGACTTCGACCTTGAGCACTTGGGGCTGCGGTCGTAAGTGGCTCCGTAAATAGCCGGCGGCGCGGAGTGTCCCGAGGCTAATTAGTGACTGGACATATATTTTAAGACAGAGTCACGCTGGGGAGCAGGAGAAGTGAAGGGAAGAAGGCACACGGGGAAAAAACTATGGTGTTCAGTGTTTTAATTGATGATTTTTTAGTGTCAGTATTTTCTCATCATTAGAATAATGCTGCCCAAGTACACAATTTATTATTCTTTGCCATCAATTGGGTCAATCTTTGGACAGCTTGGAGGGATGGTTCAAGGCCTTGATTGTGGTTTTCCATATGAATAATGGGTTTTCCTTTCTTTGTTTTTCTTTCCTGATTTTTATCCGATTTTATGAGGCTTCATTAATATCTCGAGAACTTCAATCGATTATTTAGATAAATTATAGAAAACGTCTGCATTTTTACTTACAATCTGTAAATATTTTAAATACAGTTTTTAATTGATGGTATTATCGATTAAATATATATTTTTTTATAGGATTTTGGTAGTGTTTTTAGTTTCCTTTTCTAAAACTGTGTTTAAATGATTTAAAATTTAAAAAGTAAATTTTTTTTTTACGAATATTATCGATTATTTATTTTGATTAATTTCCTTTTTATATTTTTGCCATTTAATTCGATTATTTCGATAAGTATTTGCCTTTACAATTTTTTTAGTAACTTTAAGGGGCATTTATACCTTTAAAATGTAGATTAATCTACATAACACCCATTTTTTCCAACGATAATTAACCAATCGATTATTTCGATTACTGTTTCCATTTAATGCTTTCGCCGCTGGCAACCAGCAACGCCTGTTTTGAAGCACTTAGACAAGTGGGTCACAATATCGATTGCCAGAAAGTTAGTTTAGTTGGCTGACTTCAGCTGGTACCCCTTTTACGACTTCGGTCCTCCCCCCACTTGAGTTATGCAAAGGATTTAGGGTATTCCCCGCTTTGGCAGTCGTTTGGTGCCAGAAGTTCGAATGCCGCAATTTCTGAGCTTCAATCTGGGGAATTAGTGGCGACACAGCTCCACCTTCTCCCGTCTCCTCCTCATCGTTCTTCTCCTCCGGGGACGCTTGAGGCTGTCATCTTCTGCCGGCGTCCTTAATTAATGCGCCAAGGAGCAGAGCAACCCAGGAGCAGAGCAGAGCACAGGAGCAGGAGAATTGATAATGGGTTGTGGGGTGGAGACTTAAGATATGAAGGAGAAAAGTGTTGAAGAAAATCAGGTGGCACTTTGAACTTCTCGTGAGCAACGGACAGCGGACAACGGACAGCGGACAACTGACAGCGAACAGCGACGCATGCCACTTGCAACTTCCGCTTCCGTTTCCGGAAGACGGCGTCGCGGCGCAAAGCCAAAGTGCAAGGCGCACACTCACACACACGCTGAGAGCGAAAAAAATCGATGCGAAAACGATCCGAAATTGCCGCCGCAGACCACGGTTACGGTTACGGTTCGGTGTCCCTCTGACATTTCTCGCCGGGGCCCTACTGTTGAAATTTATTAGGATTACACCGCAAACAGGCCCGAAAACAAGCAAGGACACGACAAACAGAAACCAACTGCCAAGAAAAGAAATGAGACACAGCGAAACGAACCGCAAAAAAAAAAAAAAAAAACGCAAAAAAAAGGAAGTAAAAGGGGTGGCTTTCAGTGAAAAATTAATCAAATACTCGACCATTAACCTTATAGAAGCCAATTATTTATGAAACTAAAAAAGAGTCAAGATTATTCACAGAAAAGTGTAATTGTTTTGGATTAAAATTATGAAAATTGTGTTCCAAAAAAATTCGAACCAAAAATCAGAGAGATTTATAATTTCAATTATTTCTATTATAGCTTAAAGACATTTTTATGCTTCAAAGCGGGCACGTTTTTAAGAAAAGACTTATATTTCCTTAAAAGCAAACGAAGCCCATTTTTAGGGCTCTAAGAAATCCCATTTTTGATGCTATTTTTCCTACCAAACTGGAGGGGTTTTCTGGTGTTAAGTTTGCTGGCGTTGCATTTCCAATTTTTTGGCCTACAGTCGCCCTTTTTTCCCCCTTTGCTCCTTCCTCTCTCTTCCTTTGGCGCGGAGTCATTTCTTCTAATTAATAAAACGCAATTTATTGTGCTGCCCACCTGGTCGCCGCCACCTAGCCAGGTGGCTCCTTCGCAAATGCCAAACGGAAATGAGCGATGTGCGAAGGGAGGAGTCGCTTGAGTATCGTTATAATTAAAAAGCGCCAGAAAATATTTAATACAATTATAATGAGCGTAATTAGAAGAGCAGAGCGAAGAGTGTTGAAAATATATATGCAGGAAATAATGTATACCATATACACACATATACATTATGCCTTAAGTGACGCCACAAATATTTAAAAATTGTTTCCGTTTTTCTCCCCCAAAATACTTATGGTAGGCAGTTCCTTGCATTTTTTTTGGGGGGGTTGTAAGTGAGCTGCGCACGCGATGCAACTGCCTGGCCTGGCCTTAGGCTGCCTTTATTTTCCCCTTCGTATTTATTAAATTTCAATATTTTTGGCATGCTTTATGCGGGGCCCCTCTTTGTCACCCCCCGTTTTTCTCGGGGGCTGGAGTTCTCTTGGCTTGTGTGTATCGTGTCGCAATAAAACGTTTTAAAAGCGGTGGCTCTGGACTAAAGTAAGGGGGTAGGATAAGGTGGCAGGACAAAGAGAAGAGTAGTATGGTATCGTATATCGATTAAATATCCTGTCTAGCTACTCGAGATCAATTTGTTGGTGTTATTCTCCCATAGTTGTCTTGGGACTTTGTGTTGAATTAGGGATCCTCAACGTGGGTTGAATGGTTTTTGGGATATTTTCTATTTGCGAGGCTTAAAAAGCTTTCAATTTAAAGGTATTTTTATATATTTCATAAAATATTAATAGTTTGCACATTGGGGAAATAATTACCGGGTTTAATATATAAATAGGAAAATTAGAAAGAAAAATTACAGGGTATAAAATGGCAGGCCAATTATACAGAGAATATTAGCAAGGCTTAAAAAATAACCCTTCACCTTGGCTATAGCTTTTCTTATATAAATCTTAACCGGATACCATGTAAACAATTAAAGATATATAAATATTAGTGGCCACGCGGCGTATACGTTTTTTTCTTCCTGCCAATATTACGTATACGCTTTAACTTTTAAAGTATTTTTTTTATCTTTATATTATATAATGTATATATTATATAAATATAATTGTTTTTAAATTGTATTACTATACTTTCCACACTAAGAAAGACATACCAGTTGTAAAATAGTGGAGAAACTGCATAGTGAGTGTTGGCATGGCTAAAAAGAGAAGCCTTGAACCTTGGTTATATTTATCTTTATAAATCATAAACGATTTAAAAATAAAGAAAGAAAGAAAGAAATATAAATATTAGTGGCTACACGGCGTATACTTATTTTTCCTTCACCCAAAATATTACGTATACGTAATACTTTAATAATAATACCTTAAGGTATTTGTATATTTTTTCTTTAGTATAGATGCTTTTATGATTTTATGGATGATTTTAAGTTGAAATACTTTACGCATTAAGGAAGCCATAGCGGGGGTATAAAATTGTGTGCACATTGGATAGAAAATATTGGCATGTTTTTACAAAAAAAAAAAACTTTTATATAAATCTTAAACCATTTTCGCAGAAGAAATGACAGATATAAAAAATATATTAGTATTAACACTGGTGGCCGCATGGCGTATACGTGTTTCTCTTCCTGCAAATATTACGTATACGTTCCTCTTCACTCACTTTGTTTAGTGAACTTATTTCTTTTATTTTACAAACACGTTTTTATTAGTTTGTATTGCACATTCCAATCTATTTTAATTGTACACTAGTATTTGGTTGCAGTGTAAGGGCATTTTTCGTGGTCCTGCAACCGGCGCCGCCGAGTATGCAACGCCGGGTGTGTTCGTGTTAAGTTATAATTAAATGAAATCCAGCGCGGAATTCAAATTCAAATTTCGAATTTCGGCCTGCTCTTGTTTTTCCCCTTTTCGCTTTTCGCTTCTGTTGCTGTTTTTCTCTCTTTCCCCGTTTTGCTGTTTTCCTTCCCTCGGCTTTTACGCCGCTCTTTTTTTTTATTTTATTTTTCTCGTGGAAATTTAGGCCTTTGATTGGATTAAACTGGGCGTGGTCGGTTCCCCCCTTTTCTGTTTGCCTCCCAGGAGTTGACCTCCTCCTGCTGCTCCCCTGTCGCTGTCGCTGTGTTGTTACGTGTCTGCCGGGTTGCGTCTTCGTCTCCCAGCACCGTCTCGGAGCAACAGCAACAGACGAGTCGAAATCCAAAGAATTTCGCTGGCAGAAAAGTTTTCTCTTTTTTTTTTTTAGGTGTGGGGAGACCCCTTTGCCATCGTCGTCGCTAAACTTGGCTCCAAAGCGACCGCAACCAAAACAGAATTGCCTCGTTAAGCGCGGATTGAGTTGCACAAACGTATATGTATATATATCTCGTATATATATCGTGTACATGTAGGAACATGTGTAACGAAATGCCATGGCAGGCAATCAATATTTCGAAGGGGTTCTATTTCAGTTACATTTTATGTCTTAAAATACGGTCTAAGAATTAATTCAAGAATTTCTGGTAGGAATATTTCTACATTAAGTATACGCCATGTTTTCCCCATTAAAAAGGTGAATCTTTAAATAGAATGGAAAGAATCTAGAACTTACTGGATTGTTCAACTTTTGGCCTTTTCAAAACGCATTTAGAACTAGTTATTTGTTGAACTTTTACCCAGAACATCCTTATTATTATTATCCCCAAAAGTAAGGATGATGATAATTGTAGACTTTTCTCTGTTAAATGGAATACATTATCCCTTTTGTTCCTGCTGGCCTCACGTCCTACTTTCTGTTTTATTGAATTTGAATGGGTAATAGGTTACCCTGCCATTCGGCTATACATCAGAGGATTTATGCAAAAGCCAAAAAACTTTCCTCCTAAGTATAAAGTAATTTATATATATGTATGTATGTATGTATTCATTTCCGCCAAACTTATCCCAATAGCCAATCTATATAGCCCTAGCCGCATTTGCATTTCCCGACGGCATCAGACGCTTTATGCTTCTGCGACCGGCGGCGTCTGAGTTACGTTCCCTGCCCCCCCCCCCACTTCTCTGTCGTCTCTCTGGCTGGTGCTGGCAATCAGCTGCTCGGCTTCGCCATTAGCAGCTGTCGGGCACTGGGCCTGCGCCGTTGGAAGCCCGGCGGCGGCTCTGTCACATGTTTTCTTCGCCGAGCCGGACAGGCTCGAACATCCACACACGAACGCCAACGCAACGGTAGTTCCAGTGTGCCAAAAAAGAGCAAAGGAAGAGGAAGACAAGGAAGCCGAAGCTGAAGCCGAAGCCGAAGCCGAAGCAGAGCCGCAGTGTGTTAGTGTGTTTGCAATGGGAATGGAACGGAATGGAATGGAGTGGCAGCGCTAATGGGAACGACGGCCGCACCAGAGGGCCCACAGTTAGCGACAGCGTCGGAAGCAGACTCGAAACGAAACCAGAAGCCAGCCAGCAGAATCCACACACAAAATCCCAAAAACCGAGGAAAGGAAAGGAAAGGAAAGCCAAGGCAAGGCAACGCAGGGACAGGAAAGGAAAGGACGAAAAGGAAAGGAAAGCAGGCTGGCAAGAGCAAGTGGAGCCGTGCTACTAAATGCTAAATGCCAGCGCTCGGACCAGCGGCAATCAATCAATTAGGCCCGCGAGCCTCGTACTCCTTGAGAGCCACAACAAAGCAGCAGCAGGAGCAGGAGCAGGAGCAGGAGCAGGCCGTAGAGGAGAGAGCAGAGACACAAGCCGAGAAAGAAACAGAGCCAGAGCAAGAGCAAGAGCAAGAGACAGAGGCAGAGACAGAGAGGCACAGTGACAGCAGTTAAAAATCAATATCCGTCTAAAGTTTATTCAGTTTCGGAGACATTAAAACTCTGAAGCCTGAGGAAGTTGCCAGCAACAACCGGGAATAACAAATAACAAAGATACAAGCTGAATTTGCCATAAAAAACAATAACGTAAAAACCACAAAAACCAAATACAAAATACAAAATACAAACATTAATCGATTTAATAAAGTTCTAAGTAAATAAATTAATTAAAGCTTTTTGCCCATATCGCGTCCGCTTTGTGCTAATTCGAAATTAATCAAGTGTCCATTTTGTGCTAAGCCTTAAAACATAATTGATAAAGTTGTAGCCAAGAGAACTACTAAGAACTACTTGCTCCATCCATATAAAGTCAGAAGAGCCAACGCCAGAGCCACTCCCACAATAAACAATAAACAATAAACAATAACCAAGAATAATAATAACCAGTGACAAATAAACAAGTGCAAGCACCAGTGTAAGCACCAACTCCAAATGAAAGCGGAGGTGAGTGTTCGGTATCATTAAGGAATTAGCCTTAAGATCGGCATGCTGCTGCATGTTGCATCTCTGCATTCCTATGCCAAATCATCCCATGGCCCAAGCTGTTTCAAATCCAACGGTCGGCTGCTTTCGCGCTCAGCTGAGCGTTACACAAGCACAGCGGCGACATGCACAGACATGCACAGACAAGCGCATACTCGCACACAAGTCAGCTGTTCGTCGCTCGTTTCTCGTCGCCTCGGCTTTCGTCCTTCAGCCGAAGTGCAGCCGGCAAGCAGCCGAAGTCGTCGGCAAAGGCAAAATCGATATTTCACTCACTCCGCCGCTGGCAGCTGTTCGCTGTATGTGTGTGTGTGCAAAATCAGATGGTCGTTTTTGGGGAAAGCCAACCTGCCTTCCAGTTCCATTCCATTCCCATGCAGCAGTCCCAAGGGATCACTGCTAGAAGAGACCTGAAATAAGGTCTTTAATACAAAATTGATTTCTTTCAGTTATTCTTAGATTCCTGTAGAATTTCGACATTATTATTCTCTGATTTCCATTTAAGACTAACTCTCTTAGGGGTAGAAACAACTATTAAGTATTTCCCTGCTCCTTTTTAAAGAGCTTCCTGTAGTCGTTACCATTCATGGCTGATCCTCGGGAAACTGGAAATTGCGTAATTTCATTAGCGTTAAGCCGACTTCCAGGATGCCGGCTTCCCGGCTTCCCGACTTCCCGACGAGCCGCACAGTTTGGTTCTCTCGAACCCGAAGTCCGAGCCCGCTTTCAGTCGCTGTTCTCCGAGTGTCTTGTGCAGTTGATTAGCCGCTAGCAGCCGGCGCCAACAGCTGACCACGTGCAGGCCAGGCCACAGTCCAGTGTAAGCTGCCACCTCCTGGCTAGGACTCAACTCCAGTGGAGTGAGAGTTGCCGCAGGCGAAAAATCGACAATGACTGGACAAAGCACGAAGAGCGGATGGCCAAAGGAGACTAGGAGCAGGAGGCAGGAGGCAGGAGGCAGGAGGCAGGAGGCAGGAGGCAGGGACTAGGAGCAGGTTGGGGGTCAGAGGAGTGTTGCCGGTGCCGGTACGAAATGAAACGAAACGAAACGAATCCGAGCATCCGAACCCGAAGCCAAGTCGGTTAACTGGAAGCGGCGAATCAGCGAATCCCGACCCGAAAACCGAAACCGAATCCGAGTCCGGCGAATTGCTAATCGGGCGCCACGAAGCCTTAGCCAGGCGGCCTGCAGCGAAAGGAATCTGAAGAAAATGGGGATGAAGTGTCTATTACCCTGGCATTATAAGGGAAATCCTACGGAATTTTATGGGAAAAATATTTGAAGCGAGAGAAATTCAGTGTAATCGTCGTTTTCAAGTGGCGAATTTACTGTGTTGAGCTTAGAATTCCCAAGTAGCTCCTCAGCGCTGTTTACAAATGTTAAAGTAGCCTCTTTCTTTCAGAGAAGCTATGATACTTATTTTTGTATCCTAGCTAAAGAGATAATTCAGCTTTGTCTCGACTAATTTGGTTTTTAAATCTATCTAAAGTATAAAATTCACTTTCTTGAGCTTAGAATTCCCAAGTAGCAGCGCCTCACTCTTGCAAAGAAGCTACTTATTTCTAGTTAAAGAGAAAATCTAGCTTTGTCTCGATTAATTTGGTTTTAAAATCTTTCAAGTAAAAATTTGATCTTTCTTGCGCTTAAAATTCTCAACTAACTTTGCAGTCGATCAAGCAGCTAGTCTCTTACGAAGAAGCTATTTCCTATACTTGTCTATTTATAGGGGAAATCTAGCTTTATATAGGGAAATTCTGTTTTAAAATCTTAAATTCACCTAACTAAATTATAAAGAGGATTTTCCCCCTTTGTTGTTGAAATATATACATTTAAAAGAATTTAAACCATATACAGGATATACAGGATATAGTGATCTATATTGTATACGAACCCTAAGGGATATTCTAAATTTCCAGACTACAAAAATATGTTTCCCCTGGAACATAAACACCCCTGCTTGCACAGGGTATGTGCACACACACTCACACACAGGACATAAAGGACTACAGCTGAGTAGCAAGCACGAGAGAGAGAGAGAGAGTAATAGAGAAAGGGAGATGGAGAGAGAGCGAGCCTGCGCCCAGCTGGAAGTTCCAACCGCAGCGGCAAAAAAAAAATATATATATAATAAAATAAAAAAAAAAAAATGAAATAGAAACAAAAAGAAAAACTGTAGGAGTTGCCGACAGCCGACTGGCGTCGCTGCTGCTGCTGCTGCTGCCCGTGCTGCACTGCCTCTGCCTCGGCCTCTGCCTCCGGCTCGCTGGCGCTCCGCCTGCTTCGTGGTGCGCGATGGCTCGAGCAGAGAATCAGTCGTCGTCGAGCTTTCACACCGTTTGCAGCGAGCGCAGCGCCAGCCGAGCAGAGCACACCGCCAGGGATCCAGATATCCAGATCCACAGCCACAGCCAGAGGCACAGGCACACACACAGTCACACACAGCAGCAGAAGAAGCCACTCCGAACTGCAAACTCCAAGCCGAGAGCTGAGAACTCTGACAACTCCAACTCCAAGTCCAACTCCGAGTCCGACTCCAGGCCAACTCCAAGTCCGACTCCAAGTCCAAGTCGAGGTCCGGGTCCAGCGAGCAAGAGAGAGAGAGAGAGCGGCGACTTCGAGGGGCTGGAGCTAGAGGAAGAGAGAGCCAAAAGTAAATTGGCAGGCGGAAAGGAAAGGAAATCTTTTCCCTTCCCTGCCTTAATTCTTATTTATTTTAACTACTTTTTTTTCGGTGTGTGTGGTCTCTGGTGTGGTGTCCAATGTGCCGCGTTTTTGTTCTTGTTGCCAGTGGTGCCTCCTCGTCTTTTTTTTCTGTGGCTTCTTTGCGGTGATATCATATAACCATGGTGGCCAACACAGCCCAGAAACAGCCCCAAAAAAACACGTGCTGCCTGTCCCAGTCTTAGTTCCAAGACAAGTTCCTGTTCCTTTCCCTGGCTCTAGTCCCTGTTCCTCCCTGAGTGCGTGCCAAGTGCGACCTATTGATTCCACCACTTCCACTTCTGTTGCAACACTGCAATTGCAATTCAAGCTGCAGAAGCACCGCCTTCCTTCCGTCCTCAGATGAAGATCTCCAGCAGATCAAAGGAACTGTGTAGGCCTCCGGCTCTGGTACCGAAATAGCCGCCGCCGCCGCCGCCTCATCCATCATTTCCGCACTACACCACAGCCGGCAGGGACGAAGGAGGAGGATATATTCCATATATGCCATGTGTGAAATGCCGGCAAAACTCCCTGCAACTCTCCCTTACTCTCCTCGTTCTGTGCTCCAAAAAAAAAGAAAAGAAAGAAATATAAAGGGAACACTTGGTGAATCATCATCACCACGGACGGGGCACGAGCTTCGTGCCACTACTCCGGCGCAGTGGAGCGCAACGTTTTTGGCCACGGCCACGCGACCAAACTGCAGTTGTTGCCGGGAAATGGAAACGGAGACGGAATCCGGGGGAGAACTTGAAGGATTGCGACCGAAAGGAGTTGCTTTTTATAGTTTTTTTTGTTGTTTTATGTGTTTTTTTTTTGTGTTGTATATTCGCCTGCAGTCATTAAAAGGGGGTGAGAGTCTATGGCCCGGCCTAGGCTGATGACGTCGCCTTCAACGTCGTCGTCGTCGTGGCTTCCAATGGCAACGTTGCCATGGAGCGAGCACCCTCAACCGGCCGGCGATGACGACATCTTTGCTGTGCTTCGCTTTGGGGCGTGTGCATGTCCCTGGCACTGCTGTTTTCCTTCCCACAAAGAGACAGGCAGGCAGGCAGAGGCAGGGAGAGCAGAGATATAGTGGGACGGGGGAGTGTGGGCTAAGGAAGCCTTGATCTCTGAGTTGGTTTGGGGTTCGGCCACTAAATTTGGGATGCCGGGTCTTTGGGTCCTTCTAATCCATAACTTATAGTAAATGTTTTAGTTTTTCATGAAATTAAAAAAAAAAGAAAATTGTTAAAAAGCAAAGCGCTTCCTTAATGTTTATTTAAGTTATGGTTTATACCATAAACTTAACTTTAACTTAACTTTCTACATAAATTCAACTTTATATATATTATATATTATATTTTTACATTCATTCTGACCGGATCTCCGAGTTGGCTTGGGGTTCGGACACCAATTTTGGGATGCCAAGTCTTTGGGTCTTTGGGTACCATAAATCACAGAAGTACTTGCAGTTTTATGCAAAATTTGTCAAAAAATATTGAAACTTGGCTTGTTTGCCTTCCTTACTCATTTTTTAAACTATACATTAACTAGGTTTTTAATTTTTAATGATTTGTAGCATGAAAAAGGGCATCTAAAGTTCGTTC
This sequence comes from Drosophila aff. chauvacae BK-2020, assembly GCA_018903765.1. Classification (NCBI taxonomy): domain Eukaryota; kingdom Metazoa; phylum Arthropoda; class Insecta; order Diptera; family Drosophilidae; genus Drosophila; species Drosophila aff. chauvacae BK-2020. The sequence goes on along the minus strand of JAEIGO010000395.1, from coordinate 636,442 downwards.
AAATATGCTGTGAGGGAAATGTAAAATTAATTCCACCTTCTAATGGAAATTCTCTGCTGTTTTTGGACACATGCTCTTTGGTCTTGGTCTACATATATGTACATCTGGGAGGCGGCCAAAGTTCAATGCATTCTATATGCTGCAGCTCCTGTCTCCTCAGTCTCCAACTCCTTCTCCTTCTCCTGCTCCCTCTCCTGTCTGCTCTGGGCGTCTTTTTATAGCCGGCTCCTCCGGCTGGCTACCTCGCCCGGATGAAGTGGCGGCTGTCTGGGAAATGCGGGGAGGCCAGGGGGCAGAAGGGGAAACAACTCATAAAATAGGACTCTGACAATCTATCCCCGTATATCCCCCGATATTTCGCATATATATATATTCGTTATTGTCAGCCAACTCAACTGATTTTCGGTTCTTTTCTCTCTTCAATCTTTTGCAGAAATCCGACGATATATATAAATGACAAGTGACGCCCCGGCGGAGAAAGCTAAAGTTTAACTGAAATAATTAATAAGCGAACAAGAAGAACACTTGAGGAAAAGCCGAAAGAATACGAATTTTCAGAAACCAAAATTATCGATAAACCAATTAAAAGCAAGAAAAACCAAAGCGAAAGACAAACCAAAAACCAAACTAAAGCTAGTCCAAATCTTCACTAAAATATATATATATACACACTATATATATTTAACAAAATATAATAAAGAAAACAAAAAACTTACTCTCCAAGCCTGAAAAAAAACCAAAAAAGAGATTTTCCATCAAAAACAAAAAGCAAAAAACAAATACAAATACCAAACACAGCTTCAAAGTGTGCACAATAACAGCCTAAAAAAATCCAAGCAAAATAACAGCAACAAAAAACCAAAGAAAAGACATCAGCAAAACCAAGACAAATTATTATTAAACAAAACGAACACCAAAATATATAAAAAACGTGAAAAGTAAAAAGCGAAAACGAAACACGAAAACCAATTAAGCGAGCAAAAAGTCGAGGCAAAAGCAAAAAGAAGAAACTGCTCCAAAGTCACGGCCAGCAAACAAAGCAAACACACACACCCGGCACACACACTCAACACACACTCAACACACACCCTTCTACACCCGTCGACACACACAGGAAAAGTGCAGTGAAGCAGCGCAGATTTTCCCAGAAAATTCTGCGTGTGCAAAAAATCAACTAACGAAAAAAAAAACAGGCAGCAGCAAAAAGTGCAATTCCCTTCGTTTTTTTTCGAGTGTGACAACTAGTTCTCTTCTTTTTTTTTTGCTCTGTGTAAACTAAAAACTAAAAACAAGAAACAGCGACTAAGACAACAGCAACTGTGATGGGAGATCAGCCAAAGGCAACGACAACCACAACTGGAGCAGGAGCAGCAGGAGCAGCCGGAGGAGCAGCAGGAGGAGCTGGCGAAGCCATTATGGCCGCCACTAACCAGGAAATCCTACCCAATGGGGCTGGTAATCCACCGCCGCCGCCGCTGGAGGAGCGGGAGCAGGCCGGCGGACAGCCGGAGCAGGCAGAGCAGGCCGAGCTCGATGATGCCGCCACCGATGCGGGGGCCAGCTCGCTGCCACCCTCGGAGATTGGCGGGCGGGCGCCCTTGGATACCGCGTGCTCGGATGCCGATGGCGGTGGCGCTGCCTCCAGCCTGGCCGGCGGCATTGTGGGCCCGCCCAGCCCCCTGACCGGCTGTTACCTGCTCATCGTCCTGGGCGAGCCGCATTCGGAGGAGCACAAGGACAACATCTTGCAGCATCTGCTCAAGGGTGAGTGCGAAAATAATTTTTATATTTTAAAGGGGTATTTTTAAGGATTGATTGGAAACAACAACAAAATATATATTTTATGTTGAATATTTTAATTTTTAAAATAAGATTTAGTTGAAAAATGGCTCTGGTTAAATATTTAGTCAGGTTTCCAGACATTTTATGAAATATTTTAAATTAATTGAAGGGGTTTCTTAAGCAAAGGCTTGCGTAATATTTTAAACTAAAGGTAGACCTCTAAAAATCAATAAATATATATATTTTTTGTTGTCCATAACTTTCTTATTTATTATAGTGATATATCAGTGGGACTTCAGCTCTATATTCCTGATTCAAAAACTTGACTTTACTTAAAAAAAAAACCCTGCATCAATCCCAATTATCCACCTTTCCACCTAAAAACTTAACTTAAACTTGGTTAAACTTAAAAATACAACAAGAAATTGCATGTATTTCGATCTTAAAATTGAATTTTTCTTACCGGCGCAATAAGTTTTTTTTTACTTGTAAATAAATCAAAATCATTAAGCAAAGCATATTTAATTCGCATTTAAACTGAGCTAATTAGGCCTCGAAGTTGAATGAACACTTCTGCATAGATGTGAGTGATATTCAAATTGCTAATTATGAATCTTCAAATCTGAGCAAAAATATCTGCGAATGCACATTTGAATGCGAATGCGAATGCGAATGCCGGGCTAGAAAGTCGTTTGGGGTATGCAAATGATTGAACGATTGAACGCTCTCGCGCGGTGGTCAGGCCTCAGCGAGTGCCGTCGCGTGTCCAGTCCAAGCCACGCCAGACCAGGCCCAATCAAGAGCACCCACTCCCAGCTCCAGCTCCAGCTTAAGCTCCATCTCCATCTCCAGCTTCAACCTCGCCTCCTTCTCTTTTCACACTTTACTGGCTGCCGTCGCCTCGTCTGCTGCTTCTAATTAGCTGGAGCGATGGAGATGGTGCTGGAGATGGTGCTGGGAGATGGACTGCACTGGACAGGGGGAAATCCGAAAGGTTGTCCAGGGAACTGTGCTGGTTGCTTCGCTGTTGCTGTATTTTCATGCTCTCTTATTTCACTTTTTTATGCAGCATGTGTCTGACACAGTTTCTTGCATTCTTAATAACAATCAACTCGGAATCGGAATCGGAATCGGATTGAGTGAGGAGAGGAATCTCTGAGGCAGAGACGTTTAATTCAGCTCTTGCCACTCATTAGCATTTGCCAACCAGTTAATGGGTTAACATTTTAAAAAGTAATTTGCAAATATTTTCCAGCAAATTGGCAATTATTCTAGAAATCGGTTCTAAATAATGGGTTTATGCTTTGCGATTTTTGCGGGAAATGAGCCTCTTCCGTTGGGGATATAAATGAGATAGTAGAGAACTATAACTATAACATCTAGACTCTACGTCAAATAATAATAGTGCGTGGTATCTGTAAGACTTTTTAGGGCTATTTTCCTTATATTAGAGAGTTGGATATATAGTTTTACTTCTCAAGGAAAGTGCAAAGGCTTACAAACAAAACAAAACCTAGGTAAAACCAAGGTTTTTGTTAGCTTTGTTTTTATTTTTTTTAGACTGGTTGGAGGTATGGTTTTTATAGTATTCAGGCTGCAAACCTACTTAGCAAAACTCTTTTCCTCATATTTTGATGAGTTTTGGAAGTAGAAAAACAAAATCTACACAAGCTTTTCACTGTTATCCCTCAAATAGTTAGTTGTAGGGCCCAGCCCTGCTTTGAACACTCCCTTCGAGCAGTACACTTTTCAATTAACCGGACACAGACCCCGGTATAAATCGAATTCCCATTACCGGTGCTCATGGAGACGGCCACTCTGGATGGGATGCCCATGTCCAGGCCCGACTGCGATGCGCTGCTCTCCTGGTAATTCGATTTAAGCAAATTGCACATGAAAGTATGCAGCGTGGCAGGCAGTGTGGCAGCAACTGTGTGGCTCCGCCTTCGCATCGGCTTAATTAAAATTGAAAACACACTCGCAGCCGGGGGACTGCAGGCGCGGATTGTTTGCATTTAATTGTATTAATTATTTTCATGTTGATTGCATTACAAACAAACAGGAGCTGCGGCAGGCAGGAGCGACAGACAATGAAAAGGCCATTCAGGCAAGGGGTCAAAGTTTAGTTCCTGCCACTGGCCACCGGCCACCTGCATCCCATTGTTGCAGATTATTAACAAATATTTGATTTATGCAAGAGGCGATCAACCAGAATGCCAGAGGGATGACAGGCAGGACTCTCTGGGTAAACACAGCCTTCAATTGGATGCGAGTCCCCGAAGGATAGTGCTGACATCGAGACTCCATTGACTCCTTTGAAAATCAAGGAAAATTAGGATAGACGAAAATTGCACTGAAAAGATATATTTTTCTTCTTTATAAACAATGAGCTGGTAAACTTGTCTTCTGATCACCGAGTTTTGGTAATTCTGCCATAGAAAATCCCTTGAAAATTAAAGAGAATTCGAAAAAGAACAGAATACAGGAAGGATTTTTGATTACTGGAATATTTTACCAAATAGATCTCCTCCAGCTCCTGCACCGAGGAATAAATCAAGCCTCGAAAAACACATATTTTTCAGTAAGAAATATCTTCTATTCCTTAACTATCCTTACTACTATACCTACATCCTGGCATCACTGTTGCCTGAGTTCCAATTTAAGGCTACGGATACGGAGGATTACGGAATGCCAGGGGCGTGGCATAATTGCCGTGGACTCGTGGAAAGGGTGTGCATACTCTCCGTCGTCCGGAAATTACTAAAACTCGACCGTGCGGACTGAAAATTAGTCGTCGCCGGTCCACGTTGGGGGATTACCACCTGGAACAGGAGATGGAGCTTGGGTTTGGGTGCAGCGGAAAAACAAAAAAAGAAACACAAACACACACAGCAAAAGTGGCAACAAAAATTTGCAATGTTTGCTCAGTTCCGTCGGTTTACACTAAACAAACAGATATGGAGGAGGGGCAGGGCTAGAGGGAGGACAAACTGTGACGGCCTCCTTTTTTAATTGATTTTTGTAAACGAGAAAAAAGAGTGCCCGCCACGGAAAAACAGACAAACAGAGCCGGGAAACGATAAGTGAGCCGGGTAACAAATAGGGAGAAAATAGGGAAATAGGGAAATATATACGAGCATATTATAAAGAGTAAAAAAGAGCGTCATTTATAACAACAGAAGGCTTTGAAAGGTCAATGGTCTAAGGTCTCTGGTTAGAAATTATATATTAAATATATAAATAAATATATAATATTAAATATTGAACTCAGAATTAGCTTTTGGTATGTAGAAATTAATTTAAGGTGCCATTAAAACCACAACTAAGTTTGATTTCTATTTAGAAACTTCAAGAAATCAAGTTAAAAAACGTTTCTGATTTATTTTAAATTATATTTTTATTTTCCATAACATTTTCCATTACAATTGCTTTATTACTTTAACAAATATCATTAAAAGCCTCTAGAATATCTAGTTAGTACCGCACTTAAAATGGTTTCCAAATTATTTGGATTGAATTTTATATTTTTAAAGAAATTTTTCATGATCTTTTTAGTTGTTTTATTCCTTTAGATAATTAATTATATTTAGAAACCTCAATAAAACAAGTAAGTTTCTTGCAGAAAATAGTTATAGAATTATTGCGAATTAATTTTTTTGCTTAATTTAATTTTTCATGAAGTTTTTATTCGTTTTATTATCTAAAATATTTTATTTTGGCTTGACTTTTCCATATATTCCGTATGTTCTCTCATTATGAGAATTAAACCAATTTTTCTAAGGCCTTCAAGTGAAAGCCACTTGGCCACTTGGCCACTTTGTGTGCTCCTCCTCATCCACACACTCGACTTCCTTGGGGCGAGGAAGGACTTGCCACTTGATTATGACAATTACCAGGCTCAATTGCAGTCACGCTTCCCGCTCTGCCAATTTTGGGTTCTTCTTTTTTTTAATTAACTTAAAAATAAATCAATAAAAAGACGACAAGAGAGGCGTCCAAGGTCAGGCGAATCACATAACATTATTATGACAACTGTTGTCGAAAAAAGAAAGAGGGAAGGGAAGGGAAGGGAGGGAAAAAGAAAGGCGAAAGGAGAAAGAGGAGAAAGCAGAAAGCGGAAAGCCAACCGGGCGTGGCCATTATACTATGAAAATACTACGGCTTTAGGCCGGAAAATCGATCAAATAAAGGGGCAGACAGGGCAGAGACGACATGGCGGCGGCGTGACGAGCTTCGATTTTGTTGTTGATATTTTTAGAACCGTTTTTCCGAAACCGGGGCAAGTCGGAGAGAAGGCGGTTGTAGTCGGAGAACGCTGTCGTCTCCCATTTGTAGAACGTTGATTGCGTGACAATGTGCGCGGGATGTGTGACAGCTGGGCAGGACACGGGTCACGGGACACGGGCCACGATACAGGATGGCAGCACATAAGAGCCTGCCACTACTACGTGACCCCGTAGTCCCCGTAGTCCCCTCTTTTCCCGCCCCCCCCCCCACCGGAAAAGCCGGACACGTTCACCCGGACAACAGAGTTGCTTTGACAATGCAATGACAGCAATTTCGAACTGCAGTCGGTGCAACAGCAGGAAAGCGGCGGAAGAGCCACTAAACCACTCGATGGGGCTCCCGAAAGTCTGTTCCGGCAACAAAGATTTAGCCAGGAGAATCCCTTCAATTACGTGGCATTGTCCCGGGTAAATGTATAAGAAAAGCTTCTTGCTGGAAACTCACTTGAAAGTGTAAACGTAAAACGTTTGTTTGAACTTTAAAGGTTTTGAGTTGCTAGACAAAGATCATGGCTAATATCAAATATAAAAGTATATAAAATATAAAGGAACATTAACTAGAAAATGTAAGGTATACATACGCATTCTACATTATTATTTATAAGATGCTTCCCAGCTTCTAACCCATTTAGAGGAAGTTAGAGGAAGGCCCTTAAAAGTATGCTATCTAAACACAAAAAGGATGCAAGTTATGGGCCAAGATAAGAACTTAAATAAAACCTAGTTTTGCTTGACTAAATTAGCATAAAAGCATGCATAAATCAGCTTGGAAATCGAACGCTTTCCTGAGGCCTAACCAATGTTTTTTTCTTTGGCCAATGCGGCGTATACGCAATAATCAATGGATGCAGACAGCGGCTTAAAGGGGGGTTTGTGGGTGCCTGGTGTGTGGTTTGTTGCGTCATCAATCAGCACACACACACACACACACACAGATACACACACTTGTGGGGTGGGCACATTAAAAATGCTTTTATTGCAAATTAATTGCTTTGAAGTGCATTTGGAGGCCACTCACACACCCGGTCTAGACCCCCGAAGACCCTAGACCCTAGACCCGACCCTTTCTGCAGGGGCACAGATCATGCGACGCACCCGTGGTCAGCCGCAGACCGCACCCACTTTCCACTTCCACCTTCTCCCCTCGTTTTCATCGCCATTTTGGGGCCCAGCTCACGTTACGTTCATTTCACTTTAATTAGTTTTCGCCAGGTCGTTTCAGTTTCAGTTTCAGTTTGAGTTTGGGTCTTGGCCTGGCCGAGTGACGACGAGTGACGAGCGTGTCATTAAATTTGCAATTTAATTTGTCATTATTCTAATGAGCGAATGCAGGGGACCAAGGCCCTAGTTTCGATGTCCAGGCCACCAAAAACTGGACACTGTCCAGATTTCAACAACAATTCAACATAAATACAAATACACTTTTCAATTTTATATCTACAAGTACATAGTTTAGAATTAATATATAGATTATTATTAGTATATTACTTGAAAAAATTCATTTAAAGTATTAAAACTAAACATAAATTCAAGATTTTATAAATTAATTTCGATATTCCAACAATTCCACAATTTTAATAATTAGCAAATATCAAATTACCGAATTTTTAAAATATCAACAAAAGCTGAATTTTAGCAATAGTCAACAGTTTAAAGTATAGTCAACAGTTTAAAGTATAACCAACGCAGTAATATTTATAATAAATGCAATAATATATATGAAATCAACAATTCACCAATTCAACAATATCCACAATTTACAACAACAACTTATTAACAATTCAAAATGAAGCAAATTTTGTATTTTAAATAAATGTAGCTGCAAAAGCTATTACGAATTGATCTTAAATCTTTGGTATACCATTTAAATATATATTAAACTGACAACACACCCATTGAACAATATCATGAATATATTAACAATTCAACAATTTCAAATATTAGCAATTCAAATTGAAGAACATTTTGTATTTCCAATCGATTTAGCTGCAAAATGCATTACCTATTAACTAAACTAAACTCTTGGGAAATACCACTTAAATATAGGACATCAAATGGACACCACACCAAATCGATTAAAGAAAAAGTTCTTGCACCTGACTTTTGGCCTTTCGAGTTGCTCCGGTTGGATCCGTGAAAGGATTTGGCCTGGACGTGTGCTAATTAGTTGCTAACTGCTTGTTGATGGCCAAAGCCAAAGCGAAAGCCAAAGCCGAAACGTACACCCCGGTCGCAGACCACTTGACCGCAAATTGAAATGTTCAATGCGAAATTCATGAGCCGGAAACGGTCAGGCGCGGTGGGAGGGAGGAGGGAGGAGGAAAGTGTCGCCCCATCGCCCCATGTGTGCATGTCGTTGTCCAGCCACAGGCACCACTTTACCCCAACCCAACCCAACCAGAGGGATCCCTCCTGTGCTGTGCTGTGTTCGCATCTGATCCCAAAACACTTTTTGGCTCGAAAGTTTTTTGGCAGCGAGAAAATACAGAGAAACAGGAAAATAAAACCCATTTCCGAGCGGCAATTTCATGAATTTTCTCAACTGCTTTGGCAACGCCATAAAGAAAATAGTGCCTTCGATATGTACATACTTGTTTGTATATACCAAATATATATTTATTTATTTCAACTTGTGTGTGTGCTGAAATGAAAACTTGAGTAAATTCCCAGGGCGGAAGGTGAGCGTGGAGGTGTAGGAGGATCCCCTCCTCTTGATTATTTCTATTATTTCCCGGAGAGGGAGGAGAGTAGAATCCTTTGTAAGCAAGCGAGGACTTGCCCAACATATGTTCAATCCACTCCTTGCTTAGGCAGAAGCCTAAGCACATATGGCATCCTGGCGGGACTTTAATGTATTACTCGGCCTGGCAGTGGCAGGCACAGAACTGCAAATGCAGAGCACAAAGTTGGACTGCAAAATGGGCCGCTCCTTGCTCCTTGCTCCTGCTCCTGCTTCAGCTCCTGCTTGCTGCTCCTGCTCCTGCTCCTGCTTGCTGCTCCTGCTCCTGCTAGCTTGCTGGTCAGTCCGAGTACCAAGTTGGATGGCCATAAAAATTGCTTATCTCGTTACATTTAAAGTGAAATACAATTTCGGCTAATGCAATTGGCACACGAACAGCAAGAGGCAGGAGGCAGGAGGCAGGAGGCAGGAGGCAAAGGCATGAGTAGACTCCTCTTCGTGCACACACTCACGTAACACTAAAGCCTTTCATTTTGATTAACGTGCCGTCGTCGTCGTTTTCATAGCTGCAAAATGGCTTTACGACCCGAGAGTCCCAAAAACTAAAGGCAAGGCAAAAACCAACCAAGGGTGGAGCTGGAGAGCTGGAGAGCTGAGACCTCGGAGAAGCTCAGAGCGCCGCAAAAGTGCCGACTCTTGCACATCTCAGATCTCAGTCGGGGTCTCGACAACGTGAAAATCATGAAAATTAATTGGCAATCTCTGGGCTTCCCTCTTTCTCACTCCCACTCCCACTCACTCCCACCTATCCGCGCTCATTTTCCGCTCCTGCTGAGCTTGCCACAAATTAATGTGCCGCCATTTTGAATATTGCAGCCGCTCCTTGCCAGCCGTATCCAATGTTTGCCACGAAACTCCAACACAAACTCGACGGCAAGTCCAACAGAAGTCGGTCAAGCGGAAGCACTGCGTTACTCACTCCGTGCTCCTGCTCCTGGCTCTTGGTTCCTGCTCCTGCGATCCCTGCCAGACTGGGTTAGCTCCCAGAATTCCAATTTCAATTCCAATTCCATTCACCCGCTTCTTCTATTTGAGTTTCTGATTGATTTGGACTCATTTGTTTGAGTTGCAAAGGGAGGGAGAGTGTGTCTCGCGAACAGCCTAATCCTGTCGCAAAGGACAAAATTTCTTTCAATTCGGAGGGTCACCTGACAGACACGGGGAAGCTACCTACACTGGGGGAAAATATCCCATACAGATATCTTCACCCACAGATTCCAGGTATTTCTTTTTTCTTAAGGATTTACTCACTGGTATGCCTTTGCAGGGTATTTTCATTCCAGTCAGAATGAATGTTAGGCAGCAAAGGAGTCATTTCCGACCCCACAAATCATGTATATTCTTGATCAGCATCAGCAGGCGAATTGATTTAGACATGTTCTGAGCACATAAACGCTTTCCAAATGGAAATTAGTGAATTTTTGGCTTAGTTTTGAACGATTTCAAATTGCAAATTACGAGGGTATACGAACTTTGGCTTCCCAAAGTTGATTTTCTTTATTTTAGTAATCCTTTATATTTTATTCTTTTAAGAAACATATGAAAGACTGTATATGTAACTATATAAATATGTATATATATATTTAATATTTAAATTTTGCCTATCGATATCAAGTTTATCGTTACATCATCAAAATCCAGTTTTAAATGCAGAAAATCAAGTTTATTTATATTGCCTTGTCGATTTCCGGCTTAAATTTATCTCAGCGCTGTTGGAATCGCTTGGAAATCTGTAGTTGGAATTTATTTATTTACTTTTACCTGGAATTAGCCGACTTTCTGGAGCTAATAATCTCTCTAGCCTCGAGCTGTGAGTTCCGTGCAATTACCGGCCTAGCTCCTAGCTCCTGGGCGCAGGTGGTCTTCGCGACGGACATAACTCGGGACATGCCTCAATTACCGAAGTCAACTGAGAGAGGAGCCTGGCACTAGACTCCTGTCTCCTGCAGGACGCCCACAGCGCTGTCCTTGGGCCTACAAGGAAGCGCAATTAATTGCCAGCTGGCATTGTTCCCATAAATTCAAAAAGTTTGTCAGGGAGTTGCCAGGAGCCAGGGGGTAACCAGGAGAGCAGCCAGGAGGCGCACTGGAGTTGAGCCGGGAGCCAGCGGTATTGGTATTGGAATTTGTATTGGTATTGGAATTCAATCAGTGGCCATAAATTCGCTTTGCATAATAATAAGTATCTGGCAGATACATTTCTGTTGGTTTGCCTCGCATAAAATTGCAATTTTGATTCCTTTTGCCTGAATTCTTTTTATGATGCACACATATTTCGTAATTTTATGGCAGCTGCTGCTGCTGCTGATGCTCATGCTGGAGGAGGTGCCCCTGGAGCTGGAGGCTGGAGGATGGAGCTGGGTGCTGGGTGCTGGGTGCTGGTGATGCCTCAGTTTGGTGGCCATTTCCCTGCTGCTGCTGCAATTTTCGCTTGGCGCATTTGCGAAATTAAAAAGCCTCTTGCATCATTCTCAGAGCTCGTTCAGTCTCATCATCGTTTTCGTTTTCATTTTGGGCTTCCCCCCTGCAACCTTCTGGGTTGTGGTTAGCAGCCATCAAGTGATTTGTTGGTCGCCTGCCAAGTGCAGCTGGTGACAGCCTCTCCCCCCACACACATGGTTGGTTGTGTGTTCAGGGACAGGGACATGGACCCAACCGGTCAGTTCGATGGTCCTGACTTTGAATTTGAATTTTGGCCCTAATGGCTATGCATTTTCCCTGTAAAATACTTCAATCTCTCGGGGATTGATTACGGAAAACTGTTGGAAGAAGAAAACTCACGTTGAGTTCCAGGCTGTAAGTGAAATGTAATTGAAGAATTCTTTCGAAGTGAGCTCCAGTTTATGGGTTCAGCAAACTTAAAGCCACCATTTAAGCATCTTTGGAAATTGAAATTGAGTTCTTGTTTCGTAATAAAAAGCGGAGCATATATAAAACCCAAGTCCAAGCCTGTAGTACACCTGCTCAAGTGCCCCTTGATTTATTTATTTGTTCACTTTATTTACTCTCACGCCTCTCTGGTTTCCCGGCTCTGCCCATTTTCTACTTTCCACTTTGTTTTCTTGGCTTTCCCCATGCAAATTGCACGGCTTTTTTATTTATTTATGGCTCTGCAGAACATAATCTCCGCCCTAAAAGCAAAGTTCTTGGCTTATTGATTGACTGGCAAAAATGCATTTTCCACTCAATTTTCATTTACACTTAATGGCAATTAAAGGTTTCGCTGGTTCAAGTCCCACAGAGGCATGAAATTTTCAATTTTCCAGCTGAGCATGATGAAATGCTGAGCATGCCAGGAGGCAAGGAGGAGGAGCCTCCTCCTCTCGCGTGAGTGTGTGTGAATCCAATTTGTCGCCTTGCCTTGCCTGGGAAATTGCGAAAAATCGTTGACAAATTGCATTCGAGGCGTCACACTGAATTCCCACCCCTCCCAGCTTTTCCTGGCTGACTTTTTACCTTTCGTGCCGCCCGCATTAGCGCCTCTTTCCCCCCCCTGACTATATGCACATTCAATACAAATTCATTTCGATTCAATCTGGGCATCACCTCAGACTCAAAAAGACATTTCGAATGCTTTTTATTGCCCTCATGGCTAACGCTTTCAGCTTTGTCTGCGCGCTCAATAAGGGGGAACACGGTGAGAAAATTCGAAGCCATGTTTTAAGGGGAAATGTAGCAGAAAAAAAGGATTATAAGATAACCCATTTCAGGGAGGTCTTTACATCATTATGTCGCCTAGATAAATACTTTAACAACTTATTTCCCCCAAAATGTAGCTAGAAATGTATCTTTTCTATTAACTAGAATTTTCCCCAGTGTCCTTACTCTTTATATATGACGACTGGCTGCGCCAGATAAGACTTTTCCATAGGTTTGTCCATTGTGGCCTGGGAGGAGAGAGAGAGAGAGCGAAATGTAGTTGCTGTGCCCCTGTGCCCCCGCATTGATGCACTTACCCCGCGATGCAGCATAGTGAGGCATGAAATTGGAAATCCATAATGGCACATAACATAAAAGGCGGACAAATGCGCACATATATCTCTGGGTCTGGGTCTGGGTCTCTGGGCAAATACTATATACTATGTACAGTATCTATGGTGCACACGTAGCACAGTGTAGTTCGTGTTCCGCACTTCTGATGATGAGGCAAAAGGGTTTCTCAGGCGGGGCAACCATAACTAAAGGAGGTTTCTGCGGCTTAGAAACGGGTGTAAGTGTAAGTTGGTGTAAATATTTGATTACACAGAGATATTGGTGGGAATTCAAAGCACCAACAACTTGCATACTTAAGGTTTCACCTCACAGAAACTAAGGTGGTAATTGAGGGAATATATTACAGGCATTACTTGTGGTCTTGAGGAGCTCTTTAACTCTGGTTAGTTGCCTAGAAAACTCATAAATCGTTAGAGATCACCAGTGTTTTAGGTAGAAGATAACAAAGCTTAAACACTTTTTATAAAATATATAGATTATAATTTATAATATTTGCAACTCCACAAAGATGCATTCTAGCAACAAATTGTTGAACAATTTCCCTTCATTAGTTGTGTACACACTCGTCGTACTATTTATATTTTTATATACATAATGAATAATAAAAACGCTGAATAAATAAATAAATACCTATGATTTTTGCCACCTGAACGGAGATTTACAAGTGCGCAATCAATATGTGTGATGTGATGTCCTCTGTCCGCTTCGTTGTTAACTTTTTGATGGCATTAACAGGATAAGCTGGCAGTTAGGCCCGGAATCCTGCCATATTTGCAATTATGCAATTAAGGACAAGCAATTAAGAGGATGACTAGGAGTAATAAACGCAAAGGTGTGGCTGCTGCTGCCACTCGTGTCTACGTGTAATTAGCAACTATGCAGCGGCAATTACCAAAGTTGCCATTTGCCATTTGCAACTTGCAAATGCAAATTGAATTAAAGTTGTAAAGTATCTCAGGGGTGCGGGTTGAAATCCATCCAGCGTATATTTTTAGCCTTTCAAACTTGAAAATTCAAGGGATGATGATGCTCTCTGGGCCTGTCATACGCATTAAAATCTTTTACATTCACGTAAATGCATATTTATTTTTAGTTGGGCATCGCGAAAATGCCGCAGTTTGCAGTGGGGAAAATGGGAAAAACACACACACAGAGCAGCGAGTCAGCAGTCATTGTGACAGGCGCAAGTCTGTGTCAGAAATGCTTCCTTTTTCGGATTTTTCAGCATTTGTTTCGCTTCTATTTGCTCACTCCACCGCGAGCTGCGTTGGCTGGCAGTAAAATCGAAGAAATATAAACAAACTGAGGTGACCCAGGGCAGCACAGGGGGCAGTGCAGGGGGGACAGCAGGGGAGTAGGATCGGGTGCAGAGGAGGAGTGAGGAGGAGTGGCAGTGACATGTGGCAGGAGATATAGTTCGGAATGAAGTGAAGGGATTGTGTGTTGCCAAGTGCTTTGATTTATGGGTTGAGGGAGATGTGCTATCCTTTGCAGAACCGAAAGCTTGATACCCTTTAGGGACTCTGTAGGGTATGAAAGCGTGTAAACCAATAGGTCTTGAGATATTTTAAGAAAATGGTTAATAAGGAACTTACAAAACTTACTTACTTACTTACTTACTTGGCTGAAACTCAACCTACTTCTTCTTGGTTTTTATAGAAAAACTTTTCTGCATTTAAAACTCGATTTCTAATTTGTGGACATTTTTTAAAAATTTTGACGTGCCGTCGTGGTCTTCAGCGGGACCTGGGATCTGTTTCTCAACCGTCCCATTTTCGTGTGCTAGCACATACAAATAATAAATATAAGAAAATATTCTCTCCAAGCCGTTTCGAAATTGTTTCAAAATTGCTAATGTTTTTAGAGCACAAAATAGCTTAGTTCCTGTTCCGCCAGTGCTTAATTGCAGAAAATGTGTTTCCTGGAAACAACGAAATTTATTCAAAATTCAAGAAAAATCTACCTTGATTTGGAACCTTATTTTGCTTCTACGCATAAATTTTTTTCAAAAAAATATATGTAACCTTAGCCTCTATGCCATTTTCTACGCATTAAATATTAAAACTTGAAGCTCAACTTGTCCAGAACTAGAGAGGGTTTTTTGGGTAAATTTTTAGCTAAAAAATTGCGAACTCCTTCAATGGTTTTTTGATCGTAACTTGGCTAAAACTCAACCGATTTCAGTATGGTTTGGTTTTTTCTTATTGGGTTTTAAAGGAGAACTTTTCTGCATTCCGAAAAACTTAGAAAACAAATCAAAACATATCAACATATCAAACCTTATCATATATTTGTTCGACATGATACAAAGCGTGATATTGTCGTCGATCTACTTCCCCAGAACCCTGCAATGGGCAACGGGCAATGGGGAGAAAATTCGTTGAAGCGAGAATGAATCCTACAATCGGATTGGAATGCAAACTATGAACTGTGCTGGGTGTTGCCCCTCGACCAGCGACCACCGACTACCGACCTCGTCTTGCCTCGCCGGCTTTCAGGCTCTCAGGCTTTCCGGCTTTCCGGCTTTTGCTCCTGTCAGAAGCAGTCAAAAAATCTCCCACGAACAGGACACAGGACAGGTGAGGTCAGGAGCGGGAGTGACCCGGCAGCACCCTGGGGCACAACACCGGGGTGGCAGGTGAAAGATTCGCAGGTGGTGGTGGAGATAATAGAATTTTCGGGATTCATTTGCCGAGGCAACCGCACGTGGCTGAGGGAAACATTTATGGAGCAATTTATGCAGGGCTATAAAATGTGAAAAAGAGTTGGCTGGCTCCAACTCCCCTCCAGATTTCTGCTGCTGCCCCCCTTTGGTTGAGTATTTTACCGTGTTCAGCCTCAGTCCCCCCGTGTGTGTGGCGGCGTGTGTGAATCGATAAAGTGACATAAATTATGCGAAGCGAAGTGAAGCTTCCTCCCATTTTGCTGCGCAGCCTGCATCCTCCGCATCCTTCGCATCCTCTGCATCCTTCGCATCCTCGCCACATTGGTACATTCTTCTCGGCCTTTGTCAGGCTACTGCAATATTTATGTCCATACTGAACTACTATATGTATATATGGACGAGCACTCCGAGCTTCGTGTTAGTTCCTCCTCCTGCGCCATCTCCATCTCTCCACATCGCATTTCGTTCATATTTCGGACGCCCTCTCTCCTATTTCCACTTATTTTTGTGGCCAAAATGCTGTCCCATCATTTGGCCTCGTTTATTCTCGGGCTTACACATACACAAATTCTCGTTTATTGTTGTCCGCTGTTTTTGGTGGGTAGCCTATAAACATTGATTAGCCATTAGGGGAACAACACTTCAAAATAAATTGCGTATACGTCATGTATGCCAGGAGAGAGAAAGTAGGGGAGCAGGGGAGCAGGGGAGAGTGTGAAGAAAGCAGAGGGGAGCAGGGATAGTGGAGAAAGTAGAGCGAACAAGAATGTAGAGCCCAGTGTAGAGTAGAGTGTGGGGAGAGTGGAGAATCGGCCTCGGAGAGTGACCAAAGTTAGATATGACTCAACAATGGAGGCGCTGGAGGTAATGGGCCAGAAGATACACGGTGGAAATGGAACTGAAAATGGTTGGAAAACAGAGGGAGAAGAGCAGAGGAGAGAGGCAATTAGACAATGACGCATTTTCAGGACTGCGTCTGACGCAATTCTCCCCTGGCCAGTCGCCAGTCTCCACTCTCCATGCTGCTGCTATCTTCGCTCTCCAAATTCTCGAATGGAAAATTAACTAGCAGCAAAGGGAATAAGTGGAATAATCAATTAGAAACAAAAGGATATATTGTTAATATCATTAAAAACCAAGTCCTTGCGGAATAGAATTGTTGACTTGCTGAAGTCAATTTTCTTTTAAATACTGATTAAATGAGGCTTTCACGAGTTGATCTTTATCCAGACAAACCAGACAAAGAAGAAATAAGAAAATTTATTAAACTTTTGTTGTTTAACGATTTTAGAATGATTGTTAAATGATTATTAAACCGTTTTTAAGAATTGCTGAACAATTGTTGAAAGACTGTTGAATGATTGTTGAACCATTGGTGAAAGATTTGTAAATGCTTTTGAGATGATTGTTGAATCAATATTAAATGATTGTATAATCTGCTTTTGGTTCCAATTAAATGAAATCATTGCAGACTCTCGAATCATTTTCTGTATAATTTATATTTTTTGTTATTGTTTAAATTAAAGCTAACAATTAATTTAAATTAAGAGCTAGCGAAGGCAGCAGAGACCTTCAGCTCAGGTTTTACAACATATTTATTCTTTTTTTTTATTTATGTATTACACAGTGATATTTCTGTATAATTAAGGTATATCGTGTGCTTATTAAAAAAGACATATATTTAATAAACAGAGAAAGCAAGGGGAAATCGGACTCCCTGTTCTCCAACCGCCTTGCCTCGGCACGCGTCCAATTAATTACAATTCTTATCGGGAATTACATATCGCTGGGTACGCAATAAGCGTTCGTTTCTTGTGCCTCGAACGGCGCATCAACAATGTGTCCGATGTCTGATGTCCATGGTACCATGTCCGCAGTCCTTAGTCCATGTCCATGTCTCTGTCTCAGTCCCTGCTCCTGTCCCTGTCCCTGTCTCTGCCCCTTTAGCCTGTCCAAAAGTCCTTGCTGTTGTGTGTGTTTGTCTTGGCTCATCAGGCTCTCGTCTTATCGGCACGGGGCAATCAGGCGCAGCATTGTTTTCGCCTTCAGTTTGTACTCATTTCTTTTTTACTTGCACGCTTTCATTTCTCCTGCTTTCCCACTTTCCCACCCTTTCACTCTTTAACTTTTCTGTTTTTCTGCCCTGTCCTGTTTTTCCCTGTCCCGCCAAAAAGGACTCCGTTTTGAGGAGGAGCCAGTTATTTGCTGTGCCTCGTCGTTTACTCTACTTGCGATTCGCTTTAATTGTTATTGTCTTGGCTTGTCTCTCTTTTCTCTCTTTGTGTGTCGTCTCCCACTTGGCCAGAATCCTTCAGCTGCTCCTTCCCTGAGAGAAGAAGCTCCTCCTTTTGACCCATTCAGATTCATCTTCATCTTCATCTCAAGCTCAAGCTCAGAGCTCGAGCTCTAGCTGGGAGCCACTTCACTCAATACGCAATTAATGAGTGCAAGTGTTTAATTTCTTTTTAATGTGTTTATTTTGATGCATTTCCAAACATTTAACTACCAGTGGCAGTGGCAGGTTTCCAGGGGGGCAAAAAGGGGAGAGTAGCTACAGAAGAGGCGCATTCATTTGGCTATGCAAACTTTTCAACGCGCTTTCTGCTGGCTTTCAAGGGCCCCAGCAACAACGAGAACGAGGGAATGAACGAACCAACGACAAGTGGCTTTTTAGCTACATCAAAATCAACACGCCTTCCTGCTCCTCCAGCTCCTCCAGCTGCCTTTTCCCAGCTACCCCGAGTGGCTTTTAGGTGGGAGGAGTGTGCTCTCGGAATTATGCAACTATTTTGTGCAAACAAGCGCAGAGCAGAAGGCAGGAGGCAGTCACCAGGCGGCGCCTATCAGTAATCATCCATGGCAAGCGGAAGCGGCGCACCAGCCACCACACCAGCGGGGTGCCAAAGGACAGGAAACAGGTGTCTGTCTGTCTGACACGTCTGCATTCGATTACCTTGGCATCGACATGTACATGGGAACGAGGATGCGAGGATGCGAGGATGCAAGGGTCAGGTGCGATACAGCCTCGAAAGGGTGCCAAAGTAGGACGCGTTAGTTCGCATCGAGAGTGTAGGATGGTGGCGAGGATATGTTAGTTACAACCCTCTAATGATGAATCCCAATTAAGTTTAACCTGCCACCAGGAGGTTTACAATTGAAGAACTTAGATGAAATGCTGGAAGGGTGCGAATCCATACAAGGCACGTCTTCCCTGTACAATAATAACCTTGTCCCACGAAAGTATTTAAAGGGAAGAACTCTTTTTAATAAAAAGAAACAAGATTTGCACTGAATTTTATATCCAAAATGGTTATTTTTGTATCAATAAAATTAATAAAACATATTCCAACGATAAGTTTCTATTTGTATATCGATATCAATACTTATATCAATCTATTTATCGATATGTTCACTTATTTCAACCTTGTACACTCTACAATTAATTAAATCGCTCAAGTACGAAGGCTTGTTGATCGAACCACCCATCTGTGTGTGTCATAAAATGTCCTTATTACGAGTGCTTCTCTTATCACGAACAGAGGTCCTGCAATCACTGAACCAGAATTAAGCGAGTCTACCAAGCGGAAATTTGACTCAGGGACAAGGAGCACAGCTTCAGCTGAAGCCACAATTAATCCGCAAGAATAATCGAAATAGGAGGAAAAGCACTCTCTATACTATATAATAATAGCCGAGATATGACGGGGGGTTAAGCGGTTCCAAGCCACAGTCAGAGGCAGAGTCAGAGGCAGAGTCAGACTCAGAGCCAGAGTCAGAGTCGGAAATTAAATATAAATAAATAAGTGCGCCGAATAATAACACGAAAAAGCGCCGTCGAGTCTGTTGCTGGCACTGAGCAAATTGAAGTCTCACTCACAGATATCAACGCATAAATATTAAATGAGCGACGAGCGGGAAAGGACTCGGATTCGGATTCGGATTCGGTTTCTGTAGACCTCCGTCTGAGTGGCTTCATTCGCCTGGGCAGGAGTATACTATAGCCATATATCCTGCGCTATATATAAACGTATATATATATATATATATATATGTGTGTGTGTGTGTGCTGGCGTCGCATATCCTGGGCGCGCTTCCTCATTATTTTTGTGCAATCGCTGTAGGCGCTTTTGACTGCCTGCCTGCCTGGTTCCTGCCTGCTCCTTCTCCTGCCTTTGCCTTCCATTGTGGCCTCCGCTTTATTCTCTTTGCTTTCTTCTCTTTGTTGTGTCCCACACACACACACACAATCCTGATCCTGAAAAAAAGTGTTAAGATTTTACATTTTGATGCCTTGAGTTGAGTTCACAATTTTAGCTGGCCCGCTTTTGTGGCTCTTGCCAGCCATTTGTGCAAATTGCCGCAGTGAAGGAAGGGTAATATTGTTATATACAATATATATACAAAATATATATACATATATATATAGAGAGATGCTGATCTGGTGATTCAATGATATCACCCAGGCATCTCCCCCGTGGTAAAGCACTTCATTTGCATCCCAGCTCAGCTCAGGCGGTGACTGCATAAAAATGAAAGTTAAGCACTCATTAAGGCATCGCCTGAATAAGTTATTCAGCAACAATAACCACATTATAAGGAGCAGCAGGAGCAGGAGCTGCTTCATTAAATTTTCCTTAAACAGGAGCTTACACACAAGTCGGCAATCTGTCAGTGGAGGATCTGTCTCAGTGACTGGAGCAAAACTAAAGAGGCTTAAAGCCTGAAAATCTCTCTTTTCCTCTCTCTTTCTCCTGAAAGTAATTCGATTATGCACACAACCAACGAACTTTTCACGCCGCCTTGCATTCGCATAACAGCTGAAAATGCTGAAAATAGGGGAAAAAAAACTATGGAAAAACTAGGGGGAAAAAGCGGTGAGCTAGAGACCCTTTGTCCATTTATATTTGCAAATACTCACTCACTCACTCACTCTCACCCTGAATGCTGACTTAATTTGTTGACTAAATGACATAATATACACAGGGGCAAACGGGGTGAATATCAACAGGAGTCCTGGCTAACGGGGCGTATGCGTAATGCCATCCATGTGCCCCCATTTATCCCGCTCATTTATCAAATACTGGTCCCCGACATTTCTGCATTATAATTATATGTACACCCCCCCATGGGGGTGAGTGTGATGAATGGGGTTTGCTGCCAGTTTCATTGAATCTCTGAATCTCCGACGAAGAGATGATATCGAAAGGAGAGCCGCTTGTGTTTGACCAACTAATGCAAGTTGCCACTGTGCATTAAGTAAAATAATGGGTAATGAGTAATGGGTTTTGAATTGAAAACTAAACGGGAAATATATATTACTAAATTAATACCAGAAATATTCAACTGATGAGGTTTTTATTTTACGTTAAATCTGTAAAACCTCTTCCTTAAATTTAGAATTCATTAATCACTTATAAACATATTCCTATTGCCATTTCTTCTAGGTTTCCTCTCCTGGGACGTTTCCGATTGTCACGTCGACTTGGAAGAGGAGCTCAATACAATTACACAGCATGCGCCCGAGGGCGAGGAGGCTCGTCACGGTAAGTTTCAACTCGCTTTTAAGTTAAGTTACAAGTTCCAAGTGCCAAAATCCTAGCTGCCTAAGTCACAAGTCTCCCTTTTAAGTCAGCTGCCATGTGGAGAGAGGCTTTTCCCAATCGCAGATCATCGACTGGGGGGAGCAGAAACAATGGCCTGCTGGGGGCTTGGGGGGCAAATTACAAAAGTTATCCTAACGAATTATTATGACAATTGTCCATAGACAACGAAGGCAGCCAGCGGAGAGAGGCCAGGATTGCCAGGATTGCCAGGATTGCCGGGATTGTGAGGATTGGATGAACAACAATTGAATGCACAAAGCCGAGAGAGCTCAACGCTTTGCAGCTTTGTTGTTCGCCTGCTTTTGTTGTCCTGCTGTTTTGGCTTTTATCATAAATCCGAGCCCAAGAGCTGCACTTTCATGGCGCCCGAATGCAGCGGCATCCACATCATCATCGTCATCATCATTGACAACGGCAGACAGCAACAATGATACGGCTGACGGGGCTGTTGTCTTTGCGGATTAGACTAAAACGCCGTTGAAACGCACTCAAGTGGCTGCCACTGCATCCCGGCATCCTGGCTCCTGTGTTTGCTCCTGTTTGCACACTTCGTTGACTGGCTCTGAAGATGATTGGGATTTAGCTGTGTTCTCCATCAGCCATCAGTCCCCTCGAGTCGCGTAAATTGCTCAAAATCTAGCTCACAGATTTTGAGAAACGAAAGAAAGTTTAAACTTCAAGTTTTCTTTCTTTCTTGCATTTGCTTTAATATTTTAGAGGCCTGGTTCTAGTTCCAAGGCCACATACCGAACCCAAGCCAGACCTAGACCCAGGTAGTGATAAGGCGCGTTCCTCGGCTCTTTGTGGAGGCCTCTCGTCCGATGCCGATGCCGATGCCTAGGCGTTGTCCTTGAAGGACATGCTAAGTGCAACACCTGCGCTCAATGCCCTCCATTCAGCCCATTGTCCGCAAGGCAAAAGTTGGCAACGCCAGCGGATTTTCCATTTTCCATTTGCATTCGCAATCGCATTTTGTTTGCCTCCAACGCTTTCCACCACCGCCTTCGCCTTCTATGGACTCGAAACTACTCAAACTCAAACAAAATTCTCAAGTGGCGCGTCGCCACAGAAGCGCTCCCTGGTCCCAGGCCCAATAATGATGTTGGTGGTGGAGGTGTCCTGCCCGGGGGAAGGATGCGAAAGCGGACGAGAGACCCTCGAGGGGCGATTGAGAGTGCACCGAATGCACTCGCTTCGCCGGGCACTTTGCACGCGGAAAAAAAGATGTTGCTCCTCTTCGGTCGTCGTCTGACCCGAGTTGGACACTCGCCTGCTCCAAAAGCTGCTCCAATTACGAATACTCTCGTCTACAGGCGCATAATTCATGGTCCTAACTCTCCTCAGGCGACGTTTCTCCTGTCTAAAGTTGGACCAATGACTTGACACTGACCCCCGTCTTCGCACCTGCTCGTCGTGGCCTCTCGTTGTCGCCGCAACCGAGTTTTTGGTGCAGTTTACTTAAGTTTCCTTGTGGGGAAACAAAGTTGGGCAGAACTTTGACAGCGGCATCGCATCAAGAAAACGCTCCCACGGTGAGGACTAGAGGCGGCACCTAAGTGTGATTGATTTTGTATAGTCACAAGGCACTGGTCGAATTAGGCCTTAATTTCATTTATATGCTCCACTTAATATAGCTTAACTCGTCTTGTTATTAGGTTTTTTCTTATATTTTACGAGAATTTTGATAGATGCCTTCCTCTTCTCTGTACTTGATTGTTTCTCTAGTATCCTTTAGGCCCTTCTCGTTATTCCATTCTCCCCTTAAGCTTGTACTTTAAATAGTAAAATTAACTCTCTTACCAAAATTATTTATTCGATTTGCTGCTTTCAACGAGTATTTTTAATTGGCTTCCTCTTCTCGGTACTTGATCTTTTCTGTCTTACTTCTTTATTTTCCTTGAAGTCTTCTTAGCTTTCGCTACATGCTTCTCGTTACTCGTTACTCCATTCCCCCTCTTACCTCGCACTGCAAATAGTTACTCTCTGTATTCACCTTCCCTCTCGACACTTACCACTCGCTTTCCTACTTTCACACCACTATTATCATGCTCTCGCTCTCCCTCTCTCTCGCTCGACTTTACTCGTTAGTTGTTACCCTTCTTGAACATTCGCCACTCGACTTTAGCTCTATTATTCTCGTTACTCCATTCTCTCTATCTCTCGCTCTTAATTCTTGTAATCATTACTCGCTACTTTTAGACCCTGACAGTCCTTTCTCCATTTTCTCTCGCTACTTCATCCACTTGCAATCGATACATTTTATTTTCGAACACTCCTCTCTCGACACTCGCCCCTCGACCCTCGGCGCAACTCTTTCGAGTCGCCTCAAACGCTCTCGGGATTATCGGGGGACTTGGACACATTCTTATCGTGCCTAAGCCAAATCCCACACAAGCAATGAATAGATGTCTAGATGGCTGATGATGAGGGGGCGTGGCACGTGGCAATGGGGCAACGGCGTACAATGGGCCGTATCACGACCCCAGCACACATAACCTCAAAAGCCATGCCAAGTTCTTGAGATAAAACGTATGCAAAATTGATAGAAAGATAGAGTCCGTGCGGCCCACACACACACACAGAGAGAGAGACAGGCCAACAAATACAGAGATGGACAGATATACAGATATGAAGTTACTCGGCAGGAAGGGCGGCAAGTGAGTGGGAGGGAGGCAGCAGGTCTACAAGGCCGCCCTGCGTGTGTGTTCATGCATAATTCAAGCGGCAAGCAAGCAAGAGAGAGAGCAAGAGAGAGACGGAGGCGAAAGACAGACAAAAGTTGGGCAAATATCGAAGGCAGTCTGACTGACAGGGCGACGGACTGACACAGGGACACGATTTGCATATGGGACGCAGGAGGTGGAGGTGGTCCACTAGCAGCGATAAGCGACTAAACTGTGTCTCGCTCGCTCGCTCGCTCATGTAGCAACGTGTCGCAACATGTGACAGGACATCAATTAATATCAGCGAGAGACGTGAGAGAGAGCGCAGAACAGCTGACGTCTGTCATTTGTGGAGACTCTTGCCGGCGGCATCCTTTTAATTATGCCAGCACGACGATGAGGAGATGAGTGAGAACACACCGCGCTCTGACATGTTACAACATGTTATTGGCTTTGTTCAACAACAGGAGCGGAGGTCCTCGCTTACGTAACCGAGGAGAGCCCAAGAATCCGGCCGCCTCCTCCTGATTAATGATGCTGATACCCAGATGTGTACCAGTTCCTTCTTTTTCGAAGCTGCAGCTTATGAAACCGCTAATTAAACTATCATCATCCCGGTAATACCCAAAGGGGATTAGTGTGCCAGCTGTCCAGCAGGCCAGGAATAAGCGCAGGCAATTAAGAGCCATCGCAGGGCATTGGTAATGGGATGAGGGAGCAGCCAGGACGAGCTATGATGTGTCCAAATTCCTAGCCACATGAATATGCAAGTCGTTAGTGTACATAATTTATTATTATTCTGGTCAGGAGGAGGTAGGAGCAGGAGTGTCAAATAGTTTACATTATTAATGCGGTTTCATGTGGCAAAGGGTGTGTAGTCTCCTCCAGGGGTTTGGAGCAGCACAGTTTGAGGAGGAGTATATAGGAGGTAGCTCTCCCCCCTTTGAGCCTAGACATCGTCGAAGATTCGTCGGGGTGGTGAGATCCTTAGGCAGAGCTGATTCTCCTGCCCTGGCTGAGAAGAGTCTGGATTGCGGAAACCCACCTTCACTTGGCTGCTCTCGCCGCCGAACCGCTGGTCGCTGATCTCCTCAGACAGGAATCTGGGCATAACCACGGCCGTCGAGGATGCCACAGCTGCATAGTCCAGGCTGCGGTCACCAACGCTCAGCAGTCCCTGCCCAGCTCCTCCTCCTCCTCCTTCGGCAGCTGCCGCTCCTCCTCCGCCACCCACGGGCATTAGCTGCCGCAGCTGGAATTTGCGTCGCCTGGCCTGCGCCTGCTCCGCACGCTGCAGGCGTCGCTTCTCGCGGGCTATCAGATCCATTCCCTCCTGCACCAGCTCCGTGGCAATCTTCTCGTTCTGCAGGAACTGCTCGAAGCCCAACGCACTCAAGGCATTCAGGAAGCGGCTGCCCAGGCTGAACCACGTGGCCAGGCAGATGACCAGCATGCACATGGGAAAATAGATGTTGAAGCCATTGGCGATGATGCCAATGACGTCCATGTGTCCCATCACCTGCGTGTAGGCGGTCTCCTTGATGCGTTCGGGAATGATGTGCGTGTCCATGTGGATGAGCCCCAGGAAGTTGAGGCACATCGGGGGCGTGAGGCGGCAGAGGAGCATCCCGCTGAAGATGAGGCTCAGCTCGTTGGTCTGGTGGTGCGGCGCCAGGTAGTACAGGTTGAGGAAGCGGATGCTGAGGATGGTCGAGTAGGTGCAGTAAATGAAGTAGCACAGGACTGTGGTGGACAGGACCTCAATGGTGAGGAAGCCGTTGCTGTCCTTGGCCCAAAAGATGGCGTTGGCGAACACCGAGAGGACGGGGCGGCGACAGAAGAAGGTCAGCTCGCTCCACACCACCAGCACGGACATGGTGGCGGCCAGGAGGCTCATCGCCCGCAGGAATGGCACTCTCAGCCGGCACTCCCAGTACCACTGCACCCGGGGGCCTGGGTACCACCACATCCCCTCCAGCCGCGCTGTGCGCTGCTGTTGCTGTGGGAACGCGGCCTTGAAGCGTCTCTCCAGCGACTGCATGTTGATGGCCACATCCTCCAGATGCAGCACCCGCAGCACCTGCACACTCCACAGGGCCTCGGCGCGCTGCAGCGTCTGCAGGGCCTTGATGAGCCGCGCATGGACGCGGATCAGCACCTTCTCAGTGGGCACAATGCTGAAGCTGGCGGAGGTGGAGGTGGAGCGGGCGAAGCGGCAGCTTGACTTCACCATCAGCTCGACGGGCACCTGGCGCAGAATGGCCTCCAGGCAGGGTCGCAGCTCGTTGTCGTGGTCCATCAGCTGGTTGATGCACTGCACCGCCTCGAGGACATCGTCCACCTGCTCCTCGGCATCCGACTTGGCGGCGTACAGCTTGGCCGTCCTGAAGTAGGCATACTGCAGGGCGAATTCCGCATTCGAGTTGTTCCACAGGGAGCGTGGCACATCCACCAAAGCGTAGCCCAGCAGCAGGATGTGCAGGAACAGGCCCCACGTGTTGGAGGCGGACGCCGCGATGGCCTTCAGCTTCTCCCAGTTCAGTTTCTCGCCCCTTACCGCAATGTAGATGCGGAGAATGCCGCAGATGGACAGCAGGCAGCCGTAGGTGATGCCGTTCTTGGTCAGCGCCGTCTTCAGCTTCCCTTTGACCGTAAAGTCGCCCGCCTTCAGGTAGGAGCGCATCATTGGCATGATCAGCCAGGTGAGGAGCTGCGAGCTCCAGTAGATGACGCGCCACAGTTTGGGGAACACATCCGAGGGCACCATGCCCCAAGGCGCCTGGCACTCGGAGGGCGGGGCGAAGCTGGTGATGCTTCCATTACCTGATTCCGCGTTGGATCGATGCTCCTCCACGCACTGGCGGTAGAGGGTCGAGGTCACGTCCAGCGGAATGCTGAACACAATCAGGAATGAAAAGCACCAAGCGGTCAGCACTGAGAGGGTGACCAGGACGTGCTGTTGCGGCACATTGCCATAGCGGTACAGCGAGATGCTGGCCAGGAGGAGCGCGGTCACAATGTTGAAGGTCAGCAGGAAGGCCATGTCTCTGGGGAATCCCGGAATTGTGATCGGAAAACGGGAAAAAGCGAGAGCTACAGTTCGGAGCTTGTAAAAAATTACTGTGAAGTCGGGAAAAACTCGAAGCTTGTGAAAAATTACTGTGAAGTAAGGAAAAACTTGGAGCTTGTGAAAAATTACTGGGAAGTAAGGAAAAACTCGGGTGACTGTCTAACTCTGGGAATGACAGACAGAACAGAAGGATTTATCAATGCTACAGTGATGGTTGATGAAGAAATCTCAAGGGAAACTAAGTTCAAAAATATCTCAGGGAACTTGTATATATTTTTTATTTCAAAGGTTAATCCTGGGATATAAGCACACCATAAACCCTACTGGCATTATCCCTTCCTATAGAAAAATAGAGGAATTTTTCGATGCCACCTTCGATAGTTTATAGTTTTATTATTAATCCTTCTTAGTTAATGTTTTAAATTTAAGAAATCTCAAAGAAAACGAAATGGAAAAAGGCTCAGAGATCGATCCTCGATACTCTTTATTCTAAGGATAATCCTTAGCTTCCTTAATCCTTAAATATCTCCCTCTGAAACTGAATTTCTCAAAAACATCTCAGACTCAAAATCAACATCTTATTGTTGCTTCCTGCAACAGGATCACCCAAACAGTCGACTCAATCATTTGGTAATCATTTCTCCGGAGCTGCCGCTGCCTCATTATGCCCTTTTGAGGACCAACTAGCTCCTTCCTTCCGCGCTCTCTCCCCCAGCTCCCAGCTCCCAGCTTGAGGTCATTGCAAACTTTTGCAAACACGTGCAGGCGGGCGCGCGCGTTGGCTTGACAGCTAACTTTTGCCCAGCTGGCGGAGGAGGAGGTGGTCAGGAGCTGGACTGTAATTACTCTGCAGTCAAAAAACAAAAAGAAACGAAAGAAAAAAACTGAAACAGAAAAAAGCAGAAACGAAATCATAAAACACAAAAAGTTTCCGGCTGTGGCTGCTGCTGTTATGTAGATTTTTTTTTTTTTGTTTGCCATTTTCCACTTTTTCCAAATAGCAGAAAAAAAAACAAGAGAATAAGCAACAAAGTTGGCAACGCCTGGTGCAGTTATTAACGGTTAATCTGGCGCCATGTTGCCACTTTAAGCTGGCCACGAGGTGCGGACAGCAGCGGGGGGCCGTGCCCCTGGGCAGGATCATCGCGTGTCCCTGGCTAAGCTCTGGCTTTTGTCAAGTGGCCAGGCTTTGCTTTCGAGGTGGCTTTGATTTTTAAGTGCTAAAATCGGAAGGTAGTCCTGCATTTCACTACTCAAAGAGGAGCTTCCTTCCTGAGATGGAAAAAACAATAGCAAACTGGTTCGTAAAAGACAAGTTCGATTGGTTTTCCAATTTGCTGGCCAAGAATGCCGCTCTAAGGAGAACTGCCATTTCATTGGGGAATTTATTGCAGTCCGCATTCCATTTGCTGTCAACTTGGTGCCCATTCTGGGCCACAAGATGCTAATGTTCTTCCAGTTCTGCTCCCAGCTCTTCTCCCAGCTCTTCTCCCAGCTCTTCTCCCAGCTCTTCCCACTGCTTCTCCTCGTAACCTCCCCCCTTTAACCTTTTCCCCAGGACACACACACGCTCCTGCTGCCTGGGTTATAAACTATATTTTCTTATGGAGACAGCGTGAATGTGACAAAACACAGACAGCACAACCTAAATTCACGAATATTGCGTATACGCACGGTCTGCCAGGTTGGAAGATTGGGAAGACCTGGGACTGGGACTGGGACTGGGATATACATATATGTCACTGCGTTCCGTGCGTGTTCCATGCTCGCTGCGATAAATATAAGCCGGCGGAGGAGGAGGTCGCCGGGTCGCAGCCAGAGAGAGATTATCATTTATAAAAAGCACAAGGGATACACGGATACACAGCACAGGCACAGGCACTAGAAGCCGCGGGATCGGGCTGGTGGGACGACGAAGCCATAGCAGGAATCCCTCCCTGCCTCTCTACCTCTCTATCTCCCTATCTCCCAGTTGCCTTGTATTTTTTACGCGTACGTGAGCACATTTGACCGTTGCCCCCCCGAGGTGGGTGCAGATGTGGGGATTGGTTAGGAAGCATAGGCTTCTTGTTGCTGTTGCTGTTGGTTGTTGTCAACGACTATTTAGTGCGGAAAATGCGTAAATTATTTAGGTACCTCAACTACATACGCATTCGCATAGAGCCAAAGCCAGCAAAAAAGGCAACCGAAAAAGTGCTCATCATCTGCACCATCACCATCATCATCATCATTGAGGGTGGCCCCCGCAAGGTCGCCGGCAAGGTCGCAGCAGCACCAACAGCCTGAACCTCGTACCGGCGCTTAATTAAGGCATTAAAATTAAAGATTCATTAAATGATTTCCCAGAGCCCAGGGCAAGAGGTCTCTGTCTCTGCGTCGAGACAATAAAGCCAACGCTTGACAATCGAAATCCACTTGATGCGCCGTGCGTGCTCGAGTCCAAGTCCGTGCCGTGGGGAAGATGTGGATGTGGGTGAGCTGAAACGGGGTCAAAGTGGGCTTAGACTAAGGAAGTTCCCTTACTCCCAGGTATCTTTACTGCTTCCTCTTTTTGTACTTTGCAGGCGAACGACTCATACAGTATGCCAGCGAGAACCTGGTGACGGAGGTGCTCATCCATCCCCAGTACAACACGCTGATCCAGTGCATGCGCAACCTGCTGAGCAGCTTCACCCGGCACCGGCACATCATCCATGCCGGCTATACGTTCAGTGGCAATGGTTCCTGGATACTTCAGGTGCGAATGAGGTTTCTCTTTCCAGACTCCCTTTTGATCTCACTTCTTGTTCATTTGCAGGACGGAACCTTCTCGGTGGCGGACTTCTCGGAGGCCTTCCAGGAGCACGACGTACAAAGGGTGATTCGTGCCTATGCCGACACCATCACCATGAACATCCACTGCGCGGACGCGGGTCTGTGGCACACGCTGCCGGACAAGTCCTTTGCCCGCCAGTGCCGCATCAGGATCAATCCCGTGGACGTGCTGGAGACCAGTAGCGAGTACATCAATGGGTTTATAGGTAAGCAACTCGAATTTGAGAGAGACTCTTGGAGAGAGAGTGAAGAACTTGTGCTTCCTCCGCAGACTACCTGGCGCCCATGGTGATGCCCACGTCGCTGCGGGAGCTGCTCGAGACCTCGGATGTGGTGGGCAACATACGCTTCACGCATCCCACGCTATACGTCTTCCCCGGCGGCCAGGGCGATGCAGCGCTCTTCGGGATCAACGGCTTCAATATGCTGGGTGAGATTGCGACCTGAAATGGGGCATACTTTAGCATCTTGTAACTCCTCCTTATCCCCTTCATCTACAGTTGATGGCGGCTTCAATCGGAAGGCCTGCTTCTGGGACTTTGCCCGTCACCTCGATCGCCTGGACGCCGTGCTGATGACGCGGCTGAACAACAGCAATGTCCAGGGACTGGGCGCCGTGGTGGCGCGCAAGCGGGACGCCCATGTGTATCCCCAGATTGGCCACTTCTTTGGCAACGTACCTGATCGACGGGGCTGCCTGCCCGGCAGTCCCGATGGCGACAAGGATCGCGATCCGCTGCTCATCGACCTCTTCGAGCGCGGCCATGGCATCGTCAACGACCTGAAGGCGCTGGATTTGAAGCCGCAGCTGTGCTACCGCAACCAGGAGCCTGTGAATCTCTACCACAAGGTGGGCCACGGCACCCTGGACATGTATGTGATAAGTCCGGCGCGGGACTCCAAGGAGGTGAAGGAGTTCCTCCAGAAGTGGCATGCCGGCGACCAGCGGCTCTTCGCCGGCCGCGATTCGCGTGACTTTAACTTTCCCCTCCAGAATCTCGTCTCGATTTGCGCCCTCCTCGTCTGGCAGCCCGCCAATCCGGAGGACACCATCACGCGCATCCTCTTTCCGGGCAGCACGCCCGACTTCAAGATCCAGGAGGGTCTGGAGAAGCTCAAGCATCTGGAGTTCATGAAGCACTCCACCTGCACGGCCAAGTCCATTGCCCCCGCGATGGCCATCCAGACGGTGGCCAGCACGCGCAAGAGCCTCAAGTCGGCCATTGAGGCCACGCCCGCTCCGCCCAGTGCCACGTACAAGAGCGCCAAGTTCGGGGGAGCGCCTCCTGCCCACCAGCAGCAGGACAACAAGGCCAAGGAGGCGGCAGCAGCAGCAGTGGCGGCGGCAGCAGCGGCAGCAGCAACGGCGAAAGTCCGCACCAAGGCCGACTCCATAGACACAGATGCAGAGCCAGAGCCAGAGCAGGAACAGGAGCCGGAGGCAGAGCCAGAGGCAGAGCCCGAGCAGGCCGAGGACGAGGCTGCTCCAGAGACAGAGCCCGAGCAGGACAACAAGGATGCCGGCGAGGTGGAGAAGAAGGTGGCGGAGAAGGAGGTGGCTCCAGCTACAGCTCCAACTCCCGCCAAGGATGCCGTCGATGCCGTAGCCGTGGCCGTGGCCCCAGCTGTGGCCAGTGAAGCCGCGCCCACCAGCAAGCCGGTCAGCAAGACCACTTCATCATCATCAAAGCCAACCAAGGCGGACAAGCCCCGGGCCGAGGTGAAGCCAGTGGTGCGCTCCCGCATCGATACCAAGCCGCCCAAGTCCATGGACCGCAAGCAGCTGGCGAAGCCGCGGGACGAGAAGAAGAGCTCGCCGACGGCCACGCCTGCCGCCCGGGCCTCCAAGGCGGCCAAGGCTCCTTTAAGCAGCCGTCCCACGGCCACCACCAAGTCCAGTCCCAGCAGCACGCCCGCGAAGAGCGCCAAGGAGGCCAACAACCGCAAGGTGCTCGAGTCCAAGCAGCAGGCGGCCCGGGTGCAGGCCAGCAGCACGACGCAGCAGGCCAGCAGGCGGGTGACCACCACCGCCACCTCCGCCAAGACGGAGTCAGCGAAGTCAGCGGCCTCGACAACGACCACGACCACGACCACGACCACGACGGGAGCTGGCCAGCAGCGGAAGCCCATCTCGAGGAGGCCGCGCGGCGTGTCGCCCTCGAAGCGAGCGCCTGCCCCCGGCAGCCCCGTGAAGCAGGCGAAGCCCAGCCTGAAGAAGACGCAGCGGCTGGAGAAGGGCGGCACCACCACCACCGACTCCAGTCTGGTGTCCACTCCCTCCGCGGACGAGGCGACGGCCGCCAAGAAGCTGCTCCAGGACCTGAGTGCCTCCCAGGAACTCGATGCGGAGAAGCAGCGCGAGCTGGACGACCTCAAGGAGGAGCAGGAGGTGGTGCGCGAGATCGAGGCGGTGTTCAGTCGCGACGAGATGAAGCGCCACCAGCACCAGCACCAGCAGCAGCAGCAGATCAAAACCGAGCTGCGCGAGATGCCCGCAGCCGGCGGCGAGGAGGAGCCCGAGGAGGAGGAGGAAGAGTACCTGATCATCGAGAAGGAGGAGGTGGAGCAGTACACCGAGGACTCGATCGTGGAGCAGGAGAGCAGCATGACCAAGGAGGAGGAGGAGATCCAGAAGCATCAGCGCGACTCGCAGGAGTCGGAGAAGAAGCGCAAGAAGAGCGCCGAGGAGGAGATCGAGGCGGCCATTGCCAAGGTGGAGGCGGCCGAGCGGAAGGCGCGCCTGGAGGGCAGCACCGCCAGGCAGGAGGAAGCGGAAGCGGAAGCGGAGACCGAGGAGCACCTAGAGCAGAGCGACATCAAAGCCGAGGTCCAGGAGATAATTGCCACGGCCAAGGACTTGGCCAAGGAGCAGCAGCAGCAGCTGGTGGCCAAGCCCACGGAGGAGACGGAGCTCTCCTCGCCCACGCCCGAGGAGAAGCTGAGCAAGAAGACCTCCGACACCAAGGACGAGCCCGCGGAGGAGCCAGCCATCGACGCCCTGCCCGTTAATCTGCAGGAGAGCCTGCCCGAGGAGAAGTTCTCGGCCACCATCGAGTCGGGGGCCACCACGGCGCCCACCCTGCCCGAGGACGAGCGCATTCCCCTCGACCAGATCAAAGAGGACCTCGTCATCGAGGAGAAGTACGTCAAGGAGGAGACCAAGGAGACGGAGGCCCTTGCGCTGGTGGTGGCCAGCGTTCAGGCTGTCGCCGAGGCAGCTCCCGACGCTGCCCTCAAGCCGGACATCCTCGCCGCAGCCACGGCCGCAGCCAAGGATGTGGGAGGAGCCGCCGCTGAGCTCGGCAAGGCTGAGCCCGGCGATTCCGGGGAGCGCGTCCTGCCCATGAAGATGACCTTCGAGGCGCAGCAGAACCTCCTGCGGGACGTGATCAAGACGCCCGACGAGGTCGCCGACCTCCCAGTGCACGAGGAGGCCGACCTGGGGCTGTACGAGAAGGACAGCCAGGATGCCGGCGCCAAGAGCATTTCGCACAAGGAGGAGTCCGCCAAGGAGGAGAAGGAGACCGACGACGAGAAGGAGGCCAAGGAGACGGAGGAAGAGGCGGAGGCTGAAGCTGAAGCTGAAGCTGAAGCTGAAGCTGAAGCTGAAGCTGAAGTTGAAGCTGAGGCCGAGGCAGCGGAAGAGCAGGAAAAGGCTGACGGAGAGGCACCCAAAGTAGTCGAAATCCTGGTCTCGCCTTCACCCAAAGAAGTGGCCAGCGAGGAGGTCGTGGAAGTCAAGGCAGCCGAGAAGGTGACTCCCGAAACTGAGCCCCAGGCAAAGGAGGAGGAGGACGAACACAAGTCCGAAGCAGGAGAGGACAAGGATGAACCGCAGGCCGAAGACAAGGACAAGGCAGAGCCAGCGGCAGCTGTCATCATCACCGAAAAGGAGGCCAAGAAGTCGGCCAGCACGCCGGAGGAGAAGGAGACCAGCGACATCACCTCCGAGGATGAGCTGCCCGCCCAGCTGGCGGCCCCTCTGTCAGCCGTTCCCCCCAAGGAGACGAAGGAGCGCGAGGACACCGTCTCCATGGAGAGTCCGGCCACCATCGAGGAGGCCATCGAGGTGGAGGTGCAGGTCCAGACCAAGCAGACGCAGCTGGAAGCAGCCCACAAGAAGCAGCCAGAGGCAGAGGCAGAGGCAGAGGCAGAGAAGGAAGCAGAACCCGAGAAGGAGACCGAATCCCGACCCGAATCGACAAAGCCTGCAAGTCCCAAGGAAACTTCCCGTCGCGAATCCTTAGCAGAAACCGCCAAGCCCGCTGAGAAGCCGGCTTCCCGCCCGGAATCCGTGGCCGAGAGTGTCAAGGATGAGGCAGAGAAGTCCAAGGAAGCCTCCAGGCGGGAGTCCATCGCCGAAAGCGTGAAGGCGGAGACTACAAAGGACGACAAGTCGCCCGTCGCCTCCAAGGAGGCTTCCCGCCCAGAATCCGTGGCGGCGGGCAGTGTCAAGGCGGCGGAGGAGTCCAAGGAGCCATCACGCAGGGAATCAGTCGCCGCTGCTGACAAGTCCAAGGAGCCATCGCGACGGGAGTCGGTGGCAGAGAGCGCCAAGGATGACAAATCCCCGCTGGCCTCCAAGGAAGCCTCGCGACCAGCCTCCGCCGAAGGTCTCGTCGATGAGAAGTCGCCGGAAGCTGCCTCCAAAGAGGCTTCCAGGCCGCCATCCGCAGTGTCCAAGGAGCCATCTCGTCGCGAATCGGTGGCTGAGAGCGTGAAGGACGAGAAGTCTCCGCTGGCCTCCAAGGATGTGTCCCGACCCGACTCAGTGGCCGAAAGCATCAAGGATCATGATGCCAAGATATCGGCTGCGCCCTCCAAGGAAGCCTCGCGACCAGAGTCGGCTGTGGGCAGTGCCAAGGACGAGGGAGACAAGTCCCAGGAGCCGTCGCGTAGGGAATCCATTGCCGAAAGCGTCAAGGCTGAGAGCATCAAGGCAGAGGGCTCCAAGGAAGCCTCTCGGCCGGAGTCAGTGGCGGACAAGTCCAAGGAGCCATCTCCGCTGCCATCCAGAGAGGCCTCGCGACCAGGATCTGTGCTCGGCACCACCAAGGATGCAGCCGAGAAGCCAGAAAGCCGGCGCGAGTCGTCGGTGGCGGAGAGCATCAAACCGGAGAGTGTCAAGGATGAGAAGGAGTCGTCGCCCCTGGCCTCCAAGGAGGCATCCCGGCCAGCCTCAGTGGCGGAGAGCGCCAAAGCTGAATCCCGCCGCGAGTCCGTGGCCGAAAGCGTGAAGGCGGAGAGTCCCAAGGAGGCCGCCAAGGAAGCCTCTCGCCCCGCATCCGTTGCAGAGAGTGCAAAGGATGCCTCCAAGGAGGCCTCGCGGCCCGAGTCAGTGGCGGAGAGTGTCAAGGACGAAAGCGGCAAGGCATCCAAGGAGCCCTCCAGACCGGCCTCCGTTGCCGAGAGCCTCAAGGCAGAGGACAAGTCGTCCGTTGCTGTGTCCCGGGAAGCGTCCAGGCCGGAATCACCAGCGGAGAGCGACAAGGACGACACTGATAAGCCAGAGTCAGTGGTGGAGAGTGTGCAGCCGGCCAAGGAGGACAAGTCGCCGCTGGCCTCGAAGGAGGCGTCCCGACCAGCCTCCGTGGCGGAAGCTGACAAGTCCAAGGAACCATCTCGTCGGGAGTCGGTGGCGGAGAGCATCAAGGCGGAGTCCACCAAGGATGACAAGTCAGCTCCAGCCTCCAAGGAAGCCTCCAGGCCAGCTTCTGTCGTGGAGAGCGTCAAGGACGAGGCTGAGGCTGCAGAAAGTCGTCGGGAATCGGTCGCCGAAAGCGTGAAGGCAGACAGTGCCAAGGCCTCGAAGGAAGCTTCCCGACCAGAGTCCGTGGCCGAGTCCGTCAAGGAGGAGCCCGCCGCCGACAAGTCCACAGAGCCATCTCGCCGCGAATCGGTGGCTGAGAGCGTCAAGCCAGACGCCTCCCCCATCGCATCCAAGGAGGCCTCTCGTCCTGAATCCGTGGCTGAGAGCGTCAAGGAATCCGCTGGCCAGTCCAAGGAGGCGTCCCGACCCGCATCTGTGGCCGAAAGCACTAAGGATGAAGCCGACAAGTCCAAGGAACCCTCCCGACGCGAGTCGGTGGCCGAAAGTGTAAAGGCGGAGAGCGAGAAGGATGGCAAGTCCCCGCTGGCCTCCAAGGAGGCATCCCGACCGGAATCTGTGCAGGCCGAGGCTGCGAAGTCCCAGGAAGCATCCCGGCGAGAGTCGGTGGCGGAGAGCGTCAAAGCGGAGAGCGTTAAGGCGGAGAGCGTTAAGGCGGAGAGCACCAAGGATGAGAAGTCTGCAGCTGCGTCGAAGGAAGCCTCCCGCCCGGGATCCGTGGCTGAAAGCGTCAAGGACGAGGCTGAGAAGGCAGAAAGCCGCAGCGAGTCCGTCGCAGAGAGTGTGAAGCCAGACAGCGCCAAGGACGACAAGTCGCCGCTGGCCTCCAAGGAGGCCTCGAGACCAGAGTCCGTGGCCGAGAGCGTCAAGGAGGAAGCTGAGAAGTCCAAGGAGCCCTCCAGGCGGGAGTCCATCGCCGAAAGCGTGAAGGCGGAGAGTACAAAGGACGAGAAGTCGCCCATCGCCTCCAAGGAGCCTTCCCGCCCAGAATCCGTGGCAGGAAGCGTGAAAGATGAAGCGGACAAGTCCAAGGAGCCATCGCGACGCGAGTCCGTCGCTGAGAGCGTAAAAGCAGAGAGTACAAAGGACGAGAAGTCGCCAGTGGCGTCCAAGGAGGCTTCCCGCCCGGCATCCGTCGTGGAAAGCATCAAGGACGAAGTTGAGCAGGCTGAGAGTCGCCGTGAATCGGTTGCCGAGAGCACCAAGGCAGGCAGTGTCAAGGAGGAGCCATCTGGCCAGGCCTCCAAGGAAGTATCCCGACCGGAGTCCGCGGCGGAGGCGGCTAAGGAGGACGACAAGTCCCAGGAGCCCTCTCGACGCGAATCCCTGGCCGAGAAGCCGGCAGCCATTTCGAAGGAGTCCTCTCCCAGGCCTCTGTCCGTGGCCAGTGACCACGCCGAGGCGGAGCTGAAGGCATCCCGCCCGGAATCAGTGGCCGAGACGGCGTCTTCGCCGATCGAGGAGGCTGCCATGGAGTTCCCAGCGTCCGTGGAGGAGGTCGTGAAGAGGGCCAGCCTGGCGCTCAACCTTCAGGCAGAGCCAGCGGGTGAGCTGCCCACGGACTCCAGCCCCGTTGACGTGGCCGAGGGCGACTTCTCCCGCGTGGCCGCCGCCGCTCCTATTTCCTCTGCGGGAGTAGCGCTGCCCTCGCAGCCAGCTGAGCTCTCGAAGATCGGTGCCGCCGCCACGGTCTCATCGCCCGTTGACGAGGCTCCCAAGACCGCCTCTGGCTCAGAGCACGAATCCCGGCCGGAGTCACCTGGGGAATGCGCAGAGCCGGAGAGAGCTGATGTCCAGGATGCAAAGTCACCACTCCCCGCTTCGAAGGAAGCCTCCAGACCCGAGTCAGCGGCCGAGGGCAGTCCCAAGGAAGACAAGTCAAAGGAGGGATCCCGTCCGGATTCGGGGGCAGACTCCAAGGAACCTTCTCGTCCCGCCTCGGCGGCGGCGGCTGCTGAGACCGCCTCATCCCCGATCGAGGAGGCGGCAAAGGACTTCCCGCAGCTGAGCCTAGAGCTCAAGGGCAACCTCCCAACTCTGTCCAGCCCCGTGGATGTGGCCCACGGCGACTTCCCCCAGACGGCAACGCCCACAAGCTCGCCCACCTCTGGGCGCCCTGGGCAGCCGGCAGAGCTCTCCAAGGTCGACGTTGAGGCGACTGTGTCGAGTCCCGTGGACGAGGCAGCCAAGTCCCCGATCGGATCCCACGGATCACCCACGGAGCGACCCGAATCTCCGGACGAGGCTGAGCAGGCCGCCTCCCTGGCCCACTCCAAGGAGCCCTCGCGCCGCGAATCGATCGCCGAAAGTACAAAGGCAGAAGAAGCCAAGGACGACAGGTCTCCGCTCGCCTCCAAGCCAGCCTCCCGCCCAGAATCCGTGGCGGCGGGCAGTGTCAAGGCGGAGCAGGCGTCCAAGGAGCCATCGCGCAGAGAGTCCCTCGCCGAGAGCGTTAAGCCAGAGAGCGCCAAGGACGACAAGTCGCAGGAAGCTTCCCGCCGCGAATCGGCGGTGGAGAGCGTCAAGGACGAAGCCGAAAAGTCCAAGGAACCGTCGCGTCCCGCATCCGTCGCAGAGAGCACCAAGGCGGAGAGCACAAGGGATGAGAAGTCACCGCTGGCCTCCAAGGAGGCCTCGCGACCAGCTTCCGTGGCGGAGAGTGTCAAGGACGAAGCTGAAAAGCCGGAAAGTCGACCAGGCTCCGTGGCTGAGAGCGCCCAGGATGGCAAGGCGTCGCCCCTGGTCTCCAGACCCGAATCCGTGGTGGAGAGCGTCAAGGATGAGAAGGAGCCATCCAAGGAGCCATCCCGCCGCGAATCTGTCGCTGAAAGCACCAGGGATGATGACAAGTCTGCTGTGGCCTCCAAGGAGGCCTCCCGCCCTGGCTCGGTTGTGGAAAGCCTAAAGGATGAGACGGAGAAGCCGGAGGCCGAGTCTCCTCAAGCCTCAAAGGCCGCATCCCGGCCAGACTCGGTGCTGGTGTCCGAGCAGTCCAAGGAGGCATCCCGACGCGAATCCGTGGCCGAAAGCCTGAAGGCGGAGAGCACAAAGGATGAGAAGTCACCACTGGCCTCCAAGGAGGTCTCCCGACCAGCTTCCGCGGCGGAGAGTGTCAAGGAGGAGGGTGAGAAGGCCGCCAAGTCCCCGCTGGCCTCCAAGGAGGCCTCGAGACCCGAGAGTCGTCGTGAGTCGCTCGCCGCAGCCGCAGAAAGTACAAAGGACGAGGGGTCTGCAGCTGACTCCAAGGAGGCCTCCCGCCCGGCATCCGTTGTGGGTGACGAGTCCAAGGAGCCATCCCGACCAGCGTCGGTGGCAGAGAGCACCAAGGCGGAGAGTACAAAGGACGACAAGTCGCCACTTCCGACTTCCAAGGAACCCTCCCGGCCAGCATCCGTGATCGAAAGTCACAAGGACGAAGACGAGAAGCCCGAGAGCCGGCGAGAATCGGTGGCTGAGAGCCCGAAGCAAGGCAGCGCCAAGGACGACAAGTCCCCGGTGGCATCCAAGGAAGCCTCTCGCCCAGAGTCCGTTGCCGAAAGCGTCAAGGCTGAGGCTGCGGCGGAACCATCAAGGGAGCCGTCGCGACGCGAATCTGTCGCGGAGAGTGTCAAGGCCGAGGATATCTCCAAAGAAGCATCTTCGCTGGCCTCCAAGGAGGTATCTCGACCCGCATCCGTTGCAGGCAGCGTCCAGGACGAAGACGAGAAGGCTGCTAGTCACAGGGGATCCGTCGCGGAGAGTGTTAAATCGGAAGGCGCAAAGGACGACAAGTCGCCGCTGGCCTCGAAGGAAGCTTCCCGTCCGGCATCCGTAGCCGAAAGTACCAAAGGCGACGCCGACAAGTCC
The DNA here is from genome assembly GCA_018903765.1 of Drosophila aff. chauvacae BK-2020. Lineage (NCBI taxonomy): Eukaryota > Metazoa > Arthropoda > Insecta > Diptera > Drosophilidae > Drosophila > Drosophila aff. chauvacae BK-2020. The sequence goes on along the minus strand of JAEIGO010000395.1, from coordinate 597,372 downwards.
AAGGAACCATCTCGTCGGGAGTCGGTGGCGGAGAGCATCAAGGCGGAGGGCACCAAGGATGACAAGTCAGCTCCTGCCTCCAAGGAAGCCTCCAGGCCAGCTTCTGTCGTGGAGAGCGTCAAGGACGAGGCTGAGGCAGCGGAAAGTCGTCGGGAATCGGTCGCCGAAAGCGTGAAGGCAGACAGTGCCAAGGCCTCGAAGGAAGCTTCCCGACCAGAGTCCGTGGCCGAGTCCGTCAAGGAGGAGCCCGCTGCCGACAAGTCCACAGAGCCTTCTCGCCGCGAATCTGCGGCTGAGAGCGTCAAGCCAGACGCCTCCCCCATCGCATCCAAGGAGGCCTCTCGTCCTGAATCCGTGGCTGAAAGCGTCAAGGAATCCGCTGGCCAGTCCAAGGAGGCGTCCCGACCCGCATCTGTGGCCGAAAGCACTAAGGATGAAGCCGACAAGTCCAAGGAACCCTCCCGACGCGAGTCGGTGGCCGAAAGTGTAAAGGCGGAGAGCGAGAAGGATGGCAAGTCCCCGCTGGCCTCCAAGGAGGCATCCCGACCGGAATCTGTGCAGGCCGAGGCTGAGAAGTCCCAGGAAGCATCGCGGCGAGAGTCGGTGGCGGAGAGCGTCAAAGCGGAGAGCGTCAAAGCGGAGAGCACCAAGGATGAGAAGTCTGCACCTGCGTCGAAGGAACCCTCCCGCCCGGGATCCGTGGCTGAAAGCGTCAAGGACGAGGCAGAGAAGGCAGAAAGCCGCCGCGAGTCCGTGGCAGAGAGTGTGAAACCAGACAGCGCCAAGGACGACAAGTCGCCACTGGCCTCCAAGGAGGCCTCACGACCAGAGTCCGTGGCCGACAGCGTCAAGGAGGAAGCTGAGAAGTCCAAGGAGCCCTCCAGGCGGGAATCCATCGCCGAAAGCGTAAAAGCAGAGAGTACAAAGGACGAGAAGTCGCCAGTGGCCTCCAAGGAGGCTTCCCGCCCAGAATCCGTGGCAGGAAGCGTGAAAGATGAAGCAGAAAAGTCCAAGGAGCCCTCCCGTCCAGTCTCCGTAGCGGAGCCTTCCCGACGCGAGTCTGTGGCCGAAAGCACGAAGGCGGAAAGTGTGAAGGACGCCAAGTCGCCGGTTCCTTCGCGTCCCGAGTCCGTGGCGGAGAAGCTGTCGCCAGCTGTGGCCTCTAAGGAGTCATCCCGACCCGGCTCGGTGGCCGAGACCGCCTCCTCTCCGATCGAAGAAGGGCCCCGCTCCATCGCGGACCTGAGCCTGCCCCTGAGTCAGATAACCGCCGAGGCAAAGGGCGAGCTGCCTACCATCTCGAGTCCCGTGGACGTGGCAGAGGGAGACTTCTTCAGGACGCAGGTTGAGTCGTCCGCCTCGCAGCCTGCTCCTGGCAAGCCCGCGGAGCAGGCCCAGACCGCTGCAGCGCACACAGCCTCCAGCCCCGTGGACGAGGCCTCTCCTGTCCTGGAGGCCAGCGAAGTGGCGGCGGAAGTGGCCGACCTGCTGGGTCTCGAGGAGACCGCGTCGGAGACAAAGTCAGAGACCAAACAGGAGTCCAAGACGGAGACCAGCAAGTCCCTCTTCGAGACCATAGCCTCCAAGGTGGAGGAGAAGGTGGAGAAGCTGGAGAGCTCCGTGAAGAAGGTGGAGAGCACAGTGTCCGAGACGCTGGAGCAGGTGAGCAAGGAGAGCAGCGAGCAGCTCACAGAGCTCCAGTCCGCCCTGGACACCAAGATCAGCAGCGTGACCAGCCTGTTCACCAGCGCCGTGGACTCCGCCGAGAAGAAGGTGCAGGAGGTGACCGAGAAGATGACCGGGAAGAGCGAGACGACCACTGAGACGACCGAGAAGACGACCACCGAACAGGTGACCAAGCTGAGCGAGAGCTCCGCCTCCTCCTCCACCACGGAGACCAACCTGGAGCTGGGCACCTTCTCGGAGCTGCGCGAGACCCACATCACCACCGTTGGCTCGCCCGAGTTCACCGTCACGATCTGCGAGCGCGACGAGCCCGTCCTGCACGACATCAAGGAGGAGGACGACGAGGAGCACCGCTTCTCGCCGCCCAGCGACAAGCCCGGCTCCATGATTCCCGCCCAGCCCCTGCGACCGCTGTCGCCGCGCGAGGAGGAGGTGGCCAAGATCGTGGCCGATGTGGCCAAGGTGCTCAAGTCCGACAAGGACATCACCGACATCATACCCGACTTTGACGAGCGCCAGCTGGAGGAGAAGCTGAAGAGCAGCGAGGCCGAGGAGCACCTGGAGATTGGCCTGATGAAGGTGGAGATCGAGTCGGAGAAGTCCTCGCCGGACCAAAAGTCCGGCCCCATTTCCATCGAGGAGAAGGACAAGATCGAGCAGTCGGAGAAGGCTCAGTTGCAGCAGGAGCTGGGCCTGGCCTCCGTCTCCGTCTCCGTCTCCATCGCCCACAAGGAGGAGCAGGAGAGCCGCAAGGAGGAGCAGGAGAGCCGCGAGTCGGAGAAGACATCGCGTCCCGCATCCTCAGCCAGCCAGGCCAGCGACAAGGAGACATCCAAGGCATCCCAGGCTGCAGCCGAGGAGACCCTGGACTCCCTGGAGTCCCTGCTGCGGTCCAGCACCTCCACCACCACCACAACCACCACCACGGAGAGCTCGAGCTCGGAGAGCAAGAAGCTGGAGGAGTCCAAGTCCAAGTCCAGTGTGGAGTCTGTGTCCAGCACGGTGGTGACCAAGTCGTCGGTCGTTCAGCTGCGCAGCGAGGAGTCCACCACCAGCGACTCCCTGAGCAGCAGCCTCAAGGTGGAGGACAGCTCCCGCCGCGAGTCGCTCTCCAGCCTGCTGACCAGCGAGAAGGGTGGCCTCAAGGAGGACACCAGCGCCACCAGCGCCTCCGTCTCCGTCTCCCAGCTGGAGGAGCTGCTGGTGCAGTCCGAGGAGTGCTCCTCCGAGTCCATTGTCAGCGAGATTCAGACCAGCACCGCCGCTGGAGCCGCTGGAGCCGCTGCAGCCGCCCAGAAGACGGTCGTCAAGGAGTCGCGCGAGACCAGCGGCACCAGTGGCAGCTCCTCCATGCGGGATGAGAACCTCAAGGAGACCGTGGCCGAGTTCCTGGCCACCGAGAAGATCGTCTCCGCCAAGGAGACCTTCAGCGCCGAGGCCACCAAGACGGCCGAGGAGTGCCTGAAGAAGGCCAGCGCCAGCGCCAGCAGTGGCTCCCAGCGGGCGCTCTTCGTCGGCACGGATGAGTCGCGTCGCGAGTCCCTGCTGAGCCACGCCAGCGAGGGCCGCCTCACCCACAGCGATCCCGAGGACGAGGAGCCCGACGACGACGAGGAGGAGGACGAGCGGGCCAGCGTCAAGGAGAGCCGGTCCAAGTCCATAGCCACCATCATGATGACCAGCATCTACAAGCCGGCGGGCGAGGAGATCGAGGACATCCAGGAGGAGCACGAGCAGGAGCACAAGCGGGAGGAGAAGACGCTGCTGCAGTCCAGCGAACAGAAGCAGATCATCAGCACCAGCAGCACCACCAGCAGCAGCTCCAAGAAGGAGGAGTCCTCCGCCTCCACCTCCACCTCCACCTCCAAGGTGGAGTCCATCACGCTCTCACAGCTGGTAGAGCACTCTGGCCAGGATCAGGCCGAGGCCGCTGACCGCAAGACGCCGCCCACGGCGCCCGTTAGTCCCAGCGTCAAGCCCGCGTCCACAGCGGGAGCAGCATCAGGCTTAGCTGGAGCTGCAGCTGCAGCTGGAACTGGAACTGGAGGAACTGGAGCAAAGTGCGAGTCGAGTGCCGCCAGCATTGTGTCCTCCTCGTGCCCCTCGGGCCCCCTGTCGCCGAAGGACATCAGCGGCAAGTCCAGTCCCGGGGCCCTCACCTCGGAGAGCCAGTCCATACCCACGCCCCTGGGCAGGGAGTCGCACACCGAGACCCCAGAGTCCTCGCCCAAGCCCACATCACCCTTTCCGCGCGTGAGCAAGGACGAGCTCAAGTCTCTGGAGCTGCAGCAGCAGGAGCAGATCCCGGAGACAGAGGTCGATCTCCCCGAACTCCACGAGCTGCGCGGCATCGAGAGCACCACCGCCCTGAGCGGCAGCACGGAGAAGATCATCACCACGACCATCACCACGGTGACCAAGGTGATATCCGCCGACGGCAAGGAGATTGTCACCGAGCAGAAGACGGTGACCACCACGGACAGCTCGGAGCCGGACAGCGAGAAGGTGACCATGGTGACCACCACGCGCACCACCAGCGAGAGCGAACGCGACCAGCAGCAGCAGCGGGAGCAGCAGCAGCTGCTCCCCAAGGAGGTGGCCCTGCTGCGCGGCAGCCTCTATCGCTCCAGCACCCCGGGCAGCGAGGACGACGACGATCTGCTCCTGCCCGGCTCCCCACGCAGCGCCACCAGCTACGAGCTGCAGCACTCGAGCTCCGGGGTGAGCAAGCGCTCCGAGGACGGCGAGGACGAGAGCCAGGATGACATTCCGCCGCAGTACGGCAGCGAGGAGCACTCGACGGCGCGCTCGATCATGATGCTGCCACGCACGGCCGATCCCATGGCCACCTCCTTCTACGGCGCCCTGCCCCAGGACGATGGCTTCCAGGCCACAGCTCCCGCTGCCGCTCCCTTGGCCACCACAGAGCCCATTCCAGTGCCGATCCAGGGAGGCGGCGGCGGCAACGACAGCCAATCATCGGAGAGCGTGGAGAGCAGCAGCCAACAGACCTGGGCCGGACACAAGTTCCTCGACCAGGCGGACAAGGACTTCCAGCGGGCCCTCGAGGAGCATGTGCAGGCGCGCGGCGCCGAGGTCATGTCTTCCGTCACCGCCAAATACTCCTACTCGCCCTCCAAGGCCGACGAGGTGGAGCAGCAGATGGTCAGCGGCTCCGCAGAGCGTCAGCGCTTCCCCCTGAGCGACGTCCAGCGAATGCGGGTGGCCGAGACGGGCTTCGGGACGGTGGGACAGCAGGAGAAGCAGCAGGAGAAGCCAGAGGAAACTCCAGTCACAGGAACAGTCACAGTCACAGCCACAACCACAGCCACAGCCACAACCACAACGAGCTCCTCCTCCTCCTCCTCCACGGGCGCCCTGCCCAAGGACCGTCTGGAGGAGTGGGGCAAGCCCCTGGGTCTGCCATCGCCCGCACCCCTGCCCGTCGAGGGCGGCTCATCCGATATACGGACCACGCCCAAGAAGGAGCGCCGCATGGTGGCCACCAAGACGCGTCTGAATAACGAGAAGAATCTGCGCAAGCGCAGCGAGTCGCCGAACAAGGCGAATGTGAAGAAGCCGGCGCCCGTCTACGTGGATCTCACCTATGTCCCGCACAACGGCAACTCCTACTACGCCCACGTCGACTTCTTCAAGCGGGTGCGTGCCCGCTACTACGTCTTCTCCGGCACGGAGCCCAGTCGCCAGGTGTACGATGCCCTGCTCGAGGCCAAGCAGACATGGGAGGACAAGGAGTTGGGTGAGTTGGGTGCCAGTAGCAGGATGATGGGATTGGGTATTTATTTATTTTATTTTGTTTAATCCACAGAGGTCACCATTATACCCACATACGACACGGACGTGCTGGGCTATTGGGTGGCCGAAAACGAGGAGCTGCTAGCCAAGCACCGCATCGACCTCTCGCCCTCCGCCTCGCGCTGCACCATCAATCTGCAGGACCATGAGACCTCCTGCTCAGCCTACCGGCTGGAGTTCTAGGCCACGACACCGGGCCTCTTTATAGCCTTCGACGATGCCTGAGGAGAGGACGATGAGGAGGGAAGCTAACCGAGAATGAGAACCAACACCATGCACCCAGCCACGACTAGGAGAGAGAGGAGAGCTCTGCCAGAGACTGGAGTCCCTGTAAAGCTTGTAAAGTGATGGGACTCGAGAGCTCTGGCAGGCAGGCAACAGCAACAGCAATGGAAGCAGGATCAAGGAGCAGTAGCAGGAGCACAAGGAGCAGCAGGAGCAGGAGCAGTAGCAAGGAGCAGCATGACAGAGCGGCGAAGGATATAAGCAGCTGGACGCAGAGCTGATATATGGCGGAGTCCCGGGGTCACGCAATTGACGCCACTTTGTTTGCCACACAATCGCCGTCAATATATTGAGCTTACGCCGCGCGCTTAACACCACGAGAGAGCTAGGTAATTAATTCACATTTTACTTTCAAGAAATTAATTACGAACAACGGAGAACGGAAAACGGAAACCGGAAAACAAAAGAAGCACCTTACGCCAGTCAAGCGCTACCTTCGTCTATTAAACCAAAGATCAAAAATAGCAAAAATATACAAAGCAAAAAACGAAAACGAAAACCAAAGAGGAGACACAACCAGAAGCAAGGACAAACCAAAAGAAAACCAAAGAGAAATTAAGAGAAAGGTAAAAAAACAAAGGAGAGTAAAGAAAAATAAAGAAGAGTACAGAAACTCATAAGAAAAGTAAAGTAAAGTAAAGCAAAGAAAAAGTCAACAAAAAACTCGATATATTATATATATATATATTTAAAGAAAAAGAAAAAGAAAAAGTCAAAGTCAAAGTAAAAGTAAAACAAATATATTCATGTTTAATGTATTAGTCTCTAAACTTTTACGAGGTATTTTTGAATTTTAAAAGCGAAGCGAGGCGAGGCAGAAGCATAAACTAACTAAAAAAACAAGTCGGAGAGAGCGCTACGTAGTTATTAGGACACACAGGAGCAGGTGCAGGAGCAGGAAGAGATCCGGCAGCGGATCGAAAAACTTAATCAAATCCCGCTACACTGAATACCATTTAACCCTTGAGAGCAGAGCCAATAATCCAACCCGATGATATCCCCGAATATACCATAACCACTATCTCCGTTAACCAATCACCTTACGTTTATATTTTTTTAGATTAGATCCTTTTCCATTTTTGTTCAGAGTTTTAGAACGACTTGAACCAAAGACCTTATAATGTTCAAGATGCGTAATGCCTCTCTTTCTCGATTTAACAAATGTGAGAGAGGCATTGGAAAGCGTATGGAAAGCGTTCTCTCTTTTCAAAAGAGCAATTTCAATTGGCGTTACGCATCTTAAAAATTATAGTGTCTTTGCTTGAACCCTAAAAGAGAGCAGATCTATGTAGCAAACGATATACGTACACTTCCAGAATAGGGAGCTAAAGGCTAAGAGAGTTGATAAGCAGAGAGAGCGGGAAGAGGGAGAGCAGGAAGAAGGAGAGCAGGAAGAACACGATAAACGGGAAGAGCAGGAAGAACAGAAGGAGCAGAAAAAGCAAGAAAAGCACGAAGTGCGAAAAAACAGCAGGAAGAGTAAATAAAGCAGAAAGAACAGGAAGAGCAGAGAGATCAGAAAGAGCAGAGAGATCAGAAAGAACAGAAAGAGTAGCAAAAGCAGAAAGAGTGAGTAGCAAGAATGGGACTAGGAGGGGCAATCGATTGCTGTTGCTGATTGGAGCTAGGATTGAGGATGAGTCGTGCAAGGACGACGATAACGACGACGAGGAGGACGAAGACGAAGATGAAGACAAAGACAAAGACAAAGTCAATGCTGATGATACTATATAAGGCTACAGGATACACGGGGGACTAGAACGGGGTGCTTGTGATTGGGGGCTGGGGCCTGGGGTTGGTTTTTTAAGGTTGGTTTTTGGGGCGATGTGGGGTGACAGCTATTTGTGAGACAAAAAAGCGAGGGACAAGAGAGAGCTGAGAGTCATAACTATAATACGATTAAATATGAAGAAAGCAGAAGGTACACACAAAGTGAATGTATGAAGGTTATTTTTCTATATTTTTTTTACTTTTTCATAGTCATAGAATAACAAATTTGCAAACAAACAAAAACAAACAAACAAATAACAAATAAACAAAAAACAAACTAAGCCGAGAGGCAGCAGACGGAGCCGCAGGTGGGCAGGTGAGAGAGAACCAGATTTAAACAATTTTAATCACAAAAAGTAATCGCAAAAAATAAGAAACGGAACAAGCAATTCGAGGCCACTTAAAATAACAGTCCAAACCGTAAAATAAAAGAAAACGAGCCAGTTACAAATATATAAAAACTAAAAACTAAAAAGAAAACAAAAAGAAAAACAAAAAAAAAGACAAAGAGAAGACTCGGCAGACTTTTTGTAGGCTACGCGTATATATATATTTTTGTGTTGCTTTTTATATACATGAATATCTTGTATTAATTACGATATGTGCAACAGAGCAGCAACCAATCCAAATTCGGGAGGAGATTAGCGGGCAACTGACAACTGACAGCTGACAACTGACAACACTGGCAAACCGTCCAGAGTCTACAAAGCGTTTGATAACAAAAAAAACACAGAAGCTAAGCGAACCAGCGAAATTTAAGCGAAATTTATGCGAAATTATACACAAAACAAAGCACAGAGTCAGGGGCCAGGACATCCTGGATCTCCCCACGTTTCCCGTTCCCCAATTAATGATGCTGCTGAAGCAGAGGAAAAGATCTTTTGATTACCAAGGCAAAAAAGCTAAAGCAAAAGCAGAAGCAGAAGCAAACAAAAAGCAGCAATAAAGCATTACAGATTACAGTCTCCGCTTCGAGGATTTTTAAAAAGTAATAACCAAGAAAAACATGAAGGATTAAGAAATGAAAACAAACACAAAACAGCATACATTTTATTACGTATATTTAATTATTTTTCAAAATTCGTGCGCTAAGCGAAACAAAACTAAGAAAAAAAGAAAGAAAAACAAGCGATTTAAAGTTAAAGAATACTCCACACCCACACACACAAACACACTCACACGTGAACTATATACACTATAAATCTATATATACATACATATATATATATTATATATGTACTTGAGCGTATTGATGTTGCTTAAACAAAACAAAAAAAAAATTAAAAAACAAACAAAAAAGTGCGAAAATCCGCTTAAAAAAGAAACCCAGAAAAAAAAGAACACTCTTCTCACCGCGAAGAAGATCATTTTTGCCTTTCATGAAACGAATTTCCCCTTAAAAGAAAAACCAAAAACGAAACAAAGATTATGAAATATGAAACTTGTTAACCTTTGCCCCGTTTTTTCTTTTTTTGTTGTTTTTCTATGTAGTTTCGTTGAGAGATCCCCGATCCGATCGATCAGATCGGGTCAGATCGATACTAACCACACACTCGACAACACACTCAAGACAGACACACAAGACACGCATCCATTGCCTTATTATCCAGAGAACAAACGATATCTGCATCCATACCTTATATAACTAGCGTAAGAATCAATGTATCGATATGTATATCGATCGTATATCGAACCTGTACGAGCGTTTGTTTGTTGAATTTGCTTTTACTTTTTAGCAGCTTCGATTTAAATCAAATATACATACTACGCGCCCGGGCTCGCGCACACACACCTGCCACCTGAGCCAGCTGAGAGATCTGTAATCGGAGGCCAATCCGATATACGATCGATAAACTATACAGTGTGCAGCAGCTGTGTGTGTGACCCGAGTGCTCTATATAATCATTAGTAACAGCAAAATGCATGCAGAGTAAATTGTTACAACAACGCTAACCTTACCGATGGCCGATGGTATGCATAGGATATATCCGTAGCCATATATAGCCTATATACCCAGGAAAGAGTCGGCGGAGTGGAGAGTGGAGTGGAGAGGAGCTACCCCGAGCACAAAAAATGATATCGATTATCGATAGAGGTCAGACAGAGAGAGAGAGAGGTTAGCCGAAGAACGGGCAGGCGAAGAAATCGATATATATATGTATTACATTTTATGAACGTCAAGCTTATCTCAACTATTTCAAAAACAAAACAAAAAAAAGAACAAAAAAAACCAAAAATCTGAAAATTATAATAAACGTATTTATGTGAAGCCCCGGCGGTGTCTTTTCATTGTCCTCCAAAGGTGTCTCCCCTGGGTAACTGGTGCCCTATGGGTTCTATGGTAGGTTCCCGGCGCTCAGGCTATTTTCAGCTCGCCACCCTTGTTGAGCCACCATGATTGATGGGGCACTGATGGCTTAATGGATAATGATGGATGAGGGGCACTTAGGACTCCTCAAGCAGTCCGATGATCCCGCTGCGACCCGCGGCTAATCCCTCACTGCGTTGGGGAATCTCCTAGCGAGCGGTTGTCCCGAGCAAGGGCTTCCCCCACATCCCATTAGCGGAACAAAGGCAGAGATAAGGCTAATCGAATTGGTATCTCCCCCGCAGATACCGCGAGAGAGCGAGAGAGAGCGATACCAAGTGCAATCCACACCAAGAGCTAACCATATCCATGCCCAATCCATACGGTATGGACACGCTGAAGGCGTTGGAGCCCCTGCATCGCCTCTGCCAGGTGTGCAATCTGTGGCACTGGCACCTGGTGCCACCCTCCCCGCCGGACACGGATGGCATACTCCTGCGACGATCCCGCTGGCTGGAGCTGTACAGCTGGAGCGTGCTGGCGGCCGCCACCGGATTCACCGCCTATGGGCTTTTCCAGGAGAGCAGCATCCAGGTGGCAGTGGGCAACGACGGCGGCGACGGCGGCGACGACACGAGCATCACGTCCATCGGACACACCGTGGACTTCATCCAGCTGGTGGGCATGCGGGTGGCCCACATGGCTGCTCTGCTGGAGGCCCTGTGGCAGCGGCGGGTGCAGCGCGACTTTTACGCGGAGCTGGGCGAGATTGACCGGCAGCTGGCCAAGGCCTTGGGGGTGGACGTGGAGGGCCGGCTGCTACAGATGCGCCGCCAGACTGCGCGCCGTGCCGTGTGGATGCTGTGGGGATATACGGTCAGCCAGAGCCTGATTCTGGGAGCCAAGCTATTGGCTCCGGGCCACCGGTTTCCGGTCTACTGGATCTACTACCTGCTGCCGCTGCTGGTGTGTGGCCTGCGCTACTTCCAGATCTTCACCGCCGTCCAAATTGTACGTCGGCGCCTGGACGTCCTCCTGCTCGCCCTGCAGCAGCTGCAGCTGAGCGCGAAATCAGCAGATCCAGGAACAGGGCCAGAGAACAGCGGAGACCCGGAGCAGGCGGCCATCGAGCGGCTGATGGCTGTGAGGGTCGTCTACCAACGGGTCTGGGCCTTGGTGGCCCTGCTGAACAGGTGCTACGGCTTCTCCATGCTGATGCAGGTGGGCAACGACTTCCTGGCCATCACCTCCAACTGCTACTGGATTTTCCTGAACTTTCGCCAGTCGGCGGCCTCGGCCCTCGACATCCTCCAGATCGTGGCCAGCGCAGTGTGGTCGGCCCCCCACCTGTGCAACGTGCTTGTCCTCTCGCTGCTCTGCGACCGCACCGCCCAGTGTGTGAGTAGTTTACCTCCAGGCATGTGGCAATCAGTTACTCTTCTCTTTTCCAGGCCACTCGCTTGGCGTTGAGCCTGCACCAGGTGAGCGTGGATCTGCGAAACGATAGCCACAACGCTCTGGTGGGTTCTCTGCTACCTAAATATATCTATTCAATAGCTTCCCTTTGGCCAGATCACCCAGTTCTCGCTGCAGCTGCTCCACCAGCGACTCCACTTCAGTGCCGCCGGCTTCTTCAACGTCGACTGCACGCTCCTCTACACGGTGAGTGTGCTCCGAGCTTCGCTCAGGAAATGCAGGAAGCTAATTCCACACTGACATACTGACATTCAGATTGTGGGCGCCACCACCACGTACCTGATCATCCTGATCCAGTTCCACATGAGCGAGACCAGCAACGCCAGCGGCTCAAATGGAGAGTAGGAAAGGAGGGGAGCACAGGACCAGGACACACAGGAACCTATTTTAGGACAAAAGTCATTAATTGCCATTACCAAAAATATGTAAGGTACATAGTGACCGGATTTTGTAGTCGCTAAGATCGCCTGGGGAATGGCATTGAATTAATTATGCAATAAAAGCCAAATTTGGTCGCACTCCCTGGAAAGATTTTTGGCATACAAATTTCAAACACCTTCAATGATTTTTGATCATAAACGTGAGAGTTCTTTTATTGGGTTGGGGAAGGACTGGACATGTTATCACCTCGGAGGGCTTTCAATTTTTAATAACAATAAATACCAATTAAAACAACATTATTTTGCTTTTATTTTCATTTATTGATCTGACCACGCATTTTGTTGTTTTTTAAGTTCTATTTATTTGATTGATTTAATATCTTAGGGCTAAACGTTAACTTAATTGCAAACGAAAGGTGGAGGTATGTATAAGTATGTATGTGTATATTTCGTTACTCAACTAATCAGCAAATCCTGGTTAAACAATAATAATAATAAAAAATATGTGTGTGTGGTGTGTGTGCTGTGACATCCTCGTATTTTAAAATTTAAAATTCTAACAAAGGGAAAGGCACCCGCGTATACGAATAAAAGAAGCCAACGGCAAACAAAACAAATAAAATAAAAGAATATGACAGCTGTAATGCTGTGCGCGATAACAATTAGGAAATATAAAAAATAAATGTACATATAATCGTATGTAAGATGTGGTTGCTTGTGAGTTGTGTTGTGCTTTAAATGCTATAATTTCCAAGTGTGGTTGGTCGAAACCGTATCGTATTACATTACAAATCCTTGCTTATTGTGGGTACTACACACACAAATACGTATAGAAATGTCGGGTCAGAGGCGGCATGTCCTGTGTGTCCTTTGATCCCCTGACCTTGTGGCGGACGCAGTGGCACGCAGGGACCTGGGGGGTTGTGATTGGAGGTGACTTAGGGCCTAAACTACGTACAATATGTATACTCCTATTGTCGTACAAACATTTATGGTACAGCTCTTATATCTTAGACGCAAAACGCACATCGAAGTTTATATAGCCCGATATTTCCTATATGTCTATATAATAGCTCATGCAGGGGCAGGGACAGGGATATGCTACGAGAGGAGATATATAATCGGGGAACAACTCATATTCATTGATTAAGTATGCTGCAAGGAAGTGAAACGCAGTCTCTATCGTTGCCACAAAATGCAAATGCAATTTGTGATCTTGGTCTTGCATACACATATGCATACATATATATCTATTTATTTGATATATATATAAATATGTGTATATATTTGTAGTTCCTGTAAATGGTTCTTCGGTTTTCCTAGTGGGGGGCGGGTAGGAGGAGGCTTTGGGTATTTATTCTCTTTGAGGCACTTGTGGCTTGGCTAACGACGTTGCTTGGCAAACTTAAAAAAGAAAAAAGGGGGAAACTCTAATACAGTGGGGAGGGGGAAGAGGTTTGTTGGGTGGCAGTCAGTGTGTGTGTGTGTGTATATATAGACATAATCCTTTAAGCTCTCTAATTCCCTAACTCTCTTTTTGTTTTCTGCTAACGACTATCAGTACTTTACCCCGCACAAATAGACATCTACATAAACATATTGTATATTTTTAAGTTTCCTCACTATTTTCCTCTTCTTTTCCATCTTCTAAATGCCTTAATTATTATAAAAAAAAATGTGTGCTGAACAAAAAAAAATCATTTTGTTACAATTTAAAAATAAATTTGAACTATTTGCACACGCATTTTGCATTTTCACTGCCATGAAACACACTGTGAGAAATGTCTCTAGACCTCGTCTCTCTTTCCATCTCATGGTTTCTCGCTTCTCCTTCTCTCTCCCCATGGCTCGCTTCTCCTCCTTCTCTCTCCCTCAAGCTTATGACTAGATACACTTTCTCCTCCAACACTTCCCTTTCTCGCTAGCTGTAAAACTCTTAGGAATATAAATATAAATTGCAAGATTTAAAAAAAAACCTATTATTTCACACACACACACACACACACTGGGTGTTGGGTTAATATTTTTAACTAGAGTCTCTCTGCCCTTCTCTGTGTAAAATTGTGTAAAATCTATGGGGGAAAAAAAAACTCTGGTGGTGATGATGATACAAGGTACAAGAAACTAAGAAAGCTAACCTCGGGAAAGCCGAAGTTGGAATGCCCTTGCAATTGGTTCCTCTGAGAGCTATAACAATATACTCGTAGTCGAGCGATTTAAAACCAATACAAAAAGGCAACTAAACGCTGCCAAAGCTATAGAAATATGTAACAATTTTTTTTTAAATCAAAAACTAGACTTAAATGTTGAATTTCAATTAACATCTCAAAAGTAGAAACAACTTTCAGTCAAAGACCTTGTGAATAGTCGCTCCTATCAAGGTTAAAAACGGACAGATGACAGATAATGCTAGCTCTCATCAAGGGTTTAGTTGATCCCTGCAAGGACTTTCGAAACTCAATCAGAAATTATGAATAAGCCAACACACTAATCGTAGACGTAAAATTAGGCAATAAAAATATTTGTAAACCGTGTGAAACATTTGGCAGTCGAGAAGGAGAGATGGGCTCCGATTTCGATTTCGATTCTTCATGCGTAACTCCTACAATCTATATGCGACTTCTACATGTATATGGCGATCGTTCCTGCTGCTGCTGCGGTGATGCTGGATGCTGTGTGTGTGATGTTTGTGTGGCTTGGTGGGGGGGTTCTTCTTCTTCCTAGCAATCCTGGAATTTAGAGTTTCGAGTTGTCGTCGTCGTCGGCAGCTGTCGCCAGCAATGGCATCGTTTCGGTTTCCGGGTTCGCTGCCTCCTCTGTGGGCGAGGCATTTGTGCTGGTGGGCGACTGGGACTGGGCGTGGTACTTGCAGGTGGCTGAGAGGCAGCGACAGCCAGCGCCTGAACGATGCTCGGCTCGCCAGAACTTCTCCCCATAATCGTAGCTACACAACATAGGTTTTGGGGAGGGAAAGTTGGAAAGTTAACAATTGAATCCCCGTTTCTTTGACTTCCACTTACCATATTTCCTCTCCTGCATCGATGTCGCGGCAGGCAAAGAAGGCAATCTTGGGAAAGCGATAGTCCTGGTGCTCGTAGAACACACGAACTGCGAGGACATTCGGTTCGCAGGAGTGATTGAAGAAGCGAGTGACATTGCCATAGTAGTTGGCATCAATGCAGTGGCCATTGTCCAGGTCAAAGTAGTAGCTGTCATCGGTCCTCCGATCCGCCTCCGGGCCGGTGAGAATCTCGCCCGTATAGCTGGCCACAAAGGTGCCCTTGGGGACATTGGCCAAGGCCCTGACGCCCCAGCCCTTAGCCTGTTCCTCGCACTCCACGATCTGCAGCGGCGTCCGCGTGCCGTTCTGCACGACGCGATTCTTGCAGGAGAGCTTAAGAAATGGGGGGGAAAACAGGATAACGTTTGGATGTAGAAGAAGAGCTAGCTAGGTGAGTTACCTGGTTACACCCACAGACATCGTTGCACTCGAAAATCACTGCCGGATCCTCATAGTTAAAGTCCGCCGTCAGCCGGCTCTCGGCGGTGTACCAATTCTGCGATGAGGCCCCATTGCACTGGCACCGATCGCTGCTGCAGCTGTCCGGACACGAGCAGATGCGCATCTGCGACACCCGCCGATCGATCTGCACCGAATTCTGCTGAATGATGCACTGGGTGACGTAGCGAAAGTCCGGCCAGAGCAGCGAGTCCGCCTCATCCTCGCTCTCGGACATGGCCAGCTCGTTGCGCACCGCCTGAATGGGACGCGCCTCGCGTCCATTCGAGGCATCCGCGCACACGACGAGGGTGCGCAGGCCCAAAGGTCGAAAGCTACGCATCTGCATGTTGAAGCCCACGGTGCGGCCGCACTCGGACTCCTCGTTCGGAATGCAGTCGAAGGGCAGCTGCTCGGCCTTGTTTTTGATCATCAAATCGGCCCCATTGGCGATCAAAGCAATGCACATTCGTGTAACCTCATGCCGGCAGGCAATGTGACTGGAAAAGGTGGAGGAGTTCGTTTGGAAGGAGTTCGTTTCAGAAGTTAGAACTTGAAGTACTCACAGCGGCGTGTCTCCCTCCACGTTCTGGACATTGCAATCGGCGCCCGCCTGCAGCAGCACCGTAATGGTGTCGAGGCCATCGTTGTGCAGCGTCGACCAATGGAGCACCGTGTTGTTGTCGTTGTCGCAGATGTTCGGATCGGCATCCTGGTTGAGCAGGAAGCTAAAAACACAAAACGAAACGAAACGAGAGCTGTAAATTGTAGCTCCCGCATTTGTGTGCCACAAAACCCACCTAACAATGTCCGTGTGTCCCAGCTCTGCTGCCCACACCATGGCCGTCCAGCCGCCCTCGTCCTGGGCATTGATGAAGCTCAGGAAGCTGGTGATATTCCGCGAGGCCCGATAGCTCTCCACGATTAGTTGCGTGGCCTCCACGTTGCCCAGCTTGGCGGCAATATGCAGGCAGGTCTTGCCATCGGGTCCCTAGAATAAAAGAGAGAATAATTATTTAGCGAAAGGCTTGACAGGGGAGAGCCAGAGAGATCCCACCTTAATGGCCACATCGGCTCCGCACTGCAGGAATAGATTCAGCATGTCGCACTTCTCGTTCATCACCGCACACATCAGCGCCGTCCTCAGTTCGCTGTCCACAATGTTGACAAAGTCCTGGGAGCTGGCTCCCTTGCAGAGCAGCAGGTAGGCCATTTGGAGGGTGCCCGAGTGGGCCACCAAGTGCAGGCAGGTGCCGTTCAGGTACTCCCGAATGGGGGTCAGTACATTGAAGTCGGCAGCTGTCGCAAAAGACAAGCAATTTCATGAGAAATCCATCAAATTTGTAACTAACTTACCCAGAATCTCGGCAACTCGCTCCAGATCATCGTTCTGCACGGCGTAGTACATGTCCCGGGAGGTGAACTCCGTGGTCACGCGTCCACTGGCCGAAACCACATGCCCCCTGAGCACCACATTCATCACGGAGTCGGGTATCAGCTGTGCAAAGTTGATTGTGTTGAGAGCCTGGCCGGAGGAGGAGTTGGAACTGGCCTTGCCACCTCCTCCCCCTCGTGTTCCATTCGCTTTCGTTGCAGAGCCAGCTCCAGCTCCAGTTGTGGCTACTACGGAGGCGGGGGAAGAGGAGGCCTTGCCCTTGGCCTTGACTCCTGCAGTGGTTTTGCCGGCGGAACCAAACTGAGGCAGGTGCGAAGCGGTGGTCAGCTTGGCGGGTTTGCTGCGTGACAAAGGGATAAAGGTAGAAAAGTGTTTTTTAAAGCTCGCTTCGATCTCTACTCACATCTTGTACTTTTGAGTGGGCAGAAAGACGGGCAGCGTCTGGCACTTCATGGTCACGGTGGAGGTCCGCTCGGGTGTGTCCACCCCGCAATGGGGGCACTTCAGCACCAGCATGGGACTGCTGAACTTGGCGCCGACCTGCTGCTGCTGCTGCTGCTGCTCGTCGTACGGCGTGTTCAGGATGAAGCGCTGGGCACAGTCCGGGTGGAAGAAGTGCTGCTGCTTGCACAGCACAAACTTGCCTTGGGTGCAAAAGATCCCACAGCCCGCACAGCAGTTGTGCGAGTGCAGACGCTTCTTGTGCTCGTCGCAGAGGATCATGTAGCTGACCCGCTGGCTGGGCCGCAGCAGGTTGTGCACCTCCGCGGAGAGCTCGTTGCAGCAGCCGATCTTCTGCTCGTCAATGTGATCGATGGCACAGCAGTAGGACGAGTCGGGGGCATTCCGGGCGTAGTACTGCGAACTCTTCTGGCACAGGCACAGGAACTTGGCCAGCTTCGAGGTGCTGGGCTGGGTGGCAGCGTCCACGTCCATGGCATCCGCCAGGATCGAGCTGTTTAGCGAATGAAGCTGTGCCGCATCGAGGGTAGCTACTGCTACTTCTCCAGCTCCTCCCCGGACACCGCCCACCCCTCGCCGCGTTAGCTTGGAAGGCTGCGCGCCCAAATTCGTGGCTGGGGATTTGAGAGATTTGAGAGCAGCAGCGGCAGCAGCAGCTGCAGCGGCCGAGGATGTGGTGGGCACCTCCTTGGCCACCGTGTTCCGCACTCGCAGCGTGACACTGGGCTTGCCCACCTGCACCCGGGTGGTGGGGACGAACTCGTTGTCCGTATTGGAACTATCGTTGTCCGAGGCCTCCTCACTGTGATTCCGCTGCAGGCCCAGGTGCTTCAGGTGCTTCTCCTTCTGCTTGGCCAGCTTCCGCTGCTGCTTCTTGTTCAGCTTCCGCTCCTCGGGCGATCGATTCGCATTGAAGCGGCACGCCTTGATGTCGCTGAGAAACTGCTCCACGTCCGGGCACGGCCGCACCTTGCTCTTGGCCAGCTGGGCAGCGCCATAGTTCTCAATGTCGCGCTGCGACTTGGAGAAGAGTCGCTTCTTGATGGCGCTCGTCCCGGCCGGATGTCCTGGCAGGCCGCCCTCAAAGTTGCTGCCATCCGATTTGTCGCTCTTTTGGCGGGAGGTCGACGAGTTGGAGCCACCGTTGCCACCGGTTGGAGGCGTCTCGAAGGCGTCACCGTCCCCGGCGGCTGCCGCTGCTGCGGCGGTCTCCCAGTGCGTCATCCGCTCAATGTGCTTCGTTTCGAACTCGCAGCGCAGCTCATCGTTCTCCAGGATCTTGGGCGTGGGCTTGATTCTCCTCTTCGAGCGCTTGGGCAGCTGAACCTCCGCTCCCCCAGGGCCGGCCTTGCTCTTGCTCCCATTGGTGAGAGTTTGCAGCGTGGCGGAGGAGGAGGAAGTTCCTGGCTCCAGTTTCGCTCCTGGCTGAATCTTGGCCTTGCGTCCCCGTTTCTTGGGCGGCGTCTTTTCGTCCAGAACCGTGGCTGGAGCCACCAACACCGAGGTGACCTCCGTCAGCGGGAGCTCTCTCTCGGGCGGCGGTGGGGGGAGCGTTATCTCTGACTTCACCTCCTCCCACGCAGCTCCATCGGCGGTGTGTCGATTCCCCAGGCGTACACTTCGCCGCATCCTCTTGCCGTCGCCACTGGGAGCATTTCCCAGATCGGCCAGCTCGTCGTGCTCTGTTTTTACCACCACCACCAGGTCGGGACCCAGCGGCTGATCCACAGGCGGCTCCTCAGGTAGCTTCCGCTTTCGTCCTGGCTTTCGTTCCACCGCCGCCGCTGTCATGGAATCCTCGAGGAGCTGCTGCTGCTGCGGCGGCACTTCAACGACGGCATCCGTGTCAACGCCGCCCTCTGGCCTTATCTTTTTGGCACGACCTCGTCCACGCTTGGGTGCAGGTGCTGGCACTTCCTCAAGGGAGGTCGAAGGTGAAGGTTTCTCCGGCTCCTTCTTCACCTCCAGCTCCACGGCAGCGCTGTCAGCGACATCCTCCGGCACGGAACCTGGAACCTCCACACTCACGTCTATTTGCATCTCCCCCTCGATGGGTTCGGTGGCGTCCGCGGGTGCTGGTTCATCGGCACGCAGAGTGGGAGTGGGAGTTGGCGTAGGAGTGTCTGTGGGTCGCGGCGTGCGGCGCGAACGACGCGTTCCGCCAGGCGAAACTTGTTCCTGCAAGAGACAGACACTCATTCAATGCTGGGACACACACAGATTTCACGAAAATCCCCCAAAGAACAGAAGAAGAGGACCAGTCCGGCCGTCCGTTTGTCGTAAAGGAATGCCCGAGTGCCCAGACTGGGCTGGCTTCGTCGGTTGCCAGGGCAACGGATTCTACCAAACACACACTCGGCGGGGCCAGCTGTAGGCCCAAGGAGTCCACGGTGGTTCGGTGGATGGATGATGGCAATGGCTTCTACCCTCTTAGATGCAATTACCAGGAGCCCAACTACTGCTTCACGTACTGCTGTTTGCCAACTGTTCTCCAGAGCGGACCTGAGGCCTTAAGGTATCTATCACCACTAAAAGTTAGCCTTTTAATGGTAAGTGGGGAGATATTTCCCATGGAATACACTCATCCCCCCCATTCTTTTAAATTACGAATTATGCAATTGAGTAAATATTAAAATATGTATTAATGCTCTTGAGAAAAATCGATTTTAAATCGATAAACATGTTCCCTATAAAAAGTAAATCTTTGCGTTAAATCTTTGCGTGCTAAAGGGTTAATATTCTTATTTAACCTTTAAACTATTTCCCCAAATTATATTTTAATTTAAACACTGCAACAAATGAATGCATTATTAGATTATTATTATTACTTTGTTCTAAAACATGTCTCATTAGAAATATTCAACGTTATCTGCGGTTGACTGGATTATTAAAAGCGAGCAAAGCTCCAATTTATTTGTAATGCTATATCTTCAAGTCTGATATATATTCAGTATTCAAGCTGAGCTTCCTACGACAAACGATGGTTTGATGGTGGATTTAACATAAACCCAATTGATTTGTCAACCTAAAACCCAGAAATAAAACCTCCCTGTTATCTGTAATCTCTGCCATCTCTAATACTATATCCCAAGACACCTCTCTGGTGAATTATTCACTCATATTAAAACACAGCTAAAGAGGATTACTTGAAAGTAAAACCAATATGGAGCTCCTTGTGTTATCTGCTCTCCGTTCTTTTTTCCCCCCCTCGCCCGGTTGGCAAACAAGGTATTTGCAGGCAGATAAGGAGCGTTACCATATCGCCTTGAATAAGTCTATTATTATTAAGCTCTGCCTGCATATATAAATCGGTATTTTATTTCAAAAGTTTCAAGAGGAGTCTATGCGTCTATGCCAACTTTTACACCGACTTCCGCTGATGAGTAGCTATAACTTAGCCTTAGAAACATGTGTTATCTGGGCTAGAGATACTACCACAGAGATTAGATATATGTATTTGTGTAAGTTTGGAAAGTCGGACTCTAGGTGATGATCGAACGACAAGTGGCTAACGTTAAACATTGCTAAAGATTTAAACCAAAAACGTGTGAAGCTTGAAAGCTCGTCATAGTGTTTTCTGTTGTAGTTTTTTTTGTATTATTGAGTGACCAATGGTTAAAGCTTTTCCCTCGACGGCCATAAAAAATATGTACATGAAACATCTGTTGGCTGTTTGGGAGTTAAACCCAGAATCTAGCTCAAAACACTGCCCAGATGGGGGTGGGGGGGAAGCAGAAAATAGAGCAAAAACTGAAAAGGGGGACTTCCGATAGCTGGGGGCGCGCGTGAAAGTGAATCAAACAATTGAATTGAAAAGCGAGCGCCCAAAAAACAATAACAAAATAAAAACGAGGCACAGGAATTTCGAACCTCACACACGCACACACTGAGACACACTTGCACACATGTACGTACGTTTTTATCAGCTGCTGCTGCTGCCTCTGACAGCGTCGCTGCTGGCTCGCTGCTGCTGCTGCTGGTGATGGCAATGTTACTGCTATTATTGTTATTGCTGCTGCTGCTGCTGCTGGTGGCCACATTCGAATCTGTTGCGTCAGCCGGGACGACGACGTCGACGCTGGCAGAATTGACAACAAGTGGAGATGCTGATTTTGATGGCGATTTCGAAGCTGCGCTTGCTTTGGCTTTGGCTCTTGCTTTTGCTGCCTCTTCTTCTTGCTTTTCTACCAGTGGTGCATCCTCTTTGGGCTGCTCAGTCTTGATGCCGCTGCTTGCCTCTGCCGACGTCGCTGCATTTGCACTTTTCTCCGCCTGCTCGCTTTCCACCTTTACTGTTATGCTAGCGCTATTCTGTGGCTCCACCTCCTCTCGCTCCTCTGTCTCCTTTGCCCGCTCGTAATCGCTCTCTTTTGCACTCTCTTCCTGTCTGTCTCCATCGGCCCGCTCTCTTTGCTGCTGCTGTTTCTCCGCCAACGTCGTCGCCTCCTTCTCCTCTGCGCTCTCTGCATTCTGGCCTTGGAGCGCTGCTAGCGTCGCTGTTGCTGCCTCTGCCTCCGCCGCTGCTGCTTCCTCCTCCAGCTTCACGGCAGCGGCGTCCACAACATCGGCGAGCAGCTCCTTAATATTATCCTCGATTTCCTCGGGTTTCTCTTGCACCAGCTCCCGCTCCAACTGCTGCTCCTGCTCCTTATCCTTCTCCTTATCCCGCTGCTCCTCCTCCTTATGCTTTTTGTCCTTGCAGGCAAACTGATTGTTGGCCAGATTGCGCCACTTGAGAGTTTTGTCCTCGGCCAGGTCCAGGTTCAAGAGGGTGCCGCCCTCCGCCGTGCTCGTGGCACAGTCGCTATTGAACGTGCTGGACATGCTGTTCATCAGCTCCACATAGTCCGTCATCTTTTCGCCTCAACTTTTTCACTGTGTTTCACAACAACAATAACTGTTTTTCACACAAATACACCAGCACGCGAGTACGCACACACTTGTTTTTACACACCACACCGTTTTCACCGTGCTTTTCTTGCGGTCCTTCTTTGTTTTTGATTTGTGAATGCTGAAGAAGAATCAATATCCCATCAGTCAGTTTTTCAGCGTTTTTTCAGTTCGAAGAAGCACAGCGGCCATCAATTGGCTCTGGAACACGAACATATAGGCGATAAGATTGCTGCCTCTCTGCCTCGGTCGTTGGCGGCAGCGCGCAGCAGCAGCGGATTCGTGGCTGGTCGAATTATTAAATTTTTCGTTCTTTTGCTTTTCTTCGTTTTTATCTATTTGGCCACCATTGCCTTAAGATTTTGTCCCGTTTATTGCGAACATTTTCGCGTGCACGTTGTGGCTCGGGAATGAAAATGAAAACGAAATGGAGCTAGCCCCGCCCCCCCATTTCCCCCGTCCACACTTCTCGCTTTGCCTTTTTATACTCGCTTTGCGCTCACGTCAAAAAAAACCAACAACAAATAAACAACGCCAGCGGCGCGATGTCGACTGCGCTTTGGTGGCCACAGTTAACTTTTTTCTTATTTTTCCGTCTTCACTCTTAGTCTCTTTTGTTTTTTTTTCGAGTGTTGTGGGTTGTTGATAATATATCAATATATCGATATATCGATATTTTCTAAAAATTAAATATTTATATCGTGATTTTTTTAACCAAATATCGAAATTGCGATATTTTAAAAATGTTTGTTGTTTTTTGCCGCTTTCATTATCTTCAAATTCCTTTTTAAAATTTATTTACTGTATTTTCATAATTAATTATTAAATTGGTTGGTTTGATATTTTAGTATTTTATTAAAAAATACTAAATTGCTTCAACGGAATTTTTGTTATTCAGGCGTTAGTGCATTTGCCATATCATTCTCACGGTTGCGTCCAAGCAAAAGATATCGAAGAATGTCGTGATAAAAATATCGATGTATTGATATATCAACAACCCTATTTGCCAGATAATTGCAATAATAAAATACAAA
This sequence comes from Drosophila aff. chauvacae BK-2020, assembly GCA_018903765.1. Taxonomy (NCBI): domain Eukaryota; kingdom Metazoa; phylum Arthropoda; class Insecta; order Diptera; family Drosophilidae; genus Drosophila; species Drosophila aff. chauvacae BK-2020. The sequence continues at coordinate 574,370 of JAEIGO010000395.1, read as the reverse complement.
AAACACAATTGGCCTTTGTTGTTGTTAATGTTGTTGCTATTAATACATTAATTAAACAGATATACCACCCATGCCGACGCGGCCCCACTGACACGACGCACACAGGCACCAGCGCGGAGGGGAACCCCACCCCACAGAGAATGTAAGAAGATGCGCATGCGCGGCCGCCGTCTGCTCCCGATCGTCCTGTCGCTGCTCCTGCTCGTCCTGCTCTGTTCCATCTACTTCTCCGGCCACCAGCGGGAAGCGCCCGACACCGACGACGAGTTCCTGGTGCACCTGCCCGCTGTGGACGCGGAGGATGAGGCCGTTGCCGCCGCCTCTACCTTGCCCGGACGACGTGCAACGTTGCCAGCGGGTCCGCTGCTTAACCTCACCGACTTCCAGTACCTGCTGCCGAGCAATGTGTGTCGCAAGGCGGAGCGGGAGCTACTGGGTAAATGTGATTATTCAGGGAGCTCCATCTCCCTAATACATGTCACTTCTGTTCGTTTTAGCCATTTTAATCGTCACATCCTATGCCGGTCACGATGCCCTGCGCTCCGCCCACCGCCAGGCCATACCGCAGAGCAAGCTGGCCGAGATGGGGCTGCAGCGGGTGTTCCTGCTGGCCGCATTGCCGCCACGCGAGCGCTTCCTCAGCCAGGAGCAGCTGGCGAGCGAACAGCAGCGCTTCGGCGATCTCGTGCAGGGCAACTTTGTGGAGGATTACCGCAACCTGAGCTACAAGCACGTCATGGGACTGCGCTGGGCCTCTCAGGAGTGCAAGGGTCATGCCAAGTTCATAATTAAGCTGGACGACGACATCATATACGACGTATTCCACCTGCGTCGATATCTGGAGGCCCTCGAGGTGGGTCAGCCCGAGCTGGCCACCTCCAGTACGCTTCTGTCCGGCTTCGTGCTGGACGCCAAGCCACCCATTCGCCTGAAGGCCAACAAGTGGTACGTGAGCAAGCAGGAATACCCGCATGCCCTGTATCCGGCCTACCTGTCGGGCTGGATGTACGTGACCAATGTCCCGACAGCGGCCCGGCTGGTGGCGGAGGCGGAACGGGTGCCCATCTTCTGGATCGACGACACCTGGCTGACAGGCGTGGTGAGGGCCAGGCTGGGCATTCCCCTGGAGCGGCACAACGATTGGTTCTCGGCCAACGCCGAGTTCATCGACTGCTGCGTGCGGGACCTCAAGCAGCACGGCTTTGAGTGCGAGTACTCGGTGGGTCCGAACGGAGGCGATGACCGGCTGCTGGTGGAGTTTCTGCACAACGTGGAGAAGTGCTACTTCGATGAGTGCATCAAGCGGCCGGCGGGCAAATCGTTGAAGGAGACCTGCGTGGCTGCGGCCAAGTCCCGGGCCCCAGAGCATGGCCTGGCCGAAATCAAGCCGCTAAAGCTAAGGTGACCTCTGTCGCTGGCCGAAATTTATGCATCTTAGCGCCTTAGATTAGGATTAGACCTATGGAATACCATGTGCAAGGGGGCGAGGGAGGGAGATATCTCTTCCCGAGCCACTCACCTTAGTTGTAAGTTTAAGTTAAATGCTCTGTGGCCGCCCTTGGTCGTGGATCGTCTGGAGATTAGCCCTATCAGGAGACTTGGTAAGTGAATCTTTTGAATAAATAACCTCATGATAACGTTCTTTATTTCTTGGAAGAATTCGTCAAGGCAACTCGGATCATTGGAAATGTAGTTAGCATACATTTGTGGCCACGATCACCATTGATCATTGATCTTTAAAGGGCGAATGTTTTTACCCATAAGCTGTATGCAATGACTAACTTTTTTAAGGCTAACACAAACAGACTCCGTCCTAACCAGTATGTTAGCTCTTAAGTTCCGCCAATTTCTTTTACAAATGCATTTATACAATTAAATCCAAATAAATCAATAATTTCAACAAAATGTTTCGAAAAATGCCTTTCATTTTAGGGAAATCTATGGTATTATAGGTGTATTATTTCGTAGGAATCGTATCGATTGTGATTTAATCTTATTTCATTGAGATTAAATAGTTGTGAATATAAATTCGTTCTTATTCGAATTATAACACAAATCCAAGAATCTTAGACGGAAATAAAAGAAATCGAAGTTTATCGATTTAAATTCGATTATGTTCCGTCTGCAATAAAAGAGAAACAAGTTCTATATTTTCTTTTTGTCATTATCGTTCTTTATTATCATAAATAAATTTAAATTAAATAAATGCAATACAATTAAGCACAATTCCATTGAGATTTGCCTCGATGAAATCACTCTTCTTGTCTCTGCTTCGTTCAGTTTCCTTAGTTATGTTTCGATTGCTCTTGTTTGCTGTTTATTGCGTTCCTTTTACAATTAAATAAATGTGAGTGCGTTTGTGTGTGTGTGTGTGGGAATGAGTGTGGAAACAGGCGAGTGTGAGTGTGGAGGGTGGGGGGTGTACCTGTGTGTGTGTGATTGAGTGCGAGTGTGTGCGGCTGCAGTCTCTATAGAAGTTACAAAAGGGATCCATCGTCTATATCTCTCTCTCTCCCACTCATCTTTTCGTTACTATTACTTCCATCGCTCTCTCTCTCTCTCTCTCTTTCTCTCTGGACGATGTTCCGTTTCCATTGTTCCCTTTCGTAACTTTATAGAAAGTACTCGCTCGCAGCTTTTCCTTCTTTTTCTTTCTACTTTTTGTTTTTCGCTTTTCTTTACTCTTAATATTCGCATACGTGAAAAGTGCTTTTTCTTCTACTTCTTGTTAGTGGTGTGCGTGTGTGTGTGTGTGTGTATGTGTTTACTAGGAATGTTATTTAGTTTGCTTTTCTCTTAGGGGAATTTTTACCTCACGCTCTAATTCTAAATAAATATAAATAAATAAATTGTATATTAAGTAATTAATTTAAATATATATCAATTAAAAAAAAAAAAAAAAAAATTATACGGTTGTCAGCAGGGGGCCAAATGTGTCTCTGTGTGTGTGTGTGTGTGTGGTGTGTAAGTGGGAGGGGCGCTAAGCCTGCCTGGGCAAGAGCGAGACAAAGATATAGACATGCACAGTTAGCGTGTGTGTGTGTGTGTGATTCGTGTGCGAGAGAGAGAGAGCATATGTGTGTGTGTGTGTGAGTGACAATTTTGTTGTGTATTTTCTTTTTGTTTTCTTTTCTTTCTTTTTCTTTTGTTTTTTCTTTCTCTTTTTTTGTTTTCTTCTTTCATTCTACTGCATCTGCTTGCTTCGCCAATTCAGCTTCCTCTTCTGGTAGCTATTGTTTCAGTTTCCGCTCGTTCCGCGCTCCCAGACCTATGCCACGATCTTGTGCGGCTGCATCCACTTCTTCATGTAGTAACAGAACAGCGTGGAGATGTAGAGCAGGATCATCAGCGCACAGGTGACGGCCAGGGCCAGCACCGATGTCTTCGTGGGACAGGGCTCGATGATGGTGACGGTCTTGTCTGTTTATGGGGGGAATGGAACGGAAGTACAGTCAGCGCAGGGTTCACTAAGACGCAGGCACTACTCACCCTTGGCAAAGTCCGTGCTGGGATCCGCCTTGAAGAACTCGCGCTTCTCATCGCCAAAGTCCAGGACCAGAATCTCCTGCGAGATGTTCATATCGTCCTCGCTCTTGGTCTCGTTGCTGCAGGGAAGGGAATTAGAGGATATGTTTTATAGTACGAATAGTATGACCTCCTGATCTCCCTTTGTCCCTTTGTCCTCCTACTCCTTTCGTTTCCACTTTCCCCCATCTCAAAAAGTCTCAAAATGAAATCTCACCTCTCAATGGAACGACGACGCCTCCTGCCCAGCGATTCAAAGGACTCCATGTTCCATTCACACACAGCCGGCTCACAGGGACCCAGACAGTACTTGACATTGCACTGGAAGATGACACCGTAGCTCTCCGTGAACCTGAAGGCCTCGTACGTGGACTGCAGGGCATTGCCGTCGGCGGTGAAGCCGGGGAAGATGGTGGGGTCGGTGGGGCAGCCATCGTCGTCGATGATCTTGAAGCTGGTGCGTGCATCCTTGGCCATGGCCACACAGGAGCGGGCAAAGATTCCATAGGGAGCTAAACCAAAGACCAAAATGATTAGAAGACTCTCGCAAGGAAAATAGTTTTATTTTCCGACACTCACTGTCTTCGGGTATCTCGATGCGGAAGTTGAGACGATCTCCAATGCGTACGGTCTCCACCTCGCGCTGGCGCGTGTCCAGGATGCGGATCCTCGGTGGCGGGGCCTCCGGCGACGAGTTGATGTGAATCATCTCGGGATCGCGGATGGGCATCATGCCGAATGTGATGTTCTTGGAGCTCATGTCGTACGTGCACTTGACCTTGTAGATCTTGTCGGCCTTGGTCATCACCACACTGTGGTGCTGCAGGACCACGGTGTTGGAGTAGACGCCAGTCTACAGCAGAGAGACAGCAGAGTGATTAGCATGGGAACTATGCCTACCTCCAACTGGCCTACTCACCACACTCTGCGTGTTACAGTCCTGGCCAGCCATGGTCAGGTCCAGGCGGAAGGCATCCGAGTTGATGACATCGATGTTACAGGTCTCGGAGCGACCCAGGGCATAGATGCGTCCGTTGAAGGGCTTGTTGGTGCGCACCTGCACGGCGATCCTGGTGTCCTTGCAGTGGACAGAGACTGGAGGAGAGCAAGCAAAGACATTAGAAGAGAACCGAAGCTAAGGTGGAGTGGACTTACCATCATAGCAGGTGCCCGTCTTGTCGCAGTTGACATCGTTGCGCGTCAGATTGGTCAGATTGGGATCCTCGATGGTGTCCAGGCTCACGGGCAGCGTATCGATCTTGTCCAGGGTGCCCGGAGGAGAGCCAGGTCCCGCGCCGGCGGCCTTCTCGCACTGGTTCTCAAAGTACTGGCCAATGGGCTCGCCGTGATCGATCAGCGGGCGTTCGTGGTTCAAGTAGGTCGAGGGGCCATCGGGCAGGGTCTTGTGATCGAGATGGTATAGCCGGCAGTTGTACTGGGCGCCCTGGGGCTGGCCCAGATAGAGGAAGGAGCGGCAGAGGAACTCGTTCTCGATCTCGCAGGCCAGGCGGCAGGCAGACTCGGAGGTCACCTGCAGCTCCTTGTCGGTGTAGTAGTGCAGGCCCACATACTGGGCCACCTTCTCCTCGGAGACACCCATGCGCTGGGCGTTGCCGAACGAGCGGGTGTTCTTGCAGGCCTGGGCCGGTTTCAGGCAGAGATTCTCAAAGTAATCGGTGCCCTGGGCATCCACCAACTGGACAAACTGGCCGGAGCTGCGTCTATCCGAGTCGCTGAGCACACACTTCATGTTGTTGTAGTCGTACTCCACGGAGCGGCACACGAAGCGCTTCTCGTTGAGGCAGGCGGAGAGGCAGGCCTCCTTGGTGCTGGTGTAGATCAGGGCGTTGTCCAGGCCACGGATCACCTTGTTGGGCACCCGCTCAAAGCTCCAGGGACGCAGGCAGACGTTCTCGCTGCGCAGCTGCAGCTTCACCATGTAGTACATGTTGGCGCTGCGCTGCGGTGCCGCCGACGGATTGGCCGCCGACGAGTCGTTCTGCAGCTGGCAGTGCGTCTCCTGCGAGGGCGACAGGGGGTTCACCACGAAGCTGAAGGCCGCCGCCTGGCAGTCGGGCTCCTCGCGGCACCAGCCCTGGCACTCGTACAGCGACAGGTTCTTCACGCTGTAGTACGTGTTGCCGGGAAAGTCAAAGTCTGTCAGCTTCTCAAAGGCCATCCGGCCGGCCACCTGTCCGGGTAGCATCACCAGGAGGATGGCCACCGAGGCAATGAGCAGGGCACTACCCATGGGTAGTGTGTTCGTTGATCGGTTGCGGTTTCTACTGCTGCTGCTGCTGCTGCTCTCGGCTGACTGCATCTGCAAAGAATGCAAAGAGGGAGATGAGTCAGAGGTTAGAGGACAGGACCCTTCACTGGCCTGGCCTGGCCACTCCTAGTCCGGGGAAAGCCATTCCTCGGGGGCCTAACAAGTTCCCAAGAAGTCAAGTGATGAGTGCTACTTCCTCTCGCTGCCTTTCCATGCGCCGCCCCATTCGTTCCACTTCTCTAACCGCGACCACTGCTGACAGCCTCCACCAAGAAGGCCTGGAAAGGAGGCAGACGGAGGCAGATGGAGGCAGACGGAGGCGGTGGCGGAGTGGAGCTCTCTCTCTCCTTCTCCCTGGACTGACTGCAGTGGCTACTTCCGCCCATTACACGCTTAACTAAGCGCCAAACCACCGAACCAATAAAAACAGCTCCAACTTCTCTGTACTGCCATCCTTCTCCTACTCTTCCGCCTCCGGACTAGTCAGGTTCGTTGGCCAAGTGGCAGACATCTTCCCACATCCACATCCACATTCACATCCACATCAAACTCTTTGACTTCCCCGAGACTTTAATGAGCTGACCGAAATGGGGGAAAAGGGGCCGCCGCCGCCGCCGCGCTTTTATTGACGATCTGCGGTTTGAGTTTCTAACGTCTGCCCACTCTCTGTCCATTACTATTTGCAATCCCATTCCCATTCCCAGTCCAGCTCAAAACCAAACCCATTCCTATTCCTATTCCATTGGCAATTCCAATTGCAATTCCGCGCAACAGCTTTTCGGCATTCTTGTGGTTCTTGAGGCTGCCTGCAAATTGCTTTCTGCGGCCTCCATCCTCTAGCGGGTAATCCTAGCCAATTGACCCTGCTGGTGGTGCACATGACGGTTCAGTGGGCTGACCTGCAGGTGCCCCAGGTGCTCCAGGTGTCAGTGAGTGAGTGAGTGTGGGTGGTCCTCAGCCTCACGACAGACGAAAAGCGAAATGGTTTCGCTTGGAAGGAGGCGGAGTTCTTTAAAGGGAAAAGTGACGGCCAAAGCCAATGGTCTGAGCCTTTTTTTAGAGCTTTATAGTTCAGTTAGTCATGTATATCACAGATACTATACTATATATCATACATAATTCACATATAAATCAAGTGTATCGTGTCTCAAGCTCTTTAGGGATTTAATTGAGGTCATTAGGCATTTATAACAAGTTTCCCAGGCACTCAGCTTACCAGTTTCTCGATTTTTCACCCAATGAAATCCCCAGTAATTCGGTTAATTATTCCCAGACGAGATTCGGCAGAGACCTGGCCTGGATCTCCATTTGATTCATTCAACCATCCCGATCCCGATCCCGAGTCGCAGTCCGAGTCATGGATTATTTAACTGCATGCATTTGCATTCATTTCTACAAATGGTCAGAGTCAGAGTCAGAGTTAGAGCCTTGCGGAAGCTAATGCTGCCATATATGAATCTTGGCCAGCTGGTACTCCCTTTTTGGAAGGGGGGTTGGGGTTGCATTTAAGTCGCAATTTATGGGTTTTTAAACGCCCCCTCCCCCACCAACCTCCAACTCGTTCTAGCCCCCCGAAGCAATTATATTTACATATTCAATTCAATTTGTTTTGCGAAAATTGTCCAGAACGGACTCTCGTACTCGTACTTCGACTGCAACTCCAACTCCAACTCTAGCTCGTAGTTGGACTCTCCTGCTCCTCCTCCTCCACCTCATCCCTGCCAGTGCAATTATTTCATGCATTCAAGTGATTATAGAGCGCGGAACGTGGCCATTACCGGCGATCTTAAACCGCTCGTTGGCCAGCCCAACACGAGCTGCAAATGGCCAAATGAAAGCCAAGAATGGTTCCCAGCACGGCGACAAAAGTGTGATCAATACAAATATGATATATACTACATACTCTTCATTATGTAGTACATAGAAGGAGCAACAAGGAGGTACAACTGCTGTGTGAATATTAAATCGAAAAATAGGTAAACATTATGCATCGAAAGTGATATATTTAATGTAGCATCTAAACTAAAATATATATAATTTCTAAGGGGTTATTTTTAAAGGGTTTTGTTTAGATTTCAATTTTAAAAACTATTTCTTTCTGTGCAGCTGAGATCATTGGCAGGGGAAATGGCAAAACGATAGCCCGGGCATCGAATTCTCTGCGGGCCAGTGCCAAATGTTGCCAGTTGGCCGCGTGTCCGATTGCAGGGCAACATCAGCAGCAACATCAGCAGCAACATCAGCAGCAACATCAGCAGCAACATCAGCAACAACATCAGCAGCAGCAACATCGACAGCGACAACAGCAACAGAAACAGCGACAACAAATGTTCTGTATGCTGTATGAAATAGGTGGCAAAGACAGCGGAATGCCCGCTGATGTTGCTGTTGCAACTGCTGGGACGACGATCCCCCTCGAAGAGCACGACAGCAACAACGGCGACAGCGACAAGAGCAACTGCAACAAGAGGAGGAGCAGCATCAGGAGCAGTAGGAGGAGCACTAGGAGGAGCACTAGGAGGAGCAGGAGCAGCAGCAACATGCAGCAAGCTCAACGGGAGCCGAAAGCTAGAAATTGTCGCTGGCTCTGGAGGTCTGCACTAGCAACTCGTGTTGCATCTCCTAAGATTGCTCTCGTTTTGCATGTGCCACAAAAAATACAAGAAAAGTAAGCCAGAAGGACAGGGAATGAGGGTAGAAGGGAATTCTGGCAACTTTAGGGGGGATTAATGTCCCAAGAATCGACCACGAGCAAAGACCAGCTCACTGGCTTCTTATCGATTGGGCTTCGAGTTATAAGTGAGCTTAATCACTTGATTTAATAACTCAAATCGATATAATTAGGAGCAGGACTCTGGATTGTGGGATTGTGCTATGGCTTTCCTCGTGACTGGCTCGTAGGATCGATCGATCGATGGTTCAAAATAAAATGCATTTGAAAACGAGCCAGGGAAGAGGCAGGACGAGGACCAAGCCCTTCGCTCTCCTTCCTAACAGAAGCCAATTACAAGGGCAGCAGATCTGGTTGCCCAGATAAAGGGCCACGGACATCTCCTTCTGTTGACGTCATTCTCGTTGGGGCTCCTCCCCTCCTTGGAATGGAAATTGCCAGCTCACGAATCTCGTTATTTATAGTCATGTCTTGGTGTCTCGGTGTCTTGGTGTCTTGGTGTCTTGGGGTTTATTTTTGGCCGCTTGCCTTGCCTTGCCCGCGTCCTTGACCATTTCTAATTTGAGTGTGTGTGATTTCTGGGATTTCTTGAGAGGATTTGCCTGCTGCAATTATAGAAACGAGCTGGGCAGCAGGAAGGAAGGGGTTCATGAAGGTCACAACTGTCTGCTAGGCATAATTATATGGCCCACAATCGGAGATCGATGGACTGCAAGCTGAGCTGAGCTCCTCATCATCAGCTGGCCAACTCAAATGGTCAATGGTCAGGGCTGCCACGCCCCACGCCCCTTCTTTGGGTTTCTTGCTTCATTTTATTTCTCTTTCTTCCTTTTTTATACTTTTTATACCACCAATTCTGGTGGCCAGTGGCGCGTACTTGGATTTAAGTAAAGGCTACCCGGTAATCAAGAAAATTTGCAGTTACTGTGAACCAACCGATGAGGGGACGAGAGGGGAATTGAGAGAGGTATCTCCAATGGTACACAGAAAGCATGGGAACTTGGGCCTGGCCTTCGTTAGAAGCTTCTTAGGAGATGCCAAAGGAAAGGTTGAAAGTATTTTCTTTTGGTGTACTCCAAGGCCCTGCGAAAAGGTTATCATTAGGCACGCTCCCAACTCTCCTCACTGTCCATTCCCATTCTCGTTTGGGACCTCTAATTACGAAGGAGAGAGAGAGAACGGCAATTGCATCATAAGCAGATACAAAAACTATCTACAGGTAGAACGGACACAGGCGCAGATACAAGTAGAGATACAGATACAGCTACAGCCACAGAAGAGGCCCTGAGATGTGATGATCACACTGATCATTAGAGAGTGAAGGGGAAAACAGGCAGGCAGGCAGGTTGGGGAAAGGTCACTCACGGGGGAGAGGCGGATGGGCGGTGGATTTCTAATGAGAGAGGGACAGACCCAGTGAAAGTCGCGCTTAGTCAATAATTAGACACAAAAAGAGGCTCCTCAGGTTTCCATTTCTTTGGCGAGCCACAGTCGCAGTCGCAGGCATAACCAATTAGCCAGAGATGAGCAGGAAACAGTAAATGCCAAATAATTGGTCATGCCAAATGCGATGCGATTTGCCTGTCAATCAAGCCGTTTTTCCATATCTCACAAGATCGAAGACGTGGACAAGAAGTGGACACGAACCACAGACGAGCTTTTGGAGTGCTCACGATCTCTGGCCTCGGCTTCCGCCAGAATCGCTGTCACTACCTATGAGTGTTGGAGTCGAAATGCCAACACTTTCGTAGATTATGAGTGTTCTCCTTCAAAAATCTGCACTATATTTCAAGAAAACTTCGGGAGAATACAAAAATAATGGGAAAAACAACTCATATAGCTAAAATTGAGCATAAAAATGAGATTTATCGAGAGGAAATATATCGAACTGTTTAAAACTATCCTAAATATTCATACACAGAATTGTAAAATATCGAAATTTACCGATAACAATTTACAATAACAACCCAAACAATTTTTTTAAAATTTATTTGTATCTCATTTTTGATGATATTGGTTCGATATAACAAACAGCATATGGAGTTATCATAATAATCGATATAATAATCGATTTATACGTGTATTAAATAAATAAATACAATAATATATAGATATTATCTGCTATTCCCAACTAGAATGTCGAATAATATAATATAACGAGTTATATATCGACTTTTGCATCAAATAGTGAATAAGTAGTTTATCGATAAAATGTGTCCGTTGCAGTTAGATCTCATTTAGAAGGAAATGACTGACAAAGGATACTTAATACTTTATAATATAATAAATATTTATTGTTACTTCATATCTAATCTTTTAATAGAGACTCCCAATTCCTTTAGTTTCTGCATTTGATCGTTGCAAGTGCGAAACGGATGTGGGGCTTTCTGTCTGTCTGTCCTTGCTGTGTGTGTTTGGCCTGTCCACTCGATCAATTGGCAAAAGGAAATGGGCAATGAAGAGGCAAAAGGCAAAAGGAAGGAACCCACAAGGAGGAACAAAAGGGGTCCAAGAAAAGGAGAAACCTTTTCATTTAATGCCATTTGTTGGTGGTGTTGTTGTCACAACACACGCGAAGAACACACTCAATCACTTAGCTGGTGGCAAGGCCCCTTCATCTCTGCCTTCTGCCCCTGCCTCCTGCCTCCAGTCTCCTGTCTCCTCAATTTTTTCCCATTTTTTTTTTCTTTACTATTTTTCCTATTTCCCTGGCACCTCGTGCTGCCTTTCGCAATTATGTAATTTTCAATCATCGCTCGGCTTAAAGATGCAGCCGAGCAAAGTTGAAGCACCTGCCATGCGTGCTTCTGGCCAGAAACCCTCCCCTTTTTCCCCCGTCCTCGGCCTTTTCGCTATTTTTCCTATATATATATATATATATATTGTATATAGTATATGGTATATGGAGTTTGTGTAATAGAAGTGCGAAGCAGCAGCAGTAATTGCTATCGAACAATGGAAGCGAGTCCAAGAGGACGTGGCCGTGGCCGAGGCCGAGGCCGGGCTTTTCCAGCTGCCATTTCCCACTTTTCCACTTTTCTCAGGCTGTCGTTCTCGTTCTCATTCCCATTCTCAGGTGGTCAGAACGAGTGTACGTTTAAACGAAAATATTAAAAGTTATAATTAAAAAAAAGAAAAAAAAGAAACCAAGACAGAAAAATGTTGAAAAAAATATCTAGAAAGAGAGCGAGAGACGGAGAGAAGGAGGCACTTGAGTGGCGAAATTAAATGGAACGAACAGATCAAAGGGGGCACTGGCACTGGCACTGGCACCTCCTCCTCCTCCTCCCCTAAGCTCTTCCTATTTGGAGCAGGCATGCATCCCAGCCACAAGATACGATCCAGAACTGATGGCAGGCAGCTGCCGCAGTGGCCCCGGCACAAGGCGCCATCGATTAGGCCCGCACATGTGCCATTAGGAACCGTTACCGAATCCAACCGAGTTGACACCCACTTGGCCATTGGAAAATAACAAGAAATCGATAAAGTAGCAGCAGGAATTTGGGCCACAAATTTAATAAAAAGATGAAACTTTAACTTGGATATGCTTCAATAATATCGATATTTTAATTTTAAATGTGATCTTTTTCGATATTATGTACAAATAAATAATATATCAAAATGATTTCTATAGATTTCTTTTATTATAAAATATATAAAACTTTAATTGTTTTTTTAGTTATACTTAGAAATCTATTACAAGCATATTAAAATTAATTAATAAAGAGTAGACAACAATTTGAATATATTTTTCCAAGCAAAAATCGATTTTTAATCGATAAGCACCCATGTTTTTTCGTTTCTAAGCCCAGCCAGATATTTAAGTTATTGATAATAGAAATGTATAAATTAAAGATGCTTTTAGTAAAACTTTAGCATGAAAAGTACCCCTCCCATATCATAATAATACTCGCATAATCTCAAAAGCACCTTTCTCCTCTCAAAAAAAAAAAAAGTAAATATTAATAATATTAATCGTAGTTTTTTTACTGTAGGAAAATGTGTATGGGGCATGGTTCTTGTGCATTGGCTGCTTTTTGGCGGACAATGTTCTTGGGCATGTGAAAAATGGTTGCAGCTGTTTGCAGCCTCCTTTCCTTCTTTTTATTTGCTGTTGTTTTTGGTTAGAACCGGAAATTTATTGCATAACAAGTTGGCAGAAACGATATCCTCTTTGCTGGCTGCCCCAAGGTTGTTGCGCGGCGCACACAAAGGCACCGAAAAAAAAATCCAAATAAAAAACTATATTTACAAAATATATATTTACTACAATATAGATTTAAATATATATTTCATTTGCACTTCTGAGCTATTTAAATACATAAATTCTATACACTTATTTTCCCAGAAACGTATATATTTTCCATATAGTTTTTTGTGAGGTGTAGCGACATGTGGCGAGTTATTCGAAAGTGCTGCCCCATCGACGATGCTGGCAACAAGATATGCAACACGGGCAAGTAGAAACATGAGGGAAAAGGGGGAAAGGGGCCACGGAGGGGGGTCAGGGGTGTGCCAGGGGTTCCAGGGTGTGGTTCTGTGCCTCCTGGCCAGGCGCTGCTGGAACGTGCAACATTCAACGGAAAACGAAAAAGAAACCCAAACATTTCATAAATTCTTTGCCACGGCATAAATGCGTTGAATGTTCTTCTTTCTCTTTATTTTATTTTTTTTTGCTTTGCTCCAGATGCGTATCGAGAAGAGGGATGAGGAGGAGGAGGAGGAGGGCGAGGATCCATGGCCTGCCCCTGGTCCATTCTTTTTGGCAGTTGTCTCATCAATCGCTCATTGCGAAGGGTACACGGTGAAAAATGTATATTTTTCTGTTCAAGTTTGAGTTCTTTTTTTATGAAAATCAGTTGAAAAGATTTTGCGTAGCAAGGCTTCGATTAATCATCGATAAATCGCACAAAGACATTAATGTTTTTTTTTTTAACTCTCACTGAAAACCAGTTTTGTTATCTAAACAATCGATTTTTGCATACAGTTAAGACCCAAAATGTTATAAATTTATTTATATTATCGATAATATCTTTATTGCAGTACTTGTTGTGATCTAAATAATCGATATCGAATCGAAGAGTTGGGACTCTAAATATTATCGATTTATTAAGAATATCGAATTTTGAGTTTTTTTTGTTATTTCGTTATATTTTTTTGAGTGAGCCTACTTCAGGTTTAAAGATGAAGCTAACTGGGGTTATCCCTAGTTTTTGATCAGTGCTCAAAAGACAGAGAGAGAGAGGGAGAGAGAGAGAGAGACAGAGACAGAGAAAGGGGAGACACTGGAGTTTTCCTTCTTGGAATAAGGAAGTTGGCCAACAAAAGCCATTAGCCAAAGCCAAAGCGATGGGCGAGAGAAAGAGTTGAGGTTGAAATAGAGGATGGGGTTGAGACTGAGGCTGAGGATGAGGATGAGACCCAAGATCGAGAAGGCTTGGACCGGAGTGGCAGAGGATGAGTAGAGGATTGGGGCTGCAACAAAGAACAGGAGTCATTAGAGGCGCATTTGAGGCCGCGGAATGTGTCGGAGTTTGGTTTGGGAAACTCTCTCGAAGGCTACAGCACTGCGTCTTCCCCTTCCTTCTACCCCCTGTTCCCTCTTTTGCTCCTTCTTCCTCTCACTCTCACCCTCCCCCTCATCATCATCTTCAAGTTCAACATCAACATCAAGTTTCAAGTGGCGGCAAGCAAGAACGTTGCATGATTTATGGCAATTATGAGCAGCAACATCAGTTTGCCACGCCGGAGAAATGATGATGACAGCGGGGGTTTTGGGGGAGAGACAGCAAATGAACTAAGATCGCAGCAGCAGCAGCAGCAGCAAGTGCAGTCTTCAAAGTTTTAGCAATTAATTGCAATTGCAATTGCTCTTGCTCTTTCCTCTACCTTTGCCCTAAAATGTGGGATGCATCGTCATCATTTTGAGTGGAGCTGAAACTGATCGTTGAGTCTCTGACTTACACCTCACTTCAGCTCACAAACTCACCACAAATATATTTAGTTTAAGCAGTAGTAACTTGGCTTAAGGCAGAGACACATTCCCACACACTAAACCGCCTTCAGCTGCCACTGCCACAGCGATCGATCATCATGCGGAGGAGATAGGCAACTGTCGGGCGGCATCATAATCGAGATTGGACCAGGCATCGGCATCGGCATCGGCATCGGCATTACTTTGTGGTTGACATCTCTGTTCAGTCCAGGGGCTATCTGTGGCGTGTATTTTTAGCCATCTATCTTGGCTCGAACAAGGCTCATTACAACAGGCCCGACACTTGGCCAGCACAGAGCGGCAGCAGCCCCAGCATCATCTGCATATGGGATAACCCATTTGGGTGTGGACCCTGGCGCTAGACATAGTCCGGGGAACAAGCCGGGAGAAGCCCTCATTAAAAATATTTGCAATTTAAAGAGGTAAACAAGGTAGAGGAGGAAGGCCCAGCATACTCGGACTCAAACTCGGACTTGGGCCTATTTTTAAATGCAAAACTCGCGCCGTCGCACGACAAGACAATCAGGACATGGAAATAATTGAATGCGCCAGGCAACGGGGCAACACACAAGAGTCCTCCTCTCCTCTGGAATGGCAAATGGCAGCAGCAGCAGCAGCAGCAGCAGATGAAGATGACCAATTTGCTGCAACATGTGCAATGGCCAAAGCCCCAGAAAGCCGAGAAACCGAGAAACCGACAACCCGAGACCGATAAGCAAATGTAAACCAACATGGCACCACCTCCTCCGGCTCCTCCGGCTCCGCAAGATCCTCTTGTTGCTCCTGCCCCTCCTCTAGATCCTCCTGCTCCTCTTCCTCGCTGCTGGCTAAGTGGCCCATTGTGGCTCATTTTGTAGTTTGTGCAATTTTAAGAACAACATTTAATTAAAGCCAGGCCCAAAGGCCTCCCCAGAGGGGGGAGGAGGAGGTGGGAGCAGTACGTGACGTTCACCTGATCAAGTGACTCTAATGCGGCCATGCAACATGTGGCAAGTGTTTGCCGCCAAGATATCTGCTTGCTGCAGGTCTGAAAAGAGTTTTCCGGTAGGAAATCGTGGCTTGAAAGCTTCAAAAGACTCTTCTAAGGGGTTGCTTTAAGTAGTTTTTAGGTACAACTTGAGGTAGTTTTGAGTTTTTAGTTACAATTTGAGGTAGTTTTGAGTAAAAATTATAAAAACAAATCTTGAAAAAAAAATAAAACTTAAAAAACGAAAGACTTAGGCAACAAACTTGACTTGCATAGAAATTCGTTTTAAAAATAACAGATTAACCGAGACACGGAGACAAATGAGTGAGATATTGAGACAAAGAGACAAAGAGAGAGAGAGAGAGAGATAAAGTTCCGTTCCGATCGGCCATTCCTTACCGCTAACTGTTCACTGTTCACTGTTCACTGGCGATTAGAGGCCAAATTACCAACATTTTTCCAACAATTATGGGCCATTATTGAACCAATTAGATTCCGCCGGCCGCGGCCGCGGCGCTCCAATGAAAAGCTCAAAAAAATTGAAATTGAAAGAAAGTCGAATGCAAATTTGTGCGTACGAGGTAGAGGAAACGGTGGCGGTGGCCAGAAGATAAACAAGCCAACGAACGCGAGAAGATGCGGGCCCCAAAGGGGGAAGTGCTATTTGTTTGAGTTGGCTTTAACAGCTTGCGGACGAACGGTGCCCCGTTAGTTGACCTGCTTAACCGAGCTGCGAGCTGCGAGCTGAGGCAAGCGTTAGATGTTGCCATTAGAGCGGGCCACAATTTGAATGCCGGCTCAAAACTGCCCAAACTGGCAGGCAGATGGCCAAAAGGTCGCCCGGGCCAGATGCCATCAGATTCCATCACAACCTTCCGCCGAACCTGCCGCCTGAACCCACACACACAGATAACACAGCGAAACAACGCACGTACTTAGAGAGCAGGAATCCGGACTGGGGGGCAGCGAGGGAAGCTAGATAGCTGGAGAGGATTATGGGGCGGATTAGGAGGAGGAGGCGTTGCCCGGCACTGTCATTAGTCGGCCCTCCAACCACCGGCGATGATCGTACGATAATGCTGTTTGCTCAATTCCCCGTCTCAGCTTTTTCCTACACACAGCTAAAAAAGGGGGGACTTTATCTTCAAGTCTGCTTGTATTTCTAGCATTTAAATTACAAAATTTCGCGCTGTGCTCTCTCACTTGGTTGCATGTTAATGACGCACAATTGCAGGCTGCAACATCAGCAGCAAACATCACCAGCAACAGCAACATCTCAACATCGCGGCAAAACGCATCGGAATGCCAACAATGGCCAACTTCAACTCCAGCATGGCATTATTCTCCTCCAATGGACGCCACGTCTGTCGCATTAGCCGATTTTGTCGATTTAGTTGCGGCTTGTTATGCGCCGAAAAAGAAACTACAGAAACTACAGAGACTACAAAGACTGCAGCCCATTCTCGTTTCTGCCCACTCACTCAACTGGTGCGTGGCTCATTTGATTTGCCTTGGCTCCGATGTGGCCGTGTGATGAGTGCTAATGACGACCATCTGCCCGCCTTCCTTCCACCTGCAATTGACCCTTTCTTTGGCTTCAATCTCCAATCTCCAATCTCCATCTCTTGGCAACTTTCATTGCCTAGGCATTTATCTTGAGGGATTACCTTAGAAACTCTCACATGATTTCTACTTGTAATCTTATCGAAAGACTTTAATTTATAACTTTCTTTATTTTTAAGAAGTTATTCACTTCAGCTGCCTATCGAAGTTATCACAGTGATTTAACGAAATTCCATTGTTTTCTGTTTCAAAAATACAGAGTTTGTGAGTTCTGTGAAAGTCACTGCCTGTGTAAATATTCGATTGAGAGATTTAACAAGTTTTGTGGCAAAAAGAAGAACCTCCAACCCCAACCCCAACCGAATTGATGGTCGATTATCTGGAGTGGATGTCGATCGATGGATCGATGGATCGATGCTTTTTCCTAATGCCTGTCCCATGGGATCCATCGATCGAACGGACGACACACAACGATTTGCGGCAATTTCTTTGGCCCCGAGTGAAACTTTTCCAAACGCGAACCCACTTGGCCCACTGAGAGACTCGGCTCAGGTGTCGAAGTGGATGGGATGTGGATGTGGATGCGCGATTGCGAATCCGATTGGGACGGCGATTGGGAAAGTGCGTTCTTCTCCTCGCCAAATCGCACTCGATTGCTGAAGGAGACGGAGAAGGAGACGGAGATGGAGAAGGAGTTGGAGAAGAAGCTGGCCAAAAAGTGGGAGACAGCGTCTGAAAGCGGTCACATGGAAGTAGGCCAAGTTCTGAGACTCCAACTCCAACTCCAACTCCGACTCGTACTTGCACTAAGAGTGTACATACAGACACGTCGCTAGTGGCGGTTTTTGGTGGCCATGTCAAAGATTCCTCCTATTCGAATCCAAACCCAATCTGAATCCCAGTCCGCGGACTGCAGCTTCAGCTTCAGCCTGGCTCTGGCTCTGGCCCTGGGTCTGGGGCATGCAAATCCGCTCATGATGCTGGAATTGGATGTGGGTCAGGCGGATATTCGTTTTGGCGGGTCCGATCTTGGACACTTGCCTGCTCGTTCCGTCTCCCCCTGATTCAGTCCATCCGCCGAGGCTGAGGCTGCGGATGAGGCTGCGGATGAGGTGTTTGGGAAGTTAGTTAAATCAAACCAGTTCCCAATCCCAGGAAAATGCACTTCTCTGGCTACACAGAACACATCAAGAGCAGAGCCCTCTTAAATCTTAAATAGGTTTACCCACTGAAAACTAATGCCAAAGTCAGAGTTGCTGCACATTTTCCTCTGTGTAGCCGTGTTACTCCTTCTGCAAATGAGTTTTTGCGGTTTCTTCTCGCCTCGCAGGCTTCCTCGTTTCCAGCTTTTTGTGCCGCGTTCTCTTAATCATAATGATGAGAATCAGAATGAGAATGAGAATGGAATCCCGCGTATTTATGCCAGCCATTAATCGCTTATAGATGCTGTGCGAGCATGGCGGCTACTTAGAAACTGGGAAACTGGATGTCTAACTGGGACTTGATGCCGATGCCGATGCCATAAATCTGCGGTTCTCTTTTCTTTATTGCGTGTAATTTCCAGTCAACATAAAGCAGGCCTCTTATCTTGGTTTTTAAACCTAAACTTGCAGTACTTCTTGCGAGTCTCGTAACTTTCTTTTCGTTTTTTTTTTTGTTTTTGTTGGCAACCATTTGTCCAAGTGTCGATTGATCTGATTCTGTCACCCATTTCCTAAACGTGTTACTTTTCCTGCGCTCAAGTTTTCACCTCAACTATTTCAGTTTAGTGGCCAAGCTGCAAGTTTCCCAAGCTAATTGCCAACCGAAGCGGCTTCTTGTCTTTGCATTTTGTGTTCGAATTTGGAGCGACCTAACCCAAAATGCTCATTATGCACAATGCAACACCGCTCTGTCAGTTTCCCTACGTGCTTTGTCAAAAGGTTTTGTCGCTTGAGAACTTTTCATTTTCATTTCTCTCTCGGTGGAGGAGCAGAAAAGAAGAGACGAGAAGAGAATTTATTATGCACACATCGCTGCTGCTGCTGCTGGCACGACCTAAGACAATCTGTGGGCCAGATTTCTGGCTGGAACTCGGTTCGAGGGAGGGCGGAGGAGGAGGAGAGGCACAGAGCAGCCGCCTGCCTCATTCACATGCCACTCAGGCCCCGGACTTGGTTGGTCTGTGGCAATGGGAAGTGCCAGCCAGAGCAGTATGATTCCGAGTGGGAGGAGCAGGCGAGAGATCGTGGGATGGCCAGCTACTAGATTCTAGCTACTCGCTACTCGCTACTCGCTCCACATTACTCCTTACTTGTTACACCTTCGTTTCCCGCTACGGGTTACTAACTACATGGTACTTGTTACTTTTTACTCGCTACTCTTTACTACTACGCATTCGGTTACTCGTTCATCGCTGTAAGTATCTCTGCGACTTCTACTAGTTACTCATTACTTGAGCTCTTTTCTAGTTAATGGCTACTCCTCGCTCCACTTTACTTCTTAGCTGTTACTTTTTACTCGTAGCTCGTTATTTGATATCCAAATTCGGCATTCGGCACTCGCTACTGGCTACTATTTTCAGCGAGCATCTCTCAATAGTTCTCTCATCTCAATAGCAACCACAAGGGTTTCTAATGTTTAGTGTCCACTTTTTTTTTGTTTGCTCCTTTGAGGTTGTCCTAGCCACATGGCCAATGAATATATGGCCAATAAAAACCAAAACAAAACCCATCGATAGGATAGCAAAAAAAATATTACAAAAAAAGAAGCAGAAGCTGCAAACACCAAACGGCGACTACAAGCAACAGCGAATGGACAATGGCAATCACCTCTTCTCCGCCCATTTTATTTATCACTTTTGTTGTTACTTTTTGTGGCTTCGACTGACTCTGCCCTTGTCTTTGGCTCTAGCACACAGTTAAAATAAGTGAAGATACAAAGATACAAAGAATTGGGTAATTAAATTATTTTTAGCAGAAAACTAATTTTTTTTATTTGTCATGGAATATCCTATGGAAGTCCTTGAATGTTTATTTATTTTTCAAAAACCCATCTAGATTTGTAATATTTTCCAAATCAAGCCTTACAAGTTCCTCGAAATTTTCTTTCTCTGCACATGACAGAACATGCATGGCTCGTTCCATTTCATTCCGTTTCGTTTTTCGTTTTTAGATTCGTGAAAACGTGCCCGACATGCACAGAATTCAATAAATAAAAAAATAAAATGAATTCGGTGAAAGCGAGAACCTCGCTGGGTGGGAGGAGGCGGGCAGGCGGGCGGGCAGGAGGAGTAGAAGTCGTGTTGCTGCTAATGGCACACCCCCTGCCCGTCCCCCTTTTGGCATTTTCCCAGGCAGCACTTGGTACTTGCTGAATTTTTTCTTTTCTTAATGCTTCAAACGCGCCTCACGCCTTGGCAACTCATAAAAAAAGAGAAGAACCAACATAAATCAATCAAAAAAGAAATAGCAAAACCAAAACCAAAAAAAAGGAGAACAAAGAATCGAGAGAAGGCGGAACACTAATTAAACAAAATATAGAAAGATCATCATCATCATCGGGGGACGCAACGAAAGCAAAAACTTGTTGGCGAAATGGAAATTTTTGTTGAAAGCCAAAAAATGTTTCTTGTTTAGTTTTTTGCTCACCTTGCTTTCGATTTCTTCCGGGGGGTTTCTTCGGCGACTTCTTCGACTTGTTGAAAGACTGAAAGTACAAGCAGAAAATAATAATGAGCAAATTGGCCATGTTTGTGACTTGTTTACTACTCTTTTTTTTTGCGAACAATGGAGCAAAGAAAACAAATAGAAAATAGTTTTGATTAATGACCCAAAAGAAAGGGCCATCAAAATGTCAATAAAAAGTAATTTCTCTGGCGATAAACACAATTAAACAGTATTTGTGGGCAAGCAAAGAGGGTTATATACCAGATGTGTACTATATATATCTATACCAGATATGTACTTTTACCCGCATTTCTTATAAGCTCAGAAACCGTTACCTGATGTATACAGTTCTATATTACTTATAGGGGTCCAAATAATAAAAAACAAAACTAATAAAAACAGCAGCAAATGTCTTCTGGCGACCGTGACAGTAAGGAGATAATTATGCAAAAGTTACCTATGCCAGAAAGCCCAGAAATACAAAGGAAACTAGAGAAAGAAATTGGATAAATATTAGAGAAAGCGCATTATTTTTTCTAGACTTTTAAAATCAATTTTATGCATTATTTTGTATAAATTTCTGTGCTTTATTTAAAAGCAAACACCTATTTTTCTGCACTGCGCCATGTTCAAATTTAAGTTACAAAATTCTATTTAGTCTGAGTTTATGTTTTCCTTATATTAAATTCGATTTAAGGATTAAGTTATACCCCCAGAAATGCTTTGCAGATTACATAATTTTTCGTTTCTGGTTAATCTGGTGATGCCTTAACAACAACAACAACTACAACCAGAACTGGGTACCATCAATCTTTGTGATCCATCTTTGTGATCTTATCTCAGGCAACAACAAATACAAAACGGATCACAGGCCCGTGGATCACACTAAATTTTTGTGGTTTTATCCCCTCCACCGCCACCGCCACCTTCTACTCCATTTTCCCCCGGCAAACAATATCCAAACAGTTGTAACGGTACGTCCCAGCTCATCCATAATCCCAGGGCTTCGGCTTTACAGCTTCTTCGATTGTTCCATCATCGGAAGCGAAGGAGGAGCAGTCCGAGCAGCAGTCGAAGGAGGAGCAGTCGGAGTCAAGAGTTGGAGGGGAAAACTAAAAACCGAAACTGAATTGCGTTCGCTCTGCATAAATTGTGGTCCAGGAAAATGCCTCCACTTTGCAAGTCTTTATAATAAACAAAAAGGAATGAAGGAGGAGGGAAATCAAGGGAGAGAGAAAAGAAAAATATGTTATGCATGGCAATTTTCCATTTTGAGGCCTCCGAGTTGGTCCCACTGCTGTGGTGTTGTGTCTAATATCATGTATTATCCCAGGGAGAGGAAAAGGCCAAGACTTGGCCAAGTGTCCAAGAAGAAGTAGTAGAAGAAGGCAGGCAGAAGGCCGGCCTTAAAGCCACAGGCCACTCACTGCCCATTGTCTGTATTTATTCTTTTTCTTTTTCTTTTTTTTTTGCTTTATTATTTTCTCTTTAGTTTGTCTTTTTGTAGTTTTTGTGCTGGGCGCTAGCCAAAAGTGAAATATTTCAAACACCAAGTCGTGTCGCATTCCCAGAGATACACCACGTCGTATCTCATGCAGATTGCCGCCCTTCTGGCCTGCTCCCTGCCCCCTGCTCCCTCGGCAGTGTCATCTTTGGGCCGAGGAGCGCAAACAGAGCAGCACGAAAGGAGCCATCGAGGAGATGGGGGAGCCTCTGCCGGGGAGATTTGCATGTCCGCCTCTTTTGTTTCATATGCAAATCCCGAGAAGATTTAATGGTCTCACACACAACGGATATGGATATCACCCATGCCAGCAGGCCAGCTGGGCTCTGGCCAAGATCTATGGTCATGGGGTTTGTCCATTCTAATCAATTCAATTACACACACCAAGTCCAAGCAGATAATTGCCAGGGATCAGCAGCAGACCAGTGGACCAGTGGGGTATCTCGGTATCTGGGGGTCAGTAGAAGATGGAAACATGAACGCAACAAGGAGATCAGTTTAATGGGGAGAAGGGAAGAGTTTTACAGAAGAACTGCAAGTATTTCGATGAGATATTAAAGAGATTGAACAGTTTGAAAGACATATTAAGGACTTGAAAGGCTTTTCCTTAATTTAACATCGTAACAAGATCATTTTTGTGGGGGGAATGAGCTGCTCTAAAAAATGTATAAATAAATTTATATTTAAAAATATAAATAAATATAGAAATAGGTCTATAAATATATAAATATATTCTTTTCTTAATTTGATGCAAAGGACCTCCTCCTCTGCCTGACCCAAGCTCTTGCTCCTGCTCCTGCTCCTGTTCCTGCTCTCTGGATATTCCCCTGGGGCTCTCCCCCAACTCGTGTATCTACTATTTTCGCCTTCCCAGTGTGTGTTGATTTTGGTTTCCTTTTTTTTTGTTTTTTGGCCATTAAATTCGAGCAGCGACGACATTACCCAAATGGCTGACATGGCCGGGACATTGATGATGCCAGGCTACAGCCTACAGCCTACAGCAGCTACTCCTAGGGGATCTCTGGAGGAGATCTCTGTGCCATGATGGCCTGGTGCCTGGTGCCTGGTTCCCTCTGGCTCTTGTTCTCGCCGTTGTTTTTGGCTTGTTCTAATTGTTGTTGCCTCGTGTTTTACCTCGTTCGTTTGGCGTTCGGCGTTTGCGTGTGTGAGCATCGGATCGAGTGTATATATCCGCTCCTATATACATATATATATAGATATATGGGAGGCAGGAGGGAGATGGCCGCTTGGCCTCGGTGTTTAACTGCGATTTGAGTCACGTTTCATTACTCGTGATGCCAGACAGTAATCACTTGATTTTCCAAGCCGCTTTCTGGTTGTGTTCTCTTTCGGCCGCTGCTGCTGGCTGCTGGCTGCTGTCACCGAGCAAATCAGACACGAAGCTGGCCAACCTCAACCAGGCCCCCAGACCTTGGCCAGAAGGTGCTACCAAAAGCGGCAGCGAAATGGCACACAAATCTTGTTAGGCAAGCGCAGAGCGAAACATGGCTCTGCCTGTTTCTTTGGGGGTCATAAATAGAGCTTTGCACTTACGCAGCACTGCGAGAAAATTAGCTGATCATCACAAGTAGCTAAACTCTAAACAATCAAGTTTCTTAAAGCCCTTAAATGGATGTATAAATAGAGGTTGCTTCAAGCCTAAAACAAACACAAGACAAGTCAAGAAACTAGCTCTAAAGTTAACTCTTG
This sequence comes from Drosophila aff. chauvacae BK-2020, assembly GCA_018903765.1. Classification (NCBI taxonomy): domain Eukaryota; kingdom Metazoa; phylum Arthropoda; class Insecta; order Diptera; family Drosophilidae; genus Drosophila; species Drosophila aff. chauvacae BK-2020. The sequence goes on along the minus strand of JAEIGO010000395.1, from coordinate 550,519 downwards.
AATCTGTATTTATTATGCATATATTTTTTTCTCTCTGTGCACTCACGAGACCCACGTGAGGCCCAGCTGGTGCACGAGTTCGTGGTCTTCGCTGAATTCTACTGGACGGCCTGCCAATGGCCATTGGTTTCTTCTAATTTTGGTTTTATGCTTTGATCTCGTGACGCTTGTCATTGCGGTCGGTGGTCGGTCACTCACAGACTTGAGGGGGGATAGGGGGAAAATAGGGGACGGAAAAGTGCAGCGATAATCAATTAACCTGGCTCACTGGGCACCACTCAGTCGCCTTCGGATGTGGCCGGATCGCCGCGGGGATAACCAATGGATTCGCCGCTGGAGAGCTGGAGAGCTGGAGAGCTGAAGAGCCTCCCCACGAACTGCTCGAGTGATGTTGATGCTGATGTTGATGAAGTTTTCCGCTGACTTTGATTGCGGTTTGCATTTTCATCGCCCGATTTTCAATTTTCAATTTCCCCCTCAGTTTCTTTGCGGTTTCTTTCTCTCTCTCTCTATGTCGGTTTGGAAAATGCCAAACAATTCGTTTTGGCAGGGGAGAGAACTCTAGAGGTATATATTTTGGCTTTGAAAACTCTGCATTTAAATGAAAAATGTTAAGGATCTTTTTCTTTACTATAAAAAAATATAGAAAACTCATGAGAATAGTTTGATTTTTTCAACAGTAAATAATTTTTGGCCATTTTTTGACAATTTGGAAAATGTAGCCCCTTACATTTTCTTTTTTTTTAATTGGTAAAATTTTGGCTCAAAAATCGCAAACTCCTTCAATGGTTTTTTGATCATAGCTTGGCCTAAACTCGGACAATTTTGATGACATTTTTTGTACACAACTTAATTTTTGCAATTTTTCCAAGATATTTTTCTTTAAAAACAAATATCTTTTCAGTCCCAGAAAATCACATTTTCTGCTTTGATAAAATCTCTATAAAAACACACCTAAATACATATTTATATATGTATATAAAATATATAAATTGTGAACAGATTCGTTTGGCGGATAAAGCGATTGAAGGTGGGCGTGTCGGCGGTTGGAGCGATTTTTCATCGCGTGCGACATTTGACTTTGGCTCCTTTTCAAGTTTTCAAGTTTTCAAGTTTGTTGCCTCAGTCTTTCGTTTCCCAGCCACTCTTCATCTGATTTTACATGGCACGTACCGCACAGATTTGCTTTTCTGTTTTTCTCTTTATTTTTATTTTTTAACAATTTATTTTGTTTTTTTTTTTTTTGTTTTTTTTGAGAAGGAAAGGCTTCTTGGCCCAAAGACAGCGGCAGCTGCTGGTCAGGCAGGCAGGCAGGCAGGCCAAGTCATCCGAAGTTGGCCTCCACTCTTAAGTAGGTTAATTTTGACCGGTTTGTGTTTTCTTGCTCCCGAAAGGAAAGAGCGGGAGAAGGGGAGGGGAGAGCATAGGAGGAGTAAGAGAAAGACAGGGGGGAGTGACAAGGAGAGGGAGAAAAGACCGTGGCATTTGGCTAACTTCTCCTGTGGTGGCTGCTGCTGTTGTCTCCAATCTTCCTGATTGACTGCCGACTCGAGTCTTCAGTCTTTGGACTTCAGTCTTCAGTCTACAGTTTTCAGTCTTCAGTCTTCGGACTTCAGTCTCCAGTCTTCAAAGTTTGGAATGAAACCGCGGCATTTGCCTGATTAACCCAACTTGAAGTTGCTTTAATGAGGCAGCCACATGTCGCCTGTACTTGTACTGGCTCCTCCTCCTTCTCCGGCTCCAGGTCCATCTCCTCCCCGATAGCCGCCAACATTTTCAGCTTTTCTTTTAACTACTCCTTTGGCTTTCCTCGGCTTGGTTTAAATATTTGTTAGGTTTAATTGAACATATTTTGGGACTGGGAAACTGTTGAAAAATATATTTTTTCACTAAGCAAGTCCTGAACTCCTTTCTAAACTAAATACTTATTTATTTGAGAAAGTAATTAGTTAGAATATCAAAGCATAGAACCTGCCCAGAACTCCTCTTATAGGAATTCTCTTGAATAAATTCTTAGAAGTAACCCTTTTCTTCATAAATACTCCTTGATCTTCATTTGAAATCTGCAAATATTTGAGCCTTCTTTGCAGAAAAATATCCCAAGTTCAGCTTGGTGGAGTTTTATTTTTAAAGAAAATCCTAAATGGTTTATTAGATTAATCATAGTACTTTTATTTTTAGTTAAATATTCTGGAAATAAACCTAATGTAAAGATACCTAAGGATTATCCTGGGTTTCTTAATATTCTGATTATCTTACGGTTTCATTTTATTCTTTAGTGTTTTATTAATCTTTTTCTTTCTCTTCCTGTTTCTATTTTTAATTTTATATTTTTATTTCTTTTTTTCTGTTTGCATTTCCTTTTCTGTTTATTTTTCTCCGGCTGTCACTGCTAATAATGATGTTGCACAAATGTTACCACAAAAAATAGAGATCATGATCATAGAGATCATGATGATCGAGTTGGTCAGCACAGCGTGGAAATGGAACAGATTGGAACGGCGGCAGAGAGGGAGATTACTGCATTTGTCGCCATGAAATCATGTTAGAAATTTGATACAAATTTCTTTGTCGTCGTTCCAAGTTGCTTTCAAATTGCTTTTGGCCTAACGGCAATCAATGGCAACGAGGCAACGGAATCAGAACGGAATGCCAAAACCGGAACGGAATGGAATGGATGTGAGTTGGAATGTTTTGTGTGACAGAGCACACACACATACACCGGGGAATGAGTGGAATTCCGGTGAAAGAAAAGTAAATAAACGAAGAAAAAATAATAGAATTGGAACGAAAAAATAAGAAATACATGGAAAACATTCACAAACTAAATGGAAAACTTACAAAAGTGAATGTTATTTGAACACTGTTTTATACTAAATAAAAAAATATTATTCTTGGTTAAAAAAAAAAAAACTGAAATGGCAGGTATATGAAACACATACGTGGCTGGAATGCTGGCACTAGAACGTATCTATTTCCATACAAATTGAAACAGGGAATAAAATATGGCTTCTCTGAACGCAGATTGCTCGAAATATCAAATCTTAGTAAATATTTATAGCAGTGTACATATTTTCTAGAAATTGTAATTGAATTCTTACAAAAAGCTTCATCGGAATTAAAGTCTGGCTGAGGTTTTGAATTGATTGAAAACCTGTGTATAGAGAATTATTCAAATTTTCTGTTCAGGAGATTTATTCACAGCCCAAGACTGTGAGTTCTTCTTGTACGTTGTACTTCATGGGGGCTGCTGCCACCTTCTTTATCATGTTTCCTAGTCGCTCTTGGTTCTTGTTTCTTGGTTCTCAGTTCTCAGTTCTTCGATCTTTACTCTTCATTCTCCATTCTTCACTCTTCTCTTAACTATTTACCATAATCTATACCCTTTGCTTGATTTATGAAACCATTTGGATCACTCAATAAGCGCAACGACTTGGCCTTCTCCTGGAGGCCTTTCGACACTTTTGCTGCCTTGCTGTCCAAGTCCGTAGGGAATGCAGTTCACATATTTACATAGCTATCAGTCCAGTTAGCACTTGGCTTAACCCCCGCCCGCCCAGTGTTGTTGGGCACTGAGAAGGCTAGGCTGTTGTGGGTTAAGCTGAGTAAACGCTGACTTGACTTGACTTTGACTTGGGCTTTGGCTTTGGCTTTGGCCGAAACATCACATAGTCAAAGTCAAAGTCAGAGTCGTTTTGGCCTCGTTGCCTTAACAGGAGAAAAAAGGCGACTAGAACAGAGGAGTGACACTGAGAGAAAAGGGATGAATAATAAATGTAAGTTTTTATAAAATTTTATAATTTAGTAAGAATAAGAAATTGGATAAAGTCTTGAGCCTGGCATATAAGTCTTTGAGGTCTTTAAAAATTGGTTTATATAAACATAACTTTCTATTTTTTCCATATTTTCCTCAAGTGTATTGCCACCACTATACTGGCCACTGACTGCGGACGCTCTAGCAAGTCCAAATCGAACTTGGTCGTTGGTTATCTTGGCCTGGGTCTGGGTCTGGGTCTTGGTCTGGCTATGGGACTGGGACTGGGACTGGGAGTTGGTCTTGGTCTTGGTCTTGGTCGTCTGCCCCTTTAGCATAAAACATAAATAGCGACTGCATTCAAATGAGTCTGACAAACAAACCCAAGAACCCCGAGGAGGGGCCATGGACTGGCGTGGATGAAAAATGCAAATGCTTAGACCATGTTGGGTTTGATGTTGGTTTCTGTTTCGGTTTGGCTTTGGCTCTGGCTTTGGCTTTGGGTTCTCTCTTTCTCTATAGTTGAGCGTGGGCAGCTCCATAGATGGCCAACGCCGTGGCAGCAAAAGATGATGATGTCCTTTAGCCGCATTTGGGATTTGGATTTCAGCGAGCCAAAAGAACGAACGAACGAACGAACGACGACGGCCCCTTTTCGAGCGCACAGCAAATATTCAATAATTGCAATTATTTCTCATATTTAATGAAGGCAACCAGAGTGATTTCTTGCCTTTAATGAGACTCCGCTGAGTTGGCCATTTGGCTCTACGTTTATGGCTAAATTGCTAAATTTGGCTAGTGATCTCTGGAGGCTGTATTTTGAAGCAATTATAATAATATTTAATGGTTGAATTTACATGCTTTTGGAATATATATAAAGATATATTATAAAGGTAAAGGTAAAGATTTTTTAGATTTGGCTTCCCGGTAATCATGGCCCAGAGATCTAGCCTCGAAATGGGTCAACTCTCGAGCGCTGCTCTTTTGGGCAATTAAACGAGAAGAGCCCAAGAGACTGTCAACGCTTTTTGAGTTGGGAAAATGAAAAAATATGTATCTGCTGCTGCTGCTGCTGCTTGAGCCATGCCGCCAGAGGAAGAGTGATGACAGACAGTCGGACTGATTGACTGATGGGCCCTAAGTAACTGAAATTGCATAACATTCGCCTTGGCTGCCTCCGAGTCTCTCTCTCTATTCCCGATGCGCTTAATGCTAATCGAATGTCTCTCCGTTGTCTCTGTGGCTTTGGGGGCTTCAGGGTTTGAGAGTTTGAGGGTTTGGTCCTGGTCCGCCGCCTGTCACTCCGTCAATGCCGTCTTCGGACAAACGAAGATGAAGTTGGCAGTCGCAGAGGAGCGGCAGATATGGGGAGGCAGGAAGCCAGCGGGCTGAAGTCTCCTTCGCCGAAGGAACCTTCACAGTTTCATAAACTGAGCAAACAAATGAAAGCTGCCAGCCACCGTTGCTTCTGTGCCTTCTGCCTGCCTGCCTTCTTTCTTCAAAGGGGAGAATTCTTCAAACGAAAAACATAGCTTTTCCGACTTTTCCTTAGCTTTAATATTATTTAAGGTTTTGGTGTTTGGTTTGAAGGTGAAATTTGCAGCGTGAAATGCATGAAAATGCGTAATGTTTAAGGTTGAAGCGGTTATAACTCAATGTTTGTAAATAAATTTGGGGTTTATTTAAGAGAATTAAGAGTTAACATGGTTGAAAACGATTTTTGCTAGTTAGTTTGTTAACTTTTATGGTGTGGTTGTCGTCGATTTCACTGGATTTCCCTGATTTATAGCTCTTAAGCCTTAACTCCATGTTATTGCTGCCCCCCGTTTCCAAGTGATACTGGAAACTGGAGTCTGGCCTCTGGGTCTCTAAATCAAAAATCGTTCTCATAATCTGGCCTTATCAGCGGCCCATCAACGGATTTTCCCTGCTTTTTCTTTGCTTTCATGCTTGGCTGTTCATGCTTTGTTGCTTCGACTGTTGCTGTTGCTGCTTTGTCCATATTAGGCTTTCAGCTTATCTCATTGAGCTTTCCGTGGGGGAAAGAGCCCCAGAGAGGGGGCATAGGGAACACAAGCTGGAACATTGTGTGACAATTTGTAGTGCACAATGCCGGGGCTTTGTGGAGCTCCAAGAGCTCCAGGAGAAGGAGGAGGAGGAGGAGCAGGCAGAGGAGATTCTACCAATATTGCGGCGGCTTGTTGGCTCCGTTAGTCCGCTGCTTTCCGCTGCCTGCCTGGTTTTTTTTTTTACAGAGTTTACCGAGTTCTTTCAGCTTTTTTCCTCCCTTTCTTGGGCCTGCAAATTGCCCATAAAGTACGAAAAATGTATGTGAATGGCCTTTGGCAACAGAGCGGCAACATTACGTTCAACACAAACCCAAACCCGAACTCGAACCCGAACCCAAAGGAGTTCATGAAGAGCACACTTCTGCCGCAGTTACTGCCTCACGCAATTTGGAATTTATTTACACAATAATTGGCAAGCTGAATCAATACAAAACGCTCACGGCTGCCCACAAACAATAAATTAACAATTGCCACTTGAGGAGCGGGCCAGAGCTAGGAGCCGAAGCTCCACTCCACTCCACGGCGATGATTGTGGAATAAATGGAGAATGAGCAAGCGGGGGAGGAGGATGGTGGACAATCGATAAATGTAATTGAAAAGCCACAAACATTAAAAAAAGAACAGAAACCGAAACAGAAATACAAAGAGCGAAAACAATAAATAAATGGAATATATGTAGAAGAGAGGAACCCACCGAGTTAATTGATATCCACTTAGGGGTCACATAAACGCGATTGCCGCAAAAGGATACTCGATACCTATTTATGTAATCGCTGCCAGCAATTGTTTATCGATTGTAAGAGTCAGTCTCGATAAGTTTTTTGTAATTTTCAAGCATTTATAACCCAGCGATTTGGTACTGTTCATCTCTTATTCTAAATTTTTAGTTTCTCATTAGGAAACTACGATACTTTTTCGATTTTTTCGATAATATATGTTAAACCTATCGACAACTGACAGAAAGCAGATTATTTAGGTAAGTTTCTGTTATTTTCAAACATTTAAAGCCTATCGACAACTGCCAATAAGCAACGAATAAAATGCTGCACATATCTAAGCATTATTTTAGCTGCTTATTAAAAAAAAAAGCAACCCCCACCTTTCGCAACATCTTAAATAACCAACGTTATCTAATAAAAGGCTTTGGTATAATACCAATGCCCTCGCCTGTACCATTTCTATTTCGATTAATACGATTTATGATATCGCCTGGGAGCAACAACAGATAACAGCACAAAACTCTTTAGAATTTTTTCGTGAAAAACAGAACTTCCGCTCGCAGCAGAGGAAAAAAGTAAAATAAATAAAGGAAGGGGGGGCTAAGACCGCAGAAAGGCCCCAAACTCAGATGGCCAATGCCTGATAAGCTCTTCGTCGAGGTTGAGGCACTCTCTCTCTCTCTCCGAGAGTCGTCTCCCCTGCCTGGCTTTGGGTCCGAGGCAGCACATTCTCCAGATAGAAGCGATAGATATATGCAGAGACGGAGAAGACTTCCTCATAGCTGGGCAACGAGGCAGGGACCAAGTGCATAACTTAATTAGTGCATGGACAATGACCGAAAACTTTGCCGAGGCCGGGACAGGGATTTATCGATAACTATCGATTATCGCCCAGGCATGTGAGAACTTGTGGTAACGCCCTCCACAAGCAGGAAAGGAGAAAAACATAAAAAGAGGAAAACCAGAGAGGGAGTTGGGAGAGGGGTGAGGGAGACAAGCCCAGCGAAAAGGCGAATTAAATATAGACAAAGACAAAATTAATTGCAATGACAGCGCGGCTGCGCAGCCCTCACAAAGGTGCGGCTTTCCAAATGGATCGCAGCATCTTCACAATCGCAGCATCCTTAACGCAGTCCAAAGCTGAGACCAGAATCTGATAATAAATTAGAGGGACAAGGATGGAGGATGGAGACTGCTTCAAGGTACAGGTAAAAATTCAGCTAGAAATTGATAGTTTTTGTGAGATATTTCGATATAAGTAAAGGCAACAATCTTTACGATATATTTCGATATAAGTATGAGAAAAAATTATGGTCAAATTGAACATATTTTCGATATATTTCGATATAAATAGATATATACAAAAAAACAGCTAAAATTTAACATATTTTCGATATATTTCAAATAGAAATTTATATTTTTCGATATATTTCGATATAAGTATAGGCTAAACCTTCAGCTAGAAATGTATCATCCCATCAATGTATTTCAATATATGAAAAGACAATACTTCAGTTGGAAATGTATCATCTTCTTGTTACATTAATTATTATAAACATTTACAAAACTAAAATCAAAGAATTCATTTTGTAAGTTTTGTTATTAAAGGGATACTAGAATTTCTTTGCCTGTAAGATCTCCTTCAGCTCCTTTCAGAAGCTCTTTCAGCCTGCCCTCTCTCTCTGACTCTATTTTAGAATAGACTTAATTGTCGAAGAGTCGTCACGGCGGCTCAAACAAATCAAAGCGTCCAAATGTGCTCCGCCCCAAGGACCTGACCTGCAGGAGCTTTTACTCCAACTCCAACTCTTCTACCAACTGCAACTCCAACTCTCCTCCAATTCCATTACTCAATGTCACCAAGGAGGCGGCATGGATGCTGGGCGGTGGATGCCGCCAAAGCGTTTTGCGTTGATCGTCAATTAGTTACACTAAGCCACCGCCACTGGACAATTTATGGCCGCTGGAGATGGGAGATGGGAGCAGAAATCACTCACGACCACAGGGATTCTCTGTTGTTGCTTTTTAATAGCAATCAGCGCGAAAATCCCCTAAGCACAGCAATTGTAATTAGCGAAGGAAAGGGTCATAAAAAAGTGATTAGAAAAGGTAAAAACAAAGCAGGGTGAAAAATCTCAATTAAACGGGAAACCGTTGAGTTGAGCTCGTTTTCAATTATTTATCTCTTGTAATCAAGTTTTAAGTTAAGCAAAAACCGAAATAAGGAAGCTTTGCAAGTCGAGAGTTTAGCTTTAAATTGGAATAGTTCGTGACACGGTGCCATCTCTAAATTAGCAAAGACAGACCTAAATAATTGTGATTTGCGAGACAGAAGGCGAGTGAGTCGAGGGTGCGCATTAAGGCAGAGGCAGTGCCAGCAATCGCAGCATTCACAGATGGAGGGAGCGACGCAATGGATGGATGGATGGATGGATAGATGGATGGATGCGCTGGACAGATGGGTTTGTATGGATGCAGTTGGTTCGCGGTTCCGAGTGACTAATTGCCGGGCGATTGCCTGTTGCACCTCGCCTATAAATAGACATCCAGACAGCCAGAGACATCCCAGAGAGACCCAAGATGATTAGACTTAGATTGGACTTGGATTGGGTGGAAAGCCAGCTCCAACTGCTCGCTCTCCCTCTCTCTCTCTGTCTCTCTGTGCAACTTTCAACGTCAACGTCCAATCCACTCAACACCTGCCTTGATTTGTGATCGCAATTACAGCGGAAGACATAAAATACACAAGTCCAAGTTGAACCGAGCCCAGGTTTAAGCGTTTTAGAGTTTGAGTTAACCCGCCTCAACTTGGCATGGAGTGGAGTTCACTTCATTCTCAGTCTCTGGTTCCCCGATTCTCTGACTCTCTCTCTCTCTCTGATTCTACGTTGCCCGGACTCTTTGATTCTCCCACCCAAAACAAGAGGTTTCCTCTTGGAACTGCCACAAGTCTGTCTTTCAGTCAGTGCTTACCTCGTTTTTTTCTGCTGCGTGAAGCCTCTTCTTCTCGTCGTCTGCGATTCTTCTGCCAAGATTCTGCAAAGAGAAAGACCAAAGAATTGGTTAGATAAGGTTTTGATTAAAATTTATTATATTACGCAGAAAGACGAGATGTTGATGGGGCTGTTTAGGAAGGAAATTTACAAACCCTTCGATGATTTCTAATAACTACTGGTACTGGTACCGAGAAGCCGCCTCCAAATTTATTGGTTAGATCTGTTTCCACTCTTTGGATTTCAAGAGAAAACCTCAAGACTTTCAACAATTTTCCTCACACACACACACACTCACATACAGCAAATTACCAGAAAGATCTTGAATGAAGAGCTCACAAGAGATGATCCCAATTGCGGCACATTTTCCACTTCTCTGCTCGAGATGGGATCTCCTCTGGCTTCGTTTTCAACTTGAAAAACTGAAGCTTTAGCTCCAGCTACAGCTCCAGCTTCAGCTGAAGTTTTCTCTAACGGATCGCACCTGAAGTCGGGGCTGAAAACAATGCCACTTAATTATAACATATCTCGGCCTCTCCATCTGCCCCAACTCCATTTCTTATTTCTTATTTCTCTTCATATATTAATAACAGAAAATGCACTTTCCAGTCAAATGATGTTGAAAACGAGTTTCCAATCGATTTGTGATGCTGCTGCAGCTTCTTCGGGCCGGCCTTTATTGTTATTTTCTCTTCTCGTTTCGTTTAATTTAAGCCACTTCGTATATATAAATGTACATATATATCGTATATAGATTGGCCTTGGTACCGAAAGAAAATTCCATTTTGGAGGCTCTCTCTCTCTCTCACACAGATTGGGAATCTTCTTCTTTGCGTTCTTCTGGTTCTTCTTTTCCTTCGCCCGGTCCAGAACATGTTTCATCTTCTTGCTGCGTAACGGTAACTACTAGTAGGTAGATACATAGATACAAAGATACACACATATCTGAGCTGGTCAAGCTCCAAAGTTAATGGCATATTGATATACAGCCCCCGTCGAAACCTCGAAACTCTCTCGGTGCAAGCAACCCCTTTCTTTGGCTGCATTTTCCTTGGATTCGTTTCGTTTCTTTTCGTTCTTACTGACCGAACCACACCCAGAGGAAAATGGCTTATTGCTAGTTTTTCCAGCGTGGCGATTTGCATGCAACATGCTGAGTAATTAAAACAACAGCAGCCGGAGCTGGAGTTGGAGCTGGAACTGGTGCCAGCTGGAGCAGTGCAACATGGCAGCAATTAAGGTGGAATAAATGATTACTTGACCGAATTGCAAGCGGGTCGAGTGGCGACTCCTCCTCCTATCCACTCGTAAAACAAAAGACTTAAGACACAAACGCGACGCTGACGACGACGGCGTTAGGGAAAGCGACGAAGAAATAAATAATCATTCAAATGAAATTGCTATGCAAATGCAAATGCAAATGGTAACGCAACGCCTGGCTGAAGGTGCTCTGAATTCGGTTTTTCGGATTTGAAAGAGATGCTGCTTGCTGCTTGCCACCTGAGGAAAATTCTCTGAGCACAAAAGAACATTCGCACACTCCAAAAACACACTTTTTCCGCCTTCATGGAGCTCAAGTTGAAGTTGTAGTTGAAGTTGATGTGGAAGTTAAGGCATTTGCATACGCATGGGGCACGTAATTAGCCCTTTTTGTTGTAACCATTAAATGGGGGCTCCAAGCAGAAGAGAAAGAAGAACCCAACTCGCACGCACGCGCACTTGGCAAGGAAAAGCTCTTGGCCAACTCAAACTCTTGGCCACGTCAAGTGCAGCTTAGCTTGTAAAAAAAAAGAAAAATACAAAATTAAAACTACAAGAAATTCCATCAAATGTTTTGTTTCGAAACGAGAACTTGAAATTGACACTGGTCACGGGCTCGGTCTCCGTCTCCGTCTCGGTCTCGGTCTTGGCCAAGTGAAATGGGAACACTTTCACACGTTCACCCCGGCATTTGCGGCTTTCCGCTTTTTCCAAAGATGGATACAAAGATACGAAGATAGTTGGGCACTTGGGCCATGGGAAGAAGATCCCCAGTGTTTTTTGTTTGTTCTCCCAAGTTCTGTCAGTGCCCCCATCAATCAATTTGGAATTTTAATTAGAATTTCTTTGGTCATTTACAACGGATTAAGTAGCGACGGCCCAGGGAAGAGTCGCTTTTAATTGGACATAATTAAGAGCTGATGATTGTGATTACAAAAGGTCAAAAGAAAAAAGAAAGTTATGCATGGAATTTTTACGGGTTTTACATTCATTTTCAAGAATTAATATATACAATTTGTAAGAAAAAATCAAAAGCCAGTTTAAAAACCCCAAACGAAACTTATTCATGATGATGAATGAGCTCCATTCATCACCAATTAATGGAATGAACTCATAAGTAGTAGAACCCTTAAAGGTGTGATAATTCCTCTGTAAATACCCATGAAAGGCTGTCCTTCATACAGAGATAACTTAAGATCAAATGTAACATATTTAATGGTTACCACAAAATGCGCAAAAAGTTCTTTTAGCTGATTTTCAGAATGATTTTACAATGCAATCAGAATGGTTTTTATTCATGGAATGAACACCAGCCATTCCAGTAATTTATAACGACTTAGCCCACACTCATTGATTGTGTGCCGGCAATCAGCATAAGTGATTCTCGAACGCTTTGCTCTGAAACAATCAGCTATTCAAATTACCCACAACAGCCGCCGCCTCCTCTTGCGAGTCAAAGAGTCTCCTTTTGATTTGCATTCGGAACGGCAACGGGAACTGGGCCATTCATTCCGTTCCAATCGAATCCGGTTCATTCCATTCCATTCCATTCATTCATCTTAAGTGCATTCATTTAGCTCTAGCCATTTACTGCTATTTCCCATTTCCAGCGACCGGGTGAATAATTTTATGGCCTAATTGGGAACGAAAGTTTAACCGAGAAGAACTATGGAGCGTCATTGTGCTTATGACAAAAACGCGGGGCGATCATAAGCCAAAATACCGAGACGGCGACTGAGACGGAGACCAAAAAGAGCCCAAAAACAGATCCAAATACAACTTTGGCCCACATTTCCTGCCCCTCTCTCTCTCTGTCTCTCTCATAACTAAGAAGCATTTCGTTTTAATATGGCTTATAATACCAAAAATGGTTAAATCGGGTGAGGGGGAGGGGGAGGGGAAGGGGTAGACTGTAAACAAAACAACCGTTGGAATAGCACAGATTCTTCAAGCCAGATCTTGGGCGCTTCTGGGTCTTGTATTTTTATTGTATTTCTGTTGCTTCCCCGAAAGAAAACGAAAAGATTTCAGCTGGAACGACGGCACAAGTGCCAGCTCATCGTCATCATGACGCAGGGCAGATCCGCCGCATCACGATGATGATGATCTGTGTCTCGTATTTGGTATAATTACCATGGCCAAACGACGAAGCAAATTCGATTTGGAACAGTTTTCGTTTTATTGCCAAAATATAAATAGAACAAATAAAGTAGAGAAAAGAAAAAGGGAAATACTATTTAAAAAAAAAAGGGATTAATAATGAAGTTCGAAGAATTTTTCTGTTAAAGTCTGTTGGTATTATTTAAACCTTTTACAATAATTACTTTCTATTCGCAGATATCCTTTCTTATATATAGCAAATGTAATCCCTTAAGCACTGAACACACTTCAGTCTACCATTTCTTCTGTCTCGAGTGCCCTCTCTTCAGAACCCACTTCAATGATCACTCGTCACTCTTATGTGACCCTCCACTCGCCACTCGTCGCCCATCAGTCATCACTCTACGGTCTTGGATCGCTTAACCATTCAGCCTTCAACAGGCCCCTTGAAGGCCCCCCCGAGTGCCGCTGCTGCTGCTGTTGGTGAGTGGGAGAATCATATCATTCGCCTGGCAAATCTACTCCACTCGAAAATCCCCAATTGTGTGTTGTCATGCGTCTGGCCCGAAACAGGTGTATACGCCACACAGACACCCATTGAATCCAAGCTGACCCACATAGGCAGCCCCCCAAAAAGGAAAAAATGAAAAGAATAGAGCAGAGTGGAGCAGAGCGGAGTGGAGAATCTGTGCCAAGCCAAGCGGCACAAGCCAAAAAGAAGGCCACCACCGAGGGAAGAGGGAAGGAGGCTAATGAAATCTGAGATGCTAATGAGGGGAGGCTGAAGACACGAAGAGTGCGCTGTTGTCCATTAGGTAATCAAGCAGCAGTCAATCATGGAATCAGAGTGGGAACGTACTCGGGGAGGCATAGCTATATATATATAGCTCCTACAAATTATGCCAAATGTAAGCTAGCCTGTGTTGGTGAAGAAGCTCAGTATTTCAGGGAATAGGAATTTCAGTATAGGAATCTACAAAAAGTAGTAAGTACGTATATTATTGATAATATAAAAATAGTCTTCGTGTAGTCTTTGGTTCTCAACATACTTTCAAGACAAACATCCCATCATTATAAACCTTTTCCTAAACTATTTTTGAAGATTTCCGAACTTGTAGAAAGACGGAAGAAAGCGAGCAGCTGCAGAGAGCTCCACCTTGTAGGTTCCTCTACAAAGTCCGATGTATTTTTGTTTTGATGTGCCACTTTTTTCTTGTTTTTTAACCAAGAAAATAAATGAAAAGCAACTAAAGAGTAAGAAGACTAAGGAGGAGGAGAGGAGAACCCGGTTAGAGTGACCGCCGGAGGGCGCCGCCGGCCGCTTTCCCGGTCTCATCTCAATCAGACCGAATTCATTCGTTTCATTTGGAATTTCAAATTAGTTTTCTGCCGTCTGCCGCCCGCAACCAATTTCCGCTTTTGGCCAAAAGCAACACCACTCACAACAACAACAACATCATCTAAACTGGGCCAAAATAAACGTACTGATTTGTTGGAGCTGCTAAGCGTTTAGCATTAAATCTTCTCTGTTCTTTCCTCCTCTCACTGCGTTTTTTTTTTGGGTCAATTCCCCGGAGCTGCTCCACGCATTGAAAAGAAAAATATAAAAAGAAAAAAAAAACAAAAAGAGAAATGTGCAGTGCAAGTTGAGAGTTTAAAGTGGAAAATCCGTCTTTAATGAGGAGAAAATGCCAATGTGCGGCGCGATGATGTTACTTCTCTCTTTTATTTTCCGCCTCAATTGATGGATTGCGCGAGAGGGGCTGTTTAATGATGGTCGTCGCTGATTTGCATCGCGGCCAGACATTAATTGATGTTAGATGCTAATGCCTGCCCCAAGGCCCCATATATACCACCATATAATACGTACACTTCGGCACTTGGTTCTTTTGCCTTTTGCTGGCCGCCTTTTTTGTATTTTCCCGACGCCTCTAGGTACACGAAGGGAGTACTGGGTACCAAGTTCCAGGTTCCAGGTTCCATTTCCCCCAAATCGCTTTTAATGGGTTGTTAGGCTCTTTGTTTTCTTTTTACGATTCGATTATAAAAGTATAACCCATAAGACGAGGTCGTTTTTATGCAAGAATATTACATTATTTCCGGGCGCTGAAAAACAATAAAGTTTTCATTCGAACCGAGTTCGTTTTGCTACTTGGAAAACCATTAAACCAGACGCCAGTCGGGAGTCGGGAGTCGGGAGTTGGGAGTCGGGAGTCCGGAGCCGCAGCTACTTGGGTTAGTTTTGGTGGTAATTTCTGCTGCGATGGGTTGGGTTGGGTTGGGTCGCTAGCCGACAGGTTGTCCCCCTGGTATCTGTTTCTTCACATTTTTTAAACCGAGTTCTTTTCTGCGTTTCCTCAGTGGCTTTTAATGCGTTTCTCATGCTCTTGTGGACCGTTGCTTTTTCTTGTTGCTGTATATATATATATATATATATATATATATATATATATATATCCGCATATATATGTTCTGTATCTTTTTATTTTAGTTTTGTAGCGCGCGCACAGAAGCAGGCCGTCCCGCTCTGCCACTAAATGCTTTCCTAATGAATTGGGTGACCATACCGCTGACAGCAACAACGGTGGGTAATAACGGTTAATTGCGTTAATGACTTTAACAGAAAATATAAAGCGCAACTGGCAACAGAGCAGCGGCATTAAATTCGCCAGGCCGTAAGACAGATACATGTATATTATATATATAGAGAAAAAGGGGGGGTAGAAAAAACCGAGGCAGAAGTTGACCCTCAACTTTGAGGTTTTTCTTGCATTTTCCAATGAAATTGAAGGTCTGTTGCAAGTTCTAGGCACATGCATAATGCGAAACGCACCGATTTTCATGGAATTTCTTGCCTTGCCTTGCCTCGCCTTGCGGCAAGTTCGTTGCCTAAGTCTTTAGCCTGCATCGAGTTCGTTGCCTAAGTCATTCGTTTTCAGGGTTAGAAAATATGGATGATGGTGGGGAAAGGAAAAGGGAAAGGATGGGATGGGATGGGATGGAGACCCTGAGCAGGTGACAATTGGCGGGGCAAATACAAGTGTAAATGGAGAGGAAGGCACAGGCAGAGAGCCCAGGGAAAGAGACCTCCTGGCTGCTGCTCACTCACTCACTCACTCCGCGAGGTGTCACTTTTGACGACGAGAAAGGAGGCAATCATCGCAACATCATGATGATGATGATGATGATGGTGGCGATGGCAAAGAAGAAAAATACAAAGCAATGCAGGCAAGGAATGGTAGAATGAAAGAAGAGGAAGCTGCAGCATTTCTATCACAAATTGTTTTCTTTACGGAGTTCTTTTTTTATATATATGTATATTTTAAGAGAGAAGAGAAACTAGTATTTACTACTTTATGGGAAGTATATTTTTTAGATAAAAATCATTTATATTATCCCCTTATTTTTTATTTCAATATTTATGTATATTTTAATTTATTGCTTTTACGGTAATATTTGATTTATAATGGAGCCAAAGAATACATATTTTAATGGGATTTTTAATATTTAATTAATTATTTTTATTATTTACTTCATAAGAATTATGTAATTTATGTTAAAGATATAAATAAATCTATATCTTGATGGTTTTTAATATATTTTTGAGTTTACAGATTGTATTATTTATTACTTAATGGGAAATATATATTTTTTTTCATACGCAATAAGGCATAAATCCTTAAAGTTCTTTTGATGATATTTAATAGTTAAATTCGAATATTTCAATATTCAAATATTATTTAATAGTTAAAAAGGTTTTGTATTTTTAAATATTAAAATATTTTGTAATATTCATAAAGGTTTATATTTATTTATTTTCGCAAGGTTTCAAGGTCATTTATATATTTTTTTTAGGAAGATCTTTAATATTAATTTGTATTTATTTATCAAGCCGTCTCGGGTCTTTATTATTTTATTTTGTAATGCAGTTTCTTCTTTATTTTTTAATTTATTAATCATGCTAAAAGGTCATAATCCTTGCACTTCTTGGACATTTAAAAAAAAGGAGAAGACAATGTACTGATTCTTTTCGATTTTTCTATTGTTTCTGACATGTTCTTCTTACCTTCTTTCTTCGTCTAGTATTTTACTGCACAGTTTTCCAGGCTCTGCATTAATCCTTTTTGTAGCGAGGGCTTTGTCTCTGTTTTTTGCTTTCACACTTTCACACAGTTCTTGTTTTTTGCGATTTTCACGAGATCTGCGAGATGTTCACTTGTCGTTGTGTGTGGGTGGGTTCACTTGCCAAAAAAAACGCAGCCCGCAAGGAGTTTTTATGGGGGGTTTGTCACACACGCGATTCAACCAAAAAAAAAGAAACAATTTGTCCACGCTGATGCGTCCGCTGCGGCTGGTGCTGCGTTTTCCGATGCTGCTGCTGTTGCTGCTGCTGCGACTGCTGCTGGTGATGACTGGTGACTGACGATGATGGAGGCTTCGACTCGAGCGGGACGAGGTGTTAGCACTTCAATTGCATCACGCGCAATGGCACCTGGTCGCGATGGATCGCCACTTTTATGCCTTTCCCCCAGAGCGCATATAAGAAGCAGAACCAGAAGAACACAAGAACAGAGCAGAGAAAGCTTGGCCGGGAGAAAGAGATGGCAGCAGCGGCAGGCCCCATTTCTACACTCACACGCTCCAGCGATCGCGACTCTCTGCTCTCTGCTCTCGCCACTTACAACTCTCTTCCGCTCTCGTGCGCTGTAAAGTTCATGGGCACTCGTACACAGAGAGAATGCATTGAGTAGTTTGCACTCAAACTAAATATAAGAAAAATTAATAACTTCTGCACTTAATTGACCATGAATTAGTTATCAATTTATATCTTCGCTAGGCGGTGTTACATACATCCACTTAAATTTAATTCCCAATTCAATTTCTGAGTTTGTGTAAATATTATACTCAGTTTGAGGATTTCCTAGAAAGGGAAAAGATTATTTCTCTCAATGTAGCATTGAACTTGAAAGAGAGAGGGAGAGAGAGAGAGAGCCTGGGAGAGCAGCAGCCGCAGAGCGACCTTCTTCTGCAACGGCACCTGTTAGCGGGCAGCAACAGAAAACGTAGAAGCTGAGTTACAGCGATTTGCATGTACAGTGAGGCCTCGCGGTAGAAGCTGTGCACAGAATGCAAAAATGCAATGAAAATGCATTTGAAGGCATTATTTTTAATTAAAAATATTTGATCAAATTCATGAATAAAATTTGAAATTTACAAACAAATGCAAGTGCAACATATGAAAGATGATAAAAGTCAAATACGGAAAACTACAATGTTATTCTTGTGGGAATCATAAATATAGGGAATGCATTTATAATATTTGATTCAATAATTCAATTCAATAATAGAATTACAATAAAATGCTCACCGCTAAAAAAATACAAATAAAATAGAAAATTTGAATGCAGTTAGACTTTCGAATCCCCCATAATTCTAATTGATAAGGTGTCACTGTGGGAATATCTATCTTCTCGTCAGCAAGGATAAGAAACTTAAATCCTACACAAATCCTCTAAATTGGAAAGTTTCTTTGGTCATCTGTGGTCGGAGTAGAGGGGAAACTGGCGACCGTACAACAAGTATGACTTTGGGGTAATAAAGCAGTTAAAATAAAAGCCACCACCACCAGCAGCGCCACCCAGGGCGTCGCTTTTTCTGGCATTTGCCACCTGATATTCCAAACTATATGCGATATAGTAAACTATATGGGCACGCCCATTAAAGTCGAAACTCACAGAGTCGTAATGGACAAATTTTGATCGCCCGGCAAAAGTGCGGAACGGAATGGAACGGAACCAAGCGGCACTTTATTTGAACTCGCTCGCGGTGCCACACCACCACCCGGGGGGAGAGGGTTCTCGAGGGGATTATACGGGGGATGGGGATGGGGATTCGGGAAGAGAAATGACGATGTGAAACACATATTTGCATTAAACATTAACGGTTGCCGAGAAGAGCCGAGGAGGCGGAGGCAACTAGGGGAAGCGAGAAACGAGGAAAACAAACATTAAAGTAAGTCGTGGCGGGGTTAGTGAGTGAGTAAGTGTTAATGCACTTGCCAAAAAAAAATTCCAAGTTAAAGTTACAACTAATTTAGCCATAAAGTAGATTTAACTATTTATAAGGAGAATGAAATATAATCATTTAATGGTAGTTTTAAGTCAGTTAATAAATAAAATATATATTTAAAAAAATGGTCTTTTCAAAAGCAGAATAATAACCTAAGCATTACAACGCCTTAGATTACGATTTTTGAGTGCTGCCAGTGCAGCAGCATCGAGATATTTACCCCAAAATTTTGCCCAGTGTATCTTCGGGTGAACACTGAGCAATGAGCAATGAGAACTTAGCCAAAGTCGCTCCACGCACGCAGGTCATTGCCATGCCCGCGTTGCCTCACAGCTGGTTAACAGAGTGCGCCAACAACAGTGGTTCTCTTCTACTCTCTGCTCTGCTAAGCTACCTGTCTCGCTCCCGTTCCCGCTCCCACTCCCCCTCCCCCCAGTGCAACTGCAGTGGCAATCATAATTCATTAAGGCAACATCAATCGCTATCAAAATCGGTCTTTCGAATCGGAATCGAAATCGCACTGGGCCCAGCTTGACATAACAGCAGAATGGATTGCCTGCGAGGTGTGGAGTTGGAGATGGAGTTGGAAATGCAGTTGCAGTTGCCACAATTGCCACAGTTGCAGTTGCAAGTTACAAGTTGCAACTGTAATTAAGATCGGAACGAATTGCAGAGCAGAAGAACCAGCAGAAGAAGACGAGAAACGCACAGCAGAAGCGTTGCAAAAGCGTAAAGAAATCACTTAAAATTAGACAGGTAAACGCTGCGGTTTTGTCACCTCGATTCGGTTAATACTCTCCATCGAAAGAGGCTTTAAAATAAATTTTAGTTTAATTAAAAACATGTATTTCCGATGCATTATTTCCCATATTCAAAAACTGAATCAATTGTTTAAGCAAAAAGTTAGCCAGTCATCAAAGATTAGGTAATCAATTGCTGCTGGTAAATGGAAAAACCCTTGCTTGGATATTGATATACCGATATTTTTAATATTTACGGTATTTTCTCAATGTTATCCAACTTTTCCCCTTACTATATACAACATATATATGTATGAGCGATAAATCGATTTCTTGTTTAATGTATCGAAGCACAATAATCGGAAAAAGGGTAAATGATTGAAATAATATTTTTCGGATACTGACATTACGATTTTTTGAATATTAAAAATGGTGATAAAAAGTTAACGAGATTTAACTCAATTTCCATCCATAGTATTGCCTTTGTAGCCCCCAAATCTGGAGTCTTATAATTAATTTCTAGCCTAATTTCTTGATTTAAAAAATCGGAACCTAAAAACTCGATGACAAGCTTGCCTACAAATGCGGCATTATCTTTTCGATTACCTTCAGGCGTTTTGCTTGTTGCTCTCTTTGGGTTGATCCCCCCGGTTTTCCTCTTATTTCCCGGCTATTTTCACTGTGTCACAGCTGTTGGAGCCAAGCATACAGCAAACATATACGTACACAAGTAGGCATGCGTGGATATGTATACATATAAGAAGCACCGTTGTTCACTCGATTTTCGGGCGCCATCTCCTATCTCCTCTCTCGCAGTAGTAATTCTTCGGCTTCTGGCGTTTCTTCTGCCTCCCATTCTGCCCCGTCTTCCCGATCTTCTCGTTCTGGCTAGTGCATTTTCGATCTTCGTAGATTGCCGGGCATATTCTGGTTATGACAACAGCAGTAGCAGAAGGCGGGCCAGTTTTCTGCATTTTCCAGTTTTCCACACAGAATCGATAACGCATACTTTTCGATTTTGCGGATTTGTTCTAAATATTTTAGCAGGGTCTTCTTTAAGATTGGGCTTTTACTTTTGTAGTGATTCTGATATCATTTTACCATAATAACTTTTACATTTAGCTGTGAGTTGTCGGGAATTATACAATTTTACAGCGAAACAGTTCTGGATTTTAGAATTCATCAGAATCAAAATACAGCAAGTAATCTTAAGAACTTGGCTAGAAGTGGTTGGGAATTTAAGGAAATTTTGCAAATGCTCTGATTTCTAAATTGGAAAATTGCAAAGAATTCAGAGAGGTTTTAGTGAAACCTTTTTATTATTTCAAATTCCAATCCCACTCTTTATCTGAAGGGATTACCCATATTTCCCAGCATTCTTAATTTAATTAGAAGCTCCATTACCGCCACCTGCACTGCTGGCGGATGGATAACCTAACCTTTCACCGAATAAAATAATCTTTTGTTGATTTAACTTAATTTCTTGTTAATTACCTTTTATTCGCTGCTGGCCCAATGGTCCAGATAGAGGCGCCGATATGGCCTCGGCCATTAACCGTTAGAGTTGGAGTTCCACCAATGGGAAATTGATTGTAAAAAAAAAAAAAAACTAGAGATTTTACGAGATTACGCTCATGAGAGAACCACGAACGACGAAGCCAAAGTCGTCAATGGATTCCCTCTGATCATGATCATTATAACCGGAAGCGGTTGATCGCCACAGAAGGAACTCAGAGAACTGAGGACGGAGGACGGAGAACTCCGGTTCGAGATTTGAGAACTTTGAGCTGTATGCCGTAGTATGTAATGATGGATAACCGAGTTTTTCTTTTGTTTTTGGGAATTCGGTCTATTAGAAGTTGGAAAATGTCTGAATTTTATGGTCTGGGAAATCGTTGGTGTTATTATTTATTGCCAAGGGAATTCCCTTCGTCTGATGGATGTCTTTGTTCGAAAGACACTTAGGGCATATAAATAATTAGAGGATTATCAAAGAAGAATGTTTATAAATCAATTTATTTAGGTTCTTCTTAGAAAGTTTTTTGAATAATAACCTTATAAACCCAAAGAGCTATGGTCTCTGCTTCTGAAATAATCATAAATTTATACTAATCAACTTGAAAACAAAAGAATTGATTGATAAAGCCATATACACGGCCCATAAAATATATATAAAAACTAATATTCATTCATTTAAGATGTCACGAATGCACCTCGAATCGAATTTCAGCCACTAAATCTTCAAACTTGTAACTACTTTGACTAGGGCTAAGACTGCTCTTAGCCAGAATTCGTGGCATTAGCGCTAATAAACCAGAGAAATCCCCATGATCATTGCTCATCTGCGTCTGCAATCCAATCTGCAATCTGCACTCAGCATCAGCATCAGCATCTGCAACTGCAACTGCGGCTGCAATCTGCCCCCCCGGACCGCTTTCAAGTGTCCATCATGTGGGCTTGCAGCCCCGAAGCCTGCCTCACTTCCAACTCTAACCACTTTCCTTGGCACTCTTCACACCTTTGGCGGTGCCGAGTGGCAGCAGCAGCAGCAGTTATTCCGTTTGGCCGACAAAAACCAAAACAAAAACAAAAACAAATCGGCCAAAAAGGCCGAAAAAGCCATTACCAAAACACAATCAGCCAACGTGGCTAATTAGCGCCTTTGAAAGGCAACAGCAGCAGCAATACACTGTCACAAATTGCAATTTAAAGAAGTTATAAATTTCTAACAATAAAGAAAAGAAATATTAATTGTATTCCTTTCAAAAATTGTCCATAGTTTTCTTATTAATACATTTAAAATAATTATCTTATTAAAAACAAGAAAGGAAGCTAACTTCGTCGTTGCTGATTAAGAATATATCTGATTTATAGGGTCGGATATTGCTCCTCCACTGTGTTCTGTGCTTCTGACCTGATATTATAATATCCCGAAAGAAGTATTAACATTTTTTATCCAAATTAAATTTGGGCAAATTGAAGCTTAAAAATACAATAACTAAGCTAAAAATACATTCATTTCAATTCGGAAAACTGTTCCGAGTTAGTTTTTATAATGCTAATAAAACTGCATACTGCATTTCAATTAATTTTAAAATTAATTTTTATCAAATTTTTTGTTGACAACTTTAACAATTTAACCCCAAAAAGTTTCGAAAAAAAATTTAATTTTTGTATTCTACCAAACATAGCTAGATCGACTCAGATTTTGATGCTGATCAAGAATATATATGATTTATATGGTCGGAAATGACTCCTTCACTGAGTTCTGTGCTTCTGACTGAAAATAGAATACCCTGCAACCTCCTCAACCTTTCAGTGCTAGAAAACATTTACCCCAAAGGAATCAAGGTGTGTGTTTTAAGGAAACCACAATATTTGCCAGATTCCCAATTAAATGCACAGATTTGCGCTCAGTGTACAGGCGGGAGGGAGCGCAATGGAGACGTCAGCTGCGACAGACACGGCGAGTGATGAACGGCAGGAAAAAAAACGAAAAACGAAGCAGAGAATCGAGATTTGTGGCTAGAACTGTGGAGGATCGGACGGAGACTGTGCAGGGCGGAGTTGGCGGAGTTGGAGGATTGAGCTAAGCTTGGTCATTTATTAGGCTCTCTCGAGGAGCAGTGATTGCAGTGGCCAGCGGCTGACGCTGAGCCAGCACCGGGCGGAGGTGATTAGCACGGATCGGGACTGCAACTGGGAGTGGGATTTAGCAGAGCAGAGCAGAGCCAGAGCACAGGAGCAGCGGCATCAGGAAGCATTCTTCGGCCTCCGAGTGGCAGGCGTTGCCCATTTGGGATCCTAATTAATTTTGTCCCATTCGCGGATGCCCTGACATTTATCTTAATAATTTTTGGCATCAACTGTTGACAAGATCGAGGGACGGGGGCTAGGCTAGGCGACGGTGATTGCCATTTTGCATTTTTGCCAATTTAAATGGGGAGATGCTGGCCGCCAAGAAGAAGATGCCGCAGACATGCGAAGCGCACATCGATCATCATTTGCGGCACGATAAAGCAACAACCTGAGGAGCCGGAGGAGCCGGAGGAGGGGGAGCAGCTACAGAGGAGATGAGGAAAAAAGTGAAATGCTTTGGAATCCATGGAGGCGGGCGCAGAGATGGAGGAGGGCCTGGGAGAGAGTCCGGAGAGGGAAGGGTGAGCCCGCTGGTCATACAATTGCTGGCGGATGATGATAATGATGATGCTATGCCGCCACAGACAGTGTCTCTAAAAAAAACAACAACAACTCTCCTCTCTGGGCATTAGAATTAAGCTGTAACTTTGCATCAAAATTAAATTTATAGCCACAGCCGCGGAAGACACTGCGGCAGAGAATGGGCACGAAGGGCGGCGGGCAGGAAAATCTGAGAAAAATTGCTGGCGAAAAACCACAGAAAGAAAATGGAAAACATTTTGAGCTATACAAAATCATCGAAGTAAAAAGTGCCCTGGAAAGTAAGCAATAAAAACTGAAGCCATTAAAAACTAGGAAAATTAAGGGTTATGACAAGTTCCATAGGGAAAACTAACACGGGAAAAACTCGAAACCTTTTCATTTCCCTCAACATTCCTCTCACAATTTCTCTCTTGCTGGACTGAAGAAATAAAGTTTTCAATTTACAATTTGAATGTATAATTTTCTATTTAAAAAAGCAACATTGTCTTACTGAATTACTGAAAAAAAAAATTTTAGTCCTTATAGATATAATTTGAAGTCTTAACAAACCTGCTTAAATCCCTTCAAGTTTTCTTAAATAAAACTTCATATAGCTAGACCAAAGCATTTATTCTCATAAATTTATATTATACAAATTAATACGAATTTCCATCAGAATACAAATAAATATTTAAATCGAAACAAGTTTTTGCTGTTAAAATTAAAAATGTAAAAATGTAACCCAATATTTACCCATTACTGCTAGGACATTCCATCACAACCCTGCTACCCTGTTAAGCACAAAATAAAAAGCAGAAGAGCCCACAACAAAAATATATACCTATAGGTATATATAAATATATACGAGAAAAAATCGCCACCATAATAACCGACGCGGCCGAGACATTAACTCCATGGCCATAATGATGATGGAGCTGAGCTGAACTGATGATCATCGTCATCATCATCATGATCGTGGCGGGAAAAAGGCAGCCAGGAAGACAAAAAATAAGGAGGGGGAGGCATGCTATGATGACGGCCAACGTCGTCGTCACATTCACATGTGAAAGTTGTACGAAAACAAGAAAATTTATTTAGAAAATCACAAAATGAGCAACAGCAGCAGCAACAGCAGCAGCAAAAAGCAAGAAAGCTGCTGCAAGATTTGGCTCGTCGGAACGGCCTCGGATCATGACATGTGTCGGTTATGATGATCACGCCGCCAATGGACCACTATCACTCATCAGGCTGCGAGTGACCCATTTCCTGGCAAATGCAAATTGGCTTGGGCTCTTAGAAAGAAGAAGTCCAATCAACAGGGAGCTGGCTGATTGCGAATCAACGCCTCTGTGACTCCCTCTCTCTCTCTCTGGCATCGTTAAATGCATCACAGAAACAGTTAAATCCTGCGCCCGGAATTCACATTTGGGAATTTTAATCTAGGAGAGAAGGAAGCTAGCCAGGAAGATGTTGAGCCACACCCATTGGTACTAGGGATGGCAAAATATACATATCGATTAATTCGATTGCATTACAAATATTTGGTTTAAATCGGTATTAAATATTATACACAAAATCTATATAATAGAAGACAGGAATAAAAGTTAACATGGGAAAGTATTCCAGTAGATTTGTTGATCACATTAAGCCAAAAAAGGCCTTAATTCCTATTCGAAATTTCGATATTTTTGATTTGTAATTGAGTACCATATTTTTATCAGACTGCTTAACTTCTTCTTTATATCCCAATGAGGAGGAATCCCCATCAATCTCAACTTTATTGTCCCATAACTGGCATTTTTAACAACCAATTGTACCCAATTTCTTATAACACCCCACCATAAGATTATTTATTATAAACATGCATGCTTTCCCGTTCTTTTGTGGTTTATAGTGGCCTGTCTCTCGGCCTCTAAAGTGACCTTCATTGATCCGCGATACGATCGCTTCACCTGCCACTCCACTCCACTCTGAACAAAACCCACTTAGTCCAGTTTCCAGTGTTTAGTTTCCATTTGCATTCATTGCGGATAAAGGCGGCGAAATTCTTGCGGAGAATTTTCTATTTGCACAGTTTCGGAGTGGTTTTTGGAAAACAAATAGCGGCGGGAATTAGTGCAAACTTGGCACATCATTCCGGCACCGTTAATCTCTATATATCTGCTATATGTTTTAGGCAAACAGATATCTCTCACTCTCTGTATATCTATCTCTATGGATGTGGAGTAGGGTAGTCCGGAGGGGTCACTAGCGACTGGCCAAACAAAAGACTTAGGCAACGAACTTGGCCGCTTGTATTTTTCTTCTTTTCCTTTTTTTGCTCATAATTATCGCCCTGTCCATATTGTTCTAACGTGAAAGTAAAAACCGTTAAGAATTAATATCTATTTGGGCAAAATGCGGTGTGCAAAAAAAAAACCAAGAGGAAGAGAGGGAAAAAACACAAACAGAGGCCAGCGAAAAAAAAAAAAAAAAAAGACAACAAATAAAAATAAACTTTTTCTTTTACTGGGTCAGCTGTGGCGGCGTTGTTTCTGTCTCAGTTACTGTCTGAGCCATTTGCCTTTTCTTTTCTTTTCTTTACTGGTCTTTTCATTGCCGTTTTACTTCTTCTCTTATTTGGCTTTGTTTTCGTTCATTCAACAAACAATGAGGGGCAAATAGAACCCCCATTTTTTGGCCATATAAATATTTGGCGATTTATGACGATTATCAATAGGAAAGTGATACACGACCCACACACAGAATCCGAGCTGAGCTCACTCCCATCTGACCCCGAACCCAACCCAAATCTAAATTGGCGAAAAAGCGGAAGAAAGTGAAGAGATCTGAGAACAGATCTAAGTTGCGGGGGGGAGGAGATTATCAATTATAGCATTCAATGAATATTTTATACTCTTTTCTAAGGATTTAAGGTTTAAATCTAGCTTAGAATAAAATATTCTACATTTAATTAGAAAATACTACAACAATTAAAGAAACAATACAAAATTGCAATCTGTTAACATTGTTAATTGTTAAAAAATATAACTGTTCAGCTGAATATTTTCCAGCTTGAAAATAATGTAAATAATGTAAAATTAGATCAATTTATTATTAGATTTTTCTTAATCCATAAATTAAATTCAATTAAATTAGCAAAAATTAAATAAATACAATTAAATTACACAAACAAGTTGACTTATCTTTGAGTTCTTAGGAAAGCAAATTGTTCTAAAAATCAAATAAAAATAATTGAAAATAATTATCTTAAAGAACAACCGCATATTAACAATAAAATATTTTGTAGGACACAACCAACCCCCAACTAAGGAACAAAAAACACTTTAAAAATGTATCAGCATCAAGAAAATTCCCTTTAAATCTACCATCTCGAAAACCGTATACCCATTCCTCAGATATATTATATTTTATATATATTTCAAATATATAATAATTGAATTATAAATCCAATCCCCCAAGTTAGCAAACTAACCCAAAACTATCACTATACCCCATTCCGATCCCCAAATAAATGGCAAGACAATGCTAATCAATTTGCATACGGAGAAGGCGTCGAAGTCAAGCTGGTGGGTTGGTCCATGCCGCAGATTAATGATGAACGACAGAGGCCGATGATGATGATGATTATGATGACTTTGGTGCCAATGTTGGTGAGTCACTGGTGCTCCCAATCCAATTCAAAGCCATTGACAGAAACGGGTTTCAATTTGTTCGGCAATCATGTTCCGTTTCTATGGCCATTCCTGTTGGATTCTCCTCCGGGGTGGCCGCACAGCATCTATATCTGTATCGGTATCGGTTTCAGTATCAGTATCTGCATATCGATTTTGCACAATATCAATCATAATCAGTGACAGACAGACGAGACGATCGTTAATTTCGTTCGTGTGGTTTTGTGTCACATTCTGTCAGCGTTTGCAACGCCTTTCGATGGATTCCTGGATCTTAGATCTTGGCTCTTGGCCCGCTCTAACTGCGAGATCATTATCGCTTGTTCCAGCCCGGCTATTATCGGTGTCCACTACCATTATCATTATGGTGATTAGCGGCGGCCAAAGAACTGTTAAGATCAGACCAGATCTCTGAAAGATATGCGAGGAATCTCTCTGATACTTAGAGTTCTTGGCTTGGAGATGCTACTGGGAATATTATGTCACAATAATAGATCTACAAAAACATCGCGTCTAATATCATATCGAAAAATATTGAATTTAACCTTAAACTATCGATATTATTAAGAAATATTAATTAAATTAATTGGCACTTCTTTTAACAGTTTTATTGATTTAATTCAACCTTAAATAAACTATTTATTATAAATTTATCGATATATACATATTTTAAACCCGATCAAAAAGTGTTGCTAGATATATTAAACAGGATATCGATATTTAAATATTTGCAATCGAAAATATAAATATGATTATTATTTATGTAGTAGTTTTATTAGTAGAAAAACAGACATTCTCTACATTTTACGTATTTTTAAGGAAATCTTTTTGTCTTCTCCACTCTTTAATCATTATTCATTTAAAAAATTTCCCTATTTTAACCCGTAAAAAATCAATCAACATAAAACCTGTTGCCTGCCCCAGCAAAAAAAGATGGGTTAAGAAAGTCGCCTGGGTAATTTTCATAAAATCAAAAACCTAATGGATTTGCCAATTTATTCCCCCAAGATGGCCAGCGGAGTGTTTTTCGTATAACTTCATTTGCAGTCTGCAGTTGCCAGTTGCAACCGCACCCAAAAAAAAAAAAAAAAAAAAAGAAATGGAAATAGTAAAAAAAAAAAGGGGGGAAAAAAAATAGATGGACAAAATGTTGTTGATCCAAGCTTTGTGGGATGTCAAGTCTCATTACCATTTGCCCAGGCTTCACCTTGTCCCAGTGCCCCCTCGGCTGGCCTCCGGCTGCATCTCATCTGGTTAGTTGTCTTGCCAATCCATTTGGAATGCCATTTAGGCCAAAAAGACAATATGGCACGGAGACAGTGGGACCGGGAGACAGAGAGACCGACCGCTTGGATGACAGTTGACCAGGCAACAATTGACCGATTTCCATTTTGCGGTGGTGCCGGTCTCCTTCTCCTTCCCGGCTGCACATCCCACTGCCTGGCTGGGCCGGGTTTTTGGCCTGTTCTGCCAACCAACTGATAACTGAATGAGACGTTGGCCAACACCAACATGCAACATGCAACAGGCAGCAGGCAGCAGCAACAGCAGCTTGGCTTGGCTTGGCCTGCTCCTAGTATTCGGTGACCTAGAATGCAGCCTCCGTCTCGGTCTCAGTCTCAGCCTGAGATTCAGATTCAGCCTCAGCTTCAGCTTCAGCTTTGGCTTTGACTTTGGCTTTTACTGTTGTCTTGTCTTGGACGTTCCGTTGCTGTTCAGCAAGCTGTCGCAGTTGTTGCCGCTCTTGTGGCTGTTGCTGTTGCTGTTGCTGTTGCTGTTGCATGTTGTGCTCATGTTGTTGCTGCTCATGTTGCCTTACCCTGGCAAATGTGGGTGCTTTAATTCGGTTCTA
Organism: Drosophila aff. chauvacae BK-2020; assembly: GCA_018903765.1. Classification (NCBI taxonomy): domain Eukaryota; kingdom Metazoa; phylum Arthropoda; class Insecta; order Diptera; family Drosophilidae; genus Drosophila; species Drosophila aff. chauvacae BK-2020. Next base: position 521,128 of record JAEIGO010000395.1, on the reverse strand, counting down.
AATTTTGGCAATGCTTCACTTTTAGCCTATTTGCATATTTATTTCATTTACTTCTATATTTTTATATATATTTTATACTGATTAATGTTTTCTTTATAGAATTTAAGTAGAGTATTGTGGCCGTCGGCCACCTTAGTGCCCCGCTGACTGCCTTTGTTGCCGTTGTGTTCTATTCTCAGTTTTGTGTGTCGCTGTCGTCGCTTGCAGCGGTTTTGGGCCAACGAAGAAGACTTCGCCAGCTTTCAGTCTCCATCTCCATCTCCAACGCCGTCTCCCAGTACCGTTTGGCCAGCTCCAACTTATTAGCATAATCTCAGGCATCGCCGTCTCTCATTATGCCTGCAGTTGGAGCGCAGTCCGATTTCAAGTTGGAGTCGGAGTCGGACTTGGAGTTGGACTTGGAGGTGCACTTGGTCTTGGTCTTGGACTGCCAGTCTTGGCCAGAATCTTGGCCAGATTTCCCAGCCAGAGTCTGACTGGCAGCTCATCATCATCGGCGGCATCAATTCGCTGCCTCGCCGCCTGGCGTGTGAATGCAAACTGTCTCTGTCTCTGTCTCTGTCAGGCAAGGCACTGGAAAAAATCCTGCTCCTCATCATCCTCCCGCGCTCTTAAGCAATATTTTAATGTAAATATTTTAAATAGTGGCTTGTTTTTGCACAGTGTGCTTGCATGTTTCGCATTCTCCTGGCAAATGCAACAAAATTAGAAGCCACGCTCGGGCTTCTTTTTGGCTTCTCCAAGCAGCGACTTAATCTTCTCCATCTCCCTTCCACCTCACCCGTGTGTCTTCTCGCATTTGGCATAATTTGCAACTTTTATGGCTCCCCAGTCTTGGCTGGCATGTAACGGCATTTATAACCTTTTCATTAGCTCTTGATTTGAAACTCAAATTCAGAAAATTCTGCGATTCCTGCCCCCATAATTCATTCTTTCTGCGAGCGACTCTTTCTTTCCGGCCTGACTTTGGGCCCATGTTTAGTCAGCTAATGTCGAATGAGGGCGTTCTCCGCCGTCTCCGCCAATTCTCTCTTGACTAATTTCGAGTGCAAACACAAATCTGGATTGGGATCACCGTCGATGAAGATGACGATGGCGATGACGATGACTCTCAGCTCTCTCAACTTGCCAAGTGTGTTGTGTGGGAAGCCCGGCAAGTGTTGAAGCCCCGAGAACAAATAGCAAACTAATGGCAGATTTGGTTTCGAGTCGATCTAGTTCGAAGCGCAGCTTCCATTGGAATGGGAGCACTGGGACGGATTCCCTTCGAGAACTAGTTTAAGTTTAAGTAATGGCAACACACAATTGTTCATTAATTTCTAACGAGTCAGAGACGAAGATTTACCACTTTTCTGGTAGGAGTATGGAGAGAATCCATGAACTACTCTCGTTTTGTATAATATTTAATGCGATTTCTATACCGATTCCCTTTGGGTTTTCGTAATATCTCCAAGAGATCTTAGTCTTGATTGAATAATGAGAAAACCCAATCAACACTCAACACTCAACACCTGGGGGAAGGGGTCGCGCTTTGCTGTCATTACAAAAAGCTGAGAGCAGACTTCGTGGCCTTACTCTTACCTGTCATTCATTTGCCACAAAAAAGGGTATATATATATAGTAAAGAAAAACAACCATGAAGATTTCACTGACCGATGAAAACGAAAACGAAATTAATTTCACAATTGTGGCAATTAAACGCAAAATAAATGGTGTCTTAAGATGCAGTAAAACCTAACTTCAGCCCCGAAGAAAGCCGAGGAAAGAATGCGAGGCGCTGTGGAAGCTCCAAGCTCCAAGCTCCGTAATGATCTACGCACTTTTCATTATAGCCACAGTCCGCTGTCCGCTGTCCGCTGTCCGTTCAGCTTGTCCGTTTGTCCGTGTCGCGGAGAGTGCGTGTGTGTCCCTAGGCTTTGGATCTTCTGCTTTAGCTCTTCACTAAATACTCTCTTCGGGGAGTGGAGTTGCTGGACTAGGCAAATATTAAATGTCTGGGATAATATATATTTAAGATATCATATATATCATTTATATTATTATACAACACTTTAAATATACTTTTATATACTCATAGATTTGTAATTTATTTATATGTTTTTTTATATATTTTATTATAAAGCTAGATATTAGATATTTTTACTCTTCTCAAACGCCACCTTCGAAAAAGTGCACTTAAAATTCTCAAGTACAAATTCAGAGCGATGAAGCTATTGAGGTATAAACTAAAGCCCTCGTTAAGTTCTTCAATTTAATTTAGTTTACAACAAACTGAAAACAATTTGAATCATGAATAGCTTTAAAATGAATTAAAAATTCATAACCACTTTGCAGGTCAAACAAAATTCGTATTGTTTTTGTGTCGAAAAAGGGGCGTAAGTCACTTCAGTTGATGCAAGTAAAATTGCTCGCTTTTTATGTTATTTTTTTTTTGTGATATGCTCGGTCCCATTGTGGACTTAGTGGCATTGAAGGAAATTTCACTTTGAAGAAAGGGCACACGCCGCTCTTCCGCCTCGGACTTGGACTTGGACTCGGACTCGGGCCTGCAGTGCGCTTCTCTCTCCTCTTATTTTTCTATTATGCCTTTCTTTTCGGAGCTTCTCCGCTTTTGACAATTATTTCTTTCTTAATTTTCGTGCGTTGTGTTAACTTGATTTTATTTTAATGTCTGATGTGTGGTGTGTGTGTGCGTGTGTGTTACCTGCTTTCTTGTTATGGTCATCGTGGGGCTTGAATCTAATTTGTTTTACTTTCATTGCGTCGCATAGCGTTCCGAAAATAACTTCTGGCCGATGCCGATGCCCTTCCAAAACTGATTTCACTCGATCTCGATCTTTGAATCTTTCCCTGCCCCCCAAGATAATCTCTTTACCTTTACTACAAGCCTAGACTATAACCACTATTTCCATTTCATTGATTTACGATCCGAGTAAAGGCTACTGATGATGGGTGAAAGTGCTAAGCCATCGAGACAAATGGAGATGCAGAGATTCCGAGATTCAGAGATTCCGAGACTCCCAGGCGCGGAGATTCTATTCTAAACGAAAGAGCGATGCAAATGAGGGTGAGTCTTTTTCGAAATGAATAGGAGCTTTGGCCTGAGTTAAGTCCAGTTTAGTTTCTTTTCAGCTTTTTCTTCCCCCTTGGTTTTTTTTTTTTTTTTTTGCCATGTAATGGCTTCTAAGTAATGCTCCACAACTCCAACATCAAACACCAACTCTGCAAGCTGCAATTCCAGCTCCAAAACTCCGGTTCTCTGGTTCTGGTTCTGATTCTACAAATACTAAACACCGGAAATGCGAGAGCCGAACAAAAGACAAAGACAAAACGGTGAAGAATGAAGACGAAGCGGCGGCCATAAATCCAAAGAGCGCGGCAAAACGTCGGTGAAGAAAGTGAGAACAGTTATGTAGTGTAACCGATGCCGTTAGTCTCTGATTCTGATTCTGATTCGGATTCAGATTCAGAACCAAAAAAAAAAAAAAAAAAAAAAAAGGCAGTAGAAAAAACAAAGAACAGAGCAAAGACAAAAGCCAAATCTTAGGGCGATCTTTGGTAGGTATTCTTTTTCGGCTGGCGAAAAACAAAACTTTCTTTCTTTCTTTGTAGTTTGCTTGCTGGGGCTTTGCCAAAAGGAAATGCTGGAAAACTATTCTCGTAACGGTTATGGTTACACTCCTCTTCTCGGAAGGAAAAGGCTCTCTCTCTCTCTCTGTCTTAGGTTCACGAACACCGCACATTTGTCGCCATCGGGCACGAGACACGGACTCTGAGGAGATTCTCCGCGACCCGGGCTAAACGGTCTCCTCTCGTTTCGTCTCATCGCAACTCCTCGCCGAGGCTGTGAAAAATAGTTTTCGATTTTCGTTATAGTTTCCCTTGTTTCTCTGAGGGCCGAATGTTGATTAGGGTCTTCTGCGAGTCACTTATTAAGAGAAAAGCTACAAAGTCGAAAAGCTTAAAGAGAAGAATGTAAATAATATACGCATTTCTAGGGAGCATTCTTAGTGATTCTTTCCTAATAAATTTGCTATCAAAGAATCTCTGCACAATGAGTAGCCTGCGAGTCCATCACTGGACCCAAGCAAAGTGCCTGCTCTTCTGCTCCACCGCTGCTGCCTTCACGCCGATGCTCGATTGATGGCTGACGGGCTCACGTCATCGACTCACGTTTTATTTTGTGTCTATTTTTGCAGTCTTTTTATTTTTGTTGTATTTTTTTAGCTTGGCTTTTGCATGATTTGAATGCATTCCGTTAAATAGATTTTCCCAACGTCAGAGAGAACGAGGAATGGGCACAGCTGAGGCTGAAATGGGGATAGAGCCCCGCGCGATGGATGTGTTTCTGTTTCTGTTTTACTGTTGCTGTTGCTGGTCAGCGAAAAGCAAGAAAGAAAGTGATTTCTGGTAATTGGTCTGAAGCTGAAGCTGAAGCTGAAGCCTTGGGGATCCAAAAAGGGATTCAAGATTCAGAGATTCAGAGATCCCAGAGACCGTGGCTGAGTGAAAGCCACCGCAGGGCGGCACGACAATGTTCTAACCCGACCTCGGTGCCAGTGATCCGTGGCTCCATGGCTCCATGGCTCCATTGCGATGTCTCTGCTCCACTTGGGAAAGTGTGGAGCTTGGGGCACACGCATGAGCAGCTAAACAATAATTTGCTTGGGCTCTAAGCATTTCATTAATGGAAATGGCAGCGGAGAATTGAATAGAATGGGGAATGGATAGTGGAGAGTGGAGTGTGGAGCGAACCTCCGCCTCAGCGAATTTTGTGGTTAGTGACTCCTCTTCAGCTGAAGATCTACTCGCAATCCAACTGGGCCTTAGTGCTTAGTGACATAGACACAATGACAGTTATGTGCATTCCAAGGCAAAGAGAGAGGGAGAGCCCGCTGCTGGATGATTCTTTGCGGTTTCGGCTTACATGCCACACAGACATTATCCGAGAGTTGGGAATCACTGGCATTACGTAAACATCGAGAACCGAGCTCTCCTCTGGACAATTTTCCTGCGTCTTGAGTCGCATCTGCGCTTAATGACAACACTCTGGAACACGCTGGAAAGCATTGGCCATGAAGATGGAGGTGGTGATGCCTCTGCCTCTGCCTCTGGATTTAGAGATCTGTGGAGACAGCCACTTCCTGCCTCAACTCAAGTGTTTATGAACTGTTAGAGTTAACTAACTAAATCGGAGCAATAACACTTGCCAACGATGATAATGGTTCCATTAATTTCTTGGCTCAACGAAGGTTGAACAACCCAGTGGAACCCAGTGGAAACCCTTTACGGATGTGTGTGCTCCATTTACCAGTACTCTGGGAGTCATCATCAATCATGTCATCTCGATGCTAGTGGTTGTTCCATTAGCTTCCCCAGTTCAATGCAATTTGTCCATATTTGCTGGACAGGCCCAAGAGATCTCTCCCGGCTGCAGCTCTCCCAGTGTGTGTGTGTGTGGTAACTAAATATGGCAGCAACAACGAAAACAAAAAAAATGTATAAAGAAAAACACCAATTGGTGTCGACAGCTCGGCCATTCTTTGCCTGGCTGGAATTGACACCGCCCGAGGGGGAGTCGAAGTCGTCGTCGGAGCTGGGAAGTTGGGGAGCTACGGAGCTGGGGAGCTGGAGCCAAAGCCTTTGTGTGGATGCTCCTACTGACACAGTTTTTACAATGGAACACCCAGAGACCCTGATCTGCCTACTGCTACTAAAATCTGGGAAAATACGGGTCAAGGGAAGACTGACCTACAAGTGAGAACTAAAACAGAGCTCTGGGAACTCCAAGAGGAAAAAAAATTCAAGCATATCGTATAAATGTGATTAATTAGAGAGCAATAAAAGAAAAGCAAGGCTGCATTAATTACTTACTTTTGTAGGGCAACGTAAAAATAAAAACGGGAATTGTACGAATTTCAAAGAAGAATGTGTGCTCTTTTGTAAAGATTAAAAACGAGGAAATTCGTAATTCTATAGCCCAACAATTACATTTAATAATTTCTAAAATACTTGCCGAAAAATATGATTATGGAATGGGAAGAAAAAAAAACAGAAACTTCAGTTTTTTGCACTGCTTAGCAGTTTTTCAAGCAATTTATCGGCACACCAAGAGAGGCCTTATTTGGTTAAAAGTTATTTAGAAAAATTTCAGAATTAAGCTTAATTTTCAAAGATAAAAAAAACAGCTTAAGAGTGCAGTTAATTTTGAGATATGTGCATTCCCATGCCAAGTGTTCCAGTGCTTGGCTCTGACCGACTTCGACTTCCCCTGCCTCATGGAGTCAGAGTCAGGTTCAATCCCCTTCGACTTGGGTGCACCTCCCAGAGAGGTTATTGCCAATGATGATTGGGCCACGACTACCGCGGTGGCATGTTGCACATCTGCTTGTGGCAGATGCTAATGCACTCCACTTTGACTTCCATTTGCCTAACTGTTGCGAGCAAAACGCAGCCAGAACTGGGTCATAGTCGTCATCATCATTGTTGATTAGATTAGAGTGGTGGTGGTGGTACATCCATCCATCTGTCCATCCATCCATCCATCCATCCATCCATCCGATGCCCCTTCTGGGTGTCACATTTAGCCAGCGCCGGAATTGGAGCAAATATGCGCATCAGGGCTGAGCGCCAGCGCTTGCCATTTTCCAGACTGCCACCTAACCACCTAGGCCCCTGATCCCAGTCCCAGTCAGTTCCCTCACTCGAGCCACACAGCGAAGAAAAGCGTATAGACTTTTTCTTAATTTAAATATTTGCATGAGGAAATAATAAACTAAACTAAGGAAATCGAAATCTATTCATTTTAGGAGTTTTTGATTTGCTCTTAAATAATATTTTAATTTGTACGAGTTCTTTGACAACATAATTTGGGAATTATAGCTACGACTTGGATATACTAATAAAAAAAACAAAATGGAATTTAAATTAAATTAAAGATATATACAATTGAGTTATCTTTCTTGAAGACCTCCTAAATCTTTAAAAGCAGTTAATCCTAAGATAGTAGCATTCTCCCAGCAGAATTTTAAAGATTTTTTAAGCATATTCGTTTGAAATTAATGACTTGGGAATTATAAGAAAAACACAGAAATTATTAATGATTTTAAAGTAGATTCAACAATGATCTGTTTTTTGATAAGCTAAATTTTTAGAATCAATTAAACTTCAAACTTAAAGTTGTCACTTGTTAACAGGTGGTATGGATATGGATTTATGGATAAAATGACTTGGGAATTATAAGCAAAACTAAATGATTGGGGAAGTAGAATTAAATAAGGATATATTTTATTAAGACCTCTACGGTAAAGATCAGTAACACTTCAAGTTGTTACATTTTACCAAGAGTTCATTTTAGAGAATTTTTTATTTTATATCTCAGAAAAATGATTTGGGAATTATAGGGTGACGTATAAACCCCTCACCTAAGGGAGTGTCTTATGTTTTCAAGGGTGCACAGTGCTTCGCCCAGTGTACTTGCTGTGCCATAGCTGAGCTCCCCCCCATAGCTCCCCCCTATGCTGCTCCCTCTGCTGCTTCCTCTCCCTCTCTCTCTCCCTTGATCTTATTATGCGCGCTCGAATTATAACGGTCCGCAATTACCATTCACCGCTACCAACGCGAGCAGCTCGAGCAGCAGCAGCGGCAGCGGCAGCGGCAGCTAATGTACCCACTGTTCAGGTATAGTGGCCCCACTGTAGAGTTCTCCACCGCGGGCTGTTTGCTGTTCGCTGTTTGCCAGCACGTAATTAGTCATTTTCCCGGAGCACCAGAGCACCAGAACACCAGAGCACCGGAGCAGCTCCCGCACCATTGTTGTCAGCTCTCTGTCGCCGTCGCCGTCGCCGTCTTCGTTGCTAACTTGGCTTAGTGTCGTTGTTCTCGTTTTAATATTATGTGTATTATTATTATCTCGTTGGCTGGCTTTGTTTTTTTCATTGCTTTTATTGTGGCAGCTCCCTCCGCCCGCTTTTCTTCACACGCCCCCGAAATGGGTTTGGATCAGCGCAGTCAGCAGTCAGCATCTTCTGCCGCGGAAACCGCAACTAAAACAGTTGTAGGTCCCCAGACCAGGTAAGCTCCAGCTAAGCCCGGCTCAATTGGCTCAATTGCAGTCTTCAAGCGTGACAGAAATGGAGCAAAACTACACGGGACAAAATGAGACAAAGGTGGAAATGGGGGTGGAGTTGGATAGTTGGTAGATGGTAGATGGGAGTTCGGGAGATGGAACTTTGCTTGATGGAAACAGAGATGCGAGTCCAGAAGTGCTGATGCGATGGGTAGCTTGGGAGGCGTGACGAGGCTGACATCTGCCGTTGCCCATTTCGGCCCCCTGATGAAATCATTCCAGGTAGTTAGCTTTGGCTTTAGCTCTAGATCAGGAGAGGAGCGAAGAAGAAGCTGGCCAATCTGGTGAGCCCAGCCTTATGCAATATACATATATCACAGAAATTCGTATGGTAATTCCCAGTAAACTATAAATCTCAGGGGAACCCACATAATAAGTCTTGAAAGAGGTCTGCACTTTTCCTAAAACACACATAGGTAGAGTCCGCAGAAACCACAGACTTCTTATAGTAATTTCTAGACACTTATAAATCCCAAGGGTGAAGAAGAGTCCTTATAGGTTCCTAAAGCTATATCTTATATATATATAATTAAAATAAATATTAAGCCATTTTGTAGCCAAGGTTCTGCTAATTAAAAACCTCCCTGCAGTTCATTATAACTTCATTAATCATCAATAGAAAACAGTAAGAGAATCAATTAATCTCAAACCCCCCAAATGACTGAATAATTAAGATTTTTGTCTGGCTAATCGATAACTAATCGAATTACCAACGCAAGCGAGTCAGTCTGTACCCCTCGCAGACATTAACCAGTTCTTAGGGAGGAGCAGGAGAGGATTGTCTCACCTTTCCAGCCGAAACAAGAACATCCTCTGATGGCAGAGCGATAATGAAACCGGAACCAGAGCTAGACACTAGATACCAGATACCAGCTACCAGATACCAGCTACCAGATACTAGAGACTCGATACTAGAGCGGATTCTCAAGATGATGATGATTCTGGGGCCAAGACCAGAGGCAACAGAAAGAGAAGCATTTACCATTTAGCATTTAGCACAGTAGTCACAGAGTCCAAGACTTCAACTCGATGCAATGTGGTTTTGCGCCAAAGGTTTGATGAACTCTTCGGTAATTTGCATTGGCATTGGATGCCACTCAGTGTTCGCCAGTCAGTGGAATAAATTGAAACTCTGGCCCGGACGGGGCAGTGAGTGAGTGAGTGAGTGAGAGTCCGCGTGGAGTCAGTCAAGGAAATCATTTTGCACACTCCACTGGGGTTCTTCGATTGCGGTTGCCAGATGGAAAGCAGTTCCCATCTAACAGATACAGATTCAGATTGAGAATCTGATTCTGAATCCAAATCCTAATCCGATTTCGATTCCGATTGCTCTCTTGTCTGCTCATTTGTCGCTTGGCTGGCTGATGATGATGGCTGTGAGCCTTCCAAGTCTTCGCACTTCTCCCAGTTCGTTGGGGGGGATCAATCAGCGCTGGCCGCATTTAATGTCTGCATTTGTGTTCAGTCATCCATCGAGCAACGGGGGCCACAGCGGCGCTGTTCAGGTTCATGTCCCAGGTTCCAGGTCCTGGCCCCGGGCTGGGGCTCACTCTCTGCTGAGTGGGCTGAATAACTGACTTAACCGAACTGACTTGGCCCCAAGAATGGCTTTCCAGCGATGCGGGTGCGAATGCTAACCTGCATGTCTGCCCATAAACTCCTACTCCATCTCCATCTCCAACTCGAAAACTCCACTCCTCCACTCCAAAGCCATCTCCTGCGGGTCGGGAAATCTATAAAACAGAATCTCATCATTCCTCTGTTGATGGTTCTTCGGAGGCATGTGCTTCTCCAGCTCCCCAAACATGGCAACACTTGAAGAATTATATTGTGCTTTTGAGGTTGGAAGCAGACTCATCGTCTAAAATCCCTAAAATCTATTTCTTCAAGTGCATAAACCACCTCCATTCATTCTGCGCCTAAGCACTCAACACTTCGACGCCGCGGCTGACAGATTTCCATCAGTGGAGTTGAGATCAATTTTGAGAAATTGAAAAACCCCGAAGGAGGCGATGTCGGAGATGATGGCCATGGGCCATGGGCCATGGGGAGGGTATGGTAACTCCGGGAATCTCAGGGCCCCTTTGGTCATGAGAGATATAATTTCTGGCCTAATGAAGCATAAAATGGCCGAGGCGAAGCTCAGGCGAATTCTTTCGATTGTGAAAGTCGGTGAACAAACCGCAGATGGGCAAGGCCTCTGTCTCTGACTCTGTCTCTGTCCCTGTGATGGATTCCCATGATTTAGGCAAATTAGACAAACGTCTAATGGAGCGATCTCTCTCTCGCTCTCACGCTGACCTGACCCTGAGCCGGATACCCGGATACCCCGATCCCTGCCAGAGGGAACAGCCTTGAACTCCGGGTAACTCCAGGGGAACCCAGCCCCCACTCCGTTCCCTTTTATGACAGTTTGCGTTAAGCAACACATCAAGCCGGGCTCGTTCAAATTATACGTCTGTCTTGGGTTTGATTTGATTGATTCTGATTTTGTTTGCGCGAAGAGAGACTGAACTGGACAGGGACTGGGACTGGTACTGGTACTGAAGCTGCAGCCCTTCACAGCGTTTCCATTAGGAATGCACGGAGCAGAGAACTTTGCCACCATTAAAGCTAATCAATTTCAACCACAGGCCGTCCATCAAAATTTGTAACAAGCCCCGCGGGGCGTTTGCACAGCACAGATGAAGCTGGAGCTGGAGCTGGCCCGGGATCAGGGATCACCGCCACAGAGCAAACAGAGCGAACAGCAAGGGAAGGAGAGAAGCTACTACGGCTGTGATCTCCATTTGACATGGCCTGATGCTCGAAATGATTAACATGTTGCACTCCTGGTAGCCATCTCCCAACAACGAGAATGAGAGGCACCAGGAGGAGGATAAATGGCATGGACGCATGCATGGATGGATGGAAGGATAGATGGGATGGATGGATGGACGGATGGATGGATGGAGAGACTCTGGCCTGCTGCTGGAAGCTGCGGGCTGGCCACTCGGCGTGACGAAAGCAGTCAATCAACAGAAGGATCAAGCCAAGGATCCAGGAGGCCCAGCGAGGTAAATGTGTTTGCATTTAAGTGTCTGAGGCAGGTGGATCGGTCATTAGAGCCTTTAAGATAATGACAGTGAAATCCCTTCGGGTTACCTTTAAGACTTTTAACTAAAACTGGAGGCCAGCTGGAAAATTCCTTAGCCCCTATTTGATTTATTAGCTAGTTGAGTGGCTTTTTTCTTAACAGCTTTAGCTTTAGGTTGAAATAAAATCATAGAGGAAAATAAAGCCCAGAGAACTAAATACTTTCCTCTAACCTCTTTTCGCATAGGTACATAGGCACTGGGCTATATCTTTCCCTCAGCTTAGTCTAAGCTGCCATAAAACCATCATAAAATCCCACTAATACCCCATAACCACAGAGACCACCATTATTCGTTGTGGTTTGGGTTTCGCATGGAACTGCAATGGATTTGTCACACCTCATTTGGGCCTCAGAGAGAGACAGAGAGACAGAGACTTCCTGGGATATGTCAACGCTCTGATGGACAAGCGGCAGGGCAGGCAGGAAGAAAGAATGCCGGCTTGGGGCTTCGACTGCGGCTGTTCTTTGACCATCACGAATATTCAATTAAGGCAAATTACAAACTTTGTAGCAGGAAAGTGATTTGGCAATTTGCACTGCCAACCCGGAGGAGCACCCCGAGCAGCCCAGTTGAGTTGTCAAAAGGTTGAAATTAGCCTTGACCCCCCCTCAGCCTTGGAGGCAGAAGGCTGAAGGCTGAAGGCTGATGGAGATGATGCCCAGCAGTGCTGGCAGTACCGTTGCCAGCACACATCCACATCCTCTGGAGACTGGAGTTAAGCTGCGAAACCGAAACTGAACGTAAATCAGCCATGTCCAATCCAAGTCCAATTAGTGGGACCAACGAGATCGTCACTGAGATGGAGATGGGGATGGAGTTGGAGTAGGGCATGGGCTGGAATGGGATGCGATTCTAAGCAATGACAAGAACAAAACCAGCAATGGGGAATGCGAATGAGATTATGATTAAGTGCTCCACGCTCCACGCTCCATGCACTAAGAACCTTCATGCTTCAAGCTTCAAGCTTCAAGTTCCAAGATCCAAGCTCTATGCCCCATGCTCCAAGTTTTTCCATCTCACAAATGAAAGTTACCTTGACGAATGACCCATTTAGCCACAATACCAGAGACACTCGCACACTCGCTCTGAAAAAGGTCAAAAATAAATGCGAAGGCACGAGTGCGAGTGCAAAGACCCAACAATGCTCGGCTCTCGTTTTATTTCAAATTAAATTATTATTTTCCTCCTCTTGTTTACCTAAGTCTCCTCTGGATCGGAGCCCTCCGGCTTCTGGCATCTCCGCCGCATCTCCGCCACATCTCGGCCAATTATGTCTTTATGGCCATAAGTAGAAGCCAGGCAAAGAGCCCCCAAACGAACCAAACCGAACCAGACCGAATCGAACCCCGTTCAGTAAAGATACTATTTATATATATAAGATGCCGATGCCAGTTACCATTTTGTACGCAGAGTTCTGGCCTCGAGGGGGCCTGCATTAAGTTGAGCTGCACTTTGCGGCGCTTTTTTTTTTTTTTTTTTGGGGGGTTTTCTTTCGGGTTTTGGGCCATGTAATTATATAAATTAAAGAGCGTTTAGGTGGAAATTTAGCAGTTCTAATGACCTACAAATTGTGAATGCCCGCTAGACTCCGACTTCGACTCCAACTCCACTCCATAGGTGAGTAGGTAATGCCCCCACCGAGTTCCATTTATGGCAATTGGTTCGAAATGATGGGAAATCGGCAATAAAGCAATCACTGCAAATTACAAGCTTCTGTTGAAAACGAAAACTCACAACAAAATCGATTACGATCGATCATCTAGTGAGTGAGAGAGGGAGAACGAAGCTCAAACCACAGCATCAAAGGAGAAAGTCCATGGTTAGAATGTTTTGAAAGTCCGAAAACCGAAGACAACTGCTGTCTACTGGCCCTCATTTGAATGGAGATGAGGCTGTTAGTACCGCAATTTGGCTAAATCAAAAATAAATAAGGCAAAAAGGTGCTTACATTAAGGGAAATGATTGTAACAAGGTTCACTTTGTACTGGAAGTGGTGGGAACTGCAATGGATTTGTCACAATCCATTGACACTTCCTGAAGAAAAGGGAAAAACCTGGAAAGGGATAATCCCCCGAAGGAGCGACCCAAAAGACCTTTATTCTGGAGCAAAAAGCATTCCAAATTCAACTTTCATAAGCCAAATTTCATGTAGAATGTCTACCTGATGCAATACTCCCAGAGAGCTCCAGTCCAGCTCATGGAAGAATGATTACACAATATATATACACAGCGCCCTTGCCCATAAATTGCAACGCCTGTTAAGACAGCTTTCGAAAGATATTGGTGTAAGGAACACCTGTGACCCCCAACGATGATGCCACAGTATCCAGCCGGGAGAATCGAGTGAGGTGAGTGCAGGGACAGGGACTGGACTGCAGATGATACAAATGACCAGGCACACAGCTGGCACACACGAAGCCAAGCCAATCCGATTCGAATCCCTAACGAACCACAAAACTGACGATGGCAAGGGGCACACCGTTACCTTTTTGCCATACGCGGAGTTAACTCCAATTGACGAATTGACCCAGCCATCAAAACGGAACGTATGGCTAACTGGATTCTGGATTCTGAGACCTGGAGCCTAGAGCCTGAAACTTGGTACCTAGAACCTGGAACTCTCTGCAATTCCGGGGCCAGGGGCCATGGGAAAATGCAAATGACCGGCGAAAAAGGCAACCAGACATTAGCATAGAACATAAAGCCACATACAACAGGGGACACGATCACCGGCGATCATGTTAGCCGCATGTTAACGATGTGTCCCTCTCCGGAGTTAACGGAACAGAGAGATCCTGCTATCGTTATCGAAAGGGAAAGGTTAAGTCCTAGCTATGTATCCATGTACCGGGTTTCCGGATTTCCTATGATTTTCGGATTTCTACGATGGATTCATTGACCTGGTAACCAGAATGATGATCATTCCATTGTCTTAGTCCGCGCTTCTGGGTCATCAATGGATGAAGCTGCCGCTCCCGCTGCCGCTCTCTGATGACCATTAACTATCAAAATATTATTTTGCGCCATTAAGATCGGTGATTACACGCGAATTCCAGTTCCGCCTCCCTGCTCCGCACTCAAATACCCTCCATTTGCAAGCTTCATTTGGCCTGATGATGATTACTCGCACAGCTTTGCTCTACTCCGGAGACAGTTCCTACAGCTCCTCCTCCTCCTCCACTACTCCTTCTCATGGCTAATGTCTTCTGCTGTACCGTTAGCAATCGTTAGGCGCTAAAATCATAATAAGTAAACGGGTATTTGCCAAAAGCCAGAAGCCAGACCAGAGCCAGCGCCAGCGCCAGTTTCAGTGAGAATTTGCCCACATTTTTGAAGAAGCTATGAGGTTCAGTCATTACATACCTTATATTATATATAAATATATAAATAACTTAAGATGAATATAGGAATATATAGAAAAAGCTTGTAACTATAACCACCAAGTTAGTTTAGTTTTGTCAAATTCTCTATCAGTAATAATATTTAAATTAATATATATAATCATTTATATATATTCCAAGTAAATATAAACACAAATATATAATATATAAGGATATATAAATATATATATTATATATTTAAAATAATTGTATGATCTTGGTTGGGAAAATTTAAGTATATTTGGAATTCTACAAGAAAGTAACCAAGTTTATACTTTGATTTTACTATTTAGTTTCAGCAAATGTTGTTTAGTAATAATTTAATATAAATAAATACTTCATATTAAACACTACAAATTAATAACAAATAAAACCCTACTCAAGCCCCTTAAGTATGCTGTAATTGAAAGCCCAAAAGAAGCCTAAAAATATGCTCAGGAAAATTTAAAAAGAAATCATTTGTAGTGGCTGATAGGTAAAATTGAATAATAAAGCTGGTTTCCAGAGGTTTTCGGGTTAATAATAATAAATAATACTAATTAAAAATATTCCAAGTAGTCTTTTTCATAAATAGATTTGGTAAAAATTAAAATTAACTAATAATATTATAGACCTTAACATTATTGAGCAGTAACAAACATATAAACATAACAAATATATAAAATATATTTAATCTATATATAAATATTATTCAGTTATTTTAAATTAAATAAATTACAATTATATTAAAATATATAATATATAAACTATTTATTGCATTATATTTTATCCTAGTGCCTCAAGGTTAAACTTATATTTAAAATATAAATATAAATGAATACATAATGTAGAATGTATCTAACAATTTGTATTCTTATTACCTATTTTATTTTATTTTAGGTATTTTTATTATTTAAAACATAACCTTAGCTTAACCCTAACCCTAAGATTACATATAAAATATAATTTCTAATATATAATATATTAGTACTTCAAGAACCCTGCCTAGTGCTTATTAATTTCCCCAAAAATTGATTGCAATTTCAACTTAATGTTAAATTAATTGAAGCTATTTATGTGTGCCAAGCTGCTTAGGAAATCATACATATTTAAGCGGAAAATACATGGTTCCGGTTATAGCCTTATAGTTTAGTGTGTTTCAGGCCTCGGTCCGTCGCAGCTAGCCTTCCTTTCGGTTTCTTCTGCTTCGTGTTGCTGTTGCTGTTTTTGCTGCTGCTGCTGCTGCTGCTGCTGCTGCTGCTGCTGTTTTTCTTGGCTTTTCTTTTTCGGTGGGGGCCTCCTCTACATACAGCCTGTGCTTTTTTTATATTTCGTTTTATTATTGTTCCACTGGCGGCTAGCGTAACCATGGAGTTAGTTTCTGGCAAATTGCATCACAAATACTACACGACGGTGGCCACAGCGTTTACCAATCCGCAGTACTCACACCATCATCATCAGACTCACACTCGCACTCACATGCAGACTCACACTCGCACTCACACTCGCCACTTATCGTCAGCGTTTGTTCCCGGGGGAGGAGAGTTCCTTCTCCACGAGGCCTCTCCCCTGATTATCTCCTAATGAGTTGCCAGTTTCTTGGCCAGAAAGTTGGTGGAAATTACCTAACAACAGCCCAGAGTTGATTGAGCCAAGAGATCAGGTGTTGGACCTCCGCTCGAATCAAGTATTTCATGTTCATGTCAAGCCTCGGTCGGCTTTCAAGTCTCAAGTCCCAAGTCCAATTACGCATTAGACGCAATGCAAAAAACAAAAAAATAAAAATAAAGCCAGGAGAAGGAGGAGAGACGAAATAGTTTGTCAACCTTTTGGATCTGGATTTGGATTTGGATTTTGGAATTGGACTTGGACTTGCTCGGGACACTTTTTGCAATAGTTAGTTGTAGTATTCCAGTATTCCAGGGACTGGAGTTTAATTCTAATTAATTGGTAGGTCATTTTTAACGTTGAGTTCTTATAAGAGATGCCATCAAAAAAGATATTAATGCTTTACCGATAACTGCTGCGAAAGTCGATACATACACTGATATTCTTATTGGAGATATCGATAAAAAGAAAGTCAATTTCTAAATCGATATTTTAAAGCTATGGTAAACGATAAACCTACATATATTGTGACGACTTCTTATTGTGCAGATATCGATATAAGGAAGGTCTTTATAAAAATAATATTTATAGCATTTTTTAACTTTAAATGCGATATTTTTCGATATTCAAATAATTCGATAAATCAAACTTTACATTGTTCTTTTCGATTTGATATTGAGCGGGATATTTGGGTAGATATTTTAATAGGTATATTTACCTATTCCTTTCCCCTGCAATTCTCCAATAACAAAACCATTTAAGACTTCAACAAGCCAGTTTCTGCTTTCTATTCTAGACTTCTTTGCTGAGATTTTCTATACAAATCCATCTAAGATCCTTATGCAATCGAAAGTGTACCGCGGGGCGGCACTTACCACTTGCCACTTGCCACATTTTCGCTTTCGATTGAAGGCTTTCCACTGTCCACAAGTCCGAGTCGAAGCTGGGGTGTGTGTGTGTGTGAATGGATTTTTGGATCATTGCGACATTTCGATGTGCTGGCCAGGTGCTGTCGTCGTCGTCGTCGTCATCGTATTGCTGTTATTGTTTTGGGCCAGGCCATGGGGATTGGGGAGCGAGTTCTGCGAGTTGCATGCGCCGGACTGGTCAGTTTAACCAGCGATCTGCGATCAGCGATCAGGTCACTCCACTCCGCACACAGTCTCCTCGGATCCCCTTCTCCATGGCCCAGCCCAGTGCCGCCTTTGCCTAGCTTTTAGCGAAAATTGATCATAAAAAGCATTCGTTTGGTTTCATTTAGGCAAGCGGCGTGCCGATGGTTGGTTGCATTTTGCAGTTTGCAGTGTGCAGTTTGCCGTTTGCAGTTTTGTATCTTACAGTTTGCAGTTGCATTTGCAGTTGTCAGGTTGCCTTCTGCTTGTTTGCTTTATTGCGCCTTTCCACACAGACGCAGACACAACACACACTCTCGGACGCACACACACCTTCTCCAAGCCCACGAATCCGAATCCGAATCTGAATCCGAGAGCTCCCAAAGAGCTCCCAGCTCCCAACTCCCAGCTCCCAACGTTTGGCGGCTGGCGGCGCTTGATCAGTTGCGGTTTTTACTTTCATCGGTACGGTTCGTCGTGGACTAGCTGGTAGCTAGTAGCTTACTAGTAGCCCCCCTTCTCAAAAAAGAAGGAAAATCATACAAAATACGGAATACGGAATACGGAATACAAAATAAGATAAAGAAGAAACCCCCCCGTCGAAAGAAACGTGCTCCGGCTGTCCAGAAAACAATATTCGGGTTTGCTTTTCTTTACATTGGCTTGGCTCCGCTCGGCTAGGCTTGGCTTGACTTGGCTTCACTTGGGACTTAGCTGGGCTCCATGTTTGCCCATTCAATTGCCACCCCAAAATGTTGGTGTTATTTTAGTTATTTGTTTGCCAAAGTAAAAGACTTAGCTGGGGGGGTTACCCCGCAAAGAGTGTAAGAAACCACCCTTCACTTCAACGACGGGTTCTCTTGGTTCCCTTTTGGTTCCCTTGGTTCTCCTGGAGATCTCAGTTGAACATCTCCACATTGCATAATTGCATTGGATATGCGAAACCGAAGATCATAGTCACACCATCATCGAATTAATACGCGACGCGGAAGTTATATAAGCAATGATACCAATAACCCCCCTCCTTAGACTTCGGGCATTTTCCAGCCTTGCTTCGGCCACGACCACGACTTGAGCTGGTGCTGGTTGCTGGTGCTGGTTGGTGGTCACAACACGTTTAACAAGTTTTTCTCTTTCGGTTTTCAGGAAATTTTTCGCAATTTTCCTCGCCTTTCCCCCTTTCCCCTGTTAGGCTTTCTGCAGACACCACCAGCCTCCGCCTGGTCTGCCTAGAAACAAATCATCGAAAGAAAATCGAATCATAAACAAGTGGAAATTACGCGAGGCCAAGTCTAAAGTCCAAGCCAAGTCGAGTCAAACTCTTATCACGATGAAGCCTTTCGTTCGTTCGTTTCAGAGACTTAAAAGCTCCCATGAAGCCCTAAGCCAACCCCAGACGAGAGGCAGACCCCCGAGGGTTTTTGCTGGACCAAAACCAGAGATTGCGACAATGACAACGAGGCAGCACAAAGGAGGGAACTGTGCGGGAACACCAACACCAACACTTGAGACCATGCTGACCAGAGATTAGCCCGAACAAAGCACCAGAGATTTAACTGGAACCACAAGCAGCAAACCACAAAAAATCCTCTATCCAGAACCCAGAACCCAGCGAGAGAGAGAGAGAGCCTGAGCTAGCCAGGAGAGAGTGTCAAAGAAGAAGCGGGGGAATATGCAATCCCCAAGGATTGCCGTAGTGGCTGTACTCCTGCTCACCGCCTGCCTACCTCTGTCAAGCTCCAGCGAGGACCTAACCAATCGAACGACAACAGCAAATAAAACAGGAACTGCCACTGGTACTGGAACAGGGGAAGCGGAAGCCCTGACGGGGCTACATAGGTTTACCAGCAGGAACAACAACATCACCATCCTGCACGAAGTTCACGAGGATGTTGTCGAAGATCAGGAAACAGAGGAGCCAGAGCCACCTCTGACCCTGAACACGCACGAAATTCTGCCGCTAAAGCCATTGAAGAAGAAACCCTATTTGCCACTGGAAAAGATTCTGCCCAGCATTGAGTATGTGAAGCCGCATCCCCTCAAGGATTACGAACTGCATCCCGTCACCTTTGACTTTAATCTGGGGGATCTCGAGGATCTGGAGCATGAGGTGATCAAGAAGGGCGACCTGAGCAGCCAGGAACAGCATGGCAGTAGTGGTGACCTTAGTCCCGATATCAGTTACAGTCCCTCCGTGAGTCCCGATGAAAACGACACGGTGGATGTGGACATAGCTGAGCTCTCGGAGCCGCATTCCACCGAGCCCACCACAGCCACATCGCCGGGAACGACAACCACAACGACAACAACCACCACAGGCAGTACCCACATCCTGAAGATCCTGCGGAGTAAACCACAATTGGCACCAAAGCTGGGCAGGGATTTGCTGAAGCAAAGCGATGATGACATGCAGCTCAAGACTCTGGGCAGCACCATTAACAGCATCAATCGTTACTTGGCCGCAAATGCCACGGGGAATGGCAATGGCAGCGGTATGGCGGAGAGCCTCTATGGCCAGGCCAACTATTTCCAGATAGTGGCCAATCTCTATGACCATTTCTACTGGCAAATCTCCGAGATACGGACCAGTGTGCGCACTGGCTGTGGCCTCGAAATGCAGGCCTATCTCACGGCCCTGCACTCCAGCTATGAGTGGGCCCAGAAGGGTGAGTGTTGTACATGATCCTCCTCCGGATTTAATACCCATTTTCCCATTTTTGTAGCCTACGATTCCTCGGGTCGCTATCGGGGCCAGCTGCTCTTCGGCAACGACAAGTGGCTGGGTCAGCTCTCCTTCTGCCTGGAGCTCAATCGTCAGGGCTCGTCCGAGGAGCGCAAGCACTTTGATCTGGAGTTCTTTGTGGCCGATGTGGCCCTCCACTTGCCCAGGCTCAATCGATCGGTGGGTTTTTCTCTCAGAAACTAAGCCAGAGGGAATAAATCTCTTCTTCCTGCAGATGCTGCTTAGTCTGGGCGAGTGCCTGCCCAAGTCCTGTTCGGCTCATGATGTCCAGTCTATTTTGTCCCTGGATCCATATGCCCGCATGCTCACCGTTCTGGGGGCGCACAATACCTCGGTGCAGCAACCGCCGCTTCAGGTGCTGCACGTTCGCACCGTGCCGGGGCTCTACAGCCACTGGCGGCAGCTCAAGTTCCAGGTGTTCATGTAAGCCTCAGTTATGTAACCTCCAAATGGACCCTTGATTATCGATTTGCTCATCCCCTGTAGTAGCTTTATGCTCACTCTGCTGCTGGTGGTACTGGTGGCCTCGTATTACCAGCTCAAGATCGATGAGCGGCGCCTGGTGGTGGCCCCCATAGCCGCGATCAGTGGCAAGTGCGATGGCACCTCCTCCAAAAATGGCAGCGGAGGAGGAGGAGGAGGCGGCATTGGTGGTGGGGGCTTTTATGGCAAGCCATTTGAGCTCTTCCAGATGCGTCCATTGGGCAGCCCAAGTCCCAGCTCAAGCGATGGCCCCCTGTCGGCCATCGAAATGGATGTCAATGGGAATAGGCAGCGACTGGGAGGGGATGCTGCATCGGGGGAGTTGGGGACAGAGGTCATCACTGGTAGTGGTGATGCCAACACCTCTGCCACCATGAAAGCCGAACTGACCGATTACCAAGTGGAAACGGGCAGTTGTGCCGGCGTGACGGGAACCTATGAGGCAGAGCAGCCAATTGGTGGGTCATCACCTAACCATTTTCCCTTGTTTATCCTCATTCACATCACATCTAACTTGATCCTAAAATCCCCCTCAGCTCTGCACCAGCAAATCCTTTTGTGCTTTGCCCTGCAAACGAATGCCAAGGCGATTCTGAACATTGACAAGACCAAGGAGGTAAGTACTGAGGTAATGTATCCATAAAGATCTGTTTATCTGCTACTGCTCCGTGTTCCCTTGCAGACGCACACCTCCTGCCTGCACGGCCTCAGGGTCTTCTCTGTGCTCTGGACCATGATGGTGCACACGTACCTCCAAATGTTTGCCATTGGCGAGAATAAGGTAACTATCTCATACTTCATCTGCTTCATGATCTAACCTTCTCACACACACAACTGAAAACCAGTTCGAGCGCGTCATCACGGAACGTTCGGTGTGGTATCAGGTGATTGGCAATGCCACCTTCTCGGTGGACTCGTTCTTCTTCATCAGCGGCCTGCTGGTCACCCTGCTCTACCTCAAGCAGGAGCGTAAGCATCCCACAGAGCCCTGCCTCTTTGTCCGACGCAGCTGCTCGGAGACCCTGATGATGCTCTTCTATCGCTATCTCCGCCTCACGCCCGTCTACCTTTTCGTGGTCATCTTCAATGATTTTGCCGTAAGGTAAGTTAGCTTCTCTACCTCGTGTGATCCCTGATCCTTGAACCCCTTGCTTATCCCTTATCCCTTATCCCTTCTGTTCGCAGACAAGGCCTCGACTCATCGGTGTTCCAGCCCGCCAAAATCGAGCACAACACTTGCCGCATCTACTGGTGGCGCAATATTCTGTACATCAACAACTTCTTTCCGCAACGCGAGATGTGCATGATGTGGAGTTGGTACATGGCCAACGAGATGCAGTTCTATGTGATGGCCGCCTTGCTCTTGGCCTTTGCCAGAAAGTGGGTTTAACTTGTTTACCTAACTGAGTTTCTATTCTCTATTTATCTCTGTGTGTTGTGTCACTCTCTTCCCCCAGGTATTTCAAGGCTGTGGCCTTGACGTTGATAGTCTTCTTACTCAGCTCTTGGAGCCTTTCGGGTATTATCTCCCTTCAGCATCAGTATACACACAAGGTGGCGCTGCCCTTTGAGTCCTTTGATTTCCTCTATGACAAGCCCTGGCAGCGCGTGGGCTCCTATATAGTTGGTAAGTACGAGGATCGAGCTCAATAACAAATCGAAAATATTACCAATGTTGTCTTATCGAAATTTTAAAAATCGAAAATGTAGAAGCGAAGCATAAATTCGAAATGTTTCATATACAAAAAATCCCCTAATTTTGGTTTAATTAAAAATCAAATAAAATAAAATCGTAGACTTACCCCAATAACTTCCATGGCTTTCCTCCATTTTCCATTGACTTCTCCTATATCCTTTCCTCTCCTTCCCAGGCATGTGCGCCGGCTATGTTTTGTACAAGGTGAAGACTCCGCCGAATGTGTCCAGGCGCCTCAATCTAACGCTCTGGACCGCCAGCCTCTCCGTGCTCCTCATCGTGGTCTTTGGCGTTTGGGAGGGACAACTGAGCACCGTTTATACCGCCTTCTATGTGGGCGTGGCTCACACCGCCTTCGGCTGCGGCCTGGTTTGGATCGTTCTGTCCTGCTGCTGGGGTCTGGCGCCAACGGTAAACGCCATACTGTCGTACCGGGTGCTGTGGCCACTGTCACGACTCACATACTGCGCCTACTTGATCCACCCCATCATCATGTTCATCTGCTCCTCGCACATGAGCGGCACCGTCCATCTGAGCAATCCCCTCATCCTGACCCTGTTCCTGGGCAACGCCGTTGTGTCCTTCGGCTCGGCCTTTGTCATATCCGCCTTGTTCGAGGCGCCCGTCATCAGAATACTCAAGATTTGTTTCAAGAAGTGACCGGAAGTCACCGGAAGTGTGCCGTTTCCGTTTCTGTGGAATATCTAGCCGCCGGGAAAGCCGCCCCGATTTCGTTGTTAATTGTTGGCTGCAAAAATCTAGTTGGTTCTCCTTCGCCTTCTTATTATTATGTTTTTTTTTTGTTTATGAATATATATCCTAGGCGTTATATACGTTATATATCTGTATATATCTGTTTCGTATATATACGGTAGTCGTAAGAGGGTTTCGTGAGCGTGATGAAGTGGAGTGTGTTTGAAATAAAATATAACTGAAAATAAAAGGAGAGACAATGTATATTAATTCGTTGAAAAATTAAGGAATTAAGGAATAGAGGTTAATAATTATAATTGAATTATGAACTATGGTAGTCATAGAGTTGGAACAGTGTTGCCCCTCTTACTTTGCATTTTCAGTGTTTCCACCCAAAATTTGCAGCTTATTTTAGCTTTGTCAAATAACTGTATATATGTAAATATAAGATTTATGATTTATAATTACTGTTTCATTATAAAGCAAACGCCCTTGGGCAATCCGGTGGCTTGTAAACTTTTTAGATTAAAACAAACTTGCCTCGTCATGCACAAAAAAAAGAGAACAGTGTTGCCCTTTTACAACACTGTTTTTTCAGTGCCTCCGCAAATATTCTTCACTGATTTTAGCTGCATTTTCAGAAGGTTATATAGTTACATTTATAAATGCTTTACCTAACATTTATAATTATTGTTTCATTATAAGGCAAACCGCGTTGGATAATCCTGTTCAGACAAGATTTAAGATTTAATTAAAACAAAGTTGCCCGCGCGTACTGTACTTTAGGCAGGGAAAAAAAGAGGGGCAACACTGGCAACTCCCCTATAAAAAGGCGTCTCTGGTGAACTGAAAACCAGTTGACTTCTGTCAAGTGAAAGAAAATCATTTCAGCTGCCAAGAAAGAGGAAACAATTTGTATTCCTGCTTTGGAAAGAGTCAAGAAAAGGTCAAATCAACCAGAAGCTATTGAGAAAATTTCGGACGTACCAGAAACTATTGAGAAAATGTCGGATGATCCAGAAATTAGTGAGAATAACTCTGCTCTAGAAACTGCAGTCTCACCTTTACCTGGTTCTTCTTCGTCTCTGCCGAATTTGGGTTTCACTACTGAGAAAATGTCGAACGATCCAGAAGAAACTATTGAGAAAATTTTGAAGCAACCACCAGAAATTACAGTGAAAATGCGGAATCAAACAGAAACTATTGAGAAAATGTCGGAGGACGATCCAGAAACTAGTGAGAATAACACTGCTCCAGAAGTCGCAGCAGCCTCACCTTTACCGGGTTCTTCTTCGTCACTGCTCCTGAATATGGGTTTGACCAGCACTCCCAAACGCAGCGAGACTCGCAACCGACGCTTTAAGCAGCCCAAAAAGCTTCTGATTAATGCCAACGCCGATGAGGTGTTCCTCTCCTGCCCAGACTTTAGCACCCTGGCACCTGACCAAGAGGAGGATGAGGAGAAAATGGAAGACGATGATGATGACGATGACGATGACGATGATGACGATGATGACGATGATGACTATGACGATGACGATGATATGAAAGCCAAGTACACACCGCAGGCCAAGAGGTATGTACATACATATAGATCAGTGAGGAAAAGATTAAGACTAGGACACTTACCACTTCCTCTGCTCTGTAGACTCTCAAAATTCCTCAAGTATTCACCGTCGCACAGCTGGGTTTGGTACGAGTTCGGCGAATCCCTGGTGGACGCCGCCGTGCAGCGCGGTGCCTACGACATGGGCAGCTTCATGGCCGAGTATTGTTCGCAGGTGAAGACTCGCCTGCTGCCACGTCGCGGTTGGCAGCTGCTTCGCCGTAACTTGGGCAAGGCTCGCCTCTTCTCCCCGGGCTTCATTCAAGCGGAGCAGCAGGAAATGGAGCGTTCGCGTCAATTTGTGCGCCAATTGCAGCAGGGCAAGCCGGTCAGGCGGGAGGAACATGCCTTCGTGGAGCAGATATATCGCGGTGTACCCTTGCCGCTGACCAAAGATGCTAAAGTAAGCGTTTTCCTAAAAGGACACGGCATCGTGAACGGTGTGATTGTTCGCTTCAATCCGGAGGATAGCTCTTACCTGGTCAAATGTGTCTTGAATGGCAAGGCTCCTGTAGAGTTGACTCTTCCCGATATACTCATTCAATCGCAGGAGGAGTTCATTGGGCTGTCCATTCCCCACTTGATGAAAATCGTCGATCCCAACGAGGACATTTTCAAGAAGGAGACCATCGCCAGCGAGGAGGGGGATTACAGCGATGAGCTAGTGGAGGCCCTTATGGATGTGAAGAGACTGACGGTCGTCAAGGCCAAGGCTTTGCAGGAGCTTGCTGGTAAGAACGATGCCCAGGAGAACGCTACCAAGCCTTTGAAAGGCCAAGCTCTTTCCGTAAACGAATCCTTCGAGGCGCTCTACCGTGTCAATGACGAACTCCAGGGCCCGTTGTGCATCCTTCACGAGTGGCTGACTGATCAGAAATACAAAATGAAGGTTCAGGAGGCTAGGGCTCGTACCGCCTTCGAGCGTTACCTCAAATGTTGCAATCAAGCTGAGATTGATATGAAGACAATGGAGACCATGCACAAGTTAATCATCAAGTCGCCCATCACCAGAGGCTTTTACAAGGATCTCCAGACTATCTTGTATCTCACCGGCGAGCTGGGGCGCCCGAACACAGACGAGATCATGCTCATTACGGATAACATGATCGCTTACATGATCAAGTCCCTGGACCCGGAAGTCTCAGCCGAGTTTGAGATGAAAATGAACGAACTGAAGCCTCTGCGCCAACGCATTGCCGATCAGTTAAAGAAGAAGCCGGCTGCTGGCCCGCCGCCGCGTTGCTTCAGTGAGGCCGCCGGTGAGGCTTAGGATCTGCATTGAAGAAAGCAAAAAAAAAACGGGGATGTTTACAGATGTTTAGATCGAAATAAATAGTCCTATACGACATATCAAGTTGATATTATCAACAAGCATTTAATATTGTTTCATTTAATTCGGTATCGAAAATCGAGGAAGAAACACGCGGATCAATCCGTTGGCGCGGAAGCAGCCCGCTCCGGATATAGCAAATGCATCAGGAGCTCATCACTAACCTCGACCTTGATGTCCGCACCGCCGTAGCCGGCCTTGGTCATCTCCTGCTCCTCTTCGTCCGACACAAAGTACAGCTCGCCGGGCGACGTCGTCAGAAGTTCCTGCGTCGGATAGAGCACCTTAAAGGCGTCGCGCCTAAACAGCTGCACTGCCTGTCCTGCCTTTTCGCTAACCCCAAGGCAGCTCTCCAGCAGCTGCTCTTTGTTGTTGCAGTTCTGGCTCCATGTAGTCGTCGCGGCAAAGGCCGCGTTCAGATGCCGCAGGAGACGCCGGAAAATGAAGTTGGCATAGCGACGACGCTGGCACTCGTACAGTTGGCGACGGAGCAAGGAATTTGGCTGGAAAACGGCAAAGCCCATGAAGACCAGCAACAGGAACACTTGCGTGCAAATGGAGAAGGCCAGCACCTGGAGCAGTAGCAGCCAGCGCTCTAGATGCGTCTGCGGTGGCAGCTGGCTGAGGTCCAGCAGCAGCGGCACGCCCTGGGGCGGGTAACAGGTGGTCACCATCATCGCTTCTCCTGCTCCTGCAGTGTTTCCAAGGGTCTTCCACGAGCCGGACGGAGAATGGAAGTCAGTCAAATTTGGAATTTCGTTGTAGGCGGCGAACGAGTTTTGGGGCTTCTAACAACACCCGGAACACGAAAACGTTGTACAGGCGGGGCACGGCTCACTCTGCAATGTCGTTATCCCGATCCGGATCGTGATTCGCTCACTATAATGCATTTAAAGCTTCCTAATTGACCAATTTTTCGCCATTTCGCGCCATTTTCTCTTGTGGGTGTATGTGTATGTGTATTTGCATAGTGTTAAGTAGGGTTGCAAAACCATCATCAGTTTATCGATATCTATTCTATCGAAAATCGGACGGAAAACGAAGACGGGAGTGCTTGTGTTTGCGAGAAAAAATGTAATTTATAGTGGCAAATATTATGGAAATATTTAATTTATTTTGATATTGGATTACAGGGAGGCGAAGATGAATGTGGATGATGTCGGGGGCGACGAGAAACGCGATAAAGCAGAGGCGTAAGTTTTCCTTCGTTTTTTTTCCCCCACGTGCTAATCTTGTGCTTGCAATGCGCTTGCTCCGCGTTCTCAGTCCGATATCACCAGATCCCAAGCCGGGAACGGAGGCATCTACCTCAAAGGTGGCCCAGGATGATGGTGACAAGGAAAACGCCTCGCTTAACTCCAATCGTCAGCCTCCAACAGCTACACCAGGAGGTGACGCTGCACTTCCAGACTCTGGAACCCCAGAAGCCCTGGCCTGTCCAATCCGAGTCGCGGCCTATTTCAACGATCTGTCGGCCTTTCTTGTGCACTGCGGTATCACTGTTGACGAGTACAGGGCCATTCGCGAGAAAGTGGATGAAGTGCTGAGAAAATGTGGACATTAATCCATAAAACTAAACTTGTATTTCATGTTTCTGATTAATACGACAATAAACAAGAGCATGTCATTCTTTGCATTTTCTGTATTGGGACTTCGAATCAGACATTTTATAGCATTAAAAGTTTTCATTAACACGTTTCTCAAATTGAAAACGTCAATTCAAATCCTGCTTGGCCGCCATGTTTTCTAATTGGGCAAATTATCGAATGGTGGTGAGCGACTACACGCCGTTATATGAAATCTAGCTATTAATAGCCAAATTGGCTATATTTTAATTTAATTAAAATACGCCCATTTATTAAAATTAAATAATACTTGGAGATTTTATCCAGTATGGTTTTACAATATCACCAAATAAGTACAAATTTATCATAACAATATCGATTAGACTCGACTTAAAGAATGTGAATATTTTACGTCTTTTTAAGGACATAATTTAATAGCAGTGGTTGCAACTATTAAATATATTCTGATTCATTATTAAAATTGGTAAATTTGAAGAAGACATAATACGCGGCGCCCAGCCTTGAAATTTTTACCGTTTATAAAGTTGATTTTTCTAAGAATTATTAAACTTTGAAAATCGATTAATAAAAAAGGAGATGTCGCCTTCAAACGAAAAGTGCACCATAATTCTTAGAAAAATCAACTTTATTAACGGTAAAAATTTCAAGGCTGGGGGGGGGAGGGCGTATTATGTGTCCTTCAAATTTACCAAATTAAACTTTGAAAATCGATAAAAAAAAAAGTAGAATTTTCCCCCAAATAAAAAGTGCACCATAATTCTTAGAAAAATCAACTTTACCAACGATACATTTTTCGAGGGTAACGGGCGCGTATTTACCTTAAAATTTTTATAAATTAATATAAAATTATGTTTAGCTTTTAATTGTTCATATTTTTTGTAGTATATTTTACATGTTACATATTTTTTGTAGTTGATTTTACATTTTCTTTAGCTTGTTTCTAGCTTTTTTTAGCTAGTTTCTACCATATGGTGTCGAGAAGTACTTTGAGTCATTTAACAACACTACCGCTTACACGTGCCGCGTGCGATTCGTAAACAAAATGCGTTTTTGTTAATTTTACGCGTAAACCCCTATAATTTAGCAACAAAATGTCACGGATTATAGTTAAGCAGCTGCCCAAGCATGTGAGTAATCATCGCTTTACACACGCACACTCTTAAATAATGCAGCACGATAATCCGCCGCCGACAGATCACGGAGGATAAGCTGCGTCAGATTTTCGGGGCCCAGGGAACGATAACGGATCTGCAGCTGAAGTACACGCCCGATGGCAAGTTCCGGCAATTCTGCTTCGTCGGCTACAGCAGCGAGGATGAGGCTCAGGCGGCCATCCGGCAATTGAACAACACCTGCATCCAGACGAGTCGGGTGCGCGTGGAATCCTGCGCAGCGCTGGGCAGTGAGTCCAAACCGCAATCGTGGAGCAAGTATGCCAAGGATAGCAAGAAGAATCTTGACAAGCTGAAGGCCGAGGAGGAGGAGAAGGAGGCCAAAGGGGAGACCAAAAAGAAGAGCGACAAGGCGAAGAAGAAAAAGAAAGACGACAAGGTGGACCAGATTCTGGGCGAGCATAAGGATGATCCCGAGTTCCAGGAGTTTCTGCAGGCGCACGACAAGTCCCGCACGCTGTGGGGCAATGATTTGGGCATAAATGGCAACCAAGACGAAGACGAAGACGAAAATGATGAGGATGAGGGCGAGGGCGAGCAGGATGTATCAGCTGGTGGCAGAGACGACAGTGGCGTAGATGCCGATGATGCTGGTGATGATGAGGATGCAGGGGCAGATGAGGAGGAGGACACGGGCAAACTGGCCGAGAAACCCATCAGTGATCTGGAGTACATGAAATCCCTGATGGCAGGCAAGGCGACAACGACCACACCTCCCAGTAAGAAAGCCACCAAGCCGGACAAATCCAACCTGGAGCTGTTCACCATCAAGATACACAATGTGCCGTACAACACGAAGCGCCAGGAGGTACTCAAGTTCTTCAAGCCCCTGAAGCCCTACTCGGTTCGCTTGCCCGGCAAAGTCCATGGCTTTTGCTACGTGGGCTTTAAAACCGAAAAGGACATGGCCAAGGGGATGCTGAAGAACAAGAGCTTCATCAAGGGCAAGCAGGTCTTCTTCTCCGACTTCACCGAGAAGAACAAGGTGACCAAGGCGGGCAAGGCGGGCAAGGCGAGCCCGCAAGGTGGCGGCAGTCAAACGTCATCAGCGGACTCGGGCAATGCCAAGTGGCAGCAGCAGCAGGATGGTCTCTCCAAGGAAGATGACATTTCCGAATCGGGAAGGATATTCTTTCGCAACTTGGCCTACACCACCACCGAGGAGGAGCTGCGGCAGCTATTCGAACAGTACGGTCCCCTGGTGGAGGTCAATCTGCCGGTGGACAAGTTAACGCGAAAGATTAAGGGCTTCGGCACAGTCACCTATATGATGCCAGAGCATGCCCTCAAGGCATTCAATGCCCTCGACGGCACCGACTTCCATGGCCGGCTGCTGCACCTGCTCCCGGGCAAGGACATCGCGGAGAAGACTGCCCAAGATCTCGATGTCGATGAAAACGATGCCAGTTTGTCGTTCAAGCAAAAGAAGGCGCTCAAGCTGAAGAAGAACGCACAGAAACCCATTGGCTGGAATACGCTGTTCCTCGGCGCAAACGCTGTGGCCGAGATCCTGGCCAAACAGTTCAAGACCACCAAGGAGCGCATCTTGGACACTAGCGAAGGCGGCAGCAGTGCCGCAGTGCGCTTGGCCCTTGGCGAAACCCAAATTGTGATCGAAATGAAGCGTTTCCTTGAGGCCGAGGGCGTTCGGCTGAATGCCTTCGATGAGCCGTCGACGAAGAGGCGTTCCAACACTGTGATATTGGCCAAGAATCTGCCGGCAGCCACCGAAACATCAGAGCTGACGCCCGTCTTTAGCCGTTTTGGTCCCATTGGAAGGATTGTCCTGCCACCCAGCGGCGTAACCGCTCTCATTGAGTACTGTGATCCCTCGGAGGCAAGGCAGGCGTTCAAGAAGCTGGCCTACAGCAAGTTCAAGAATGCTCCCTTGTATTTGGAGTGGGCACCGGAGCAGGTCTTTGCCACGACACTCAGCGGCGAGGCGATTATTCCCAAAACGGAGCCAAAAGAAGAGAAAAAGAAGGAGGAGGAGGAGAAACCAGAGACGGACAGATCGAAGGAGAAACCTATTGCCGAGGATGCTGACGATGAACCCGAACCGAATACCACGCTCTTCCTGCGCAATCTCAACTTCAAGACGGTGCAGGAGACGGTGGAGAAGCACTTCCGCCACTTGGGCAGCATTCACACGGTGGAAATAGCCAAACGCAAGGATCCAGAGAATCCGCGTCAGCTCAACTCCCTCGGCTATGGTTTTATACAGTTTAAAAAGTCCGCGGTGGCCGAGCATGCGCTGAAAAACATGCAGCTCACCCACATCGATGGCAATCCCGTGGAGCTCAAGCGGAGCGATCGAGTGTTGAAGTGAGTTTGCAGTTTGCAGTTGCAAGTTCATTACCTTCATTACCTTTCTTTTCTTTCATCTTTCCATCAGGAGCCAGGACCAGGCGGGTGCCCAGCGTCGCTTGGCCTCGCAGAAGATGCAGACGGGCACCAAGATCCTAGTGAGGAATATACCCTTCCAGGCGCAATATCGTGAAGTGCGGGATATATTCAAGTAAGTCCCAAGCCCTTCTTGGAACGAACCCCTATTAAGTTTTGATCCTTTTTGCGCAGGGCCTTTGGCGAGCTGCGTTCGCTACGCATCCCCAAGAAGGCCACCGCCGGCGAGGAGGCGGCGGCTCATCGTGGCTTCGGTTTCGTTGACTACATGAGCAAGGCGGAGGCGAAGCGCGCCTTTGAGGCTCTCAGCGCCAGTACGCATCTGTATGGACGCCGTTTGGTGCTCGAGTGGAGTGCCAACGATGATGGTCAGGATGTTGAGGAGCTGCGCAAGCGAACGGCGGCCAAATTTGGTGATAGCCAGGCGGCCGCCACTGCAGCCAAACGCAGTCGCAAGGCTTTCTTCGATGTGGAAGCGGTGGCTCCCGCTGGCGACGACGAAGACGAGGAGGAGGGTCATTGAGGTTACATAAGAGAATAAGTTGTAAAGTTGTAACAATAAATATGTTTTAAAAGAATTGAAAATCACTCGCAATTTCTAAATAGAATATATTTTATTTTACTGTTCTGTTTTTTGTTTCTTTCTTTTTTTTTATATAAAACCTAAATTAATATAAAAAACAAGACGACGATCGAGTAATAAAAAAAAAAACAGAATTTTATAAGCAATACACATACATTCATCGTACATCGTACATATCATATATCGATTGATCGATCGATCAATCAATCGGCAGGCAAACTCGCGCTCTACTACCTCTCGCTTTAGTAAATTATATAGTACTAAGTGTATAGTAATTATATTATATATATATATATATTGTATGCATATATACTATATATATATAGGTAGGCATATCTGTCGCTAGATATATGCAACGAGCATCATATTGAAAATATTTGCAATTTGTA
Source organism: Drosophila aff. chauvacae BK-2020 (assembly GCA_018903765.1). Classification (NCBI taxonomy): domain Eukaryota; kingdom Metazoa; phylum Arthropoda; class Insecta; order Diptera; family Drosophilidae; genus Drosophila; species Drosophila aff. chauvacae BK-2020. The sequence continues at coordinate 489,100 of JAEIGO010000395.1, read as the reverse complement.
TCGTAACTTGTTTCCGGTTTCCGGTTCTTTTGCGCTTTCGTTTTTTCGTTTGCAAGAAGCTAGAAGGAGGCAGGGCGGGGGAGGGATGGGGAGCGCTATAGTAGGGATGTATATCGAGGCTGATATCGATATATATCGAACATAAAACATATCGCGAAAGTATCGAAGAATTTAACATATTTTCAAATATCGATATGATTGAAAAAGGTATCTAAAGAATATTTCATTTAATTCGATTTTAGTCTCTGATGTATCAAAAAAAAATACCCATTTATCGCAACGTTAAATGATCGATTAAGGATCGATATATCCATATTTCGCTCCATCCCTAGGCTAAAGCTAATGTCTTCTACAGATCTACGTAGGAATATATAAAATAGTGGGTTGGGGAAGCAAGTAAGCAGCAGTTGGGGGCAGAGGAAGAAGGGAAGCCTTAGCATAAGCAGCTATTTAGTGTTGGACACTTGATCATCCCAGGTGTGTGTTTGTTTGTGTGTGTTTGTTGTTTGTCTTGTGTGTGTGTGTGTGTGTGTCGCCATTGATTTAGATCAGTAGATCCACCAACTTGGAGCCCAATTAACCTCAGCTTCAGTAGCAGTTCCTGTTCCTGGTCCTGGTCCTAGTCCTGTTCCTGTTCCTGGTATATACAATTGGCAGCACATCCCCCCGTCTCCCTCTCCTATGTGTGTGCTTGTGCCGGAGAGACAGAGGTGTGTGTGTGTGTGTGTGGGAGTGTGTAGGAGGTGTGTAGGAGGCGTAGGCGTTATCATCGAATTAACCGCTATTTTGTATGTTAAAAAAATATATATTTTATATATATATATATATTCTATATATATAAATATATATATTCCATTAGGGGTTTCAGTGTGTGTATATCCCTCCTCCTAATCCTAATCCTTTTTGCGCGCCTGCAGGAAGCAATAGAGAATGCCCGCCTGGGCCATCACATCCACAGTGCTGGCCGCCAATGGATCCTTCTGCTTCACCTGCGTCTGTCCAGGCCGCAGCAAAGTGGGTCCGAACACCATGGCCAGATTGTGCAGCGACATCTTGTTGTCCGTCTCTTTTTCGTGGACTCTGTGGGAAGCAGAAAAAAGCAATGGAAAATTGTGTAAATTATAAAGTTTCTCGACGTGAAAACGAGGGAGAGAGAGGAAAATCAATCTTAAAGTACTTCCCCAAGGGTCCCGAGGTCGGGGACTCACCTAATTAGATGATCTAGAATCAGACTGATGGAGGCCTTGTTCGCCTGCGGCAGCTCCTCGAACACCTTGAGCAGCTCATTGATCCTGGTGGCCTCGTTGTTGTTGCTAAACGCACTGAAGGTGTCAAAGAAGCGCGGATAAAGTTGATCGGTGAACAGGGCCTCGGGCAGCTCGCGTAGGAAGCTCTTCAGTATGCCAGTGACCGAATGGATGTCCACTTCGCGCAGCAGCTGCTCAGCCTCATAGGCGTCTATAGAGGGAGAGATAAATTTGATCAGAATTCATTTCAAATTCATATCGAAAATTCGACTTACCCGACTCGAAGGCCTTCTTTAGCTTGGCCAGATCGGAGGCCGAGCCGCTGACGCGATAGCATCCCACCTCCAGCATCCCCCGACGCTCCACCTCGCGAATGCAGGCACTGATGATGAACGGAATGTCGCGTTTTTCCCGCCTAATTAATAGAAATATTATATAATTTTGTAAATAACAATCACAAGACACAAGAGAGAGAGAGATCCTAGAGACTCACTTTAATACTTGACTCATTTTGGCACCGAAAAGCGCTCCCGGCTTGGTGGTGGCGCGGCACAGCTCCCCAGGCACAAACCTGAAGGTGCAGCCCAGCTCCAAAGTCTCGCTCAGCTTGATGCTACGCGTTTGCGTTGTCTCCGTCAGCCAGCTGAGACTCAACTGAGAGAGAAAATTAATGAAAATGAATGAAAATTAATTAAAAATGAATGCAAATTAAATAAAGAGCATAAAGGTTTACCTTGAGTATGTGTTTGGCCCTTAGCAGCGGTCGCTCCTTGGCTTCGTACAGCAGAATTCGCACATTCTGGCTGCCCTCCAGTTCGAGCATGAAGCTCTCGTTCCACAGCGGCGTCTGGCTGCGGCACACCATCTTGGTGGTGGCCTTGCGGAAATAGTGGCCGTACGAGTCCACCTCCACGCAGATGTAAAGATCAGCCGCCTGCTCGAGACCACCCAGGCCCTGGACACCCATGTGCAGGTCACCGACCAAGAGGCTCTCATCGTTGGTGTTGCGCATCAGATACGAACCCATTTCAGTCTTCATGCCCCGCTGCATGGCCACAATGAAGGCGCTCACCTCCAGCGAGTTGATGGTATTCGCTCCTGGCAGGTTGCACTTTTGCTAAGGATACACAGACACACAGATGATACACTCGAAGGAAGGTAAAACTCAAACTCACTACTCACCTTGAGCGATGTTATCGAATCGATCCACTGCGTCCGCTCAAAGTCCGAGCTGAGGAAGAAGGTCATGGTCTTGTTGTTCGCCTTGTTGCTTAGCCGCAGCACCAGATTGGGCGTGGCCAGGACCAGCTGTGACTCCAGATCGGCCAGCTTGCGTTTGTATTTATCACCGGACCGCACCGGACCACCGCTGCTGCTGGACGACGCCACCTCGAGGGCCAATTGATCGCGAACGGAGCGCAAATTGCGCTTCACTTGTGATATATTCGCGGGACTAGATTCCTTGAGCTCGGCAGCGGGGTCAGCCTCCTCAATAATGCTCACATCCTTAAGCGGAATGAACCACTTGAGCTCATAGTCAATGCGATCCCTGCCCAGCGCCTTGTACTTGGCGCAGGCAATCACATCGTTGAACAAGAACAGGTGACGCAGCTTCCGATGCCCATCGACCAGCTCCACAATGAACGAGTTGCGGACCATTCGCCGCAAATTGCGATTCGATTCGCTGGGCAGCCGCTGATTCACGACATTGAACTGATTGAGGAACATCTGGATGATCTTCTGCGCCTGCCTCAGCGGCTGATGGTCGGGATGGGCATTTGGGGTTTCGCGCAGCAAATCATTGAAGACCAACGCATTGATCTGCACCCTAGCCACCGGCTTATGCAGCAGATCCTCCAGCGTCAGCGATTGCTCCGTCTGCAGATTGACCACAATTGTGGATACGATCTTCTTGAATTGCGGATTACTCGCACTGCACTTCTTCACCGTCTCGATGGCGTTCTTGTAGTTGTGCAGAAAGGCGCTGTACAGATCAAACATGTCCGCAAGCCGGCGAAATGGCTCACCAATGAGCACATCGCCGCCCTCATGCGACACAATCGTCTTCAGATCGTTGAGGAAGCCGGTGTGCAGCTCGTACAGTTCGTCGATTTTGAAGAAAATCGTGTTCTCCTCCTCCTCCTTGATCACAGGCTGCGAGGTGTTGAGCGTCGCATGGATCGCCTTCTTGTACTGCAAAGAAGAGGGACGATCAACGGGATATAAAAGTGTAGATTTAAGAATTCTTTTTGTGAAACGTTTGAATTTTTTCAGCGAAAACATTTTTCCCAAAATTAAACCAAATTTTTCCTAACTATTGGCGAAAATTTGTAATTTTATCTAACGAAAGTCTGTTCGCCGCCTGCTTTAACCCTTAATAAATGTTAGAAGACGGACATCTCGTAGAATGTAAGTCTTAATTCGAAAGGAAGGACATTTTCTATATCTTATCTGCTCTGACCTAGTGCCTTTGCTTCCTTTAATCTTTCCATAAAGCCCAAGAACTAATAAATTTCGAATAAAAGTACAGGTTTTTATACCCCAAATTCCGAATATTTCAAGTGATCTTGGATTTATTTATTTGTTTTTAAGTTCAGTACAAGGATGCGCATATGAAATCAAACACAAACTTGTATTTATTTATTTATTTATTTATGTATTTATGGTTTTAATTATACAAGTTCAAATACACAATCAGAAAAAGCAATGTTCTAAATATGTTTGCAATGCCCTGCCTTTGGAGCTTCTCTTCTGGTTATATAAATTGTGCACAAAAAGAGTTCGTTAAATGCATTTGAAAATATTTTGTGGAAAACGTTTACATTTTGCCATATTTCTTGTAATATTTAAAAGGCGTTATAAAGTCACGTTGTCCCTTCTGGCACTCGGTGTTCGGTGGCAAGATCTCTTCCTTGCCATTATTTTTTATATTTACTAAATCCAGCCTAGACCCTGGTGATGTCTTCGGAGATCTTCTGCTCAGTCCGCGATGGAGATCTGGGCAAAGCCCACCAAGGCTTTTTCGTCAAAGACTTCACCCGGCTGGACGCCGGAAAGCAGTTGGAAAGTGACCCTCTTTGTGGTGCCGCTGGCGGCTATCAGCTTATCCAGATGGTGGGCCATCGGTTGGGTATCCTGGGCATCCACTAGGGCGGCATCGACCAGCTCCTTGGCTATGCACTCGGCGGTGTCCTTGCCGGCAACAAACTCGAAGCGTATGTCGTGGAGCTCGCGCTTGATGTTGCGCATGCGCGTGCGCAGGACAAGATTAATGGGTGACGCCGGTACGCCTGGTACCGGTAGCTGCTCTTGGATTGCACCAGCACTAGTACCAGCTGCAGCTGCAGTTGCAGGATCTGCAGGAGCAGGAGTAGCAGCAGTTGGTACCGTCATGGTGGCATCCGGCGATGATTCCTTCCTATCGCTGTCCGAGGAATCGGCTTTCGTCAGGCAATTCATGGGTTTATTCTCCAAATCCGATTCCGAGGAGGGATGATTTCGATTGCCAATCGAAATGGAAACCGCAGCGAAGCCGGCGGAACCAAGGCTATCCTGCTCCTCCTCCTCATCATCCTCATCTTCATCCTCGTCGTCGTCGTCGTCGTCCTCATCGCTGGACCAAACCCATTCGCCAGACATGGAGCGATGCAGGCAGCCCGGCTGCTTTTTCGCCGCCTTGTGCACCCTGATCTCGATGCTGGGACCGGACTTGAGCAGGCTCTGGATGAGATACTTGCGATCCTTGGCCTTCTTGAAGAAGGCATGCTTCAGCAGCTCACTGGCCATGGGCCGCTTCGACGGGTCCTTCTGCAGGCATTCGGCAATCATTTTGCGGAACGTCTTGCCGAATGCCTTGTACTGGTCCTGGTTGAACACCGCCGAGTCCAAAGTGGGCGGCTCGTTCTGCAGGGTCAGCATGAGGACCTTCATGGGCGGATATTTGTGATAGGGTGCCGTCCCGGTGGCCATTTCAATGGCCGTTATGCCAATGGACCAGATGTCGGCCTTGAAGTCATAGCCATGGTGTTGCTCCATCACCTCCGGTGCCATCCAGCAGGGTGTGCCGACAAAGGTGTGGCGCACCTTCTGGCGGCACAAATCGCGTCCGGTGGCCAGCCAGGCGCTGACCCCGAAATCGGCAATCTGAATGGTGCCATCGTTGCCAATGAGAATATTTGCGGATTTGATGTCCCGATGGATTTGTCCATTGGCATGGAAATAGTCCAGGCCGCGCAGCACCTCCTTGAGGGCGGTGGCAATGGTGGCCTCGTCAAAGACACCCTGCTTGCAGTTCGTGAGGCGCATTTTGTGCTTGATAATGTCCAGCAGGGAGCCGCCCTCGAGGAGACGCAGCACCAGCCACAGTTCCTCCTCCACCACAAACGAGGTGTGATAGGTGACAACATTCTCGTGATTGCACGAGGCCATGGCCTGGATCTCCTTGAGCAGTTCATCCATCGATGTGTTCCATCTCTCCAGATTGATGCGCTTAATGGCGCACTTCTCCTGCCTCGGCAGGCAGAAGGCGCTGTAGACGACGGCCGTGGCGCCCACACCGATGACATCGCCAAGTGTGTAACCATCTTGGGTGTTGGGCCACAGGTGCCGCTCTCTGGGCTTCACAGCTGCTGCTGCTGCTCCTCCTCCTCCTAATGATCCTAACGATGATCCAGTAGCAGCAGCTGTTCCTGCTGCTGCTCCTCCAGATCCATTGTAGCTGGATATGTAAGCCATGCTCCTGCTGCCATTTCTAAGTGCCATGTGGGTGGTGCTGCGAAGCGGCGGTGTTGCAGGCAGTTGTCGCATATTCATCTCTTGGGATTTCTTTCTTGAGCTTTAGCTTAGCTTCTGGTTTCAATTGATTCACTTTTTCGAGGGATGTTCTCCTTTACACTTGCTCACTTATGCACTGGAATACCCGGTTTTAGTTTCCGATTCTACGATTTTACTGAAAGACACGTCCAGTTGAGCCTGTTGCCAGTTGGAGTCTAGGCAAAGTGTCTTGGGCCTTGGCTTCTTCCACCGGCGGCCCGGCCCGAGCTAAGCTATTGTTTTGATAATGCTCACAACTGATTTCGATAAATCATATTGAGATATGAGTTACCTCTTCCGAGGCGATCGCTCTTCCACTCTCTCGGGGAGCCGAACTTGCAAATTAAGAGTCGAGAAGAATATGCAGAAAAAATCAAAAGGAATGAGCAAAGAGCCATAAAAACTCCCACAAGAGAGAGGAGAGGGAGGCAGAGAGAGAGAGAGCTTATTAAGAGTCAGCAAATGATCGAGAAAAAGGGGCTGACAAGGCTTTAATCGCCTATTTTCGATCGCACGCCTCCTTGGAACTATCTTAAAGATATATATTAGTATGTGTATTTCTTTTCTTGGCACTCAGCAAATCGGTGAATTGAACTTTGTCGAAGTCGAAGTTTGCATACGCTTTTTGCACCCTTTCAAATTGAGATCTTTTCATTGGGAAAATTTATTCATTTAAAAAAGAGTTTTCTATTTATTACAAACATAAACAATTCAATCGCTGAATCTTACAAAAGGAAATCACTTTAAAACTTATAACTAGAAGTCGAGCATTAATTTAAAAGATTTAAAACTTGGGAGTTGGGAAACTCTGAAACTCTTGCTCTTGAAGCAAAAGTTACTTTATTATATATGTACTTAACAATATATACTTTACAAGATATATACATATACATATGTATATCCCACACAAAACCTTAAGCAAAGACCGCTTGCTTTTAAGCGAACTATTCCTCTCTGACCTGATTTATATATATTATTAGCAATGTTCTTCTCTGTATTTTTGTCTTAAATTATTATCTTATTAGGTTTATCCTGCCTTAAGGATATATCTTAGCTTAGCTCAATCTGAGACAAGTTTGATAACTCACCTGCATCATTTTGTTGAGGCACTCCACGTAGATCGTCTCGCTCTGGATTATCGAGCTGAGTATGGAACGTATTTTGGCACCTCGCGCATTTCCACAGACCTACGGGGAGAGTTTTGTTTTGTTTTTTTTTCGATGAGATGGAAGGTCGTGCAAAGGGGTTAAGCTTAAAGTTGTGTGTACATAGAAACATACATAAATATATACATAGAGATGTGTGAAGGGGAGAAGGGGAGTTTACAACCAATTCCAGAACTAAATACGAAACACAGACCCTACACATACACGCTGGACGACACATATTACATAATAAGCCAGGCTAAATGGGTTTAAGATTTATGGTTTATATATAGATATATTTGCAAGAACCAAAACAGAACACAAAAATATTAAAGAATCAAAATATATGCGGATGAGGAGGATAACAACACTCAACGCCACTCAGACAGAGAGGGGAATATATATATAGATAGATACGAGTAATAGAAAGTTTCCAAAGGGAGGGATCATATGGACATTAGATCGGTTGCGATCGAGTGCGCATATATATATATATATGTACATATATAGTATGTTTATAGTTGCAATCATGGGCGTGTGAGGGAGGAACGAAACACAACTCGAATGATAAACAAACAACACGGCAAGGAGGCGCATCCAAAAGCTATATAATTCCAAAACAGATCAAATACGATTATGTACAGATATGTCTATATGTCTATATATATATATACGTATAATGACTGCTTGCAAATAAGAAGCTATAGCATAAGCTGATCCGTTGTACTCACAAGTATTGCTGAAACTAAGTTCTGTGGGGAGAAGAGAGAATAAATAAAGAGATAGAGAGATAAAGAGAGAGATCGGGAGAGAGAGAGAGAGAGAGAGAGAGGGAGAGATCGGGAGAGAGAGAGAAAGATTGAAGACACAAGAAACGAAAAACATGGTTAGTAATTTGTATTAGTAATTAATCAAAGCCCTCAAATAACAGTTGACCCAAAACGCTCTCTTCAAGGAAAATTGCTCTCTTTTAATCAAACAGAGAGAAACCAGAAACGTAGGAAAAATGATCAACTGTTTTGAGAGAACTTTGATAATACGTATTTCCAAGTATTTCAAACTTAGGTTTAAGTACGAGATTTTCTGGGACTTGTCTCCTCAATACCTAAATTTAGTTTCCTAGATTTCAAGCCAAGCTCTCTGGCAATGATAATGGAATATACATAAGCCACGATCAATGTGAATGAATAATTGAAACCCTACACAAGTAACTGAGTAGCTCGAGTCTCATTTTCTTTGGAAATAAACTTGATTTTAAAGGAATATTCCAAGATATACAATATGTATGTACATCTATCTTCGAGGCAATTTCGCAGAATACAAAATTTGTTTACTAGCCGCTGCTTGTAACAAAATATATTATATTTGTAGAAATACTCTGACTCTGAAACACTACTAATTTGAAGCCCTAGCGTTTTCTATGCAATTTGGAATCAATTAGCGATAACGAAAAATATGTCAAGTGCCAAAGCGTGCGCTTAGTCAGAGGGATTGCATCAACCCAATCCCAATCCCATCATCCCACCCCTTGGGATACCAGAGAAAGCTGTAGCTGTTAGCTGTTAGCTGAAACTGAACTTAGCTTGGCGTTGGGTATCATCAGAGCTATGATTATGATCATTGGAAACGAAAATGACAACGCTGAGCTTGGCTGGAAACGAGATTCTGCTGATATATATTTATATATAAAAAAAAACGAAACTAAACAACTGGGCAATGCATTCATCCATAAACTGAGAACTGAGAAATGAGAATGTATCTATGTACCTTGCGCAGGGCTCCCGGCGTTGTTTGTGACGACGATGTGCTGGTGGTCTGCTCATCGTGCGAAATGGTGCGCAGTATGGGCGGACCCTCGTACTCCCCGTCGCTGTCCAGCGAGCTGGAGCGCGTCTCGTTGCTCTGTCTGTGGGGAAATAGTTAATAATTATAGGATTTTGAATGGCAAGTTGCTGCTCCGACTGCTACTCACTGTAGGAAGTAGTCAATGTTGACGTAATTGGAGGTCCTGCCTGGAGATTCGGGATCCGTCGCATTGGCCAAGGGCAAAGTGCTACTGCTGCCGGGTGTGGAGAGGTCATCGCGACTGGAGGAGGAGCCAGTGCGGCCGGGCTTGATGAACACATACTCGCCCTCGCCATTGTCCAGCGGTACGCTGTCGTAATACGGCTCGTTGTCCGCCGCCGCCACCGTTGATGATGCTGCTTGTGCCGCTGCTACTGCCGCCGCCGCCGCCTTGGCGCTGTCCGAACTCAGCGAGGAAACGCTCTCATAGCTCTTGATCTGCGGGATCTGCGGTTTTTCTTTGTTTTATGGAAATGCAGCTCAATTACTCACCACCTCCGATATGCCTTGAGATGCCAGCGACTCCTTGGAGCCAACACTTCGCTGGTTCGCTGATGATCCGCCCTGATCCGCATCGCTGGCCTGGAGAGATGTGCGCGATTTCTTCTCCAGGCTGCTCGTCGAGCTGCTATCCGTCGCCGCCAGTTTGGCCGTCTTGCTCAGACTGCCCGTGGGCGAAGCACCTACGCCCGCCGTGCTGCGTCCCGGCGTCAGGGCTCGTCCTGGAGTGGATGCCGTGCGTCCCAAGCTACCACCGCCGCCGCTCGAAGGAGCGGCATCGCTGCGCTTTGCCTGCTCCAAGCTGCTGCTGCTGCTGTTCTCTGTTGTCTTGCCCACCATTTTGCGTCCCAGTTCCTCCATCAATTCCGGATTATTCACATTCACGAATTTTCCCAGCTCGGGTGTGGTCTTGCGATTCGCGGCATATTTGGAGTCCAGATTCTCCGACGATTTCTGTCGGAGTATGTCCGAGGGCTTGATATTCCGCTCCAGCGAGTTGCCCGGACTGTGACTGTCCTGTGAGGAGGCGGAGAGGCTGCCGCCGGAGCTGCTGGGCAGGGGCATTGTGCTGCCCGTGAAGGGAGTATCCCGCTTGGGGGAGGACGACAGCAGCTGCTGCTGATTGGGAATGGTGGGGGGTTCCACGCGCCGGATATTCTTGGGCGGAGGTCTGCAAGGACAGAGAGAGAGAGATATGAATAAGTGTTATTATTTATTTGTAATATTAAATTTGGAATTTTAAATTGTAAACTTTGTGTTATCGAATTGTTGAATATCGATAAGGAATTACCACTAAAGAATCGATAAATAATTGAAAAAATTTTTGAATATATTGAACAAAATATCGAAATATCGAAAATGTCGACAGAATATCGATATATTGCAAGGTAAAAATATCGATCCAATATCGATTTATCGAAATAAGATTTGATTTATTAGAGAAAAGTGAAATTACTCACTTACAAAAATTATAAAAAGGTTATTAAGTATTAAGTATTTATTTAAATAAATAAAATGTACAACTTTCTTAAAAATAAATTTCCAAAAAAAATGTACTTACAAAAAAAAAAAGAAAAAAAAAACAATTAATGTCCCTACTTTTCCAAAGCTTACAACCAGTTTTCACAGACAGACTCACACACACACACACTCACCTGGGTGGCATTTTCTTCTTGGCCTCCACGTGGGCAGCGTACGAGGTGAGCGACGGAGACAGCGGCGGGGCCGAGGGTTCCGCACCCAGTCCTCCCCCGCTGCTGCCCGCATAGCGAGCGAATGTGGAGGGCGGCGTGGGTTGCTGCTGCTGCTGCTGCTGGTCATTGACCGACGTTGACGACGTGGCTGTATCGTCACCCTCTTTGTCTTTGGCCTCCTTGACCTGGATGACGGTGACGTATTGCGATGTGGACTTGCGCAGCGGCACTTTCGTAGACTCCTTGTCTGCATCTCCAGCTCCACCAGCTCCACCGCTTGGTGCTGTCCCATTGTCCGGCTGGGCTTTGATGGAGGCTGCCAGCTCTGTGATGCACTGCTGCAGGGCCCCATTGGCATCCTTCTCATTGCCGCTATCCTTGTCCCGATCCTCGCGCTCGATTAGCTGCGGTATCCGCTTGCCGCCTCCCCCCGTTGGGGGTGCTGATTGTGGCGGAACGCTGGTGCTGCTGCTGCTGCCGCTCCCCGCCGCATTTGTGTGTGTGTACTTGTTGTCGGTGTTCAGGGACAGGCGGTCCTTGTCCTTGCCCGACGCCGACAAGGAGGATTCGCGCAGGTTTAAGCTGGATTTCTGAAACAAGGAGAATAATTCTATATAGTATATGTCTGGGGAATTCAATTGTACCGATCTCTGAACCAATCAGTAATCAGTAATCAGCAATCAGTGTTAATGTAACTCAATCAAGCTCAAAGTTAACTTCTCAATAAAATTTAATAGAAACAAAAAAGAGAAGCCGGTGGAATGTGAAGAATTGGTGATTGTAAAGTAAACTTTAATATGAATAATATAAATAAAAAGAATATAAATAACTTCTAGCATTAAATGATTATTTAATTGGGAATATATTATTTCTTAAAAGAAAAACAAAAATGTTAAGAAAAGCCTTGATATTTTTTTAATTTTAAATAGTTGCTTGTAAATGTGAAAAGTAGCAGCAAAACGTTTGAGAATTTATTTTAAAAACAGTATTTTCATAAATTTCAAACATTACTCATTAATCTTGGATAAGAAAAGAAAAAGAAATGGGCTTTCCATTTCAGAATGAAAATAAGAAAATACACCAAATATCGATATATCAAAAATAATTTAAGTAAGTAAATCGATATATGTTCGATAAATCTGCTGTTTGCTGTTTGATATGCAAAAATCATACAATCGGAAAAGGTATAGATTAATTAAATAACAAATTTCTGATCATTTTTAATAATATTTATATCCCAATGATAAAAGCAATGTTTTTGCGAGTTGCAAAAAGGTCGATATATTAAAGCTTATGATATTTTTCGATACGATATTGAGCAAGACTCTTTTGTTTTTCCAGAGATTAAAACTATATGTAATACTATTTACCTTGCAAAGGTAAAAGTTCAATGATTTGAAGGTGATCAAATAGAGAGTTAATATAATATTAACATATATGCAAAAATAAACACACACACAGCAAAAGAATGCTGGGAGAAATCGGTAGCAATTCTCCCCGAATTCTCTACTCTACCAAAAACGGGTGCTGAGAGATATACTCTACTTCCCAGTTGCCAGTCGCTGCCAAGTGTTAATTGGCTCGGGCTTAATCCCCAGGGCAAGGCAAATACATGCCAACGAAGCAAGCACACACCCCCGCTCTTTTAAGCCATCACCTCACTGAATAAAACTATTTTTATATACGAGGTAAAATGGCAAGCACGTAGCGCATTTCATTTCGTTTAATTTCATTTCGATTCGAGCCGTTTCTCCACTTTAAATGGCCAAAGACCGAACACAACACAAACCAGACACACAAACTTGGCTCGAACTCAAAACGCGTGCGTGCGTTCGATGGATCTTTCTTCGCCACCGCTCTCTTCTTGTCTTTAGTCTTTGCCACAAAATTTGTATTCATTTATTTGTATTTTGGGGCTTTTGAAAAAGAAAAAAGTGAAAACTACACACGGGTAAGTAGAAACAAACAAATAAATGCGAGGCAACAGAAGAAATACAAAATAAATAATGAGAGCAGCTTATTACCAAAATGGAAAATTGCCAAACCAAAAATTGGTTTTTACAGGGGAGAGGAGGGGAGAGGAGAGCTGGCCAGGTGGTGGTGGGTGGGGATAGACCCCACTGGTGGATGTGACCAAGCGAAGCGATGAAGAAAGCGTGCCCAAGTGCGACTCAAAGCCACCCGAAGGTCGATGGTCGATGGCTACTTGGTCTCGTTCATGGGGAGAAGAACGAACAGCTTGTGGCTTGTGGCAGGAATACATTTCAAAAAAACTTGAAACTATGATTAATAATTGTAATAAACTATGACTTAAATATTTATGCTAAGCTGGTTGTGCTTTAATAATAATTATTATTAGTTGTTGCTAAAGAAACTTGTATAGAAATACAACAAGTTTTAATCCTAATCCTAATCCTAATTTTAATATAATTTCTTTCCTTTCCTCATAATTTTCAGGTTGCTTAAAAACATAAACAACTTCTTATTTTTTTCATCAAAAATTCTTTGGCATTCTTTCTCCCTCGTTTTGCCTTTCCTTCTCTCACAGTTTATCATCTCTTTTTAGGTTTCTCTCCTCCTATGCATTGATACAATTACTTAGCATATTGTTCAATTAACGGGCAGCACTTGGGGTCATAGGCAGCTTATCAGAGCCGACGACTGTTTCCCAGGCTGAGCCAGGGGTGAGTAATGGGTAGCCTCTCCTCTTGTGGCACTTGTCCTCAAAAAAAAATTGAACAGATTTATGTATAGGATTTACCCCCATTTAAGTCACTCCTGAGACTTGATAAATATCCAAAGAGGAATGTTTATTTCCAAGGCTGAGTAATAGGTTAGTATTTCCAAGCAAATCGACAAAAATAAACAGCTATTATTATAATAATCTGTAATCAAAGGAAAAACTTGTAATTCTTGATTATGAAAGTATATAATAGGTATATATAAAGTATATCATTCTTTAAGCAAAATAATTATTTTCAGAAGAAGAACCAATAATTTTTAAATATCATTTCTAAAGCTATCTATAATTCTTTGAGCAAAATATAATTATTTTCAGTGCCCATAAATCTGTAATTCCTAGAGAAAACTAAAAATATTTGCGGTAACAAGTCAGAATTAACAAGAGAATGTCTGCCATACAGGCGTTAATTAAATCGACTTTATTATATATGTATATGACACAATCATTATTTTCCCAGAAGATTTTATGATTCGCAAGTGCAATTTACAAATCAAATGGAATTTATGTTCTTCTTCAACATTTTCTATATATTTTTTCGTTGATGATTCAAGCTTTTTCCAATCACTCTTTTTGCAAAGTTTTCAAATTTAGAAACAGCTGTTTTGTTGGTTAAGTGAAAAACAAAAAAAAAAAACCAAACCGTCACAATCTCTTGGCCAAAAGTCACCCGCATGTAACTATAAAACAAACTGAAGTGTGTGCGCCCCTCCTTTCGTGGTCATATTGATATGGATTGCAGCTTATCAGCGGACGGACGGACGGGCGGGACAGACGGACAACACATTGTGTGCGTCGCCGCCTCTGCCTCTGCGCCCAGATTGCCAAAGGGCGCTCGCTCGCTCACCCAGCAGCGAGACGGCAAAACAAAAAGCCCACCGCCGTTTCACGCCTTTTTCCAACTGCTTTCTTCTCTCCGCCCCCCCGACGATTGTCTTTCTTTACATATGTACACACTATATATGTATTTATTCCTCTTTGATCTTGCCACAGACAAGATCATAATAATAGCAATGAAGATGTCAGTTGCTTGCTTTGAGAGAAGTGCTTTGAAGATCTGTGACGACTGCTAAGGATATACATAGTTCTATAATTTACTACAATTACAATTTAATACAATTTTTAAATTTTAGGTATATATATCAAGTGAAAGTAAATTTGCTGCACTGGGCTAATAAATGAATAAAGTAAAATATTTTCCTTAAAATATATTGTATTGAAAATACAGTCAGCAAATGCAATTGATAAATAATATAACTTAATTTTTAACTTATTTAAAGAAGCATTCTATAAGGGTGCCCCGTCGAGTGAAATTGGATAATCAAACGGAGGTCGTTTAAAGGTTAATGTATGAGCATTAGCTTTAACTTTAAAGCGAGCTCCTGAAATTTGTCCCTTGCTTTCATTAATATTCTTTAGCAAAAAATGTAAACAAAAATTGTGTAAGAAATATTTACTTTTTTATGCCAAGTTTTGCCACAACATAACTTTTAAGGAGTATTAATCAATATTTAACTACCAAAATGATACGTATTTACGGGTTACAAAGGTGACTATTATTTTCACCCCAACTGTGCCGCCTGCTGTCTTTTTGTATTTGGTTTTTTTTTTTTTGTAAGTGCTTTGCCTTAACGCCTTTTTTTTAGCCGCTTGCCGTTATTGCTTAATTTCTCGGCTACACAAATACACCTATATAGATATATGTATATTTATATATATATATTTGGAAGTACATATGTATAGAATGTTATGGTGGCCCCAAGATAGAGCTATAGCTATGGAAAGTGTCTCTGTGTGTGCACACCGTCGTTTTTGCGATAACTTTATTGATTTCGACTTGTGATATTAAAGTACCAGCAACAATTGTTTTTTCTTTTTTTTTTTTAGTTTGATTTGGAATTTGAGTTGTTTTTGGTTTCAAGTTTTTATTCTGTATTTTTGTTTTAGTTGAATTTGTTGTTTTGCAAGGTAAATTCTCAGTTGATTACGCACCCCTCTGGACCATAATTTGAATTTCTCTTTGAAGGAAGCCATGCTGCTGCTGCTGCTGCTGCTCCCCGATTTAGCGCCACTTTGTAGGAGTCACCTCGTTGTGTTCTTCTCCTTGTTTTTTTTTAAGCCAATATTTTGTGCAAAATTTATATATATATTTTTATATATCCAAATCAGCCAAATCCCTGGGCGGAAAAAAGGGAGGGACTGGGACTGGCTACGACTTAGTGACGATGACTAGCCGCCGACGACGCTGGCAGCGAGTACGACTGCGACGCCGGCGTTGACCACGAAACTTGAGTCAACCGAATGTACACACGTTAACACACACACACACACACACGAAACACACACGACGCACCAGCGGAAGACGGAGCTCTACCAATGCAAAAACAATAAAAACAATAAAAAAAAAATAAAGCTATATTCTTTTCTTAATATTTTTTTACGTAATTCTTTGTTATTGTTTGCTCCGTTTTGCAGGTGTTTAATTAGGCTTTGTGCTCTGCCTTTTCACTGGATTTCCGCTTGACTCGAAATATCTTGTATTATATTCCGTATAAGCTTTACAATGGATGTATGTATCTTCTAGGCACTTTTTAGCACTATTTTTCTTTAAAATATATGTATATATCTCTTTTTTTTTTTGCGGCCACCCGTATCCGTCCGTTGTAGCTGTTATTCACCCAAAACTACAAACTGGCGACAATAAATGACAATATATGCAGCGTTAAAGTCGTAGCCTCTGCCGGCAGAGAAAAGCCTACGGAAAATATACTAACAAAAAAAAAAAAAAGAGTAAAAAACAACACACACACACTAATGGAGCTGGGGAGCTGCGGAGCTGCTGCTGGTGTGGGTAGATAACGGCCTGGGCAACGGTTCCCCAGATATCGGCCCCGCCGCAGTGGTAGAGCCCATGCCCATGGACATATAGCTATATATGTATATGCACACACTTACTATAGATAGGGTTCAGCGAAGGCGGCAATTGTGACAGAGGAAGCGACAGAGGCAGAGGCTAAGGCAGCGGCAGAACCAGCTGTTGCATGTTGGCCATTTTGGCTAGAAAAATAACACCGAATCCAAATATCTAAGGGAAGTATCTCTAAAAGTCCCAAGCTATGGTAGAAAAATACTCCAAGCCAATTATCTAACGTAAGTATATATCTAAAGATACCTGTATCTGCTGCCTAAAGATCCTAAACTAAAAGAAATTGTTGGCTAAAAGACTCCTGAATGCAAGTATCTAAGGGTACTAAAGATATATTTATCGGGTATTAACAAATCCTATACTCACAGAGATCTTTGGCTGGAGAAACCCCGAATCCAAGTATCGAAGGGATGTATCTTCAAGGATACAGGTATCTGGCGTCTATAAATTCTAAACTATGAGATATATCTATACCCTATAATAACGACTGACAGATACGAGTTCTAATGAAATGGCAAGAATATTTTTTAGCTCTATAAGAATTCTTAAGGAATTACGCAAGATATGGCTGCGTTTCTAGCGAAATAAAGTTGCAACTATTTTGGCAAAAACAAGATTTTGTTTAGTGATCATTTCTTATAAATAATAAAAGGGAATAACAGATGACCTTCAAAAGACTTCAAAAACCCAACAGAAACCTGTCAGAAATTATAGATTTAATATTGAGATATATATTTCAAATGAATGAAAGTTCCTAAACTATAATTAATGAAGTAAACTAAAAGGAAACCTCTATAACTTTTCCGAACTAATTCCCTTCCGTAACTCTAGTCTTGTGTAGAGTTTTCCCTTACTATCTTTATTTTTGTTAGCTGGGTTCGACTGCGCTGCCTTGTTTTTTACACACTCCCCCTCGCTTTTCACCACCAACCGAACTGATAAGCAGGCAATGGCATTTGCCAAAGAAATCGACGACGTCGGAGAAGAAGCAACGCCAGCGAACAAAGCTGACCGCCTGGTAGCAATACCCCAGCCCTTTCACGATCCAAAAGTATAGGCTATATAGCTGCATAAACCATAAGCACAATGAGGGGAAAGAAGCTACAGTGGATGTAGCTTAAGAGATACAGATTATGCATATAGAAACTGTCTCTCCCCTTATCGGTATTTCATTAAATTGAACGGCAAAGAAAGTGGAAAGATCAACAAATTATTATTATTATCATTGTACATTTTTTGTAGGTCAACATATGGAGCCTTAAGTTTGTTATTGATTTAACGGTCGATCGTTAATCGAAACCACTTATAGAAGCGCAATTTTTGGGGAACTCCCTGGCCGGGGCGGGAAAATTTAAATGTATAAAACGACTACTAAATTATGTGGGTAGACTTGAAAGGCGCACTTCCTAAGCAAAATTAATTTGTATTAGTTAAAAACAAACGCCTGTTGCAGGCTCTAGTTACTATATTATATTAATATAGTATATAGTATATAGTATAATATATTATATAATATATATTATATCTATATTAATCCTAGACATAATATCATTAAAAAAAAAAAACATAGATTAAAATTAATTGCAATCCTCGAAGCTTGTACAAAATATTTATATCTCAAAGATTTATACAAAAATCAAAATATTTTCTATAAAGTAAAAAACCCTTAACCCCTTAACAAGTTATCCCCATTACTTACAAACTCTTTATCCACGCCAGTTGTTGATCCCGCGCCCGCACCATTGGTGGCGCCGCTGCTGCCATTGTTGCTCCCGTTGCCGTTCCCATTCCCACTCCCACTCCCGCTGGCTGCCTCAAAGAGAGCGGTGGGATCTCCGCCAGAGGCACGATACTTCTCCACATCGGATAGCAGACGCTCCAGATACTCTACATAGAGGGTCTCCTGCTCCAGCTCCTTGCTCAGCTCACAGATCTTGAGCTTGTGCCGCTCCAGGCTCGCCCGCACATCCTGCTCCCAGGCATCGGACAGGGAGCTCTGCGGGAATCGCTGCATCCACAAACGTTGAAAGTCGTCAAAGACGCTCATGTTGTGTGTCTGCGGCTGGTTTGCTGCAGCTGCGCCCCCCCTGTCGGCCACTCCTCCTGGCAGCTAGCTGTCTGTTTTAGTTGATTTTAAGTTGATTTTTCTCTGCTTCCGATATATACGTATAGATTTTTTACTCGGCTTCTGCTTCTGCTGCTGCTTCTGCTGCTTCTGCTGCTTCTGCTGCTGATGATGATGATGATGTTGATGATGTTATTAATGGTGACTTCTCGAGACGATGACGAAGAGAGGGCGAGGTTGGCTTTTATGTAACAACAAGCACCAGTTGTGCGTTGTCGCCTTCACTGCCTGCAAGAGTGAGTGCAAGGTTGTTTGTGTGAGTCTCTGTATCTGTATCTGTATCTGTGCGGAGTCTGCGTTCGTGTATCTGCATCTGTATCTGTGTCTGTGTCGGTGAGTGCGTCGTGCGTCACAGTTCCTTAAATCAAAAGGCTGGGGAATATCCTTGCGTGTGGGCATTAATAGCAACAACAAGAACAACTAACTCTTCCAGGAGACGCCAAAGTACATATATCTCAGGGATTTACAAAGCAACAAAGGGCTCCATATCTTTCAGATAAAGTGCAAATTTCATATAAAGTAAATATCATAAATAAAATGGAAAGGAAACTTCAAATAACCGAGTTTTAAGTGTATCTGAAGGATAATTATAGCATTTGGTGGATATTTATAACTGAACACTGCAGTTTCAAGCAGAGAATAACTCTTTAAAGTCATAAGAAAGTGTTTAAGAATGTTTTTTTCGTAGAAAATATGTTTCTTTTTGCTTATTTAATTTTAATATTTCAGTAAATACCATAAAATAAATCAACTCCATTATTTTTTTTAATGATTTAAATATGTTGAAATCTTTAAGCAAATTATTACTGTAATAAAGTGTGAATCATTCCGAAAAGAAATATTTACATGGTTTATCTTGTAAAGTTTATCTTCTATAAGATACGAATGAAAACAATAATAAACAGAATTTCGAAATTATACGCTTTCTAGTTGGAATTAAGTTGGGTTTTCGAAAATCGAAAATAGCGGTTAAGAAACCGGTTTGGTAGCCCTGGTTTTCGGAAGACTGCACTTGCACTTGTAGTTGCTATTGTTGTTGCCCTTTTGAATGCCGTCAATGTGTGTGTGTCTGTGTTTTGATGCTGCTGCTGCGGCTGCTCCTTCTTCTTCCTCTTCTTGCAACTTTGTTGTTTTCTTAAGTTACTGTTTTTGTTGTCACCTTTTCAGCCAAGGCCAACAGTGCTGGCTGGCGAATGCTTTTTTTTGTTTGCTCTTCGCAAAATCTTTGGAGGCGCAGACGCAATGAATTTCCATCAAGTTTTTCTCTGCTCTTTTTTTTTGGTTTATCAAAACAACAACAAAGGCAGAGCAGCAGCAGCAGCAGCAGATTGACACCCACACAGACACGACGAACACAGAAACAAAAACACATGCAAAGCTCCTCGAAACATTGTTGTTGTTGTTGTTGTTAGTTGCTGTCTTCCACCTTCTTCGCTGCTTCCTCCACTTCTTTCTCCTACCCTTCCGCAAGAAGACAATCAGTGGGCGTTGCAGCTGGGAGCAGCTTCAAAAACAAAAAAAAATAAAAAAAAAACAACAAGCCGTTGCCGCCAGCGATGCTCCTCTAGCTGTTGTTGTTGTTGTAGTCCCTGCCCAACCAAAC
The DNA here is from genome assembly GCA_018903765.1 of Drosophila aff. chauvacae BK-2020. Classification (NCBI taxonomy): domain Eukaryota; kingdom Metazoa; phylum Arthropoda; class Insecta; order Diptera; family Drosophilidae; genus Drosophila; species Drosophila aff. chauvacae BK-2020. The sequence goes on along the minus strand of JAEIGO010000395.1, from coordinate 468,963 downwards.
ACACACACACACACAGGTATTCAGACGAACACGACGCAACACTTCACAGTTATGTTATCCTTGTGTTATGAATTCTCACACGTATCTGTTAGTGTTTGCTATTCCAATTAGATTTCGCTTAGAAAAAAAATAAAATAATATTCACTCTTTGGCAAACACACACACACACAAGCAACACTCGCACCGCAGAGAAGAGCACACAGACAACACATTTGCATATGTGCAGCGTCAATGGAGCATTTCTGTGTGTGCGTGAAACTCGGCTTTGGGTTTGGATTTTTTCCCCCTTTAATTTTTCTCGGCCGCCACTCACGTTTCATTTTCCGCCACGATTTTCATTCAATGCTGGGATGCACTAATTCAAACGCTCTTATTTTTCGGCACACACGCATTTAGCCAGTAGTTCACTTTCACATCGAATATCGACATATACATATATGCATCCCGATTGAACATCAAGCGATTTCGATTGGCAACACAACCAGTGTGACCGTCACGCGGCTGCGAAAAATTATCCGGCTTAGAATAGCAGCCGACATCGCAAATATACCAAATATATAAATGGAAAATATCGAAATGGAACGGTGGGAAATGGAACACGTAGGAGGATTTTATTTCCTATTTATTTCGTAAATAAACAACTAAATCGAACAAAATAAAGTACCTACATGTAAGGAATTAAAATTACTAATAGTTTATTTTGGGTTTGGGCTGATTTGAACAACGCAAGTGCCTTAATTATCCATTCAAAAAATTGACTCTCAACTCCACTCTGATTACGTGTTATCGATAGCCGATAGTCGCCGCGAACAGCTGTTTGAACCGGCAAATTTGTGAAATTGCTAAATCTTCTAGACTTTTGTGATGTCCGATTTGGAGGAAAATGGCAATAAGGAGCCGGAGACGGAGACGGAGCCGAACCCGGAACTGGAGCCTGAGACGGCGGACCCCGGAAAGCTGCTAGAAACGACGGCCGCTTGCAAGGAGGACGAGTATCTGGCCAACATTGTGACCGCCGAGGAGTACCTGATGCACAAGGACGTGGTGCTGCTGGAGTACGAGAAGCAAATGTTCCTGGACACAGTCCATGCCGATGGCCTGCTAGTGTGCGCCAAGTAAGATGGTTAACTACCTCGGAATAGCTTAAATTATGGTTATTAAATGACATCCCAAGGGGCCTGAGCTACGAGCGCGTCCTGATCAACATTCTGAAGGCGTACAGCGATGCGGGGAATCTGGTGCTGGTGATCAACAGTTCCGACTGGGAGGAGCACTACTTCAAGTCCAAATTGGAGGGGAAATATGTGCACGATGTGGCCAATACGGCCACGGAAAGGTGCGTACCCAGCGAGAACTCGTCAAGAGAAGCTCACAAGCTCGCTCTTTTTTTTAGGGAACGCGTTTACCTGGAGGGCGGCCTGCAGTTCATTAGCACACGCATCCTGGTGGTGGATCTACTCAAGCAGCGCATTCCCATCGAGCTGATCAGCGGCATTATAGTCCTGCGTGCCCACACCATCATCGAGAGCTGCCAGGAGGCCTTCGCCCTGCGTCTGTATCGGCAGAAGAATAAAACCGGCTTCGTGAAGGCGTTCTCCAGCAGCCCCGAGGCCTTCACCATTGGCTACTCGCACGTGGAGCGCACCATGCGCAATCTGTTCTTGAAGAATCTTTACATTTGGCCACGTTTCCATGCCACTGTCCGTGGCGCCTTGCAGCCGTGGCAGGCGCAGACAATTGAGCTGCATGTGCCGCTCAGCGAGAGCATGACCGCCATCCAGACGCACATTTTGGACATTATGAATTTCTTGGTGCGCGAAATAAAGCGCATTAATCGCACCGTCGACATGGAGGCGGTCACCGTGGAGAATTGTGTGACCAAGAAGTTCCACAAGATCCTGCAGGCGCAGCTGGACTGCATCTGGCATCAGCTCAACTCGCAGACGAAGCTGATAGTGGCGGATCTCAAGATCCTAAGGAGTCTGATGATGTATGTACTCTGGGTTTTTGAGTGGAAACTTTGCATTTAAATTTTTGCATTCTATTTCCCACCAGCTCCACCATGTACCACGATGCAGTGAGTGCCTATGCCCTGATGAAACGCTATCGCAGCACCGAGTATGCGCTCAGCAACTCCGGTTGGACCCTGCTCGATGCCGCCGAGCAGATCTTCAAGGTCTCCCGGCAGCGTGTGTTCAATGGCCAGCAGGAATTCGAGCCGGAACCCTGTCCCAAGTGGCAGGCGCTCACCGATCTGTTAACGCAGGACATTCCAGGCGATATGCGACGCTGTGGAAGGACGCAGCAGCAGCCCAAGGTCTTGATTCTTTGCCAGGATGCACGCACCTGCCATCAGCTGAAGATGTATCTCACCCAAGGCGGGCCGCGCTTCCTCCTCCAGCAGGCTCTGCACCACGAGGTGCCCGTGGGCAAGCTGAGCGACAAGTACGCCCGCGAAAGTCAGTCCAACAAGGCGGCGGCTCCACCGCCACCCAAAGCAGAAACCAAGCAGGAACCGCACAGTTCCCAGCCCACCGCTGGCCACCGCCTGGATGAACTGGCTCGGCTTTTGAGTGATGCGGAGGAGGCCTCGGCGGAGGGCCAGCGCTTCGAGGAGAGCTACATGCTGACCATGACACAGCAGCCAGTGGAGGATCCGCCCTCGCAATCGCTCAAACCCGATCCGGATGCCTCGATTTTTGAAACCATACCAGAACTGGAAGAGTTCGATGTGTCAGCGGCTCTGGCAGCGGTTCCCCATCAGCCCTACATCTGCCTGCAGACCTTCAAGACGGAACGGGAGGGCGCCATGGCCCTGGAGCATATGCTGGAGCAGGTGCAGCCGCATTATGTGATCATGTACAACACGAATATAACGGCCATACGCCAGCTGGAGGTTTTCGAGGCACGTCGTCGCCTGCCTGCGGCAGAGCGCTTGAAGGTCTACTTTCTGATACATGCACGCACCGTGGAGGAGCAGGCCTACCTGACCAGCCTGCGCAGGGAGAAGGCGGCCTTTGAGCTGATCATTGATACGAAGAGTGTGGGTTTTGCGCAATTATTTTCATCAATATTCAATTATAACTTCTTTTTGCTTTCACCACAGAAAATGGTTATACCCGAGTACCAGGATGGCAAAACCGATGAGGCCTTTGTCTTGTACAAGAACTACGACGATGAACTTGGCGGCGGCGAGGACAATGCCAAGAGTCGCCGGGCTGGGGGACAGAAGCCAGCAGAAGCTGCCTCAAAGGAGACACCCAAAGTTATTGTGGATATGCGTGAATTTCGCTCCGATTTGCCCTGTTTGATACACAAACGGGGATTGGAGGTACTACCGCTGACCATCACCATTGGGGATTATATACTCACGCCGGATGTCTGCGTGGAGCGTAAATCCATCTCGGATCTCATCGGTTCCCTCAACTCTGGCCGCCTGTACAATCAGTGCGTCCAGATGCAGCGGCATTACGCGAAACCCATTCTCCTGATCGAATTCGATCAGAATAAACCCTTTCACCTGCAGGGCAAGTTCATGTTGTCGCAGCAGACGAGCAGCGCGAATGCGGATATTGTCCAAAAGCTGCAGCTCCTCACATTGCATTTCCCACGCCTGCGGCTGATATGGTCGCCCAGTCCCTATGCCACCGCCCAACTGTTCGAGGAGTTGAAGTTGGGCAAACCAGAGCCGGATGCCGTGCAGGCCGCCGCCTTGGGCAGCGAGCAGGAGCCAACGGCGGGCGAACAGCTGCACTTCAATAGCGGCATCTATGATTTCCTCCTCCGATTGCCCGGCATTCATACACGGAATATACACGCGCTGCTAAGGAAGGGCACCAGCCTGCGGCAATTGCTGCTGCGTAGCCAGTCCGAGTTGGGGGATCTGTTGCAGTCACAGGAGAGTGGCAAGCTGCTTTACGACATCCTCCATGTGGCCCATTTGCCCGAAAAGGATGAGGTGCTTGGCTCAACGGCACTGCTGGCGGCTGGCAAGCAATTTGGCGCCGGTTCGCACAATCGCTTCAGGAAGGCGGCCGCCGAGGCGCGAAGGGGAAGGAGATAGAGGAGGAGGAATGGAAGGAGGAAAAGGAGTCAGAGGAGGCAAAGGAGGCAGAGGAGGAGGAGTCACAGAGGAGCCTCAATTTATGTACAAAATGTATGGCCAGCCTGCCACTGGAGTGGAGAGCAAACAGTCGGCGCGAAATTATGGAAAATATTTTTTAAACGTTGCAATTAACTCGCCAGGGGAAAGGGGAGCAGCGGCAGCGACAGCACCAGCAGGATGCACGGTGGCCTCCAGACAACGTTGACAACGTCGGGGAACAGCGCTGACCGCTGGGGATGCGACAAACTGCGTTATACACTGCCCGGCCGGAGGGATGCGGAGTGCCTGAAAATCAATTTTTAATAAATTTTTAATTGCCAGCAAGCGGCGACTGTCGTCGTCCGGGGAGTGAGTCCGAGCCGCGGCACCTGCAACACAGCCAGAGCATGTGATAAACGGAATTTTTTATTTTTTTCGAAACTGCAAAAACCCAAATAAAAAAGCTGCATAAGATTCGGCCAGAGACTTGATTACATTATGCATAAAAGGCAGTTTTCGTTGGGAATACTCTTTAATTAATATAATTTTCAGCTTTCTGCCTGAAAGCTTCATCTTAAATATATTATTTAAAAATCCTGAAATCCTTGTCGTTCTTTTTGGGATAACTCTCAAATTTGTATGCTTTGAAAGTCAGTGCGAAATTCCAAAAAAGCCCAATTGAAATTTACGCAAAGCGAGGTAATTGGAAGCGAGATTGGAATGGAGAATCGGAGAATATTGCAATTTGCAGAGAGAAGTGCAGGCTGTGTGTGTAGAGCACACGGAGACTTAATCCTATATAAGGATTTCATGATTGCTTTTGAATGTTTCGAAAAGTAGAGAATATCTGAATTTATATTCTATTTATTTTGAGCTTATTGATTTTTCTATTTTAACTAACTTTATATTATATTTTAACTTTATTATATTTTATATTTTAATTTTCTGTAGTTTGAATTTATAAATTTGATTTAAAAGAGGAGAGCCTGCATTTATTTTGAGTTTATTTTATTCTGAGAATATTTATTGGAAGTTTTTACGTACTTGAAGTATATCAAGTATATACATAAGAATATCCAGTTTAATTATATATAAATTAAATATGGCAAAGAAATTAAATTTGATTAATAATAATAATAATATTAATATGTATAATATATGGTATAAGAGAAAATTCTACCTAAGACCTAATAACACATGAAGAGAAACGAATGTTTTTTGAAGAAGAAAATATAGAAGAAACGAACTCTAACACTAAAAAGTTTAACTGAGAATATTTAATTGCAGACTTCTAAAAGGACAACAAGAGCTATGATATTTGTTTCTAATATGCATATAAATATCTGGTTAATTTATATAATAATATATATTATTATTTTAAATAGAATATAGAATATAGAATATATAATAGAGGACAAATCTTCTCAGAGAAATAAAATCGAGGGCTTAAAAAACTAAAACCAAAGTGCTTCGATTTCCTTTTGTAGTCTATTTATACCAGTTTAATTATACATACATCAAGTATATTATTTTTTTTTTGTATTTCCCTAGGGCATCCCGCATTCGTTGTGGCCCCGTTGCCCCGCCACACACTGGACGGAAAGATACTTTAGGGTTGCAAAAATCATAACTCTTGAACCAGTTGAGATATTTTTATAATTTTTTGTTTAAATGAAAGGTACTTTTAGTACCTTTCGAATGAGTGGTCATACTATATGGTGTGATTAATAGTAGATTTTATACTCGCAAATTAATGTTTTTTGAGGCAGTTTTCTCAACTTTTATACAATTCCGAAAAAGACTTTTCGTTGGTTTTCTCTGAAAATGCTAACATGGTGGATATTTAATTTTTAAAAAACAAAATAAATAAATTTGAATGAAAAAAAAAATTTGTTTTTTTTTTAATTTTTCTTTTTGACAAATTGTCTAATATTTATGCACTTTTTGTTCAAAATAATCATGAAATTTTACATCATTTAATATTTTTGAAGAATATTTAATCATTATACATTCATTTCAAATCATTAAGTGTCCCTACAAAGTCAGGAATTCCGCCAATACAGGAAAAAATGTATGCCCGCCATACAATTTCGTACTGCGCAGCGACTGCGCTCGTACCAGAATTTGCACGAAAGTGCGCATTTTTTACGCTGAGTTGAAAGTATCTTTTGCCTTGGAATTTCTTAGGGGCAGATTGGGGCAGCCGATCTTTTTTTGAATATGATAAAGAACATATTCAGGAACAACACCTCATACGCCAAACCCATAAGCCGGCGTAAGTTATATTTTTTATTTTCCATCAAAGTTGAAAAATAGGTGAAAATTAGTACTTAGGTAAAACAGGTATGCCAGCACGTGCAAAAAATATTATAATTTTATTCTACCTTGGTTTTACTGAGATTTGATGACCCTTTCGAAAGAGACCATAACCATGCCGGTCGGTAACATATTTTACCTTAAAATCGACCGCAAAGTCAAAGTTTTTCTAAAAAACGACATGCTTTTTTTGCAACCCAAAAGAGGTTCAACTTTGAACACGTGTAACTTCTAAAATACTAAACCGATTTGAATAATTTTTTGGATTCAACCCTTTTGAACTATTACCTGTCGAATGCAATAACAAATTTTACGATCCGTTGTCATCAAAAAGTTGATTTTTGCAACGTATCTGTATCTTTCCGTCCGTTGTGCGCTGACGCAGATAAGCCACTGCCCTCCAATTGGACATTGACTGTCAGGCGATGTGACAAGATGGCGTCGATTGAGGTTTTCCTTTCGCGAATTCGATTTCCGATTCTATTCCGATTCGATTTTGCAATTTCGCGATTTCTACCGATTTCGCCAGGCAGCGGCGCCAAAAGTTGGCCAAATGAAATTGTTTCGCCTTTTCTGCTTTCAGTTGGTTCGCGTAGTCGGACGCTTTCAGTCGTTCTCTCTCTCTCTCACTCCCCCCGCGTGCGCTGTGGCACACGCTCGCTCTCCCGCTCTCGTCGCGCAGCAAAAAAAACCCTCGCAACCAAAAAACTAAGTAAAAGAATTTAACGAATATTACTTTCTGTGTGTGCGCGTGTGTGAGGTGAGAAAATGCATAATAATAAATGAAATTAAAAAAAAAGACAAAACAGGCTGCCAAGAAACGTTTGTCAAAAACAGGGGAAAAAAAACAGTGTTTTTCCTCTCCCGGAAAAACTGTGCCAGGAGATCCGATAAAATTACCGCCCCACAAACCCCCAAAGATTTTCCCGGTCCAAGCTCTAATTGTTCGAACTCTTTTTCATTGATTTTAATGCTCAGTAAATACTTCGTTTTAAGCACTAAAGAGGAGAACAATTTAAGTGGAGACCCAGCTAGCAAGAGGTCAATTAAAAAGGTAGGTTTTTTTTTTGCCATTAAAGGATCTCTACAAAACCAGAGAGTCACGAATAGGTAGAGAGTGAGAGAGAGCGGTGTTATATAATAGGTACGGTGTACTGTCTACGGTACCTAATATTCGCCGCATGGCAACAACAAACAAAATAATAAAATAAACAAAAAAAATAGGAAAGAAAAGAAAAGAGATTCTGATGAATTTGCAATTTGGTGTCGCTTCGTCTTGGTCTCTCGACTGACGCTAGAGTGAGAGGGGCACACAGCACACATCATACAGCCATACATCATAATGAACTGTAATGAAATCTGTGCAATGAAACCCGCCAAGTTTTGTTTGATTGCAGCTTCTTCGCTCCGCTCCGCTCTGCTCGTCTGGCGATTATTTAGCGGGCCGCTAATTAATTGAAGCAGGATTGGGGGAGGGAGGCACTGGAGGCGGGAGCAGCAGGAGGCGCAATTAACACCAATTAACGTATTGCCGTCGCATTTCAATTAAATCAAATCAAATTAAATCAAAACAAAAGGGCAACAATAAAAATAACGCTAGTTGCAAGTCCTAATTCACTCGCTGTGCGTGTGACGTCACTCGCGGCAACATTACAGTTATGTAAACGCGGCGAGAGCCGAACAGGATTTTCGCAGACTTCGGGGCTCCCTTCGTGACACCCTTCGTGGATTCGCCGCGCCAATTCGCCCTTTTCGCTTCGCCCTAGTTTTCGTTTCGTTTCGTCACATTGTGTTTCGTGCTTTTGCGGCGTACAAAAGCATAATAGCGTAAATAAAACCGAAGAAGAAAATAAAAGACCAAAGAGCCTGAAGAACCGCAGAAAACGAGGCAAAAGACATACATAGTCACAGCAGCAGCAGCAGCAGCAGTAGCAACAAGAAGGCGAAGGCTGGCTAGAGCATAGCGCAGAAATTGAAATTTGTTTTTAATTGAATATTTTCGGAGGTGTACTCGTGTACGTGTGTTTCGTGTTGTTACGTTTTCAGTTTCTGTTTCTGTGTTTTTTTTTTTTCTTTCAGCTTCTCGCGTGCTCTCGCTCTCTCGTTCCCCTTTTTGCAATTGTTGTATAACATCTAAGCGGCAGCGGGAGCAATAGAGAGACAGAGAGAGAGAGAGGGAGAGCGGTCCAAAAGCTGTAGATAAATCTAGCGAAATCAGCTGTGATAAATCCGAGATTAAATCGGGATTTGTGCAGTGCTCTCTTCGAGCGATAATTGTAAATGTTAATTGCTCTGACTCAAGTTAATTTATTTGGCAAATAAACCAAGTTCAAGTTGCCGTAATTGAGATTCGATTATTTTCAATTAAGTCCCTTTGAATTGATTTGATTTCCAAGTGTTTTATGTGATTTACTTCAATTTTAGTATGCAATTAGGTCAAAGTGTGCCGTAATTAATTAGTTCTCTTACGGATTTTTGGAGTTCTGTGATTTTAAACAAAATTCTTGTCTCTGGTTCTAGCAACGGCAGCTGAAGTCTTGAAGGAAAAGCGCTCAGAGGCAGCCAGGATCGAAGCAAGGCAGAGAGAGAGAGCAGCATCCATCCACAACATCTTCAACAGCATCATCAGCCCATAAACGAAGAAGCCACACCGCCGTTGGTAGCATCCCCATTGTAATGGCTCTACTCCGTTCGCTGAGCGCCCAACGAACAGCCATCAGTTTGGTCTACGGCAAGTCCAACGGATCCGTGGCCGTTGCCGCCTGTCGCAGCTTTCAGCGGGACAGGCGGAGCGGTTCAGAGGCGGCACTCCCGGTAGCGGCGGCAGCAGTAGTAGCGAGAGGCGGAGGAGATGGAGCCGGCGGCGGCGGCGTTCGCTACCTGCATTCGGGCGATCGTCCCATGCAGGCATCGACCGTGGTCCAGCCGGAGTTGGTGGCTACCACCGAGCGGGTAAAGCGGACCACCACTCAGCAGCATAAGCCACCACCGCCTGCGGGATCGCCGGCTGGATCACCGCAACGTGATCCGCTGGACGTGAGCTTCAATGATCCGATAGCCGCCTTCAAGAGCAAGACCACGTGGGAGCTGATGCGAGCCTATCTGGTCTACATGATCTGTTCCAGCGAGAAGCTAGTCGAGCACAACATGACGGTGAGTTCTGCGCCATTAATAATCCGCTTTACTTGTCTGTTACGAGTCCCTGTTCCAGTCCCAGTCCCAGTCCTCTTTGCTGAGTTCTTTCTAAGCTTTTTTTTTTTCTCAACTAACTGAGTGCATTCTCTGTCTCTCTACCTTTCTGTGAATTTTCCACGATATTTCCTTAGAGTTCAAGGCCTTTAGAAAGTGAAAGGAGAGTGTGCTAACTGGAAAGGGAGAAACCCTTTAGAAGATGGGTTTTATCTTATCTTTTTCTTTCTAAAAACTAAATTTTTATTTGCAAGTTTTTCTTGAAACGAAATTTAGAAATTTCCACCTGCTGATTCTCTGAGGGGAAAGCATGTCAGGTGCTTGCATTTCCTTCCGTTTTTAGCGGCTACTTCGAAGGGGGTTTCCCTTTACCCCCTTTATCCTTTCTCAATTTCTTTATTTTTCGATGAATTCACGGCTAATTGACTCGTGTGTTGGTTGTTGCTGTTTTCTGGCAGGTGGTCGCAGTCTCATGATTGAAAGACTGACTGATTGATGGCAGGAAAACAGGGGAAACCTGGCCATGCAAACTACAATTTACAGCGGGATGTGAGGGGGGGTATGTGAAGAGACCTTGTCGGTGGTTGCTGTGTGCGCCTCCTAACTCGTGCGTATTTGCTTAAAGACCACAAGCCATATAGTATAGCTATAGGTATAGGTACCATATTACCTATAGTATAGCAGCCCATTATATAGTCAGGCCCCCAAAGTAGCGCCAATCAAAATGCGGGAAACCCCACTTCGCTCTCTCTTTCTCTCTCTCGCTCGCAATTTAATTACGACGGCATTGTTATCGCATGACAATCGTTTTGATTGCTTATCGATTACTCAAAGTGCATGCGTCGGTCTCCATTTTATGCATATTTTTTCTTGCTTGAAGCTACAAGCGCAATTTGTATAAATGGATAATGGTTGTCGTTTGGGGAGTATATTCTCCACACAGCTACCTGAGAACCGCGAACCGAGACATCACATGTGGCATTAGTCAGCCGGTGTATCTGCTGCTGTGCTACACAGAGCAAAAAATATATCAATTTTGAATTGAAGTTCAGGGAAATTTTTTCATTTTCCATATTTCAAATTCATTAAAGAGCTTTGAAAATATTACAAATTTCACAAAAATTCTTCTGTTTGGATATAGATTTCAAGATTTTGTTAACTAACTAGAAAGTGCTTGAACACATTTTTGCGCTGAGTGTACTCTATGGTTTTCAGTTGCTTTTTTTCGCTAGTTCTATTTGCAGTATCGCGTCGATTGCTTTTGGCGACCGGCAAGGAGGGTCTCGTGATGTGAGAAAATGGGCATTAATGTGAGTGTGTGTGAAAAGGGGGGAGGGGGAATAGGGGGTGGTAAAAAGAAGAAGCGGGCGATGATGATAATCGGGGGATTGAGTGACAGTTGCCAGTAGTAGTGCCAGGTTTTTGGGGCCAGAGCTCAACGGCAAAACACCTGTCCTCGGTGCGATTACTTTGCTCAAATTCTCAAATTGTTTGCCAAAAAAAAAAGAGCAACCGAAAAACCCGAACCACTAAAGAGAAATAGAATGCGAAACGAGACAGAATTTTATGTAACCAGTTTTTTTTGTTGATTTCGTTGTCTTTATATATATATTTGGCTGCCCAGCTTTTTGTACTCAATTAATTACTTTGATTCTGATGGCTGTCAGCGAAACCGGTTCCTCCCCCCTTGTGCCACACATCTGACGGCTCCCGCACCAGACGGAGTTGACGGGAGACGGGACCACACGTGCCCGGCGAGGATGAGAAGCGGCAGCAGCAGCAATTACCTGAATCAAAGGGCAATGGCTTGGTTTTTTTTTATGTTTTCCTGGAATCTTCCGGTCATCTTAATGGCCCTTAAATATATACAGGAAGAAACTGAGAAGGAACTCTCTGCGAATGTCAGTTTGATCACTAAGGACAGGTGTTTATAATTTTATTTTCCTTAGATTTGTCTGGTTTTAATGGATTGCATTTCCAATAGAGAGCTCTTTAAGCTTATTCCTAAATAAGAGTAGATTTAAATCATAAATAGATTTTTATAAGATTAGAATTAGAATTAGAGGAGATTTGAGCCTTTGTGATATCTGAGACCTTGCGAGAGATATTAAGGCATCTCCGCTGGCTCATGTATATTTTCGTTTGGACTTTTGCTCGGGTTGATGGACTTCGCTTGGCCCTGATTGGGAAAACAAGTGCTGAAGCAATAGAATAACAATATTTTAGCCCCCGCAGAAGAGCATATTTGTCGCATTTTGTGAGCTCTTTTCCTCCTCGCTGCTGCTTCCGCTGCAAACCAATATATTTTTTTGGACTTTGGCAGCAACCACCAACGCTTTGTTGGCCTTGACTCGTTCACGTTTTTTTTATATTTTTTTATTTTGGCCAAATTCCAAAATGATTTATGTGGGATCGGAATCGGAAAACCAGGGGAAAAACGCAGAAATGCAGGAGATAAAGAGAGAGAAATTCAGTTGGAATCAGGGACTATTACCAGTGTATCTTTCTTTGCTTTCCTTTCACTTTATAAGCCTCCTCCTCTCTTTTATATATCTAAAAAAAAAAAAAAAATTAACATAAATGCAATAAACATAATAAATTAAAATTATTTCAAATTCAATTCAATTTTGCCGCCAAAAAAAAACACGACAAAACCTGCAAAAACTATATGTATTACGATAACAAAAAAAAAAAAAAAAATTTACTAAAACATAAAAAAAAAAAAAAACGCATAAAAACGATCAAAACAAACGAAAATTTCGCAGCTTATGAAATGGTCAAAGCAAGTATTGGGTCAACGGTTATTTACAGCATTGATGAAGGCGACCTTCTATGGCCACTTCGTCGCCGGCGAGGATCAGATCAAGATCATACCCACATTGGAAAGGTAATTGCCCAACACGACACTCCCACTCACTTATCGCCTTTTCTTTTTCTTTCCTTTTTTCTTTATCTTTTACTTTCTTTTGCTTACTGCGCCGCTCGTTTGGTTTTTGTGTTTTACTTCACGTTTTCATTTTGCGATTTGCGACTTGCGAAATGGTTATGCGAAACCCGCTTAAAATGCCCAACACTTTTGTATGTAACGGAAAAATCCTATGAAAACCACATGCGATAACTATCGACGATTAAAATAACGACGATTACCCACGACGATTACCGACAACCGATTGCCGATAAACAGCTACTGAAACTGGCTCGCAACCTGCTCGGCCAGAAGCTCTTCGTCCTGCTAATGAAGTCCAGCTTCTACGGACACTTTGTGGCCGGCGAGAATCGGCACACCATTGTGCCCGCCCTAGAGAGGTTAACCCACCTCCCCCACCAGCTCCTCCCATGCACCCCCAGTCCTTGATGCATCCATCTCCTTAATACGATACGATAACACACGGCTCCTCCTCCTAAACTTGTGTGGTCAGAATGTAGTGGCATTTTTATGATGATTCAAAGTGCTAAGTTTAACTTTAACTTTATTGAGATGATAATGATATATAAGTTCAAGTTATTAGTAAATATTCATCATGAAAGAGAAGAAGCGATAATTAAATAGTAAATTTTTAAAATAACTAAAAATAACTACTTATTTACATTGAATTTCGTTTGCTAAATATTTTCACGCATATTTTTGAGCCTCTTTCAAGCTAAGCTCTTTCAATTTTAAAGTATTAGCATTCCTTTAGCTTAAATTATATAGCTTTTTCACTATTTTAATTCCAAAATAAAGCTTTTCTTGGTTTATGTCACTTTCTGACTGCATTTGTTTAGCTCAAAATAATATATATATAAATATATACAGATGCACACATGTTGCTATACTAATTGATTCAAAAAGTCCTGTCAAAGCCCGCCAGCATGTAATGTGTATGATCTAAATACTCGAACAATCGGATCAAAAATTATACCACAATCGGACAATATCCCAGCTGCACTCGAAATAAATAGTAGTCCCATTCGAAACGCTAACAAAACCATACTCTAAATTCTTTTTACTTTACTAATTCTTTGATGTGTGTGTGTATTTGAAGAGTCCTTCGCGAGACCCCCGAGTTAATGAGAAATTCAAATATTTACAGACTACGCTCGTTCGGTGTCAAGCCAATCCTTGACTATTCCGTTGAGGAGGATATCTCCCAGGAGGAGGCCGAGAAGCGTGAAGTTGAGTGAGTTTTTTGATCAACTTTGAAGTAACTTGAGAGCTTATTATTAAGAGAGCTTCTTATAATGTCTCCCCCTCTAGATCTTCCGTTTCCAGTGCTGGCGATAATAAGGACAACAAGGAGGAGGACAGCATGCCGCAGTATCATGTGGACAAGTCCTTTGCCGATCGCCGCTACAAGGTGAGCAGTGCCCGCACCTACTTCTATCTGAACGAGGCCACCTGCGAGCGCAACATGGAGATTTTCATCAAGTGTCTGGAGGCCGTTTCGGGTATGTCCTCCCCTTGCTGGTGATCTAGTTTCGCTTTCTCCGGTGTTGTTGTCCCCTCACCGTCACCCTCACCTTCCTTATATATCTCCTTGTATATATTATATATTCATTACAGCATGGCCCACGTTTTACGGTTTTGTTTTCTGTTTTTTGTGTTTTTTGTTTTTAAGTAAAAAGCATTGAGCATTGCCGTTGATTAATTTTGCATTTAAAGAAAGCGTTTTAATAAAGATTAATGGAAATTAAGATAAGCAAAGTAATCAGAACTTAACAGATAGGATTTGGATTTGAAACAAACTATAATTTTAATTTAAAAGATAACTTTTTAGGAAAAGAGTTTTAATTGAATTTATTTTTTTGTTAAGCAAAGCAAAATACAAAAAAAGTTCTTTATTGTTTACAGTTTAACAGGTTTTATGAGTTTGTTTTTCTTTATTCACAATATATATTATCCATTAAGTAGAGTTAATTCTATATTTTTTATTTTTCTTGCACTTTTTGCTCAGCTCTTTTTCCCCCAAAAACGAAGAATTAGTTGGTTATTTTAGATAGAAATTGAAAGAAATAAAAGAAGGAATAATAATAAACCGCAAGCAAGGCAGGTGTTCAATCCCTGCTAGACTTTCTCCTTCACACTCTCTCCCCTTTCTATATCTCTTGCTATCCTCCGAACTTTTAATTAATTGAGTTATTAATGAATTATTTCTTCTGTCCCGCAAATCCCCAATATCAAAATCGAAATGAAAACCGCAAAATATCCCAAAAACAAATGGCACGAAATGCAAATGAATCCGAATCCGAAACCAAAACCCTCATAATAATCGAAATGAAATCCGTACAAAAACCCAAACAAAAATGAAATTAATATTAAAATGTAAAGCCGACGATCAGAAGTCGCCCCGGGCAGTGGCCACGGGTAAGCCTGATACACACACAAAAAAACATCTAAAACATAAACATTTAGTATATATTCGAATATCCAGTCGATGGCCGACTCCTGCTCCTGCTCCTAATCCTAAAAAAAACCAGAGCAAAGCCAACGAGTTTGCCTTTTTTGGTCAAGTTAGTGTGTGTTGTAGCTAGATCTTGTCGTCGTCGTAGTATCTGTATCTGTGTCTTGATCTGTCTCCGTATCTGTAACCGTGTGTCGTCTCTATGTACCAGTAGTTAGCGATGCTAGTTCCTTATTATTTAGTTGCATGCTCCTTCCCTCACCACCCGTAGAATCCGCTTTGGAGCTCCTCTGCCTCTGCCTTGTGACCGCCTCTCATCACAATCTCTCTCTCTCTCTCTCTGGCTCTCTTTCCAATGCTTTTCCAACAGGCGCCACCTTCGGAACTGGCATTACGGCCATCAAACTCACCGCCCTCGGCCGTCCACAATTGCTGGTGAGTTCTTAATTCGAAATAAAAATAAATAATTCCTTAAGAGATAAATAGTAAAAAGGCGAAAGATTTATTCGCCAGAGTTAAGAGTTAAGTTCATAATCTCCTCCCGTCTCCAATTTGTGTAGCTGCAATTGTCCGAGGTGATTATGCGCACACGCAAGTACATGGAGGCGATGGTTGGCGGCGAGGGGAATGTGCTGACCCACCACAAGACGATCAAGGATCTGGAAAAGTATTATGCCTCGTTGGGCGACAATAAGAATGTGAAGGATTTCCTGAAGAATGTGACTTCTGATAAGGAGGGGTGAGTCCTTAAACTAGACTCGATGACTTAGACTTAATTATATCCTGCGTATCCATTGTAGTATCCTGCATCTGTTCCCCTGGTCGGGCATCGTGGACGAGGACTCGCAGCTGAGCGACACCTTCCGCGTGCCCGATCCCCAGACCGGCCAGATGCGTCGACTGATCTCACAAATACCGCCCAAAGAGGAGGAGATGTTCAGGAACATGATCCGTCGCCTCAACACGATTGTCAAGGTATCCGTATTGATCCTTAAATCTTAAATCCCTGCTGATCCCTGCTTTGGCCTTTGTCTAGGCTGCTGCCGATCTGGATGTTCGCATCATGGTGGATGCTGAGCAAACGTACTTCCAGCCGGCCATTTCGCGCATCACGCTGGAAATGATGCGGAAATATAACAAGGACAAGGCCATCGTCTTCAACACGTACCAGTGCTATCTGCGCGAAGCGTTCCGTGAGGTCAACACCGACATGGAGCAGGCAAAGCGACAGAATTTCTATTTCGGTGCCAAGCTGGTGCGCGGCGCCTACATGGATCAGGAGCGTGCTCGTGCGCAGGCGCTGGGCTATCCCGATCCGGTGAATCCCACGTTCGAGGCCACCACAGCCATGTACCACAAGACGCTCTCCGAGTGCTTGCGACGCATTAAGGTGGGTTTTCTCTTTTAAATTCATTTCTTAAATTTAAATTCATTCTGTTCTGGATGTTCAGGTGATGAAGGACTCGTCTGAGGATGCCAGGAAAATCGGCATTATGGTGGCCTCGCACAACGAAGACACCGTGCGCTTTGCCATCGAGCAGATGAAGGAGATTGGCATTTCGCCGGAGGACAAGGTCATTTGCTTTGGCCAACTGCTGGGCATGTGCGACTACATCACCTTCCCACTGGGTGCGTTGTGAAAAACGAAACTAAACTAAACTCAACTCAACTAATTTAATCAAATTAAATTAATTAATAAATCGAATCAATTGCAGGTCAAGCTGGCTATTCGGCGTACAAGTACATACCCTACGGTCCCGTCGAGGAGGTCCTGCCATACTTGTCGCGTCGCGCCCAGGAGAACAAGGGTGTGCTCAAGAAGATCAAGAAGGAGAAGCGACTGCTCATGTCCGAGATCCGGCGCCGTCTCATCCGCGGCCAGTGGTTCTACAAGCCCAAGGGCAACTATGTGCCCATCTAAAGAGCCGGATTCTGAATCGAAATCGGAGGGAATCGCCAACTCACCCAGTCACACACGCATCGCATCCACACGACATGACACACGACACACATGGAATCCACGAAGAACATCGCTCGCTTTGAGGCTAATTGTTGTTATGTGTGATTTGTGGTAATTCTTCTTCAACCATTTTACGAAATTCGCGTTTATATATATGAAGACGAAGACTTGTGATCCGGCAAGCGAGGATCTTCACACAAAACACTAAAAACCCGATTCAATTAACTGAGAAGACAACGCCGGTCATTTTTTAATGGAAAAATGTAAATTTTTACGTCTTGTTGCAAACAAAATAATCTATAAAACGAGTTCTCTTTGTATGTGTGTTAAAAGAAAAGAAAAGAAAAACATAAAAACATAAACAAAAAAACAAGGAAAAGAGCAAAACTATATGGAGATGTGGAGAGGAAGTCATCGGAACGGAGGGAGGAGTACTGAGAAAAAGGGATTGAGAATTGAGAATTGTAGAGCGAACCTCATCGCATCAATCGATATAAATATTTAATGAGAGCGAAAATCGTTTATAGATCTATATATATACATATACATAGAGAGATACATTGTATGGCTGCATTTTAGATTCTAGATTCAATCGATTCGCATCGCTCCTCAGCATCTCTGCATCTGCATCATCAATTTGACTCCGATTTCATGTTGGTTTTCGCCTTAAGTAAGCCAGAGTCAGTCCAGGGCATTTGTTCCTCCCAGCCGGAGCAGTGGGATCCCGCGCATACCTATAACTATAACCTAAAAAACATAAACGCGATTCGTTTCGTTTCTACCTTTATATATATAATATATATATATAGATATATATTTATGTGTATTATGTTTAATTTAGCGATTAACGAAGCGATATTATAAAAGTCATTACTATAATAGAGTCAGTCGTCTGTCCTTGGTTCCCCATTTCCAGCGTTCGATTTTTTATTATTATTATTATCCTGATTATTATTATTATTATGATTATTATTGTATTGCATAAAACGCTATAAATAAATGAATAAATAATTGTATGAATGTTAACTATTTCAATGACAATAATAAAATGTTAAAAACGAAATTACCAATTTTATTTTACTTTTTGCAATCTTTAAAGCAAATTACGGGTGTAAAAATAAGATTTACACAAGCTGCAAATTTAGGGTCATTTGTTACCTGAGGAAGGCGGATACATCCATCATTCAAGTCACCTCTAATGAGGATGGGGTGATGATACTGAGCTTAAATGGCTTCCAGCTGTCGTGGCAACAATCATCGCAATGAATGGAATGACTTGCTACGAGCGGCTGGAAACACAGCAATTTGTTTAATGACCAAAATTTCCATGCTCATGTGGCATTGGGTTAAATAAGGATAGCAACAGCGCGTCGTCTCTGTCTGTTTGATTATTGGCTTCCTTCCCACTTGCTAAATTATTTTGTTTTATTTTCTTTGTTTTATTAACTAAAATCATTAGCTTTTTTCTATAACACCAAGAAGACCAAGCAGACCTGCTTTATAGGGACTTTAACTACCCAAACCTATAGATCGATATTTTTGTATAATTTTTTGGAAAAATCATAGTTTAAAAATTTTATAACTTGGCCAAAACAGCATTAATTTCAATTCGGAAAACTTTCTTGTGCTAGTTTTTAAAAGGTTTAAAAATCAGCATATTGAATTTAAATTTTAAAGATTTTACTTTTTTTCGTGAATTTTTTTACCATTTTTATTATGATGATGATAACCCCCTTACAAAATTTTGCAAAAATTTGTCATAATTTTTTTTCTGCCAAACAAGGCTAGATAAACTCGGCTGTTGATGCTGATCAAGAATATATATGGTTTATAGGGTCGGAAATGACTCCCTCACTGCGTTGAAATATTCCGACTGAAAGTAGAGTAACTTTTAAGGATATAAAAATCATAAAAATACAAACAAAATATGCATTAAAATCGGTATTTGTATTTCACGCAAAGCACGCAATCATTTTATAGCAACAGTTTCAACAATTTTCAACTTAAACTTAAGCCTTAAGACTAAGATTGGCCCCTTTCCCCCCGGAGAGACGTTGATTGATTCAAAACGCCTTGTTCTTTTTCCGTGGGGCCGGTCGCCTCTTGCCAAAGTCCACCTGACTGACCATCAGCGGGTCGTTGCTCTGCCGCTGGAAGGCCGCCTTGGCGGCCGACTGTCTTGGCTGCTTGGCCGCCGACGCTCCTCCTCCGCTGGCTGTGTGGCTCGTGGGCCTGACGACCGTTCGCTTTAACGCCTTGGGCACAATGTAGTCGGGCATGTCGGTCAAGTGCCTCTGCACCTTGATGGCCCGCACGGGTTTGTCGTGTCGCAGAACCTGCAGATCGCGCTTGTTCTCCTCGAAAAAGCCCTTCAGCTTTTCGCAATTGAGGATCTCGGTTTTGATTTCGCGAAGGCGAGTGTCGTGCACGGCCACACGGGTGGCGGCACGCCAGCAATCCTGGGCGCGGTACCGGAAGGACTCGACCTCCTCCAGCTTGAACTGATAGTTTCTGTCGAAGGATCAAAGTAAATAAAATAAAATAAATGCAAATATTTAGGGTACAAATCACTCACTTGATGATCCGTTCGCCCTCCTGGGTGGCGAAGCTGGAGCATAGCTTCTTCTCCACGGCATCGTTAACCGGCGCCTCTTTAATGCTCACAAAGGACAAAACCGATCCCTTGTTGTTCCCCCTGGCTGTCCTGCCCGCCCTGTGGATATACGAGGTGACATCGCGCGGAAAGTCAAAGTTGATCACATTGTTCACGCACTGAAAGTCAATGCCACGCGAGGCACTGGACTCGAAGTCACCGCTGCTGCGCGACGAGGACTTTCGGCTGGAGGACTTGCCGCCCGGCTGTTCGAGATAGTGTTCGTCGGCGGCAATGATGATGTCGTAGGTGCCCTTGTTGAACTGATTGATCGTGTGGATGCGTATGTTGGCCGGCAGTTCGGAGTTCAGCACGCAGGCCCGGATGCCAAACTGTTCCAGGAACAAGCGAACCCTGCAAGTGGAAGTGTTGGGCTTAGATTAGAAGGGGCTCCTGAAGGGGGCTTTAAAGATATCTTGTGGCAGAGCCAGAGCCATCAGCGAGAAGATTAGTTGCTGGTCATGCGTGCGCCAACTGTTGCCAGCTGCCCACTCCCTGCATTCGTTGGGTCTATCATCATCGGCTTAAGGATTACAAAGGAGCTACTTTCATCGATACTCACTTGTAACACCGATCGACGTTGTTCAAAAAGATGATGCTCTTGCCTCGTATGAGACGCAGCTTCAGCAGGGCATACAATATGGCCGGCTTGTCGTTCTCCTCGGCCAGGATACGCTGGTGCGTAAGCTGGTCCTGCGGCACCAGCTCCGGCTCCTCGAGCTTCAGCGTCACGGGATTGTTGAGGCACAGACCCTTCATCTGGACCACGTCGTCGGAGAGCGTGGCGGAGACCAGGACAGCCTGGTAGATGGGCGGAAAGTGCTTAATCAGCCGCTTGAAGTCCTTCTCATAGCCAAAGGCAAACACCAGATCTGCCTCGTCCACCACCAGTGTTTCCACATGCTTCAAGTCAAGCACGCCGCCACCGGCCTCGGCATGGGCCAGCAGTTTGGCGGGTGTGGCCACCACGATGTCGGGCCTCTCGGCCAGTGCATGCCGCTGCGTCACCGCATCGCTGGAGCTGCCGGAAATATCCGCCACACGGACCACCTTGCCGCACGACTCGGCCAACTGTTCGATCACGGAGCGCGACTGCCGGCATAATTCCTTGGTAGGGCACAGAACCACAGCGCTCACACACTGCTCGCTGGCATTGAGCTTGGAGTTGAGAATCTTCTGGATCAGCGGCAGAGCGTACGTGGCCGTTTTACCGGATCCTGTGCGGGCACGCACCACCATATCTTTGCCTTCCAGGAGCAAGGGAATCGCCGTCGACTGGATGAGCGTGGGCTGCTGCCAACCCAGCTGCGCCACCGCCTGAAAGGTTGCCACAAACTCAGCTTACACATGTTTTTCAATCGCATGTCTGTGTAGGTACTCACCTTGAGGATGCGCTGGTCCAGCTCCAGTTCGTGGAACTGTACCATTTTCTGGATCTTCTGGCTCATTTTCTGAAGATCTTTGAAAAACCGTGGAAAATACGCAGCGGGAACGCACGCTTTCCAAGACACCAACAACAAAAAGAGCGAGATGTTGCTATCGATACTATCGATTTGCATAAAAAGAACGATACATCGATTATCATTTGTATTTCTATTAAATATTATATGAATTCTAATTATATATAATTATTAACAAAGTCCATTTTCTATTTTCCATTTTCTGAGAAAAGTTTATGCAGTTACCTTTGGAGAAACGTTTCTTAGACAAAATCACATTTTTTCACATTTCACGACATTGTAATCGATAACAACCCGCTGACTACACTGCTGTCAGCTGTCTCGTTCGTCTGCCTCCTTTCCAGCACTGGCAACACAGCACGTGAAAACTGCTTTTTAACAATTTTCCGCCGCAAATTTAATTTAACTATTTATTCATCTATGGAAGAAAAAGACGACAAGAAGGCGGTCCACCGCCGGGCCAAGGAGTTGCGCCACGAGTTCTGCGAGAAATACGGCTACGTGGAAGTGAATCCGAAACCTCAAATGCGACTTTGCTGCGCCGAGGCTCTCGATGCCTTCGATCCCCAAACCCACGAAGCTTGGCTGATGCAGTGTCCCAAGGGCATAGATGTCCAGCAACTGGCTGGCAAGCAGATCAAGCTGCCCGGCCGACGCTATATTGGGGATCTCCAGGTGCGGGCCTCCAATTACAAGGAACCTCTACAGGAAGCCATTGGATATGTGAACTCCAAGGGAAAGTACGCGCTGCGCAAGCTGCCTCTCACCGGGTACGTGGTGGTTGGCAAGCGCCTGAATACAATTAAGCCGCCTGTCGTACCGGAGGGACATGATCCCCTGGGCCCCGGTTCTGGATTTCCATTCGTTCCGCCGCCACCGAAGTTCAACCCGCCCGTTCGTCATCCTTTCTTCGGCCGGGATTATAAGAAACACATCGAACTGCCGCCGAAAGTTGCCGAGGCCCTGAGGAAGGCAGATGAGAAGAACATAGCGACGTCGGCCTACTTTCGACGCCATGCTAATTACTACACGATCAAGAGTAAGATGTTGAAAACAACACAGACGCTGGCGGAGAAGGAGTTGGAGGTGCGCCAGTCGGTACTTACTGGCATCCGTCCCAAGTTCATGAGCAGCACCGCTGCCCCAAGCATGTTGCTCGACGTCGACCCTGTCGTGAAGATCAAGCAAGAACGCGAAGAGACCAATGGTGCTGTCCAAATGAACGGGCAGATCTTTGTAAAGATCAAGGAGGAACCCACTACACCGAAAAAGCAAAAGAAGAAGAAATCAAATGAAGAAATTCCTGTAAATGGGACCTCTAACCTTCAAGACTCTGTGGTTACCATCAAGGAGGAGCCCGGAGAAGTCGAGTCTCATCCGGAGAAGAAAAAAAAGCGTAAGAAGAAATCAAATGAAGAAATTCCTGTAAATGGGACCTCTAACCTTCAAGACTCTGTGGTTACCATCAAAGAGGAGCCCGGAGAAGTCGAGTCTCAGCCGGAGAAGAAAAAGAAGCGTAAGAAGAAATCAAATGAAGAAATTCCTATAAATGGGACCTCTAACCTTCAAGAGTCTGTGGTTATCATCAAAGAGGAGCCCGGAGAAGTCGAGTCTCAGCCGGAGAAGAAAAAGAAGCAGAAGAAGAAGAAGTCAAATGAAGAAATTCTTGTAAATGAAACCTCTAACCTTCAAGACTCTGTGGTTACCATCAAAGAGGAGCCCGGAGAAGTCGAGTCTCATCCGGAGAAGAAAAAAAAGCGTAAGAAGAAATCAAATGAAGAAATTCCTGTAAATGGGACCTCTAACCTTCAAGACTCTGTGGTTACCATCAAAGAGGAGCCAGAGTCGCCACCCGAGAAGCGCAAGAAACGAAAGCGATCCAGAGGAGAGAGCGTGTCCATTGTCGAAAATGTGGTGGTGAAACAGGAAGAGGAGGAGGATGCTGTCGCAGAGGCTACGCCACGCAAGAAGAAGAAGAAGATAAAGGCGGCCGACTAGATTAAATGTACCACTTTAAGTAGTTTTAAACTAGATTATATCTGGACGAATAAAGAAGGCTTCAAATGAAGCAAAATCCCTGTTAGCCTATGGGTATTTTTTTTTGTTTGTGTTTAAATTATATTCTGATAAACAAATTTTAATTATTGAAGATTTTAAATATTTTCATGGCATTTCTAATCATTGTAGGACTCAAAAGTGACGAACGAGTTTGGGTATACCAAGAAAGAGAGCAATTTCCCCGAAGATTTCCTTTTAATGCATAATGTTAATAATTTATGTAAATTTTTAATATTTTTGACAGAACTGTCATTTTGTAAACAGTATTATCTGTCCTTTTGGCAGCAGTGCTGCTTTCAACACTTTTTTTTTTAGCTTTTCTAAAAGGAAATCCTAAATATTTGATGTCACTAGGCAACCCTTAGCTCAAACCGTAACTTGCCAGAAACACAAGTGAAAATGCTAACAAGTTTAAGATTAAATAACAATTGATTTGAATACTATAAAGAAAAAGGAGGATCACATAACACCGATGGCACTGAGGGCATACCTGCGGGAGGGCCTCAATGTGGCGGCCATAATGGGACTGGGCGACTCGGTGGCCCAGCTGTTCATCGAGGATAAGCGGCTGAATGACTGGGATGCCGGCCGGACGCTGAGATTCACCGCTTTGGGTTTTGTGTTCGTCGCACCAGTGGTACGGCGCTGGTACCTCTTTCTGGAGCAAAAGGTGCCCAAGGAGTTGCCGGCGATGCAGCGCGGCATACGCAAGATGCTGACAGATCAAGTCCTCTTTGCGCCGCCTTTCACCCTGGCCATGTCCTGTTTGGTGCCGCTGATCAACGGAGAGTCCACGGAGCAGGTGAAGAGTCGCATTCAGGATAGCTACTTCACCATACTCGGACGCAACTACATGCTCTGGCCGTTGGCGCAAGTGATTAACTTCTCATATGTGCCGCTCTCCTACCAGGTGCTGTATGTCCAGGTTATTGCGCTCTTCTGGAACAGCTACGTCTCCATGATGCTCAACAAGAAGCAGCTGTAGCACTTGGAGCAGAAGCCTCATTCGCCATGACTGTGAATAAAATCGAAATTATTGCTGTACACGCGCCTTCTGCTTTTTGTTTTGGTTATCGCTTCGTGAAGGGTATTCCCGGGGGGTGTGATGGGTGGGAAAGAGGTGTGCAACAGGTCAGGATATTGTTTCGTGAATATATGTGACATTTACGTTTACATATTTTGATTTTATGTTATCATAAATAATATATTATTATAAATATTGAAAACTTGTTTTATGTGGTTGCTTTTAAATAGAACATGCATTGAGAGAAATCACAGGGTATCAACAGGGCGGTTCTGTTCTCAGATGTTTCATGTCGTTACTTGTATCGATAACTCAAACGATAGGCAAGTCGCCATCGATAGCTCGGCGCGGCACATACAATTGCATCCGAATTAGTCACTTTCGCCGGCTGATATGGACCATACACGTGAGATACTGACCTTCCAGTTTGGAACCTACGCGAACTATGTGGGCGCCCACTTCTGGAACCAGCAGGTGAGTCGATCCGTCCGTCTGGCACCTTGGTAATCACACAAAATCCGATTTTTTAGGAGGCAAACTTCAGGTACAGCGACGAAAGCGGCCAGGTGGCGGAGGAGCAGCTGCCCCACAATGACATACTCTATCGGGAGGGCTTGAATGACTTCAGCCGTACCACCTACACGCCGCGACTGCTGTCTGTGGACTTGGCCGGCACACTGGCACACCTGCCGGTCGCTGGCGAGCTATACGGGAATTTTGTGCAGCGAGATGAGGAGCTGCTGCCTTTGGGCACCGGGGAGGAACTGCAGAAGGCTCGCCAGCGTGCCGAGAAGAGCGGGGTTTCCGCCTCCCAACAGCTAGACGTGGTGGAGCAGCCACAGGCGGCGATTTCCGAGTACCAACGAGATTTACTCAAAAACGCCGTGGTGCCCGAGAAGAACTATCAGCTGGCGGAGACGGTGACCAGTTGGGCGGACTTCCTGTACGCACGCTACCATCCGCGCACTCTGAATATACTGCCGGGACTGGTGCGGGATCCGGCCGTGCAATGCCTGGGCACATATTCCGCTGGCGCGGAACTCTGGCAGGGAGCCGCCTTTAACGATGAGTTCTGCGATCGCATCCGCCTGTATGTGGAGGAGTGTGACGGCCTGCAGGGCTTCCATGTGCTGCACGACATCGATGACGGCTTCGCCGGCCTGGCCGGGAAGTGTCTGGAGCATCTGAACGATGAGTACGGCCGTGCGAGCTTTGTCCTGCCGCTACACTATCCCCGGGTGACGTCCTATGCCCAAGCAGGTGGGTTTATAGCCGCAGCCACTTGTGTTATCTAAACGACTAAATAACTAATTGACTTCCCTGCAGATCCCCGTCTCGCTCAGGGCATTCGTGTGGTAAACAGTGTGCTGAGCTATCACCATCTCAGAGAGCAGGCCACCATGTTTACGCCGCTGTCCACTCTGGAGACCATTTGGCGAAATAATGATCTCAAGTCGCGGCGACTGGAGGGCCTGCATTGGCAGGCGGATAATCTCTACCAGACGTCGGCCCTGCTGGCGGCCTTCCTGGACACAGCCACTCTAGGCTATCGGCTGCGTGGCACACCCCAGTCGCTGCGGCACTTCTGCGCGGCGGTCTCGCCTGCGGGCAGAAAGATGACGGCGGCAGGAATGTCACTGCCTTTCGGCCTGAAAGAGGGCCAGGATCTAATTGAGTTCCTCGATCAAAGTGGCGGCCAAGCGTTGCTCACCCAGCTGACGCCGGGCTGTGATCCAGGCGATTCGTATGTGGTCCAATCGGTTACTGCTCGCGGCATTCCCGTCGAGCGCTTGAAACGGCCTCGAGAACAGGCCGGTGATCAGATTCGGATGGCTGCCTACGGGTGCGACAGTGTCTCCCAAATGCTGCAGCTCTACTATCAGTGCAGCTATCATGGGAGTGTCACCAATGCGGCAGCCACTCCCCTGCCCCTGAAGACACAGCTACCGTTCCCATATGAGGTCTTTGGTGCAGGAATCAGCGGCCATGGCCTCCGGCTGCCTGGCGAAGCAGAACGCGAGGCGGGTACCCGTGTGGATAGTGCGCCCGTGCTGGCAGCTCTGCAGAACTCGACACGTTTGGGCGAGCACCTGGACAGCCTGCACGCACAGACGCATCGCGTGCAGCTGGCCAAGCTGCAGGCCTACTCAAGTTCCGGCTTGGAGCGCGACGAGTACGAGACAGCGTTGGATCAGCTGCTGGAGTTCCGTGACCTCTACGCGGACTCACAGTTCCTGTAGAGCTCTGGGGGACGAGGGGAATCTACTGTGATTTGTGGATAAGCAATAGGTTAATGCACACAATAAACGCTCATACATACACATCTCAATCTCCCATAAGGCGATCATTAATGCGATTAATTATATAAACAGGAAACTGACTGCATCGAAGCCCAAAGTCTAGTGTATTCCCTAAAGGTGCCAAGTGTTGTTTAGGGTTTCCCCCCTTCCCAGGAACGGATGTTGTTGCCGTGATTGGCAGCTGCGGAAGCGGCTTTAATATTTTCCGCGATGCCAGCCAGAAAAAAAAAGATGAAGGGAAATGGGAAACGGAGCGGGTGAAAGAGGTTAGGGAAAGTCAAAACAAAAACAATTCCTGTCTGGGCAGAGATTTAAAGAGTCGTCAAGTGGATTTCCCACCCAAAAGCAACGCAACGATGATGATGACGACATGGACGTGCCCAAGGAACTCGTTGTATTTTTATTTGCATGCCAATCAATTTTTATTCATGCTATCCTGGGAAATCCAAGGTAGCATATAGGTTTATAAGCTAATTAGGTGCGAACATGATTGGAATAATAATATTAAACATGATGTAGCGAGAGGGGGAAATGTAGAAAATAATGGGTACTTTTATATTGAAATTAAAACGAGTCTATATATATTTTGTTTTATTGGTTTTCATCACAAAAAATACCTTTAAAAATAGAAAAACTTGCAAATTTAGTTTTAATTTAAGATATATGTATGTAAACTATATCATTGCTTCCTTTTGAACAGCTTTTGAAATTGATTTCAAGCCCAATGGTTTCCAATTCAATTCCTTACATTGATTTCCAATACCTCCACTGGGGGGTACTCACAAGTCGTATATCATTTGGATGAACCTTTTCCTGGTTTATTTACTGTCTTTGCTGTGCACCAAAGAAAAGGAAAAGGGGGAAAATAAGGACCTTTTCTGGCCAGTTTCACCTTTCCCAATGCGGGCTACGTGCGGCTACTTGCCGCTTTGTTTAACCTTAACCCTTGCGGAACCCGGACGGAGCTGGAGGAGAGGCCGGCCTCCGCCTAATTTATACGGAAATTTATTGCCAATAAAGCGGCAGTAATTGAAATCTCAACGGGAGTAAATCACAATTTTATGGACTGCCACGGCGAGGCGCTGCTCACGGGGTTAATAATTCGGGTTACGGGCTAAGGGCTAAGGGCTACCACCGGCTACGGTTGTTTTCTGTTCCTCCGGTCAAGTGGTGGTGGCCCCTCGCGTCCACATTGTTGTGCAAATTAAATTTCAATTTGATTGGGAGCCGTTCCTTTAATATTTTTCGGCCTTCGGGTCCTTCCTTGGTCCTTAAAGCAGCTGCTGCTTCACTAATCCTGCTGCTGCTGCTGCTCCTTCCGGGTTAAAAGGACCAAATCCGAAATTAAAATTACGCCAACGACTTTAATGGAATATGTGCGTGGAATTTGAAATGCCAAATTGAATCGCTAGTGTGTGTATATAGTGTATATCCTTAGAATTTCGTATATTGTTTTTTGGCACTTTTAATTTCGTTTTCATTCTCGTTGCGGACTGCATCCGAATTGGGTTAGATACTTGCATTAGCATGCAGTCCTGCCACCGGATATGCAATGCCAGCTGACCTTCTTCTTATTTGCTGTGGCATTTTTAACTTCGTTTATGTTTGATTAATAACAATTTGGCAGGCTTAAATTGCTTAAAGATGTTCGACACTCCGGAACTGACATAGATTGGTAAGACATTCAATTTAAATAGATGCGAGCAAGAACAAGAAGTCACAGAAGAGGGGGAAAACTAGACAAAACTTGTTTAAATAAAAGCAAAGTAAATAAAAGAAGTTAAGTTAAGAAAACACTGCGAAAATGACTAGGTTACAATGTGGATTATGTGTTAAATTATATTAATTTAAATACAGTGATTAAAGGGCGCAATTTGTCAATATATTACATCGGACTGCATATATGTTTTAAGTATAATAAGAATAGGTTTTGGTATTAAATTAAACTATATAATTTTCGACACCGTCAAAAGGGATTTAAGAACCCTTGAGAATTTTGTATTTCGATTTAATATTAAGAGAGGCAGAGTAATATTTTATATAAATGAAATATCCTTTTGATTTATTTTTATTCCACGCCAAAGATATGTACCACATGGACACATTAATTTGCTCAGTGCTTCTTCAGCCTTTTGGTCCCTTTTTGATTCGAAGCCCAGCCGTCGTTCGTTTCCAATTAGTTCCTTCAATTACTCAGTTGGTCAGCTACTTAAGGGTTTGGCTTGGTTCTGCCCCACGCGGCAGTTGATTTTTAATTTCTGCACATTTCAGCCCCCTCTCTGCGCTCGGCTATCTATATCTGTGGCTCTATCGCCGTCTGGGCACTTCATCATCCAATGGGGAAGGAACCCCTTGGATGCGGCCGGCATTCAACTCCCACGGCCAAAACAAACTTAACAAAGTTAGCTAAATTTGGCCGAAGGCGTCATTTTAACTGCCGCTTACTACCACCACCCACCCACTACTCATCATCATGAGCCTTCCCTTTGCTCCAGCTCCTGCTCCTGCTGCCTGCCTGCCCTTCTGCTGCTGCTGCTCCTCCTCGTCCTTGTCGACATTTCAATGCCTTTTTAATCTAGAACAAAAGCAAACTTAATTTGCCACAACATCTGAGATGGCACGGGGCGAAAAGGCGACAGGCAACAGGCCAGGATACACACTTCTCGTGCACAAGAAGGGCCAGCAGCTCTGGATGCACTCACAGAAATGAAGTAATTTTTTTAATATAATGCAAAATTCAATATTTTCTTCGGCTACAAGTGTGTTCCTGTTACTGTAAGCTTATTGATTATTAAGTTATTAATATTAAAAAAAAGACTTCAGATCAATTATTTTCACTATTCACCATGGTTACCTTTACTGTTCAGCTAGAACCCATTGGGAATTTTAAGGCAATGCAAGCACCTTGAGCGTTTGGACTTTGTTTTACTGCATTTGTATTTATTTTATTAAATATCAAGGGAGTATAAAAAATATAGAAATATAAAATTATAGATCATTGCAAATAAATCCCTCTATATACATATATTTTTTATATTTATTTTTAATTGCACAAATTTGTATTGTTTAGATATGGTTACAGTGTACTGTGTAATGGGTCTGGGGACAATTCCGAGAACGTCACTTGGCACATAATTTAATTACAACAACACTTTTGGGGGGCCAGGGCAATGCTACTTTGAAGTTAACCACCCGCCAGCGGCAATCCCCGATCCTTAACCAGGAGGTCCTGCCCCGTGGAAGCAGCTCTCATCGCTCGGAGTCGAGTGTTGAATGAGCAACAACTTTCGAGTGCAACGCGTCCTGAATTGTAATTAGTGCTCTCAGAAGCTGGGTACTGGGAGCTGGGAGCTGAGAACTGAGTACTGTGAACTGGGACTCCTGACCAGTTCATTTCCGCGCGCGTTCTCCCTTTCTCTCTCTCTCAAAAAAAAAAGAAGAAGGATAAGGGCGAGTGGATGGATGTGTCCACGAGAGATGGCTTCGCTTGATTTATGGAGCGCGCGCGCATTTGTAATTGTTATTACGTGTAAATGCTCCACTCCACTTGGCGCCACTCCAAAACAATCCACTCCACTTTAGCTTGAGTTTCAGCTTGAGCTTCGGCTCCCTCCCTTTCCTGTTGCTGTCCGCATCCTAGATGCGGCATCCTGACCATAAATTAGTTATCGGTGCTAATTGTTAAACGGATGAAGCGTGATTTGATAAGGACGTGGCTAATGGGCTCGTGGCCAGACCCACTGGCATTGAACCCACTCCACTTGGAACTAAGATAAATAGTTAGTTGAGTTTAAAAATTGCTTAAACTTTGTTCAAGTGCAAAATGTATTTGTGTATATATTTAACAATAAGCTTCAAGTTTAAATAATATAAGTGTATACAGTTTTATAAATTAGATACAAGGAATAACCTTTGCATGCCTTAAAATATTTTTACAAATCCATAAGAAGAGCTTCAAATATTTTTATAAAATAAAATTAAGAAAGGAGCTTTAGATGCTTGAAAACATTTTAAAGAACGATAAGAAACCCCGATAATATCCTTTTCTTGTTCGAAAAATAATTAGTCAGGATATTGGTTTTGGCACTGGGAGGGAGTTCACTTTCTTTCCCCTCATTAGAGTTGAATAAAGTTTTTCCGCCTGGCTTATGGATTATGGATGGCAGGATGATTGCTGGCAGGACCAATTTATGGCAGGGTATATTTCGGAGAAACTAGTTTGGTAAGTTATTTTAACAAATTAATTTTAAACATTCAATAAAAGAATTAAATCTGTAAAAGGCAATACAAAATCCTAGAAGTTTCTGATTAAAAATTTAAATAAAATGTTTAAAGGATAATCCTTAAATTAAGCCTAAAGACACAATCTGTTTATGTGTTATTAAGCTCTCTTATTTCAAGTTTGTAATTGAAATGCTTTAATAATCCTACAAATATACAAATATAATAAAATGTCGAACAAAGAGCATTTATTGCTGTGAAAATTCCACCCAAAACAAACAAAAAAAATACCAAGTTAAGTGTGTGTTTGTTATAGCAAAGCCATAATCTTGTTGTTCCATAACTTTTAATGCCACCTAATCCTGTTGCTGTGGCTCCTTGCTCATCTCGCCTCGCTGGGGCACGGTGTGAGCCCTTCTGGAAAACAAGTTAACAAGTGCTGTGCTCCGGCGGAAATTGACCAAATGCAATTAAATAGTAAGCCGGAGATGGGTTCGGGGCTAAATGTAATACCCAATTAGGCGGACGATATGTACCACGAACCGCCCAAGGATTCGAAAGATCTGAACAGCAATTGGCCCGCGGAACTGGTAACCTGCTGCCTGATTCTTGTTAAGCGAATTTTTTTTGCTTTGTGGCGCTGTCATCGTGCCCTATCAAATAACAAGTGCTTAATTGATACACCAGAGAAAATGCAGGCAGAGATTGATGCTGTCCAGGAGCCAAGTTAATTGATGCCTCGATGCCTCGATTCACATTGCGTTGCATACGGGCAAAACGGCGGCGAATAAGAATTAATTTCAGCATTCAGTTCATTTTTTATCTCGACACAAAACACAATTTTTAATATGCACAGATTCGTTCTTTATTGTAAACAATCACCACTGGACTTGGACCAGGCCAAGAGCAGTACAAGGAGAAGTTCAAGGAATCTAATCGGACGAGGTTGTGGATTCCGTGCTGGTGCTGGCCTCCGTGGTGCTGGTGCTGGCCTCCGTGGTGGAGCTGGTGGTTGTGGTGGTAGCCTCCGTAGTGGTGGTGGTGGTCTGGTTGCAGGGTGGTCGTGGTCCCCATGGGCCAGGACCTCCTGGACCTCCTGGACCACCTGGACCACCTGGACCACCTGGACCACCTGGGCCGCCGGGACCACGTCCTGGGCCGCCTGGGCCGCGACCTCCTGGACCACCTGGACCTCCTGGGCCGCGACCTCCTGGACCACCTGGGCCGCCGCGACCACCTGGACCACCGGGACCACCTGGACCACGACGACCTCCGGGTCCTTGGGCAG
This sequence comes from Drosophila aff. chauvacae BK-2020, assembly GCA_018903765.1. Classification (NCBI taxonomy): domain Eukaryota; kingdom Metazoa; phylum Arthropoda; class Insecta; order Diptera; family Drosophilidae; genus Drosophila; species Drosophila aff. chauvacae BK-2020. The sequence goes on along the minus strand of JAEIGO010000395.1, from coordinate 437,029 downwards.
CGGCCACAGCGACTACAGCAAACAGAGCGACAAGGATAAGAGTGCGCATTGTGGGTGTGTGTGTTTTTGTTATCGGAAGGCGAACAACTCGAACTGATCTCAACATTCCCACGACAGGGCTATATATACGAACCAGAGACGTCTAGCGAAAGTCTGCTGCCCGCTCCAGCACAAGTGTTCCATGTGTGTGACGTATGCGCTCCGCTAAGTAAACTAACGTCAGTTGGGATTAGGTAAATTCCCCACTCACTCGCCCAGTATTTCTTACTTACTTACTTCGCATTTGGCATTGGCCTTGCCTTCTGGAGTTCCATGACACTGAGGCAAAATTTTATTTTAGATATAAAATTGGGAGCTAGGTGCACCGCAAAACACATGATCTAGTCATGAGATCTAAGCAATGGAAAGTTTTACGTGGGATTGCAGAGTAAAATGGTTCGAATTTGCTCAGATATTTCGATTAAAATGGTTTTATAGGATAGAATGTTATGTAAGTTTATAAATTGATCCTAAGCGAAGACTTTTCTTTATATTAATTCTTTTCAATAAACTTTTCGTTGCTCGGGATTAAATAAATAGAAGAGGCCTCAAAAAGTATGCTACAAAATCTGTGCAACATCTCTGTGTTGCCAGCAGGAGCGAGTGTTGCTAAACATGATCCTGGCAACATATGCCTAGCCACATTTCAATGAGAATTTTACCCAATTAGATTTACGTTTAATTCTATTCATTAAATAATAATTTGGAATAGTTTTCTTAATTTCTAATTAGTTATTGGTTTTTTAAATTACATTTAAATAAATTCAAAGAAACACCACCGAATTAGGTAATAAGAAAATAAATAAAGCACTTAATGCCACACTATTTTGATCTCTGTGTAGTGGTTCGGCTTGCTGTCTTACGTAAAACCAAATAACTGATGATCTGGACCTGGTTCCTAAGTCAACATAATGTGGAAAATATTTACACAAAAGCCCAGATATAGAGGCCCAGCCGGTGATTATTTAATGCAATGTTGAACTGGCCAAGCGTCAGTGGACTTATTATTTGCTGGGCATCCATAAGAATAGAATTGGAATAATGGCCATTTCCTCGCAATCGCCGTTGCTTACGAGGTGAAAATGCGCCGGAAGAAAATTCCAGAGTATTAGTCGATGGATGTTTGAACAACTGTTTGGTTTGCATTGTACACAGAGGTGGGCCACGTTCTTTAAACACGTGAATTTAGCAGATTTTAGAGGTGTGTAACAAACGCACAATAATAATAATATTTGTAGTTTGTTTAACGCTTTTCCAGCTTTGTTTTGATGTAAATCTTAAAAATAGCAAGAAAAATATGAATTAATTGTTACATACATTTATATATATATTTCTTTTTCCAAATTAAACCTCCTATTTTATTTTCCTAAATTAAACCGCATTTTTATTAAATATTTTCCAATTCTAATATCTACCACCCACATTCTCTGCCTCTGCTTTTCTACCTCCCCCCGGCAGGAGTTTGGTCGAAATTTTTGCCCAACTGTCATTTGCAGTGTTGGAAAGTGTTTTTGTTCAATTATTTCCATCTGATGCCTGCAGCATTCCATCCCTTTTTGCTATGTACGTATGTATATTTAACCATCTCGCTCACGCACATGTGCATCCTGCGAAGATGCTGTTGTTGTTAATTGGAATAAATTGCTTCGGTGCTTTATTTAAAGAGGAATTTGTTTTGTTGCAGCCTCGCCTCGTCTCCGTACAACAAAATGCTTGATTAAGTTTTTGCTCATCCTGTTTGTTGTCTGTTGTTTGTCTGCAGCACGTCTTCATCTCTTTCTAACAACCGCCGCCGGCTGGCTAAGCGTGCGTGTGGGGGAGTGAGAGGGAGCGAGTGAGTGTCGAACGTTGGTAATGAACAGTTAGGAAGTGCAATGGCCGCCACGAGGGGAGCGAGCGAGGGGGGAGGCACATGCAACATGTGGAAAATGTTGTAATTAATAAATAATAATATACAAAATGTAGAGATTAAGAAAAGCTATGGTACGGCGTTGTATTTAATATATTTTACAAAACGTATTTTAAAATATTTAGAAACTACAGGTTAAGTTTTATTTTACAACTATTTCATGAATCAAATTTAACTAATACACTTAGTATATATTAGTAAACTAACTTATTTTTCCATCTGCATTTTCCGTCACTTAAATTTCGAACGATTTTCGTTGCATTTTAAGTGAAATTAAAATTATTCTAGTTTTTTCTCCTTTATTGTATTTTTTTGAGCGTTGGAAGTTAGAAGGGTTAAGCTGCTAAAACCACGGATAAAAAGCCAAAGGCAAATAAAAAAAAAAAGAAAGAATAAAAAACGAAAACAAAAGACCAACAACGAAAAGTTTTATTTGCATTTCTCTGGCATTTCGCTGCCAAAAAGAAAGTGAAGCGAAAGAAGTCTGCAGGTATGCGATGCGGCATGTCCTGCCCCAGAATCCGATCCTGGATCCTGCTGGCCCAGGGGAGGAGTTGCGTTCGCCGGAGCCACGTGAAACTTGTTTCATCTTGGAAAGTACAACAGCAATGCAAAAAAAAAAAAGAAGAAGAAAACCCAGAAACAAAAATAAAATAAGAAAGAAAAAAAAGCAGCAAACTTATTTTACACAGATTCTTCGTCGTTGCCACTTTTCAACTCCCTCCTTAGCCCCAGCCCCTTGGAGCCACTCAACCCATTTCTCTACATATAAACAATTGAAATGAATTTGTATCCTGCAGACACACACACACACACACAAACACACAGAGAACCGCACACGCATACAACAACAACGACAGCAACAAGGACGAAAAAGTCGAAAACTTTGCCGACCAACTTTGACTTTGGTTATTGTTACAGTTTAACTTTGTTGCCTTTGCTATTTCTCGTTTTTCTCTTATTTTGTTAGTCCTATTGTTGCTGCTGTTGTTGTTGTTTTTTCCCCTGACAGGATGTGCACTTTGTGTTTACCCATTGAAATTTAAGGATATCATAAATAGATTCACGGCAAATGGCAAATAATTCAATTGTTCGAGTAGATACATAGATGGAATACCTTATGGGTTACGACTTTTTGTTTATGAGTTATGAGTTTTATATTTATTGTACTTAATTTTAATTATTTATTTATTAATTTTATTATTTAATTATAAAAGGATATTATAAAACGAGAAATATTTTAATTTATTTATAGGAAGAGAACTTGGAAATATTTTGAGTAAGAAAAGTTTATCAGAAATGTTAAGTTCCTTTTTAAAATGTTTCATCAAGCTGAGAACATTTAATGGTATATTAATACCTAACATTTGAAAAATTTAAACAATTTTAAATTTAATTAAAAAAAAATCAATCTTTATTATTCAAACTTATTTGTTCACATTTTGTGTCTGTTGTTTTTTTGTAGACATCAAAACGTTTTACCCGCAGGTTCATCTTTCCAAAAGAATAATATTTAGAAGTTAAACTAATTATATATAATATTTATAAATAACATATGGAAACAAATATTCCATTGAAGTAATTTTAAAAAAATATTTTTGTATGCAAGTTTATAAATAAATTCCTTTTGGTTTCTTTCTTCTTTTTTTTGGTAAATAAAAGAGGTATTAACAAGTCCTTAACTTTCACAGCTCCTTGATTTGCTCTTATTGTTTTTTCTTTTTTTTTTTGTTCCTGATGTCGCAGACGTCGCCGTCTTTTTTGGCGGAGCCAGGGGAAGGGGGCAGGCGTGCCAAAAGGAAACTTTTCAAATAAAATGATTTCTTATTTAGGCAGCCGATTTGAGACACGCCTCTTCGCTCCACTCCGCTCCGCGCGGACTCAGGACTCGGCGATTACTTTCCGCTTCTTGTTTTTTTTTTTGGGGCGGAAGCGTCGATCTGAAAATGCAAATTTTGATGGCTAATGGAATCGAGACAGACGGCGTATATTCTTTTTGAAATATACGGAATATATTTATATATATGTACATATATCTTTATATTCAAGCAATTGTTGAAGATCGACTCTGGGACTCGCCGATCGCCGTGGCTCCCTCCTTAGGCGGATGCGTCGCTGGAGCTCTCCTCGGAGGAGGCGGCGGAGGACTCGGAGGAGGACTCGGAAGAGGACTCGGCGGAGCTGGAGTTGCCGCCCTGTGGTGGTCCCTGACCTCCTGGTCCGCCCTGTGGAGGTCCACCTGGTCCGCCCTGGGGTGGTGGTCCTCCTGGTCCGCCCTGGGGAGGACCACCATGTCCGCCCTGGGGACGTCCACCGGAACCTCCCTGAGGAGGACCACGTGGGGGACCGCCAGGACGTCCCTGGGCCGCAGCGAGGGCCACCATGGCGAGCAGAGCAACGAGGAAGAAGACGCGCATGTTGATTTCTTTGGTTTTTGGTTAGATGACTGACTGAACAAGTTCAACTGATGGCAACTGATGCCCCAGTGGGTCTTATATATACTTCGATCCCAGCGATCGGTCAAGTGCAACAGCTGCCTGCAGCTGTTTTTCCCATTCAATATTTTCCCTGGACAAACAGAAACTTGGATGCAAACAGAGTGAGATCATTAGTGTTGTCTTTACTGCCTCAACAGGAAGTTGTATAAGGCCTTTTAGGGCTGTAAGCGGAATTGCCTTGTAAGTGTACATATATAACCATATGCATATAATTATATAGTTTGTATAGTGGGGATATTTAAGAGATTTATAAAATAATACAACAGGAAATTAACTTAGTTTGAGGCAGGCTTGTAGTAACTACAAATAAATGCAAGACTTATATTTAAGAAAATAATTCTAAAAAGATTTTGAAAATTGTAAATAGAAAAATATAATAAAAAGTATATTTTTATAATTTAATATATATAATAATTGTAAAAATATAATAAGTATTTATTTATTCTGTGGGAGTTCCATGTATTCTGTGATTAAGTGTCAATATTTTGATATTTATTTATTTGATATATTTTATAATTTAAGTTTTAGTTTCTTTAAAGCTCTCAAAGCTACACTAATTATATTATATTACTCCAGTCAACACTTTATCTATCTTAGCAAAGAATTGCTCAACATTCGAATTCGAATAAGTTCAAAAGGATTCCGTTATCAATGAATACGCACTTGGATTCGCTTTAAGACTCTGCTCCCCAAGAACTTGGCCAAAACTCAGGGAAATCTAAGAAGAGCAATGAAATAAAGTCGAGGGAAAAAAAATAAACAATTGAGCTGAAACCTTAAGCTCCTTGCCGGGATTTGGCCAAAAAGAAAGTGGCAAGTCCTGGCACTCCTCGCCACAAGTGTGCTCCCCTCGCTCCTTCCAAGCACTCCGCTTGGTGTGGGATTTTTGATGATACACCCAACTTATAAAAATTTCTACACATGATTTCGCTTTATTGCTTTATGACTGCCAACGAGATGTGTGTGTGGATGTGAATTTTTTGGGTGTGAAATAGTCAAGGTGTGTACATACTTAAATACTACAAAATAAAATATATTTCAAGCTCTATATATTTAATTATATAAAAATATAACAAACATATTTATGTTGTTAATGAAAACTCCTTGTTAAACCATTTAAAAAAATATATTTGCACTTTTTTTTAAAGGCAAGTTGGTCATGGAAATAATAATATTATTAATTTAAATAAATTTTAAATATTACAAATAAATAATATATAAATATATAGATATTAAAATGACTTTAAAATATTAATTTTCAAGATTCTGCTCCAGTTTCTTTGCCAGTGTAGACACTTATGAATATTTCACAGCGCTGCCAGGCTCAAACTTTGACATTCAGACTGAAGAAGTTGCCTTGGTCCCCCACCCAAAGGCGTGCATATATCCTTTTACTCCTGTATCCTTGCACATGAAGTCGAGTACAACACTTTCACTTGTCGGGTTTTTTTTGTTTTGTTTCTTATTTTATTTTTCCCTTTTTTTTTGGCTGTAGTTTTATTTATGAATCTATTTACAACAGCAACAAGAGCCGGCGAAGGAGCCCGTGGACCGTAATAACCTTTGATGATCTGTTTGCACGGCGCGTGCTGTGAATTGTCAATAAATAGACAATTCCGACGCTCTAAAACCCGCTGCACGGAATGGGTTCTCCCCACAGAGCCCCGCAATCCAGATTCCTCCCATGTGGCAGCAGCAGCCATTATGTGGCACCCATGCTGCGAGTTTTGTGTGTTTTCCAGCTTTCCCAGCGCTTTTCCTTCCCCCCCTCTTCCTATTTTTGTTATGTTTTGATTTCGGGTTAAACGGGGGCAATCATTTTTTAATGTTGAGTGCGGTTAGAAGACGCCCCCCCCCCAAAGTTATGTGTATGAAAGCTGAGTATGCTCACACCTCTAATAGTTTGGCTTGGCTTTAAATGTTGCCGAGTATTTGGCGCTTTAAATTCTATGATCGATATATTGTTAGCTTAAGGAAGATCGATTTACAATGCTAACTACGGATAATATCGATCTGCAATGTTGTGAGCTTCCCGATATATCTAGAAATTGGCTGTAATTTGACAGGTAGCGGTGCTAAGGTGGACATGTTTATTGGGTTAATGTGGCGGACAGCCGGAAGCAGCGTTGATTTGTGGTCGTCGCTGTCATTGCCATCGGTCGCATTTCGATTAACCCCAACGAAAATCCACTCACACACTCAGCTAAACACTGGGCACACCACTGGTGCACATCGGAATGCTGATAAGGCAGTTAGTGTGCGGCGGTGTCTGGTGGAGTGGGGTCCAGGGTTTGGAGTTCTGGATCCATGTCCATACCAAGTTGTATCTCCATCATCCCGTCCCATTTCCGTATCCTTTGCGCATCCAGCTAATGCCCTCAGCGGCGCCTAATAGGCCTCATTCGATTGCACAATCGGCCAAGCTACAATTTTGGTCAGAATATCCCATCGCCCAGAGCCGCCGCAACCACCCACCAAATCCTGGCCACGAAATCAACAGACTGCGAAAAAGGGTAAACGGAAAATGTTATTATGCTAAATAATAACAACGCATCGCACTATGAAATTAAATTGTGAATTCCAGCAGCAGTGAGTGAACTTAAAATACAAGTTATTGCAACACCAGGAACCGAGTGTGTGTCTTGCCACATGACTGCCTTTGACTACGACTCCAACTTGCGGCTGAGGAGGATGTGGATGTGGATGTGGATAAGGATACGGATCCTTCTCTGGCTGGCTGCCATTTGATGCCCTATAAAGTGGGTCTTGTGTTCCATGGGAGCTTAATTTTAATTGTTTTAGGTGATTCCCAAAATCTAAGCTAAAGGATCTAGAAGGATAAGTGCTGAACTGTTCGGCTCAATAATGATAATGGTTTAATTATTGGTATTAAGCAGTTTCACAAAGAACGCCATTCCTTATAATAATTAATAGCTATTTGTTTAAAGGAGCAAATGTTGAAGTCCTTATTATTTTGGCTTAAAAATCGGCAACTCCTTCAATGGTTTTTTGATAATAACTTAGCTTAAACTCAACCAATTTCTATAGGAGAACTTTTCTGCATTTAAAACTCGATTTCTAATTTTTGAACAATTTTTGACAATTTAAACGAGTAACCCCTTAAATTTTTTTTCCAAAAATTTGTCAATTTTTTTTCTTCCCGGACATGGCTAGATCGATTCGGCTGTTAATGCTGATCAAGAATATATATGGTTTATAGGGTCGGAAATGTCTCCTTTACATAAAATACCCCGATAAACTGAGCGAACTCACCCAAAAAGGTTTCGCCAAGTAATTTTAAATCATTTTTTAGACTTACTATAAACTAACCTTTATTTAAAATTACAATCAAAGAGTATGCAAAATTCGATCCGATTCGATGTTGGGGACTTGCAGCTGCTGTCCCGCAGCAGTTTTGCTGGCTGCTTTCATTCCGTTTTCGTTTTAGGGCCGTGGGTCTGGTGGGGTTCCCCCGATTTTGTGTGTTGTTCTTGGTTGCCGCCGCCGCTGCTGTTGCATTTGCCGGGTTTTGGCTCGTTTTCGTTTTCGTGGGAGTTGGAAGACAAATTGATTTCATGTCTGAAACTTCTTAAGCGCCTGCATCGGGGGAATCCTTGGCGTTTGCCCACCTTCGCCCCCTCTCGGTGTCTGTGCCACACTGTCTGTGTCTGCGGCCATCCTTTTCGTGTTTTGGGTTGTTGGGTTTTTCAAATTTGATATTGCACACATGAAGCGCAGTCCCACTATATTCCCGGCTTTTTGGGGTTTTTCCCTTCGACTTTTTTGTTTGGTTTTTGTTTTCCGCGCGAGTGTGTGAGGGTGTGTGTGCTGAATTTGTCTAGAAATTGATGCGCTTCGCGTCGAAACAATATAGCGAGACAACGGAGCAAAGGCAACATGCCGATCCCCCTATGCTTGCACCCTGTGCCCCTGCTCTTTGTTTTATATATATATATATTTTTTTTGGTTTTTTGTTTTGTAGAAAAGAAATCCTCGCCCTCATTCCGTAGGTTGCATGCTTTTGGCGCATATTTTGCGGCACGTCGCTGCGGCTTCGCCTCCGCTGTCATAGACATGAGCAATAGACAGATACAGACCAGCGAGCACAAGGGCACTCTTGCCACGCGTACACTGCTAGAAAAACTATAAGCTTCATTTGAGGAGGGTAAGAAAATGTGGAAACTATTTTTAATTATTTCAAATCAATGTTTATATAGTAAAATAAATACCTACATGTATTTTATGTTATATAATGTTTAGGTATTATTTTTAGGCTAAAATGAACTATAAATAATAATAATATAATAAAAATAATAATATGTTTACAGTCGTTATATAATAGAATTAATAATTATATATTTACTTTATTTATCTTATTGAATTAATGTTTAAGCTACTTCCCTGAAGATAATTTCTTAAAATTCTTCAAATTTCACTTTTTATTTAAAAAACGAGCAGTACTCTTAAGACATCATATATACTTCTTGTAATATTAAAATTGGATTATTTATAATTTTTTTCAAACCGATAAACATATTTTCTTCAACTTTTAAAATATCTGCGTGTGCTTGGGTATAAGTATATGGCTAAATATTTGCAATTTCGTTTTCGGTATTCCCCCAAGTGTGGCCATAAATTGCCCTCGCCCTCCCCTTCCGCTGCCCGCCTTTAATACAAGGTGCTAGCTGGCCATCCTGCCAATCCTTGAGGCTCTCCCAATCGCCTCAATTCCCTTGTTTGGCCTACCAGCAGAGCCATCCTTGTTATCGATTCGTTATCCTTTATTTTTTCTGTTGGCTTTCCTAATCAGTTTGGTGGCCATCGAGGAGCTGACCCAAAGAAAGCAACCAAAGGATTCAAGTCAAGTGGAACAAAGTGGATGGTGGAGGGGAGAATCTCGACTGGATGTTGGCAGCTCATTCAATCGAAATGGATTGGGTTATGATCTATCGAGAGAGGGAAGGAAGGAGCACTGAGGGAGAGTTCTCCTGGGGCAGATGGATTCCCAATATAATTTATAAGGCTGGACACAGGCACATACGTAAGATGTATAGGAAAATATGTTGGTTAATTGGGTATAATCATACATGGAACTAGATTTTGGAATAAGTTCATTAAGCAGTTAACAGAAATTATCAATTAGGATTATAGGATTAAATATTATAAATATTTTAAAATAATCTGACAACCTTTTTAGTTATTATATAAAGAAAATATAATAAGCATTACATTACATTATAAATCGCCCCAATCAAAATGCTCCATATGAGCTTTAAAACTTTATCCTTGAGGGAATACAAGCTCATAAACAACACCTTGGTGCAAACAACCAGGGCAAAGAAAAAATAAACAACAGACTGCGGATAATGTCGAAGAATGAAAACGAATTCCACACAATATTTGCAATATCAATAACTTGAACGTTTTTAGTTATCAAAACAGTTTATCCATACTAAGTACGATGTTCGGGAATCCCTTCATATACCATCCATCCATCCATAGAGCCCCTCCTCCGGCTCCAGCTCCTCCTTATCCTCTGCCCATTTGTTCTCCACCATCGACTGCGAAACTCTAAAACGCCAAAGAGAAAAAAAAAACTACGTATAAACTAGACAGAGAGCCAGCGGGGTGGGGCAGAGAGTGGGGTAAAGTTTGCACTGCTCTTTTCTTTTTGTTTTCCACACGCTTTCCAAGCAGTTGCAGTTGGCTTTCCTCAGTTTTTCCCCCGCACTGCCGCTGCTGCCCCAGTGCAACGGAGTATGCGTGAAAATCCTGGCAACTTGTTAGCTTATCCGGTGATTACATCGATAATGCTACGTGGTGTTTTAGCTTCCCGGCTACGTGCTGTTTATGCCCGGAGCTCTCGGCAGTTCGAGAGTCAAGCGGGTCGAAATTCAGAGGGTTAACCCCTTCCCCTATCCCGTCCAAGTCCAAGTCCCCATTCCCAACCCCATCCCTCTTATGTGGAATGATACTGTTGCCATATCTGTTTGACTGTCTCAATGTGTCTGTGTGTGTTACTTTTGGCAAGGACTAAGCACTAAGGACTACGGACTAAGAACTGCAAAACGCCACTCAACTATTTTGCTTTGTTGTACTCTACCTTATCGAGGTGGATTCAAAATGTCAGTCACCCTGATGCAGTGTCAGCAGGTTCTTTGTTTTCATTAACTGTTTGGTATTAATTGCAAAATCAAATGTAAGTAAAAAATGTAAGTAAATTGTAATTACTTTCCTTTTACATTTTCAAATCTTTCGAATTTAGGTTTATAATTTAAGGATTTTTCAAAGGATTTTTCCTTCCTTATTTACCCTACGTGATCATAAAATTTCTTAGGTATTCAGCTAATATTTTGCTAAGTAAATATTAAAAATACTCTAAACACATTCAAGTGATTATACAATTTTTGTTTTGTAATTTTAAAGGGTAACCCATAGTTGAAATGACTGATTTCTTGTCTAACTCCTGCAGTTTTTGGCATACAAATGCGAAAACTGCAGTTCGCAGTTCGCAGTTCTCAGCTCTCTGTTTGGGGTGGGGCATGTCTAGTATAGATACCCTATAATCTTCCCCTCTCCAGTGGCACATTGTACATTTTATTGCCTTCCGCCGGGTCGGGCTGAGTTGCGTTGAGTCGAAAGTCGTAAGCAGAGACATTTGTATGGACAAACATGTACTAGCTTCCCCTGGACGGAATCCCTGAGGAACTCACGCCCCGGCAAGCCATTTCACTTGCTGTTATTCACGCGCTCAATCAATTTTTCAAGTTTTTACAACCAGGAAACGAAGATGCTTGCCGCTTTGCGGTACACATTTTATATAAGTATATATGTTTTCTATCTACTTGTAAAGTACTTGTATTGTTCTTTTTGTTCATATTTTTTTGCCCACTCCTCTAATGCAACTTCTTCTGGGTCCAGAGTCTGGCACTAATGATATTGCATTGGTGCTGATTTATGCCCAGTTCCAACGGCTGCTGTTTTGCATTGATAGCGGTGGGTGGTTGGTCCTGGATAATGAGCCAACAGGTGGCAACAGGTAGATAAGGCCATGGTTTAAAGGGAATTTACGCACGATGCTGTGTAAAATGTCTGAAAATGCTAATTCTGTGGTTAGCCCCAAAGTATAGTAGGATTTTGTTTAACGTTCTAAGTACATAGTTGTATGTAGAAACACCTGTAGGTATTTTCGATGATTAAATAATTGTTTGGTATGTTTCAAGACATTTTTTGGGATGTTTCCTCAAATTGCCAGGGAAAGGTACTTTAAATATATTTACCTAATGTCTTTATTAACTTGGCCGAAGTTTTAATAATACGTAATTAATGGCTAATAAACTTTAAAATTTGTATCTTATAACTAATTCTTAATCATATTATAGATTATTATATATATTAAAATACTTATTATACCCAAGAAAAATAAAATTTCTGAACAATAAATGTAGATCAAGATCCAGTTATTATCAAAATATAAGCCCAAGTATTTCTAAGAAATATTAGCCATAATCGAGTTTTGAAAGAACCTGTAATAAAACGAAACTAAAAGCAAATGTTGGAAATAAAAGGAAAAGGTTATGCGCCGCCACTTGAAATTAATGTGTAAATTAAATTCTCAACTTGGCGCGTTAAAGAAAGCGGCGAAGACAATTTGATGAAGTTTTATATTATGTCTTTTTCCCGCTTCTGCAGAACAAGTACCTATATATATATATATCTGAAAGCTATATGGACGCCCACATTGCGTGCTTGTAGATGCTTAATGTGGCCAGGGAATGGGGGCTTCTTGGGGGATGAAGATGTCTCATCCTGTACTTACTCCTCTGCCGGTGCTCTTTCCCATCCCGAAGGCCGTTATGTTAACGCAATTATTACGCATTTCTTATGATGTAATCAGACGCAGCCTGGTTTTCAAATGAAAATATGCCATCCTTATCCCCATTTCCGTATCCGCATTCGCATTCGCTCGCCCTCGCTTTCCCCCCCCACCAAGCCGGAGTTTTCCCTGCGCTCTCTTTTTGTGCGGCAAAAACTTTTGCCAGGTGAGGAGCAGAGCCCTCGGAAAATGAAGCAAAATAAAACTAAATTATGGCAATTGAAAATGAAAAGCGAAAATTAAGCGCATAATGAGTGGCAAACAAAGGGTGGCCGGGGGTGTGGCGAGGTGGGGGAGCTCGCCTTCCGAGGCTTTTCCCTGCCAAAGATTAAAGCAACAAGCGGCGACGACGACGAGGACGACAATACAGGATAATACAATAAGAGGCCGACAAACAACGCAACTGCCAAATTATGAGGCGAAAGTTGGCGTGAAGCAATCCCGGGGGGGAAGACAAAGCGATACCGGGGAAAATGAGAAAATCGTCGGCGGGAAAGCGCATTATACGAGCGCCCTAATGCACTGTGGGCCCTGCTCCCCACAATGAACTCGGCCCGAACTCTTCTCCCTCTGCCTGCCCGTGGGAAATTGTTTTCGTAGCCACTTGGCTTGATTCTCGGCTTGTTTTTCGCCTGAGTTTCGGCTGAGTTTTCCGCCGGGGCGGCCCTTGGCGGTGTAGCTGGCTCACGTGCCGTAAATCAGTCAAGAGAAATCAACTTGAGCAGCGCATGGAAATGTGGCGAGGACTCTTTGCCAAAACGGGTGATAAAAGTGTCAACAAAAAATATATTTTTATGTAAAATATAAATTTAAAAAAAAATATGGAAAATACAAAAACAGGAGGGAAACTAAATTAACAAAGTTAAATAAATAAAGAAAGCCGTTAACCGTGTCTCGAAAAATCCCGGAAGCTTAATCTAGTCTCCGTTAGGACCGGCGACAATTTCGTCGCCTGCCAAAGGACTAATGCACATATGCATATGTGCGTGTGTGTATCGGATGTCCTTCTGCCGGCATCCTCGCCCACATGCTGCTGCAGCAGCAGCGAAAGGCAAACAAACGGCTCTGTCACTCAAATCTGACACAAGACAAATCGCATTGAGGGGACTCCCGAATTGATCGCCTGACTTTTCCGCTTTTCCCACACCCCGCACCCGCCCAGGATTGCTGCAGAGTTTTCACTACACTCGAGCAATCAATTCACAATTACGAAACTGCCGCTCCAATCGCAGTGCCACACAGAGCGAAAAATTAGGTTCTACATAGAGGAGCCTTTTAATATATGATTGCAGAAAACTGAGAACCAATTTAATTTTGAGTGGAAAGTAAGTAGATGTTTACTCTATAAACTTTTATGGAGGTATTTAATAAATTTGCTTAAAATTGGTTAACAAACTTGGAAGATATAGAGCCATTAAGATGATATTCTCCTGAAAAACCTCTGCAACATCGCTGTGTTGCTAGCAACAATTGCTGCCGCTCATCATGCTGTTAGCTACATTTGCTTAGATGCTTTAGCTAGCTACATTTGCCTAGATACAAATAACTAGCTACATTTGCTTAGATACGTTAGCTAGCTACATTTATTTAGCTACATTCTCGTGGGCATTTTGCCTTGTTAGTTGTACGTTTTTATTGAAAATCCTTAGTATCTTTTAATAAAACGATAAAACTCTACTAAATTCGAGTGCACCTTTCATACTTGCTCACCTTATTAGCTACTACTTTACATTTTTTTTTCGCAGTGTCTGCTCTGAAATCGCTCGAATGCAAAGTTCAATTCAATCTTTCAGTTGTCACTGGCAAAAACAATATGCGAGTGAGGGAAAGAAGGGTGAGCAAGATGTGCATCCTGCCAGCTCCTCGTGTTGTCTGCATCTTAGAATTTGGATTTGAATCCAAATGTACACATACATGTGTCTGTAGGTAACACATACACATGTGTATAATGGCATTCGCAATGCGAAATCTAATGAAACGTGTTTAAAACAATTTGTTCCCAATATTGAATTATCCGCATGAGTGCACTTTGACTTCTTTCCATGATATCCTTGGGATAGGTGTACTGTTCTGTTCTTTTTTTTTTGTTTTTTTGTGGAGGTTTGGGGAGGATTTCCCCAAAGCCATGTTCACATGGATAAATTAAGATGCAGGATCAATGCTCATTTGGCTAGCAATCAATCCCGATTCCTCGGAGCAATCGGTGGGCACTCAGCCAGGATGAACTCACTCACTCACTTACTTGCTGGCACTTCATTGCACTTCAATTGCTTTTGTGGATAGGGGCAGGAAACTCACAATTTAGGGATAATTCAAGTAACAATAAAATAGGTATAATAACATTTTAAAGTAATAAACATTTCTAGTAAGAATCACTTTAAAATCCTTCGTAATAAAATATATTAAATAATTATGTTACAGTGATAAGCCTCTTAGGATCAAAGTTATCTACTTGTGGTTAATTTTCCAGCATATTTTAATTAGTTTTACTCTTAAAAAATATATACAGTTGCTCAAAGAAACCCCTAAGCTAAGTATATAAATTAAATGCCTTTTCTTTTTGCACATCGAAGCCACATTGCATATACGCCTCTTTGTCTATTATAATAAATGGAGTTTTTTTGTTTATTTGAATAAGCCAAGCAGACGCCGTGCATTGGTCAAGTACATTTTGGAACTGATTTAATCCATTTTTAATATGTGCTGGGGCTTTCACCCCGCGGGACGTGCATATGAAAAGGGTGGCTGGAAAATGGACGCTGCTCCTGCTGCTGCTGCTGCACTCATAATAAAATTGAAACAGCAGGCGGCCGAAAGGATGCAGGACCAATGGCCACAAAAATAACAGCAGCAACAACCACGACAACAACAACAACAGCAATAATGACAGGAGCAAGGACAACAACACAACAAGTAAGTACAACAAAACATTGTGTAAACACATGTAAGACTTGCTCGATTGTTGCTGGACTCGATTTTTCATGCCGTTGGTAAAAGGGTATTGCAGTTGGGGCTAACTACAATAAATAGATTTAAAATATTTAAAATATAATATCTAAATATATATGTAGGTATAATAATAAAATAAAATAATAAATAATTTAATTCTAAGAAAAATAAAAATACAAGTACCACTTATGAAATTCTATCAATTGTTTTATTTGTATAATAATCAAAATTTTATGTGCATCATTGGCATTTTTATTGTAATTTTTTTATTTTTTAAGTTGGACTTAAAATTTACAATTGATTGTTTTTAGGGGAAATTAATGACACAACTTGTATAAATAATTAAATGTTATAAAAATGCTGTACGGACTTATTGTTATATAACTTTATTTATTATTAGGAAGATAACTTTGAAGTATCTCAAAAGGAGCATTTAGTTTTAAATAATATATTATTTTACTTTATATTAAATTATTATATATATGTATGTGCTCTTCAATAATAATAATAATAATAACAAACAAAGGGTAAAGCACAATTCGGGTTCCCATGTGAAAACTACGATTTTTTCATGTTATTTCCTTTTGTTTTGTGTTTTTTTTTTGTGTTGTTGTTTCTTGTGTTATTTTTGCCTCTATTGTTGTTATTATTGTTGCTTTCATTTGTGTTCTTGCTATTATTGTTGTTGTTGGAACTGGCGTTGTCTGTCTGGTAAACCAAAATTGTTGCTCGTTTTCCGCATGAATCACTTGCATCATCATCATCATCATCCTCATCGTCATCGCCATTGCCATCGTCGTCATCGTGGCCAGCTCCGAGTATATATAAATAAATATATATATATAAATATATATATGTACACCACAACATTGCAAATATCTGTGTGTGAGTGTGTGTGTGTGGGGGTGGTGTGTTACACCCCACAGAGAGTGTGTGTGTGTGTGTGACTGCACACGGGGCAAAGCGTTTGGCTCTGCACTTTGTAAGTAGCTTTTAATATATTTTGCCACAAGCCAGGGGGAAAAAATCGGGAAAATAAAAACACACACTCCCACACACACACACACACACACACCCGAATAAAAATAAAAATAAATTCTTTTCGCTGTGTGGCAGAAATTGGATTAAAATTAAAATAAAACGAAGAAGGAAGAGTATAAAATAAATAAATAAATAAAAAAAGCCACTGTTCTTTCCCAAAGAGCACAAAATTAAATGAAATAAAATGTATGTATTTATATTATGTATGTATATATAAAGAATGCCAAAGGGGCGCAAAAAAAAAACTAAAATAAAAATACAAAATAAGGAGGAGTGCTGAACAATATGTGTGTGGAGGTCGGAGTCCTGGATTAGCACAAAACTTGGTCACGAATGGAATTTCCTTTGCCAAATTTTTTGATAGCTCTGGCCATCTCTTTGGCCATTTGCTGCAATTTGTAAAATCCAAATATTGCACTTTGTAGCGGTTTCCAAAACCGAAATAAAAAGAAATTAAAGATCGTTGGAATGAACTTGATTGGCCAAAAAGAAGGAGTATCCTTGAAGTTCAATATATGCTTTATGCTTCAGCAAGTTACCTGAGAAATTTATTCCCAAAGAGATTTTTTACTTATTTAAGGGGTAAATACTAAAATATGAACTATCAAAACCAATGTATTGTATGCATTGTATATAATTTTAATTAAGTTAACAAGCAATTGTAGAAAAAATAATTATTCTTGCTGAATCTGGTTGCAAACATTTGTAAATTAAAACTCTACTGACAGAAATAGTTCTCTGAATGAACTTCTAATGACTAGCCACGCTCCCTTCATAATTGTGAAGCTAGGGACAGGCAGAGATGGGGTTCAGAGCTGGGGTTCAGAGCTGGGGTAAATCAAGGTCTCTCGACCTGACCAATTACGTGCTCTGGACATGCAACAACTCCGACTCTGACCCCCATTCGCTCTTCAGCCCGGCTTTCCCCCCCATGAGTTTGACACTTTCGATTGCTTTTCATTTCGTTTCTCGCAGTGCGCCCGAGAGGGGGAGAGGAGTTTTCCTGCTTAGCCTAGCATTTTCCACTTGCGCCACATGAGCGTTTCGGACTTACGCTGACATCGGCAGCTTTGCCAGCAGCTTCGCTTCGCTTCGCAATTGTTGTGTATTGGTCAATGTTACATATGCCATATTAACCATCGATGATCCCTGACCCCTAGAATACCCCCAATTCCCTCAAACCCTCAATCATGTCAATTACTCGCCAATTGCTGTTGTTGTCTCCTCCGAGCAGTGGAAAATGTGTGTTATATGTGACGTCTGCGAGGTTTCGCCTGGTGGGCATAAATTTTGATTTATGAACAGCCGCAGAGGTACTACATAAATACATAAATACCCGGTATTATATAAACATATATATGTGCACAGAGAAAAAAAAGCAGAAATGAAAAGAGAGAACAAAGGTGAGAACAAAGGTTAATGATTAAAAATTATGTTAGGTATAGTATGCAAAAAGATTTAGTCTTTAGTATATTTTACCCTAAGAAACTTCTTTAAAAATATTTAGAAAAAAAGTGAGACTCACAACATGCATTCCTTAATATTTACTACTATTTATTTAGTACCTATTTTCCCGCAGTGTAGTATAAGCCAGCGTTGGTATGCGTGTGCGCGCTTCATTAATTTGTCATATGTAGCGATGCATGAAGTGAGGAGATATCCCTGCAAAGGACTCGTCGCAATTCTCGCACAGTTTAAGTTTTCAATTAATGCGTAAATTATGAATATTAATACCAACATAAATGTATTTTTTTTGTACCAATTTAAATGCTTTACCAATGCGATTTAAATAACAAAAACCACTGATTGGTCGGGTCATCATTGTGGGGGGCTCTTAATTTTTCATGATTTTTGTGGACCTCCCACCCAAATTTACCTCCTCCCTGGATTTTGCACCTGATTTTCCCCACCCCACCGATAGCCAGTTTATTCCTTATTTATCGCTCTCCTCCTTTGGCTGCATTAACCTTGGGCTGATCCGATCCGATCCGATTCGATTCGAATCGAATCGCATTCACATTCTCGTTCCCATTCCCATTCACAGTCGAGGAGACACGCCCGCGGGGCCAACAATTGAAATTATGGATTTTATGTGTCATAAGCTTTTATTGATGCAACAATCAAATATTTATGATGACAATTCCCGCTGACAATGATGGCAATAAAAATGCTTTACCCACCCGCAAGGCGCCACTCCGACGAAAAAAAAAAATATATGTAGACATATATATTTTTGTCGCTTTTTATTTTCCCCTGTTTCTCTTCGTTCCTTTTGTTGTTGCCTGCGAGGTGAGAGGTGAACAGACAATGGCAATTGAAATTCAATTCCGATTGATGAGCCTCGAACCGCCGGAAAAGAATCCGTTTGAGTTTGCTTAAAAAGGACTTCATTTCGGAATGGTTTCTTTGTGCTATTGTCTTTGTGGTGATGGGTATTAAAGGTTGGGGTTATTGGAAAGATTGTTGGTGTTTTCTCTTTGTTAGTATTGTTGAATGTATATCCAAGGATTTTTTCCCTATCTTTCGAGCTGGAAATGAGTCTCATAATATCTCTAAAATTTCTTATATTTTCGGTTAGTTTAAGGCTAAGTATTCCGCTTAATTTATTATTTTACAAATCTTCCAGTCCGTCTAAAATCTCTGGCCTTAAAAACGTAGGTTCTTGGGTCCTTTGGCAACATATTAAAATATTTGAAAACGAGGAGCTGCCGGCAAATGCAATTTATCCACACACAAGTGCACCTTTAACCGGGTCTGTGAGTTCTGGAACACGAATCCCGTATCCGTATCCGTATCCGCATTCGCCTCTGCCTCTTGCTCCGCCTCCGCCTCCGCATCCGAATCGGAATCCTTAGCCTGCTGAATGCTGCTATTCAAGGACCTCGTTGTATTCATCAGGACACCGCAGAACAGCTCTGACCCGCTGCTGTTGCTCCTGGCTCCTGGCGAAATATATCTATGAGTGCATCCATTATCCTTAATACACTTACGTGCACTAATGTGCTCCACATTAATGTGGGGCTGCTTGAAAATTTTAGGTTTTCCCCGCCGTCTGTCCTGTCCTGTCCGTGCTCCTCATCTTCCTGCCACGCCCCCCGGCCAGGTGGAGGTTGAGGCAGGTCCTTTGTTGGCCGAGAGCACGAGGTCTCCCGGGCAACACATTGGGCATATTCCCCACTCTCCACTCCCCTGCACAGGGAGGGACGGGACCCTTGCCGGTTCGCAGTCTGATTTCCATTTCCCATTTTCCATTTCCAACGGGGTTAGGCTGGCATGCAATCACGGCCGCAAAAGCGAAGGCGGAATTCGGCGCCGGTGGGCGTGGCCCTCTAAATGCCGGCTGAATATTCGAAGTTATTCGCAGGACCTCCAAGGCAATGAATGCTAATTAATGGTATTTTTTACAAAGCAACTCTTTAAATTATATCTTTGAATTATCTACAGAGAGAAACTTAATTAATTGATTTAAATTAAAAGAGAAACAGAGAGACTGAAATATTTAAAAAACTTTGGCAGATTTTTTAAACTCATTTCAGGCATAAGCTTTATTGATATTATTTTACTTTATATTAGCTTTTAATTATTAATATATTAATTAATTCATTAATTATAAACAGTTAATGCCTGAGCAACTATTTAAACCTTAAAATTATCTACAGAGTGAAACCTTTGTAATATATAATATTTATTTAAATTAACATATAAAAAAATGACTATTTATTCTTGACTTAAATATTTACAATGCTTTAGGAAGTTTTTTAAACTCCCTTCAGGCAGTGTTTATTTAGAAGCTCTATTGACATTATTGTACTTTATATTAGTGACCCTTCAAAGGCATTAGTTACTAATGTATTAATTTTAATTCTAGTAATTAATTAATTATAAAAAGGCTAATGCCTGACGGTGCATGGGGATATTCGTGTGCAAACACTGGCCTGGAACAAAGCAGCGTTGCCTGTGTTTATTTATTTGTTCATTTCTGGTTTGTTGCAAATGGCAAACAAACTAAATGCTTAAACAATTTAAAACACAACCCAATGCCGACGACTATGGCGAATCTGTGGGTAGAATTCAATTGGAAAAAGGGCAAAAAGCAAGCAAAAGCAAAAATGCCTGGAAAAAGGCGCAGCAAAAACGCGGCAAGTAAATAAGCATATATTCGAGCGAGTGAGCAAACAGCGGAGCGGCAAAAAAACGCGCCAAATGAAAATGAAAGAAGCAAGGAAGGAAGGATGCGGCAAGGACGAGGCCAGCTGCACGACGGGTCAAATTTTATGCAGGCGCAAATATTTTAAATGTTAAACAATAAAACATGCGCACAGTAAATAAATGCCCATGTGTTGTGTGTGTGTTGTGCGTTGTGTGTACAGGCTGCAGGCAAACACAAGCAAACAAGCAAACACTCACTTACACTTACACACTGACAGTGGGGCCTAGAAGTATGCAAGGAGGATCTCTGGGCAGGGCCACCCTCGGCCGCATTCAAACAAAAACCGCTTAAAACACTTTACTATCGCATTTTGGAATTGTTCAAATATTTTCGCCGCTTGTTGCTATTGTATTGTTGCTGCATTTTTTCCTAGCCCTGTCTTCCTGTCCCCCCTTTCCACTCCTCTCTGTTTCTCTTCTCACAAATACAAACAATTAAAATCCTCAAATATTTGCGCCAAAAAGAAATAAAACACAACAAATGTGAACTCGCGCTCTGTGCAAAGAAAGAAATTTACAAAACAAAAAAAAAGTAAAACCAAGAAAGAAATTTTAGTTTACTAAGTCTCTGTTTGTGTACCCTTTATAACATACTGTTCATTAAATATAAACCTAATTCAATTAGTTATTATTATTTATTAATTGCTAAATATAGAGTTATAAAAATTTTCCTATTTATTTTGAGTTCAATTCCGTATTTCTACCCTTGCAGGGTATTTTAACATTTTAACATTTTCAATCCAATAAAGATTTAACTAAGAAAACTAAGCTAGACCTGGCAAGATCACCCCTTCTTTTTGCATATCTAACTTCCCACGAATACGTCCATACCCACTTTAAGGGTATACAAAAGAAAAAGGATATACAGTATGTGTGTTGATGGGACGGAAAGGGTTTCGAAAAAGCGCCTCGAAAAGCGGCCAAGTTGGTCAGCACTTTTTACAAATATATATAAATTTGATTCCGTTTTCTGCAATTTCTTTTATAAACGCGAAGGAAAAGGCACTGGCTGTGTATTTCATATTTTGTTTTATTTAAATTTATATATTTCTATGTTGCCCATAGCAAATAATTACGCATATATTATATTAAGGGTTCAATCGCGTGTACGTAATAATAATTATAAAATAAGGCAATACAAATATATCATAGCGTATACGCAATGTTAAGCCTGAAATTACGTATACGTGATGCTGAACATAAAATTACGTATACGTAGGGTAGGCCAAATATCTTTATTTACGCTAATGTATTTATTTAATTATTAAACTCAATTATATACGATTTTTTTAACCACAAAGATCTTCATTTAAACAAAAAATAATTACATATTTTAAAAAACGATAAAACAGAAAAGGACAAAAAGGCCTGAAGCACATTTAAAGAATCCAATATTTGCTTGACGCATTTATTTACTCTCTGCTTTGCATTTAAAAAGTTCACTCACTTACAAGCTTCGAGTTAAGCCGAAATGTGCAATAAAATAACGTTTATAGAATAAAAACTATGACTAAAAGTTATTTAGAGCTGCTCAAGCCCTTTGCTTCCAACTCGATTCCTTTGGCTTTTCTCTAAACACTCTAAGCTGGTACTTATGTCTGTGACTTAAATTGATTTAAAAGCCAAGAACTTACGTTTGCGTAATAAAAAGAAGAAGACGAATCCTGACCCGGCTCTCCCTTGGCCTTGTTTACATTCGCAAATTGTTTGCACACAATTGCAGTGAGGGACTTTTGGCCAAGATTCATATTTTGACTTGGCTTGGCTGGCTGCACTTGTGATTCGTTATTTATTTGCTGGCACAATTAGAGTGGCTTCAATGTAAATAATTTGGGCTAATCGATTCGAAATGTTCTAGCCGGAGTCCAGGTTGCAGGATGCAGGAAGCAGGATGCTGGATGCAGGATGCAGGTGGCAATGCCAACTTCAACTTGATTCAAAACGAGTTGCAAACTGTGAATTTCCTGGATCCATCAACGGCACACAAAGGCCGTCTCCTCCACCAGCATCACTATATATGGAAATGTGCTCTATATATAATTTATATATATACATATATATGCGAGTATATTTAAATAAGAATGTGGGCTATGGTTGGCGGAGCATTAGCCGAGAGGAGAGAGTTTTGCATTTGACGTCGTCACGTGGCTGCCTGGATTCACGGCTGCCCCACTCGCTTTCCCTCCTTTTGATTTTAGCCCAGTTTTTCCCTTGGGCTGCCCTCAGTTTTCCATTCCAGGAGAATGGGAGACGACATCAAATCATTAGCAGTGCATAAAGCGTGAAACCAGACACAGACATGCAGATGAATTTAAACTATTAGCAGTGGCAGGAGGAAAGAATACAGGCAACAGTGTCTCTTCTCTGCCAACAATGTTGGACTCTCCGCATCCGCATCCGCATCCTCATCCGCGCAAGGATGAGGTGCATCCAAGGTGCATCCATCGTTAGGCAGCTGCTTTTGGGATGAGGATACGGCTGAGGATACAGATTCGGTTGGGTTTCTTCATTCAACTTAACCCTGCACAGCGGAAAATGCAGAGGGAATTCATGGTTGGAAATTATTTTCAAGGGTCTTCTATGACATGTGTTCATAAAATATTGAATGTTGTTTAAGAAAAGATAAGATATATCTTTAAATATTCCCTTCGAATTTTATTTTTAGAAAGTTTACATTATATTAATAAATATTATACAAAATAAATTATAAAAACCGCGTACCAAAGGCTAGTTCTTGCCCTAAAAGTCAACCAACAAAATTGTTTAATGATTAAAAATTTCCCTGAGTGCATTAAAGACCCACCTTGCCCTGTTCTCTGCTCTCCCACAAGCGTTCCCTTGGCAATGCTCATCGTAGTCGTCATCGTTCCCATTCGCGTCCTGGTCCTGGTCCTATTTCAGGCCCTGGTTCTGGTTGACATGAACCTGCACATTGTTATAAACGCAATCTTTGCCGCCTCCTCCCTTGGCCTTTGGTTCTGTGTGTCGTGTGAATATAAAAGATGCAAATGTAAAGATATTTTTTCCATTTTGTATTTTGCATTTTCCATTTTGCATTTTGCATTTTCATTTTTAGGCTGGCAGGATTCAGGATTCAGGACTCTGCCGAGTTGAGTTGCGGTGAGTGCAACGTTCTGGGGCAAAAATTGTCGCACAGTTCCCATTCATTGTCTGCGCCTGCATCTGTGTCTGTGTCTGTGCAATATAAATAACTCGGCACGGCTTGTGTGCATATTTTGTATGGTGACACAACTTAAAATAAATACAAAATGTTAGTTAGTTGTTAGTGTTGGCCACCATCATTTGACCAACGGAAGCACACACACCCAATGCAAAATATTTACACAGTTTGTGTTTGCATTTCGTTGGGCATTTTGTATTTATTCTTTGCGAAACAAATCGAGCTCAACTGCCCATATATACTCGTAGTCACACACATATCTTGATCTCGCTTATTCAGCTTGCTTCCATTTAGTATTTAGCATTTTGTGGCTTCTGTTTTTACACAATCAATTCAATTGTTGCCCCGAAAATGGTTCCACAAAATTGTTAATCACTCGGAAGTAGGTGGGGGAAAATCGGATTATTAAATGGAAATACTATAATCATAATTTTCAAAAATGTTTTAAATAATAACTAATATAGCAATAGGTAAGCAGGTAATAGGAAGTTCTTTAAAAGTATTTTTGGAAATTATTCAACTTTGAGTAGAACCCTTAAAATAAAAATAATACAAGGTGGCAAGAATCGATTCTTTTTCACTCCTAAAACTTACCACATGGGAATCCCCATTAAAATTCAGCATATCTTAGGGCTAATATTTAAATAAATAATAGTCAGTCTAAAGGCGCTACTTACCTGCCATGGCCATAGTTTTTTTTAAGCCTAAATATTGATACTAAGCATTCTATATTTTCATATGCATTTCTCTTTATTTATTTTCCATTTTTTTGTTTTGTATTCTCTCATTTTTTTGGGGGGATTTTTGTCACGTTTGCGCGGGTTTTTCTTTGTTTTTCTTTTTGAATATTCAGTTGTATAATAAACAGATTTTACAGTACAAACATATGCCTTGTTCGCTCGTTTCTTATGTACATAAACACAAATTCCAACTAAATGCTATTATCTTGATGTTCAAACATATTGTATGTATTTTTGCTTTTCTGTTTTTTTTTTGGGGGGGCTTACATCTTGAAATTGTTGGATATTCTCATGTTGTAGGTTGTGGCATTATGCATATGTAGTTGTCAAATATTTGTATCCTTCGTTTAATTGGTTTATCTTTGTATGGCTGTAGCGTAGACATTGAATGCTTTTACGATTTGAATGGGAGATTCTGTACTTAGAGTTCCTTAGTATTTTCACTATAGTTTAGTCTGTTATTTTAGCCAGTGTCTTTTGAACAACTCTTGGGTTTCCATCTATATATATATATACATATATATGGGTATATATATGCATTTGTTGCTTACACGTCTAGATTAAACGTAACTTTGATTTGCTAGGCGTTCGCCACCACGAAAAAAAAAGTATTCCCTATAATTAACTTTATCCTTTACGTGTATCTTCATTATATATTTAAAATGTACTGTTCCTCGCCCATTTATCCCCTGCTTCCCCTTCTCCGGTACGTATATGAGTCAGAGTACATCTGAGTAGTTAGCTTTCGAAGAACCATTTCCTTTGCCCTTTATTTTTGTATTATTATCTGTATTTATTTTCGGTCTGTTCACACTGGGGAGCGGCGTTTTGGATATGTGGATTATACATATAGATATATGCAAGGATATTACTGATATGAACACTCATACGCACACTCATGCACACACCTCCTTCCGGTTTTTAACTCTGTTTATTTTCGCCTTTTTGATATTTTCTTTTGCTTGTTTTCGTTTTGTTTTGTTTGGCACACTTATTTCTGCTTTCTGCGATTTACAATACATGTATATATTTATTTAAATGTGGAATTGAGCTGAACAACACGCACACCTTTTGGGCAACACACTTATTTCATATACAGGACAATCGGTGATTTCCTAGAGGGTGGTGGGTGTGTGGAAATAGAGTTTCCTTTAAATCAAAGAAAGGTAAAATGGAAAAGGTTGTCAATGTCAGTGATTTATGTCGAAGAATTGAGCATCAAATTGAATTTATTTTAATCTGAATAATTTTTGTATGAATATCTTGGAAATATATTAAGTTTTTCAACGTTTTTAATAAAGAAGTCAATTATTTCCAGCTTTACTTAACTTCCCACAGATTTTAAGAACTAAAATTGTAATGAAAATAAATTCTATTAAATTATTTCATGCAATAATCTTTATTCTATAACAATTTATTTAAAGATTCAAGCCTTAAGAATCCACTCCTTTCCCCCCTCACACACCCACCCTCTTGTATAAGCGAAAGAATCTCTGCAAAGATTCGCGAGTTGGCTTAAATCTAGGGTCCGCATTTAGTCTTTTGAGCCATGGAGCGAAGGAGACAACAAAGGGGTCCAAAAATAGAACCATTTACCATTTAATCAACAACGAAACTCTCTCCGGATCACCCAGGGTGTAAATATATACAGTTGACGGTTAGCAAAGATCGTCTAAACGTGTTCTTTATCTCTTTAAAGGTGTCATTTATCGTTTATCGTTTATCCTTTTATTTTTGCCACAAATTCCTTTCTCTTTGAGCAGGCCTTACGCATTATATACAGAACTCTGGATTAAACACCTAATGTATATATATAAATAGTTTATGAGTATTTCTTCCAGAAACAAACCCAACGATTAATGCCAGAACCAAACACAAGTCAATGAAAACTAAAACCTGACTTAGCCGTAGGACAATTAGATCAATATTTCTGTGTATATTGATCGGTATCGGTATCATTATAATTATCGTATTGTTTTTAGTACGCATATATGTATGCCTGGGTTGTATATATTTCCGGTTTATATATCTATATATATATATATGTATATCTTTCTGTAGTCATACTTGGTTTACTTTTCGAGTAGCTAAAGCCATTCAAAGAACCGAACACCATTTAATATCGTTTGCTGGGGGTTTTCTTTTCTTTTCTGTTTTTATTTCTCTTTTTCCTTTTTTTTCAATTCATTTTCCACTAACGAGGTAACATTTAAACGCATTTTCTTTTCCACTTAACTACGACACTTTAGTTTATCCGCTCCTCCGCTTCGTCCTTTTGATTTAATATGCATTCAATTAGCCCAGAGTCGCCCCCCTTTGCGTTGCTTATCCTTTGGCAATTAGCCCTCGTAAAAGATGATTAGCTGATGGGGCGGAAATCATCGTCATCCCCCATTGATTAATGCTCTCCCTTTCCGGGACACTCACTCACACACACACACCCAGACATACACACTCACTCACAGACACAACAAAGGATGGCTGGGCCTTTGCATCATAATCGTGCTTGTATAATTACAATTGAATTAAGCTATAATAATTGTATAATAATAATAATAATAATAAGCTTACTTAGCTGCGGCTCCCCTCTCCCACAGCTTTCGTCGCCAATTGCTCCTATTATTATTAAACCCCGCTGATCTTTCCCAAAGTTCCGGCTTCATATCGAAGCTCATCATTGCCTTGACTGCTCCTCCTTCTCCTCCTTGGTGCTTCATCCATTGTCTGTCCCGGTGGGCAACGGCGGCCTTTGTGTGGCCAGGGGCCATTGTTGGCGTCGCCGTCGCCATCGTCGTCGTTAATAACACCAACAGAAAGGCTAATAGAAACGTTCCGATTAGCCGCATTGTCCCACGGCCGCCTTGGACAGACGAGGCTCCTCCGCCGCCTGTAGCTCCGCGCTCCTGCTCCGGATTCCTGTCCTTGTAGAGCCTGCCGTTCTGGTTGCGTGACCCGTCCTCGTGGCGTGTCTCCTTCAGCACCACCTCGTTTTTCTGCTGCCACGGAATAAGAGAGGGAGTGTGTTGGCATACATATACAAACGGGTATATATAGACATGACATTTATGGTTTTATTTAACAAATATAGAAACTATAAATACACATGTTAAGGGATCAATGGGGGGTCCTGGACTCACCGATACGTCGTTGTTCTCGTCGTCGCTCTTCTTCTTTCCGGGTCTCTCCATTTCTGGGAATATTTAACAAATGGGATTCCAAGGGGTTATTTTTGGGACATATCTAAATTACATATATTCCATACTTTATATTACATAATGTTAATAATTATACAATATTATTGCAAAGGCTTCTCTAAAAATTCCCAATTCCCATGAGCGATCATAATAATCCGATGTGATGTATCACGTTCGGTATCATTCGCAAATATAAAATAAAAATATAAAATAAAAATAAATCCCAATAAAAGTGACAAAGAGGAGAAACGAAATAAGTACCCCCCAAAAAAGGAGATGAAGATGGAATGACAACTCTCTTTCTCTCTGACTTTCTATCTTTCTCTGCCAATTTCTCTATAACTCACTATCCCTAAACTAAAAGCTAAGTTATTGATTGAGAGCATTAGCTGCTAAGGCCTTCCTCTCGTCTGGGTATTTACAAATTTACATGTTTAGGTATTAACATATTGAACTTAAAGACGACATTTTGTTTATGCGATTGGTTTTGTGGAAGAAGGAGAGGATTTTGTTGGCTTGGCTAGGATTTTAATTGGATTTTCTTGGAAATGTGTGTTTCGTTATTCCTTTTGTCACTTTTCTTTAGGATTGGAGGAGGGTTACATGATTTTTGAATTTTGGGGAATTAATTCGTTAATAAATAACCCCCTTATTTAGTTTTCGTTTTGGGGACTTATTTCATTGGGAACTTATTTGCAACACCTTGGTTCGATATATCAAACAGAAGGTGAACCAGTAGTCCTGGTATCGCTCCGTTTAAAGATCAGTTTACCTTTACTGAGTCTCGAGCGTAGACTTAAGAGGACTAAGGCATGCACCCAGTAGGTTATTGATATAAATAAAATAAACCTACCATATAGCCGAATGGTGCCCTCGGTGTCCCCGATGCTGTTCTTGGAGATGCACTTGTAGCCGCCAAAGTCGCTCGACTGCAGCCGCTTGATGTGCAGCACCATCTCGATGGCGTACATGTTGTTCTCCTTCTCGGTGAGTCCGTAACGATCGCCGGCAATAATCATTTCGCCTGCAGAAGACCGGGAAGAGGAACGGAAATCGAGATGAGCGACGCTAAAAATGGGAAATGTTCCGTTGCTGATGTGGCGAGATGAGGCTGGGGTGGGGCTGGGTGGTGTTTAGTGGAGAGGAGAGAGGAGCGGGGACTCAGAGGAGTGGGGAATGAATGGTGTGTGTGGCAGGGAGTTGGTGTGGTCTCGAGGTGTGAATGAAGTCATGAATACGAAGCAGGGAGACAGGCCAAATGAGCTTGAGTTACGTGAGGAGAAAGGCGGAGAAGGGCAGCGCGGGAGGGCACGAAGGAAGAGACTCCTGCCTCGGGGGATCGGGGTGGTCGGGAGGCCATCGATGATGACATTTCTGGCATGGCCGCCGCCAAGCGTTCCACGTTTTCGCTGTGGCTCCTGTCACGTTTGCAATATACGTCAAATGCACTTGACAAAAGAGTCTCCAGTTCCAGCTTCCAGCTTCGGTGCTCCTCTCCTCCCCCCTGGTTTTCCACGCTTTCCCTCGCTTATTTTTTTTTTTTCTTTGACCCCCGCCAGTGCCCTCCCGCCTTTCAGCCCGTGTCGAGGGTTGGGGGGACAACAAAAATATTTGAGCTTCGAACACGAACCAAATAAAGACAAATTGCGGCATTGAAAGGTTTATAAAGTTTCAACGAGTCCGAGTTGCAACTCGAGCCAGATGCTAAATGAAAAATTCAATTCGTGGCCACTCCCCCGCTTTTGGGTTACTCCGAAACTGCACAGAGAGAGAAGCAGGGTGATTTCTGCATAATAACAAGCTGGTTATTTAATTTCTAGCAAAGCAAAACATACGAAATAATTAGAATTACTACAAATTAATTTATGTCTTCATTCCATTGAATTTTGTTCACTATAAAAAATGTAAAATATATCTACAATTGTGCATCTAAAAAATGATTTAATTCAATGAAAATAAGAAACTAAAGAAATTACACTTTCTCTGTGCAGTTCGCTTTGCTTCCCAGGTCCTGCGGACTTACCATTGGTTTTGAATTAACCAAACATTCAATAAAAAAATCATTCAATCATTTGTCAAATTCAAAAATGATAAATCATCAAATCGATTCTTACAAAATTTGGTTACTTTTCGCTTTGTGCCATTTCCGGTTAAGAATATCCGACTAACTATAATGTAAAATATTGAATTGGAAAATAAAAATATCAAAATGTATATACCTTTAAAGCTTTATTAATCAGCGGAGCTCCACAAATCTCTGGTGATGTGAAATCCCATAAAAGGCCGCCAATAAGTATGCAATGCACTTTATTCCATCATTTGGGGGTTCAAGAAATTTTGCGGTTGGTATATTTGCCAAAAAAATAAAAAAGAATTTCCCGAGGCATACTTTTAGACACTTTTTCAAGGGTCTTTCAATCATTAGAGATTTATGTGACTCCACTGAAAGGTTACTTTCTTTAAGGGGTAACGCTACTGTAAAAGCCCGAAAAACTCTGGCGTTTCTTTAAACAAATATTCGAATTTTATGAGGAAGCCTGGTGTATCTAAGTATTTACAATGTGAAAATGCGAAATAAGTGCTTTACGGATGCAAAATATATAAATCAAGCAAATAAGAAAGCTAAAGTAACTAAATAGATGGAAAATCAAATAATTAATTAATAAATCGATTAAAATCGAAATCGATAGCTATTCAGATTTCAAAACTTAAATATTACCAGACTAAGTCATAAAGCTCAAATTTATAAAGAAAATTATACAATTTAAAAAATGCAATTCGATAAATAAAAAGTTTAAAAAAGCTAAGTGCATGATGCAGTTATTAGTGGTAATTGCTCTATGGGTTACTGCTTTCGGAACCAAGGACTAACTAGTGGTAGTATTTCTCGTAGACTCTACAGTGGTGTTGCCCCTTAAATAAAAATACATCGAATTCAGCATTACGAAAGTGTAGAACATTTTTAGTTTAACTGATAAACAAACAATCGATAATCGATAGTTGATAATTTTATTGAATTTTGTATTTTGTATATTTTTAAGGGCAAATGAAAAGTTTGGCCAATTGCAAGCTACGTACAAAGAATAAAAGTCAATAAAAAAAATGTTCTCAGTGTGATTTTATAGTTTTTTTTTCGCTATTTTTTTTTTTACTATTCTTGTTTTTTTCTTAGCGACTTACCATTCTCGCGCTGCCAGTAATTGATGGCCTTCGGCGATGCCTCGACATTGCAAATTAATGTGACATCCGTGAGGACCGGGGCGCCGACCAATTGATTTGGCACTTGGACCAGCGGATGAACTGCGGGGATGAAGAGGGGCGAGGCAGAGAGTGGGTTAAATTGTTAAGCCATCAGTGACCTTGTGTAAGCCAGACCCCCCACCCGCTGCGGACTAGACTGGCAATTAAGCTGCGACGCCACAAGGGACCAAAGTCAAACTTCAAACCCTTTTATTCCGCTGCTGGATTCCGGATTTCGGATTTTAGATTTCGGGATTCCAGCTGTGATTCGCCATGTTCTTTCCTCTTTTCCCCCATTTTTTTCCTTTCTTGTTTTTTCTTCACTCTCTTCGTTAATGGCAGCGGCAACAGCAACAACAACAACTGATACGATTTTAATTGAAAATGAATTATTTTGTTGTTAGAGTGAGCAGCCGAACCAGCAGCAGCAGCAGCAGCAGCAATCCTGGCCAGCAATCAGGGACCCCAGTGGTCAGTCGGTGGCAAATAAAACGAGCATGCAATCTCCAGCGTTTTTTTTTCCTAGATTTTCCCTCGATTTTCCCCGAACCATTTTCCTTCCGGAGGGAACTGGGAATTGGCTGGCTCGGCCGGAGCAATGATGATGATCCCCGAACGGTTTAATGATTCCTCTATTCAAATCGATGGCCGCCGAGGAAGCAAAGCAGCTCGTTAAGGACCACTGCCTTTGATCTTTCTGTATATTATATATATATATATATCAGGGAACTGATTTAAATACGGTTTTTATTGGAAGAAAAAAATATATAATTTTTTAGAGTATCATTTTTTTTTTTTGAATTATTTCCTACACTAGGCATATTTATGAGTAATCATAATTTCAGCTGGCAAAAGAAGCTTACAGTTTTTAAATTCTACAAAATTTACCTCAAGAAGTCCTGGAATTTTGGAATTATAATATTTTTAATACTCTCTATAACCTTTCAACCTGCTAAAGAGCATTTCTTCTTCGTTCAGAATTTTTCTTATAATTCATTGCCTTTGCCTTGCCGTTGCCCTGTGGAGATTTCCATGTTGTTCGTGTCGTGTTGAGATTTTTTCATTCGTTTTTTCTTGGCTTCCATTTTTTTTCCTTGGTTTTTTTTAAACTTTTTTTTTGCTTTTGTTTAAGTTTCCTCTTTGTTTTTTGTGTGTGTGCATTTTTCGCCCTTGTCTTTGACGTTGTCTTGAGGCCGCCCCGGGGAGTGAAGTTGGAAATGCGAAGGACCAAAGGACCGCAGGCCATAGCCACTGACCATCATTGTTTTTTGGCTTTTCAACTTTGCTTTCCCATCTGCCCTTTCCATCTCCCCCCTTGCCCCTGTTCAGCCACCGGTTTGCACCCTTTTCCGCCTGGAGCTGCATTCAAGCGTTCATTATTGGTCAATTTATTGGATTTGTGCATGCCGCTCTCGACTCCTATGGCCGTGTCCAGCTGGGATATATCCTGGCTCCTGCCCAGCGCAGCATATGTCATGTGTTGTCCGCCAAAAAGTCCCCCGCCCCTGCACCCAGTCTCCCTTCTCCACCCCGCCTGTTTTTACATCGAAAATTCAATTTGTCCTAATAGAGTTTTGGCAGCAGGCAGCAGCTGCTCCGCACACTGGCTGACCTTTAAAAGCCCCGATAGTTGTCAGGTCGTAATGAGTGGATTTAACATTTTACGGATCAGTTAAAGTAATAAAAGAAAGAAAAATTGAAAGCTGTATAGATTTATATAGATTTTAGAGCTGAGAATTGCTTTGAACTTATGGTTAAGTGAGGTTTTTGTAGACTTTTTAAGACCCTTTTGTATTAAATACTTTAACATAGATTCTTAAGTTTTCTATGCCTTCAAGCCAGTCTAAATATTTAGGGAAAGATTTCTTAAACTCAGAACTCTCATATTTTTAAATCTCCTATAATTTTACTTTGTAAAATGAATAAAATTAATTAAAACAGACTTCCTAATGTGCCAAATTGTTTTTATTTTTGATGCATTTCAAAGTAGTTCCCATATTCCCCTTTCTTGAGCGGCTCTCAGAGTCTAACCCGACCCTTCGGTGGAGCTAGACGTGCCGGTAGTCTCGGTGGAGCTCTCACTGCTGGCCTCCGTTGAGGAGCTCACGGAGGAGTCGGTGGAGGAGCTGGTGCCGGCGCTGCTGTCGGTGGAGCTGCTGTCGGTGGTGGAGCTGACAGCGGCACTGCTCTCGGTGGTGAACCAGCAAGGTCTTGGGCCACGTGGACGACGTGGTGGTGGAGGAGGTGGTCTTCCCCAACCGCCACGGCCACCACGACCGCCGCCGCCGTAGAAGTCACGTGGTGGTCCAGGTGGTCCTCGATTAAATCCTCTTCCGCCGCCGCCGCCGCCACCTCGTCTGCTACTGAAGCCCAGGCTACGTCCACCGCCGCCGCCGCCACCTCGTCCGCCACGACCGCCACGACCACGTCCTCCGCCGCCTTGGGCCACAGCCATTGCCACCAGGGCCAGGAGTAAAATTGCAATGTAGACACGCATTTTCGAGGTATTAGCTCCAGTCGCAACTGATTTTGATAGCCGATATGTGGCCACTTTTATACCCGAAAAGACACCAGATTCCCCAAAAAAAAAGAATCCCCTGTGACGTTAGAAACCGATATTTGCTTAGCTGGATTCTCCGAGAAAGAATGAAGAGCGAAGAATGGGAGAGTCTCCCTGAAATTCTAGCGATTCTTCGCCGGGCTTCTTGTGGCAACAGCTGGCTTGTGTTGACATTGTTTTCTATTTCCATCTCGAGTTGGATAGGTTTTGTGGCCCACAAGATGGCCGGAAGCAGGTTGATCTGGGGCAGGGGGCAGATTAGCTGGCATCTACGCAGAATCTGCATATGATTAATCCGGCGGAAGGCAAACAGAAGGCGGCTTTGTTTGAGTTAAACAAAAAAGTGTGAATTTTTAACTGAATTGTCAACAAAAATGTTGTTTGTTTAATTCTTGTTTTCTCTTTTTTTTATTATTATTAAATTTAGCAAAAATAGAGAGAATGTTTTAAAGTAATTTTAAAATATAAATAAAATAAAACATCGTCAAAATTGGGAAAATTAGAAAACGAGTTTTGAATGCAGAATTGTGTTCCTTTAAAAACCAAGCAGACTGAAATTGGTTGAGTTAAATCCAAGTTATCATCAAGAAACCATTGATGAAGTTTGCGATTTTTTAGCCAAAAATGTGACCAATTTTTTGAAAATTTTGTTGTTGTGGATTTATCTGTAGCATAGCCAGACTTTTCCCTCCGATATACATAGTACATATAATTGCTGAACCCCTCTTTAAGCCCATAAACAAGTCTGCAATGCCAAGGCCAAAACACGACTGATAGCGCCACGGATTTGGCAGCCACTTAACGTAAACACCCGTCGAACAGCCGAGAAGCCACTTAATTTTCTGATTAGAATCAATCAAGGGGGAAAAGTGAAAAGCGTGGCGAAAGCAGGGATTTTCCGCTTTTCGCATATATGGATTTTTCTGGCAGAAATGGAAATGAAACGACAAAGGACAAAGGGGAAGGGGAAAACGACAGGGAAAACGAAAAGAAAAGCGAATTTGTGGCATAGATAAAATAAAATAAAAATGAAAATTAATTTTTGCGGCACACAGACACATACACACGGCGAATCAACAGGATGTGCCGAGTGTGTGTGTGTGTGCCACATTTTCACGACCGTGTCAATATAATTTCGAGATAAGATCTCTCTTCTAGCTTTTCCAGCTTTTCCAGCTCTCCCAGCTCCTCCCTTTCTTGCTTTTCCGCCCCTAGTTCTGTGTGTTTTCCCCCTGATTTTTGCAGCTCCTCGCCGCTTCTCGCCAAATTGTCGTCGTTTGAACTTTTGCCCCTTTTGGAAAATTTCATTAACTTTGATGCGGGAAGGTAAACCAGTGGCGGAGCTGTAAAAAGGGGGGCAAAAATCTAACAATTACCCCACACACACACATCCTCGTGTGTGTGGTGTGTGTAAGAAGCACCTCTTGCTTTAAAGTTTTACTGCAAGAACGTGACGTTGCGTTGCCCTTTTGCAGTTTGGAAAAACTCTGGTGGAAAAAGCGGAAAAACCATCCCTAATGCATTTGGAAAGTTGTGCCACGTGAAGGAAGCTGCCGGATATCGAAACGGAAGCACTTGCACTGCGTTATTGCTGCGGTTCTGTTCCTGTTCCTGTTTCCGCAGAACTCGGAGAGAGAGAGAGAAAAAAATAGAGGAAGCTAACTCCCAACTCCTGGCCCTGCACGCACATCACATCACATCCGAGCCGGGCTATAAGTTACCATTATGATTATTATGCGGCATTAGCCGCCGTCGCCTCCCCCAAAGCTGCCATAAATCAGGCCATTTTCTTGGCCAACAGAAGCAGCCAGCGAAGCCAAAGCAGCAGCAGGTGGCGTCTGCCATTTATCAAGCATCCTGGGTATATATTGCACATAGCATATATGTAAGTTCGATGGGTACTCACAGTGCACCTGTAGCTTCATCCGCTTGCTCACCGTCGGCGGTACTCCGTTGGAGGCGATGCACAGGTAGGCGCCCATTTCCGATCGCGTGACCTTTGACAGCACCAGCATTTCGCCCTCAACGTACTGGGCTGGAAATCAAAGGGGAAATCGGTATAAATATATATATAATATATGTGCATATATGACAGACAGGATGCGGTGAGCCAGTCAGCTCTCAGAGAGCTCAGCTCAAAAATATAATATTAAAACCATGTCAGTCAGTAAGGGGTTACAAGCAATAAGTGTGCCGCTTACCCTTGGTCTTCTGATGGTTCCCATTCCGGGCAATGATCTCCCTCCCATCCTCGCGTCGCCATGTGATCTTGGGCTTGGGATGACCGCGGGCACGGCACACCAGCTTGGCAGAGCCGCCCTCGGGCACCATCATGTCCCCAGAGGTCTCCTCGTTGATGATGTCCGGCGGAATGACCACCTCCAAGGTGGCAGTCTGCAAAATTGAAATGGTATTACAAAAAAATATAAATACAAATAAATATTATTACTTAATTTGAAATACATTTTATAATGGATTTTAGTTGCTCTTTTCCGCAATTGGTTGTCTCATTAAAACGAGCCTTTCGATTTGCAGCAGACACGCCTCCAAATCCTGGGCCTTTTTAGCCCCCTTTATGTATATTTTCAGTGGCCTTTTTTTGTAACCAGTTTTTTTATTCCCCCTTTTTTTTAAACATTTGTTTCATTCTGCGGTTGTTGGGCTGCTGCTACCAGCAACAATAACCGAATTGCTGCTATCATTGTCGTTGTCGTTGTCATTGTCATTGTTTCCACTGCAGTTGACAGTTGTGTCATAAAATAAAGTTGACGTCACAGGGAAAAGAGAGAGCAGAAAAAAAAAAATAACCCCAAAAAATAGGAGGAAGGGGAGAGGCAGGAGTAGGAGGAACTGGAGGCGAAGGAAAAACCCCAAACGAGCCAAGCGCGAAATTTATACGACTGACGCAGAGGGGGCAGGGGAAAAAGGCAACAGAAAAAGAAGGCTTGAATGCCGGGAAAGCCGGGAAAGCTGGAGAAATGTCAAGCCTGTTTGCTTTTTATTTGTCTCATATTTGCTTTTCACTCAATTCGCTTTGTTAGGTTGATTTTATTACAAGATGGGTGGACCGCCCCATCGCCCCACGTCCTTGCAGCATAAATGAAATGAAATTGAAAACGCAATCGTTTTCCACATGTCGCGGGGGAATGGCATGGAAAAGCGCGCCAAGGGGAAATGGGAAAAGCGCAGGGGCGCTGAATTCAAAAAAAAAAAAAGGAAAAAGTGAATTCAACTCGACGCGTCGCTCGACTCGAGTAACAGCAAACGTCACATGAGACGCCTACGAGCGCATAGGAAAATTCCAGAGCACCGTGCCCCGGAAAACACACACACACCCCACACCCCACACACACACAAACACCTCCTCACCCGTTGCCACATAAGCGTCCTTTGATGACGTCAACATTGCAACGGCGCACAATGTTTGTTATTTATTTTTGTCATTAAAGCGCTTCATTGTTTATATATCGTGTTTAAATGTCGCCACCCTCACAGTCGCCCAGGAAAAATAAAAAAAAAGAAGGAGGACTACGCGCCAGGACATGCACAAAGGACGAACAAATAGCAGAGGCCAAGGAGGGAGCTCCGTTCAGACATTCCCGGAATAATTTCATTATGCCCATACCCTCCTCGAAGCGCCGGCTTTGCGATGCCTTTCGGCTGAAAGTCGATAACTTGGATGCTTTGTTAGCTTCTAGGAATTAAGACACGCACTGTGGGTCCCCTTGCGTTATTTTCCTGTCAAAAATCATCCGATTTCTTTATAATTACACAAACATACAAAATAATTATTACAAAATATTAAATAATATTATTTTAATACAATTTTTTTAAGCTAACTGGCTTTTCAGCCGCAATACAGTTCTGAACAACGCATGTTTATTCGTAGTAAGACCTTTAGCTTTAGGCAGTGTTGGACAAGCGCCTTTTCGTGCCGATAGATCGCTTCCCCACACTAGAACGTTCTTTACATTTTTCTTGACAGCCTCTGCACTTCACTTCAATTTTAAGCAAACCGAAGCACGAGTGTGATACCAAGGCGACGAACAAAAACTTAAAAAACCGTAAACCGTTTTAGACCTGAAAAATCTACAACTACAACAGTAAGTGTATAACTTTTCCATCACTTCCTTAGGCCTAAGCTGTGCGCAGAAGCAGCGGCTTTAAAAAAAAATAAGGAAACTAGCATTTTAGGTTAATTTGCACACACACGAGTTTTTTCTTTTTGCATTTTCTGCTTTGATTTCAATATTTCCTGCTTGTTAGATATATATTTTCGATCCCTGAGAGAGTGATTCAGACTCACACAGACACACACAACTAGGACGCATTGAAATCGACGCACTCACCTGCATTTTCATGGGATCCGTGTTGACCTGACACATGTATTTGCCGGAATCCTCCATTTTGACGCTGCGAATGTTGAGTGTCCATGTGTTGTAGTCGTTGTGCTGCACCGTTAATCGATCATTGTTGGTTATCACGTGCTCGTGTATGGCCAGGATTGCCTTGGCATCGGCCTTAATCCAGGCGACCTGATGGTGCGGATGCGGGCGGATTCGAGGAGGTGGCAAGTGGACAATGGCGTGGATGTGCAAGTGGAAATGGAAATGGAGTGGGGATAAAGGGATGACCATTTTTGTTGTTGTTGAGTTGATGACAGCACCGTTTTGCGAGTGTGTCGTATGAGTGTGCGTCCGTTTGTGCCAGTGTGTGTGTGTGTGTGTGCATGGGTGTTGATGAAGACAACGGTTGGCCGTTGTTGCATGTCAAAGTGTTGTTGTTTATGGGCGAGTGTGTTTGTGCGTCCAGGATACGCCGTGTACGTGTGCGTCAGTGTCCGGCAGATGTTTGGAAATTGCAGTTTGATAACCGGCCACAGTTCGCAAAAGTTTCAGTGTCGTCATCGTCATCGCCATCGTCGTCGTCGTCGTCGTCATATTTAGTTAATGTCATTATTGGCAACATTCGCGCATTGTCATAGTTTCAGTTGTTGTTGAATGTTTGGAGTTGAGCAATTTCCGCAATTAAGAGAAATCGATACTCAAATGAATAGGTGGTAATTAAGTTATAGATGATGATAGTAGTGTCGTAGTTAACGGGGTTTAAGTAATTTTATTGCAGTTCCCACAGTTCGTAGTTGATATTTGCGAATTGTTGAGAATTTAGTTTTATATTTCGCGGAAAAATAGGTATAGCATTACGTTTTAGAGGGTAATTAGGTATTGGTATATTGGTGAAGTGCGGTGGAGTGGCATTTTGCGGTTGGGCAAGGGGATACCCAAGGGTGTCGTTATCGGTGACATTGACAATGGTTTTGAATCGTTTGTTGTTGTATTTTGTTGGTGTATTGTTATTAGGGGATAGTTGTGGTATTGTTGTTGTTGGGATTATCGGATGTCAGCGCAATTTGACGCCATTTCCATTTTCCCCAGCAGCAGCAGCAGTAAGTTTTTGCAAGTTCGGGGTTTCGGTTTTTTGTTTTTGGTCCATTTTTGTTTTTTTTTTTTTTTTTGCGGTTTGCCATTGAGTGCAGATTGTTAGAGTCCCAGTCGGTGTTGTTGTTGTTGGTGTTGTTGTTATGGTCGGTGGATATGAAAAGGGATATTTCAAGTGCAATTAGTGGAATTGGGTTTGCGGTTTTCGGTTTTCAGCGTCCATCGTTGGCCATTTGGCGAATGGTTTGGTTTTTCGTTTTATTTTAAATTTTGTTGTGTTGTGTGTGGTATTAAGTTGTAGTTTGTGTGATTTTGTGGTGGTGTGTGGTGTGTGTGAAGAAGAAACATTCAACAATTAGTTAACATTTTTCGCTTATGCATCCGCTTCGTATTTCTTATGCATTTCTATATTTTCTTTATTCTTTTTGCCTTGTATTTTTTTTCTTAATTTTTTTGTTCTTTTTTTTTTGTTGGGGTAACCAAAGAGTAAAGATAAAACAAACGGACATACAAGGATATGCCGCTCACATGTGCAACACACACACATACAGAGACATATAGACAGATACAGAGACAGAGACCGAGATGTACATATATACGTATATATATATATATGTATATATGTATATACGGAAAGGAAACGAAAGGAAAGGAAACAGAAGAGTCATGAATAATGGGTGCAGTTGGCGGTGCGTTGTGAAGCGGCTAATCAGTTGGCATTAACATCGCATGCACAATTAGAAAAAAGAGTGGATTAACGTTGGGACCAAAGGCGGGGGGATCTCGGTTGGGTTGGGGTGCTGAGAGGGGCTCTGAAAGGGATATGCAAAGCAGCAGGCAAAATGCTGCAACACTAACTATCCAGTCCTATCCTATGCTAACCTTTCCTATCCCCAGTAATCCCCAGCCCCCAGCTACACTCCCAGCCCCATTTCCATTTCCATTGCCATCCTCCACTCCGCCTAGTTTTAATTAACATTATGATGTGCCGACTGAGCGCAGTCTACGGGCTTTAGCTAATAGGCTTAAGCGGCTTTTGTGCGGACCGACAGGGGTTTTGCAATCGGGCAAGTGAAACGACGGATGTGGAACGGGGAATTGTGGCAAAGGAACAGAGATAAACTTGTACTGATTGCTAGCAAAAAAAAAAAAAAAAAAGGAAAGGGAATTATTATATTTTGCATATGCGAAAAGGTATAAATTTAACCTTATTTACAAACTGATACTTATAATTCCCAAGTCACCTTTGGAGGTATTTACTTGTACAGTTTTGGGTTGAAAGGTTCCCTATTAAGCAATTGTTACAATAACTATAATATTAATATGTAATATTCATTTTATTATTTTAATATGTATATGTAGTTAAACAGAAATGTACATTTTTGATTTAAAACTAAAACCCCTATTAATTCCTCCTATTTATTTTATAAAAGCACTGTAAAATGTTTTAGTGCATAAATCCGTTTCCTCCTGTCAACATCATATTCTCGCGAATGCTAAGCCCACTCTAGAAATCCTGGCAAACGGATTCAGGCTACGGCTTTAGCTCCTAGTTGACGATTGATATAACGTTCGACTCTGGCAAAAAGTGCGAGAATGTGGCCATTAGTCCATTGTTATCTGTCCACCCGACAGCTGTTCCTAAAGCGAGACCCTTGTCCTGGCTCCGCTTCAATCCAATAAGCAGGAATGCCAATACAGCTGAGCGCCTCTCCCCCTAACCCCCTGAGTTTTTTATGCGAGCGTGTCAATAGCGGAGGAGGTGGTGCAGGAGGAGGAGCAGCAGCAGGAGGAGGAGCAGTAGGAGGAGGTTCGGCTCCGAGTGGGGGCTACGAGTAAATAAATACCCTTGGACGGCAGGACGAACGTTTGATGTTGCAGCGCGGCAGGACTGGCGCTTTATTTATTTACTCAATAAAGCAAATTTATTGGATAATGCATGGGGATGGCTGGGGCTATCTGGGGATCTCCTCGGGATGCTGAAATTCGAACAAAAGGCTCAAACGAATTGTGAGGAAAATCGGGGCAAACACAAAGAGGAGGAAAAATACAAAATACAAAACGGAGAGTGGGTTGTGGGGGAGAATGGATTGTAAAAAATTTTCAAATGTAAATGCAAATAAAGCGAGCAAATGTCATAAAGTAAGTCTACAGTTTTACACACAGCACTACTCTACATGGACAATACGACTACATAAAGCACACGAACACACACACACACACACACACACACACACTGTCGGTGACACACACAGACATATACCTTATATATAGTACGTATATATATATAGTAAAGTATATATACAAATAGACGTACGAAAATGGTGCAAAGTTTGTTTCGGTTTGAACTCGGTGCGCTTGAATTTATTTTATTAATATTCCTCTGTATTTTACCAACCAAAAATATAAACAGTAAAAGTGGGCCAAAAAACGAAATATAAAAATGAAAAAAGAAGAAGGGAATACGAACCAAAAAAAGGGGGTACAGAGACAGGGACATCGAGAGAGGGGGAACTGAAATGGAAACAATGCAAGGATATTGCTGGTGCCTGGCCTCATTGTTCGCATTGTTGCCGGGGCCCGGGCATCATCCTTGTTAAACAAATGGACGACGGGCCGCAAAAGTCGCGACTCGCAAATTCATCCAAACATTCGCTGCAAAAGAAATCTTTAATTATGCAGAACCGGCGAGGAGCTGAGTGGATTGCATCGCATTGTATTCAAATGCATAAAAATAAAAGAAATACAGAAATCGATGGTATATGCCCATATAATACCCCTTATCATATATATATAATAATGTATTAATACAGGAGTTACTTCCTTAGCTAAAATACCTACAAAAAAATTTTTTAAATGATATAAATCTCTTATAAACCCACTGAACTCAGCCCGAGCTTAGCCCAAGCATCTTAAACTCTACCTACTTAGTTACTAAACTTTAATAGACTTTCATATTTCATATCATAGTTGATATTTAACTATAGGGTATTCCATATTCTCTGCCATTTCCCAGACTCTTTGATGTTAGTCATCATTGTCCCTGGCATCGCGGCAACGCAATTTATTTTATTATGTTCACAATAATTTATATGTATTTATTTATTGTTTAAATAACACGAGGACAAGAGGAGGGGCCAGGCCACACTACTCTGTCTCTTCTGCTGCTGTTTGGTTTGGTTGTTTTTGTTTGATTGAAACATCGAAGGATTTATATGAAATGGCGTTTTTATTTATGATGCCATTTCGTTGATTAACACTCTTTGACGGGCAATGCCAGCAGCAGCAGCAGCAGCAGGAGAAGCAGGGGAAGAGGAATTTACCCCTTTCTAGGAATTAAAAAGAAATATGAACCTCCTTTTCTGTATACTACAAGTGTTTAAGAGCAGTAATTATTGTGACTCGATATACCCAAATTAAAGGATACATCAGCACTGAATAAAATCAACCAAAATTTGCAATGAAAGGTATTCAGCAGGAATGCGCATTTAAAGGTGTTCTCAACAAAATTCTTGGACAGCAACAGGTGTGATCGATACGTTGTTTATGGAATTTATAAAGTTTAAAGTATTTGAAGATTTAAAGAGGTGTTTTAAAACTAGTTTAGTCTGTAAGGCGGCCTTGAAAGGGAAGTTACTCTTTGCCCCGCAGGCGAGTCGATATAAACTCTTACTTTCAGCTTCCTAAAGTCTCAAGCTGTCGAGGAAAGGCAATGGCTTATGATATGTAAATACTAGTTAGCATTGTAATTATTATAACCTTATCTGGGCATGCAAATGAACAGTTAGAGCCCTAGGCCAGGTCTATTATAACCGATTATAGACGCTTTCATAAATAATCCCCCCGAATCCCATGTTGATCGCTTAGAACGAGTAGTGACTTTCGCGGCGTTGGGAATGGAATAACCACGGCTTTAAAGGGATTAAATTCATGCTGATACAATGACTTAATTTGTTTTCATTGTTTACGCGATGTGGCTTCATATCGAGGGCCATTCCCCGCCCACTCCCACTCCCACTCCCTCCGCAGAATAATAGCTATTTTACATTTATTATTGTTGTATTCGTTTTTTGTGTATTACGTTTTTAACGATTGCCGGCCGATTGTTTATTGTTGTTAACAACAATCGCTTACAGAGGGCATTTCATTTTATATTATTTGTTGTTGTTGTTGTTTTTGTATGAGCTGCGTTGCTCTTTTATCGCTTAAAAGTCTCTGGCACAATGCCCCGGACTGCCCCCAGTCGCTTTGTGAGTGTTATAAATTAAATGCGAGTGCTAATAATAAAATAATGCGATGATAAAAACAATAAGCTATGCATTTTTCGGTCTCGATTTCGCATCGCACAAATTGTGCGTTGTTTATTTAAATTTATTTTGATGCCACACAACTCGTTTCGATTCGATTCGATATTCGATGCGATATATATGGTATATATACCATATATATATTCCTGCAGCTCGGTGCTATTATTATTTTGCCTCGCTCTGGTGTTATTGTTGGCGGTCCCTTTTGTTTTAGTTTCATTGGTGGTGCATTGGTGCGTTTAATATGCAGAGTGCTCTATATACACGTTATATATATAGTATATCTTATGTGCATGGCTATTTATCGTAAATCGTAAATCGTAAATATTGTATGATACTATGGCTGTTTATACTGGTAGTTAACTATGGAGTATACGGATACGGGAATAGGTGCGCTTAAGGGTTACATAATTGCGATAATTGTGGTGCAGTTTGGAACACGTTATTGTTATTGGTGCCTTTTAGTTGGAAA
The DNA here is from genome assembly GCA_018903765.1 of Drosophila aff. chauvacae BK-2020. NCBI lineage: Eukaryota > Metazoa > Arthropoda > Insecta > Diptera > Drosophilidae > Drosophila > Drosophila aff. chauvacae BK-2020. The sequence goes on along the minus strand of JAEIGO010000395.1, from coordinate 393,376 downwards.
ATTCATTTAAAATTGTAGTATAAAGTTATTTAGAACAATTGTGCACTTGAAATGGCAAATGAAACGAAGGAGAACGTAACTAAAAAAAAAAAAAGGAACGGAAACGGAAACGAAAGAGTCAACGAAAACGAAAACGATAACGGAAACGGAGAGAATATCGAGTAAATAGTTGAGAATTCGAACGCTGCACTTGAAACCGATACATACCTTGGCTGGCTGGGCTGTCGCACCGTCACCACTCACCCGATGACCCCCAAGGTTGTTCACCACGCACGTGAAGGTCGCGTCCCGACCTTGGGCAATGGTCACGTTCTCCAGCGGCACCACGAAGTCCGGCTCGAAGGCGGCCACTACGGAAGGGTTTTGTTTGGTAACGGTAACGGTAAGATCTTCATTTCAATTGATATTTCCATGAAGAAGAGACATTTATTGAACAATTAACACAATTTCGAACAAATATACATATGGCTATGGTGGCTGTGAGTGTTTTTCATGTTGTGGGGTGGTTGTGTCGAAGGAAGTTCACCCGAAATAATGAAATATTTTTAGAGCTACATTTCCCCCCCCACCCCCAGTGTGTGCGTATGCGTGTGTGTATTTTTGGACAGTGTAGAGCGAGCGGCCTGTTAACGATTGGCAAATCAATAAGGTCAAGCTGAACGAACCGCTCGGATCGATAACGATAGCGCGCCATCGATCTAAGCGGGCAAATCAAGCAAGCATATAACGCAGGGCCGGCCTATCGGTGTATCGATCTGCAGCGATCACCAATAGCCGCGACTCTCGATAGTAGTGTGTTATCGTGGGTTATCGATAATGGGTTAAAGCGAAGCAGAAACGTTTATCGGCATTTGCCCAACGCTTCAGCGCCAGAGCTCGATTAGTTTATATATATATATATATTATTATATATATTATATATAATATTCGTCGGACACTTACCAATGCAGTTGCAGAGGAGCAGGAGTACCAGCAATTGCCAGCGAACGGCACTGGCACTTCCGTTTCCGGTTGTGGTTCCACTGCCGCTTCCGGTCTCACCAGCCGCCGCTGCCTCAAGGTGCGCCAGCTTGCGACGATTGGCTAACTGCTTCGGATTCAGAATAAAACGGGTACTGAATCGGCGCTGATCCTTCAGTAGTCGGCTATAACTTTCGGCTATGTCGGCGATCCGCTCGCCGCTCTCCTTGACCAGAATGTTCATCATAAGAATGTCCCAGCTTCGATTGGCATGACGTTAGGCGTACTGACTGGGCTTCTTAGATGTGCTGGAAAAAATATACAAATAACAATTTCAACTTGATCAATTATAATAATTATAATAATTTTATAAAGTTAACTATTTAAATCATTTCTTTCTTAGAAGCTCGAAAATGTCTTCCGATTATAATCTCTCCAAAGTTCTGCTGGAATTTGTTGAGGGCATGAAAAAGGTGATCCTTGACTTGGAAGCGCTCATTGAAAATCATCATCCGGTCTGTAGCGAGTCTTTCGGCTCCTATTTGAAAGAGAACAAGGATCCGGCTCAGCAGGATAAGACTGAGAAGGATAAAACTGAGAAGGATAACACTGAGCTGGAAAATACTGAGCAGGATACCACTGAGCTCGCAAATGATTCACAGGCAGATTCACAGGCAGATTCCAAGGAGAACCGAAAGCGCCCTTGCCCAAAGGAATAAATTACCAGAAGCAGGGAGTGGATCAAGGATAAAGGTGTGCTTCAACTTTAGATATTTACCATACTATTTATTATTTTAATTTCCACCAGTCTCCCTTTGCCTGACAAGGAAGAAACAAGAAAAAAGGTGAACATCTCAATGAAATGCTATTGAAAAACACGCTCTATCGAAGCTGCTATCAACACAGGATTCAAAATGATCACATATAATTATTTACACACACTTCATGCATACAATTAATAAATTTACATATTAAAATAATTATTTTCAAGTAAGTTGGTTTAAATAACCCAGGTAAGTACCTTGAAGTAGGTCATAGGAGGTGTAAAACCCATATCAATGGCCTTAAATTAGCTGTCCACCAGCAACTCTCCCTTTATTTGTATTTTTTCAAGGCATTACTTATCTTTGCCTGCTCGTAATTCTCTCCTTAATTTGTCGAAATAAATAATCTAAGCATAAGATACATAGTGCAGTGTTTGCGCGGTATCTTGTATCGCGTAGCTGCAATATCTATTGACAGAGCGACAGAGCGAGGGAGAGATAGTCGGGACAACAGGGCTCAGTATCCAAGACTCGGGAGCGGGCAGGGAGCCAAGCCAGAAACTGACTGGGACTCGGCTCGCCTTTGTTTGGCGACGACAACATTTTTATTGCCACCCCAAGGAGGAGCCAAGTGAGAAGGATCAGGAAAAGGCAAAGACTACTACTACTACACAAGGCAAAAAAGCAAAGAACTTTCACTAAAATTTTACTAAATTATAAAGAACGTATTTATTTATATTCTTCTATTATACAATTTCATACAAGAGAAGCAGATTATTTTAACTAAGGAAACTGCCTGAGATTTTCCATTGTGTAGCTGCATTCAGGACGGCATAGTCCAGGATACGAAGCCCGCACGTGCCGCTATTTACATTTGCACGTAATAAATTCACAGAGCCAAGGAGACGAGTCGCAGGACGACTAGGACTCGCAACAGGAAATGTGGCGGAAGTGCATATGCCGGCTGTCGTTTGCCCTAGTCCCTGTCCCAGTCCCAGTCCCTGTCCCTGTCCTCTCTGTGTGTGTGTCCTTCGACTTGGACCAACGTGTTGCATTCGGCACCGTCTTCCATTTCTTTCGTCCTCCATACACATATTTACATTGACGAAATTTAATGAGCTCACAAAAGCCGGGCCCCAAATATTTGAGTTGGATCGAAGCCGGGCGGCTGGCACATTAGTGTGTGAGGGAAGGAAATGGAGATGGAGAAGGAGGAGGAGGACAACATGGACATGGACGTGGATGTGGACGTGTGTGCCAGGCGTTTTATTAGATACGTGTTCTATCTGTCCGTGTCCTGGCTCTCTCGTACTCGGTACTCGGTACTTGGTGCCCATTCTTAGGTCCTTTTTCTGCACCACCACCATCAGCCCTCACCCCTTGACAATGCGGGCGTCTTTTGTGCACTTTCCGCCTGCCGTTCCAGTTTCGTGGCTTAGATCTGGGCCTCAGATTTCGTGTCCAGGACCCCATTTAAACAGGGGTTACGTATACTCAAAGCAGGCACAAAAAATAAAGATTGCAACTCTTAAAATTCGATTTATGTAAATATTCAACTTGACTTTGTATTGCTTACTCGTTAATCAATTATTTGTTTGCATTCAATTTGTCTTATAAAATCAATGCATTCTCTATTTAAAACATCCAATTAAATGTCACAATATTTTTAAAGTAGAACTTGTGTATAGAATGAATATCCTGTGAATATTCTTATTTGTAACAAGCAAGGAGTGAGGTAAAATCCATTTCTCCTTTTCCGCAAACACATATTGGTCTATACGGAGTTGGTGGAACCAATTTTGGTGGCTTTAAAAAACAAAAAAGGCAGTGCATTTACCCTTCGTTGCATTCTTGGCTGGACAAATTAAATTACCGATGATAATATTATATTGATTTTGACCCCCGCACACACAGTGGCAGCATCAGCAGCAGCAGCAGCAGCAGCAGCAGCAGCATGAATATGGTTAAAAATTACTTTGTAACCCGGCCAAATTGACGGCTCATGCAGGTGAAATTTTATTAGGGTCAGGTGGTGGAGGTGGAGCCGGACCAGGAGCTGGAGCATCCTGGTCCAATCTGAAATTCCAGCCCTTTCGGGGCTCTGGCTTTTAATTGAAACAAAGTGCCATATCTGAAACTCAATATTAGAGTAAATATTGCCGGTCGCCTCGCTCCCCAGTCGGCGTTTGTACTCAGATTGAAATAATATTCGAGGGACAGAGGGAGTACAGAGCGGCACTGGGAGCCTGTTATCCTGGCTGCAGGCCCTTGGCCGCCGAGCTGGCTTAATATAATTTCTGATTGTGCAAAACGGTGAGCGGAAATTTGCTGGCATTTAATTGTTTTGCCTGCTGCTTAAGTGGCATTCCCCCGTTGCACATACACACATCCCCTCCCTCCCTCTCTCTCTCTCTCGCTTCCTAACTAGGTAAGTTTGTTACCCAAAATATTTAGCCCTGTCTTGCCCTGTTTTCCCACAGCTTTTCTTCGGCTGGAACTTTAAGTAAATCAGTTTCTGGGCCATGGCGGGGAAGAAAATGCCTGTGCTCTGGGCTGCTGACATTTAAAATCACACACTTGGGAATGCACGAAGGGAATAGGGCCAAGTTTTGCCTCGAAAGTAAACAGAATTAAACACACAGACACACACACACAGAGTGTGAAAATGGGCAAGGGGAAAATGACAACTGGCCATTGACTGGCCCATGGAACGTGCTCATTTCCCCCAGCCTCCGGCTTTGGCTGCGGACCTTCCCCCACCATCCTGCTCCCTTTCCCTGTACATTTCTGGTCAATGTGTGGTCGTTGTCATGGTCAGCAAAACTTACTTCTCGCGGCGCCACCGAACGAACCTGCCAGATTTTGGGGGCGTGTGGACTGTCCACTGGACGTGGTCATTTGTAGCCTGGTCGGGTCTCTGGCAGTACAACAGCTATAACTATATTTGCTTACACACATATGAAATAGGAATAACTGGGCCGGGGGGCCTTCGGTTTACAATCACAACTAGTTGGTACCTCAATATGGTATTTACTTAGGCGTTAATTTAATTAGAATTTAATTGAAATTGATGAAAAAAGAAAAGGCGGCTGGCACCCAGATCCTGTTAAGAGTTTCTATGGTTAAGCACTGCCTTCTTTATCAGTATACAGTAATGATCAGGACTAGGAATGTATATCAATAGGAAAAGTCCTATATGATGTGATCAAAAAGTATATTATATCAAAAATGATTGCCTTTCAAGACTAAAATATTGATGAAATGAATATATAGAACCTCAATTTCATTTATTAAAACTGTATTGCTTAGCTAGATTTGTGTATTTATAATGAGCATCTAAATCTTGGCATTACTCTCTTAAATAACAAGTTAAATTATAAATTATAAATTATTTAATATTAACAATAATAATATAACGAATCGAAAATTCCCTCTGTTATGAAATCAGAAATCACAGCCACAATTCCTCCACACTCGCCTACAAAATTTAGATACCTCGCACAAGAATGCACTAAACCTTTTCACTTGACCCGCCGCCGCCCCTGTGTTCCTTCGACGCCCCCCCTGGCCTGGTGGGGCTTCCGACTCCGCCCCTGGAATGGGACTTTAGTGCTGATGCGACAGATTTCCGAGACACTGTGGACATGTGGCAAAGTGTAAATGAGCAGTCCCGGCCAGAGATTCTCGCCTCGTGTGGCCGGCGGCGCAATTGTCACACTAGGAGCCCCTCCCACCACCTCATTCCTCCCCTCCCCACCGCTCCCCATCCAATTCTCGCAATGTCACGCCCCTGGTAGCTAGGAAATATGCAGGAAAATGCGGAGTGAGTGTCAACTTGGTCCAGCAGAAAAAATGCCAGCTCGTGTCATATTTTTATTTGCTCACTGGCCCAGCTTTTCCTCCCTCAACCTACTGACAACTGCTGACCTTCCATCCCCCCGCCTATGCCACGCCCCCAGGCAACACCCAAACACCGGCCACCGCCCATCGCCCACCACGCCTTGCGGTCTAATTGAGCGCTTTGACTTTGGCTTTGGCTTTGGCTTTGGCTCCACCAACCTGACCTGGCGGCCATTGAGCCGGCCAAAGGGGGCTTCGGGGGTGGGGCAAGGACACTGAGAGAAATAATTATTTACGCAGAATGAATCCCAGAGAAAGCTATAACAAATGATGATAAATTTAACATATAATTCAATTATATTAATTAATTCAATTAAAATGTATAAACCCAAGCAGAGCCACTAAATGTGTTTTCTATTTCTAGTTTCTAGTTTCCCAAATTTTTCTCTTCGTGTTTGGGGCTTGTCGCTGGCAGGACAATTGTCGTATTGGCCTGATCCTTAGTTATGCTGCGAGTGTGTGTGCGCACTCGAGTGGAAAAGTGCCTCGCTATGAAATACGAATAAAAAATAGGCGGGGAAAACGAAGACCAAGGATTTGCTAACGGTATTGGAAAGCGGAAGAGAAAACACTTGAGAACTCAAGTGTTTCAAGTTCCTCAGCAAATCTTCTTAATTGAGCCAAGGTAAGCTCGTGTCTCTCAATGGAATCTCTATTTCCTTTACTTTAAGGGAAATAAGTGTTCTATAAACGGCTGCAGAGGGAATTAATTAAATTTAAAGTGTTTAAAAAATGCTAAAGTTTCTTTAATAATTATAAATGAAGGTACCAAATAGGTAACTCTAAACAAAGTCGAATTTTGCGCTGAAAACGCTTACAGTTTGACCGATTTTCGTGGGAAATTCAAGGCCGGCACAATGTATCCAAGTACTCCTTGAAAATTCGAAGAAAAATATCAGAGCTGCACCGCTTCTAACGTCAAGCCCATTTGTGTTGTCCTCAGTCTAGATCCCAGCTTGGATCAGTCTCGTGTTGGATTGCCTACAGTGTAGACCTAATTTCCAGTTTCTCTCTTCTCTCGTATTGTGAAAATTTGTTTTTTAAAAATGTGCTTGAAATTTTTTGTCTCGATAACCGGTCTGGTGATGGCCAGCATTCTGCTGGCCAGCATTACGGATGCATCGTCGGATCACGATGGCAACAAGTCCTTCTGCATGCCGAACAAGCAGAAGGCCAACTGGGTGGCCGCCAAGACGGCGGCCACGGTTGCCAAGCCGGCCGTGGGGGGTGCCCCCCAAGCGGTTGTCGGGAAGACCGGGAAGGCCGGTCAGCTGCAGGACCAGCAGGACCTGCAGGATCTGAAGGACCAGCAAGAGCTATCGCACCAAATTCAGGAGGCATCTCAAGATGCGATTGAGGTTATGGGCCGTAAGATCCATGAATTGGAGACTCTAATCCATCTTCTGGCCAAGAATCAAGAGGCCATCGAGGAGGGGGAACGTGCCGCAGCCCTCACCATGTGCGCCATCAACCGCGTTGTGTGGATGCGCAAGGTGACCAGCCATGGCCTGCAAAATATGATTCGCATGTACATGAAGTGGCACGGTACCGAGGCCGATCTCAACTACCTTGCGGCCTTCGCTCTGAACGAGGAGGCGGAGAAGACCAAGCTCCTGGGGGCCGCCTTTCTTCGTTTGGAGAACCTGAAGAAGAGCATTAAGCATGCCCAGGGGGAGCTCAAGAGCATCCGCCAGAGCGCCAGGAAGGCCAACAATGCCGCCGAGGAGGCTCGTCAGAAGATCGTCTTGCTGCGCCACATGGCTCCGATGATTAAAATGCTCAACCACGAGAATCTCCGGGTTGTGAAGGAATTCATCGTTCAGCATCAGCATGCAGCAAAGCGCCGTTCTTCTTAAATTCTTATTAATTTCTTGCGTTTGTTAATATTTTCAACATTATGTAATTCGTGAATTTGGACTGGGCAGACACGACACTGACAAGCTACATTAAAACTCTATATACACATACATAATACACCGAAAATGGAAAAGAGCTTTTTTATTTCTAGTTTGGCGTCGTTAAAAATCAACATTGCGCAGTCGTGCAATGCCAAAACTGTAATCGATAATCGATTTATCGAACGAAAGCAAAGCTGATCGCTTCCATCTCTAAGAACATAAGAGCTTGCAAAAGACTAAAGAAATCTTTAATACGGAAAACCTCTTGAACTTGCGAGTTTCCAAAAGACATAGATTCCCGCGGGATGGAGGCGCTGATACCCCTTGGACATCTCTTTATATCGTGAGAAACCCCTTGTCACAGCTACAGTCTGACCACGCTTCCCCGCAGAGCCTGGACATCAGCTACTCTGCCTCTGTTCCGGCTGTCCCCAATCCTCCTGCCCTGCTCCTCAGTCCACAATCCACAATCCGCAATCCGCTCGATCCGTAATCCGTAATAAGCTCTATCAATAGCCGGGGCCAAGTCAATAAGCGACCAAGCAGACAGCGGGCTCGGTTACAGGGCGAAGGCAATTGCCGTCAAGTGCCAAATAAAGGCATAACTCCGGCAGTGGGGGCTCACGACAGGACATCCGAGGACCGACTTGGTCCTCAAAAAGGATATGGAGAGGGAGCCGCAGGTCGGGAGCCAACTGAAGGCATAAAGATTGAAACTTGTAAATGGGCAAATAAAATGGAAATGAATATAATAAAGTCTCCGACGCGAAGAGCCTTCCGCTTTCGGTCCTTTCGTCTTGAGTCCTTCGTTCCCTCGGTTTTTATCCTTGGACCCTTAACTCCCGGCTGCCGCAGCCTAAGTGAAAAGCTGACAAGCAGCTTACGTAAATAATGTCAACGCAACAATAAAAATAATAAACGAATTAGCTGCTTATTCAAGGGTCATGACCCGAGGAAAGGACCAGCGGTAAGACACAGCACAGGGGTGCTGCGAGTGCCCAGGAGCAGTGCTGTCGACGTGGCAAAGGACTTGAGGAAAATATGAAAATATTATACTTTGTTCTTAGGTTTATTATTGTATTAAAAGTACGCGAATCTTTTACTTTGGATCTTTGATTTATAAGGATAATATATTACAAGGACATTCTAAAGTATACTCTTACGTTTAAGTTTATGCCCATATAAAGGATGGAATTTTCTCCTAGTTTTAAATATTTCGATTTAGTCAACTTATAAATAAAAAATACATATATATCATGATCTAACAACAACCTATTCTTTCCAAGGACTCGATGATGGGGAAAAGAAAAAGGACAAATTGCCAGCACTGCCGTGGAGCGGAACAAGGACGCAAAAAGGCAAATCCCCCCCCAGAACAAACATTCAAATTGACTTTGCGACTCCGAGAGAACGCTTGTTGGGTTTACAATTTCAAAGGGCAACCCCCGGACGCGGCAGGACTCGGTCAGGACTCCCCGACATTTGCAACTCTAGTCTATTTGTCTGCGCTGGATGGCAATGGCAAATGGTAAATGGTAAATGCTAAATGCAAAATGGTGGCGGGGCACAAGGACGTTAAGATGTTTATGGCTTGTCAAGGATTATTGTTATCACCAGCTAGCCAGGTATGCAAACAAACGACTTTCCCGACCGAGCACAAGCTGCTTTTCCCGGCTTTCCACGCTCAGCGTCATGTAATTGCCGTGTAACAGAGAGATGGCAGCCCAAACCCAAACCCAAAACCCACAACCCGAGACCCGCAGACAGATAGACCGACCTCAGACGCAGTGACGCCGAGACGAGGGCGGGACGGGGGACTGGCCAAGGGCCTGTCTGACCGGAGCCACAGCTTCAGTTTTAATCTTTGGCCCAAGTGACACAGGCCAGCCAGAGCCAGAGACTGCCCCCCCCAAAAAAAAAAAGCAACCAAAAACCATGGAAAATGTAAAATGTTATTAGAGCTGCGAAAAGATGCTGCCACAAAAGTTGAAAGGTATCCTGGGTTCCTTTTCCAATTGATTTATGTAATTAAGGAGTAGAATTAAGGATTCATATTAGGGCTTTGCTGGTTAACCAATTTAATTTCTTGTAATTGTTTAAGAACTTCTTTATTATTATTTTATTATTAATTAAATAAATACTCTTCTCTTTAGTTACAGGGTACGCCCTGGCCTTATCTGTGTACGCAGGAAATGGGATTTATGAGCAGCACACACTTGGCTACACTTTTCCCCATTTTCGGTTTCCGTTTGGAGAATAGAAGAAGAAGCCAGAGACAGAGACAGAAGCAAGTCAGAGGAAGAGGAGCAGGAGCAGGACGAGGACTAGGAACAGGACCAGAGACAGGAGCCGGAGGAGCAGCAGCAGCCCGCGCAGGAGACGGAACAGATGGAGCCAGCCAAGAGCTGGATTTGGAGCCGAAAGCAGGAACTGCTGGCGAGTCATGAACTGTGACAAAAGGATTACCAGGGAGTTACTTGCGACGCGTTGCAGTTTATAGGCTAAATGAGATTCATTTGGAGATTAAGCTGGGATGGCCACAATGGACCTTCCTCCTCCTGCTCCTGCTCCTCCGCTGTCACATGTCCTGTCTGCAGCCGTGTGCCTTTCAATTCATTTGGTCGCCTGTCGATTCGGTCGACGTGCAAATTTATTAGATTAACAGCAAATATCAAATAGGAAATTAACTGTCGTCTGGACACGCCAGCTGGGGCAGGGCAGGGTAGGGTAGGGCGTTCACCTGGCTGGTTATCCACCTGTCCGCAGCAAACACACACACACACACACACACACCTGTCACTTTGCGGTTGACGTCTGTCTGTCTGCCGTCTGTCTCTGGGTTTCAGGCTTTCTTTTATTTTGTAGTTGCCTTTCGCTGACATGCAGAAATCTGTTGCCGGGTTTTCGGCTCCAAAATGAATGTTTATTGTGGGGGGAAATATTAGAGTTGACAAAAAGTTGAGCTTTAATTAATAAGCAACCAACGTAAAAAATATATTTTAAAAAGTTAAATACCAATCATTAATTCTTCTTTCAGGGGCTTACTTACCATAGTCAAGCCCTTGCATTGTATTATTTCCTTTGATTGTATTCCAAAACCAACTTATTCTTTAAACATTTGATTTAGGGATGGCAGACTGCCTTTGTCGGATGACAGGATGCGGAGTCCCCAACAATTTGCTGGCATTCAAGTCCATCAACCAGAATATGCCAGCAGCAGGAGCAGCACCAGGGAGCTGCCCAGCTCCCAGGAGCAGAAGCAGAAGCAGAAGCTATGGTCCAACACCATACATATTGCCGTGTGTGTGGCGGCGGTGACAAGTGCCAGGACCAGCTAGGATCCAGCAGGGGTCAACCGAGGGGCAAACACTTGGGGCATGCGGATATGTATTAAATGCTACAAATAGCTGAGTCCCATTCAATGCAGGGGGCAAGGGCTGAGGTCAACTCGACGACAAATGGCAAGCAAAACATGACTCGCTGACTTGTTGCTATGTGGATAAAGGTGCACTGAGCGAAATGGTCAGCCCAAGGTCAGGAGATTCTATAATTGTAGCTGTGAGTACCAAATGAATATATTTTGATTTTGAAGTTAATTACTATTTTACTATTTTGATTTTGAATTTAATTACTATTTTAAGCTAGTTATTTCTTAGTTGCTTAATTTATATTTTTATTTATATTTTAATTTATTTCTCTCTCTGTAGCAGCCTGTGTGTGCGTGTGTGTGCTGTGCAATGCAATGAGTCAACGTCGCAAGGACACATCCTTTTTCGTGTTGGAGAACGAAAACGACTATTGGCCAAGGGGAAAGCTGGGTGAGAGGGGCCTCAACAAACCTCAAACGAAAGCAAAGTTTGCTATATGCAGAATGTGTGTGCGAAATGTGTGTGTGGTCCGGAGGGGGGCTGCGTTTTAGGGGGCCTGCTTGTCCCGATTTTGTCAGTTGAAAAGGGTTCAGACAAATTTTTAAATTAATGACAAAACGAGGCAGCACCGCGAGACAAAAATGGTGCCGGGGGAAAATGGCAAGAATTTCGTTTTTGCACCGCACTTTTGTTTGCCAATGGAAAATCGTTTTAATTAAATTTCGTGGCCAGTTGGCAATAACAACAACAGCAACAACAACAACAACAGCAGCAATGGAAACAACAATAATAAACAACAACAGCAATGAACTTGCATTTGCCAACAGAATTTACACCATATTACGAGAACTGGCATTTATAAACACCAACACCAACGGAGGAAAGCCAAATGAAAATGGAAAATGGAAAATGTAATGGCCAATTGATTGCGAGCCCTCATTTCGCCATAAATACCTGAGATCGATCAAAGGCCTTACTTCATTCAGGCAAACATTCTATATTTAAACGATTTTCTGAGGGAAAATCTTTTGAAAATTAAGGAAAGAGTTGCAAATGGAATATGGAAGCTGTGCTTGAGTCTTTAAACTAGCGGGAAAGAGTTAAAAATAATTAATAATCGAGGGTAGTATTATAGAGAAAACTCTACTCATTGATTAAGGGAACTAGTGAAGACTTTTCTCATTTTTCAGATAAGTAAATGAGTAATTCTAGCTTTTGTGGAGTTTGTATTTATATTTATTTACCACGCTCATATAAGATAATATAAAATTATATATATTAAAACATAAGTATTATATTATAATAAAAAGTATTGATTATTTTGTAGGGAAGTATTTATTATTTTGTAGGGAAGTCAGTACTAATATTTTATATTGAATATTTCATTTGAAATCCATTTAATTCAAGATATCTCTGGTTTATTGACCAACAGGTAGCTGGCCATAACAATAATAAACCCAAAGCCAATTTTAAAATATTTCATATATGTACAACAATTGCATAATTCAATTTCTCCTAGTACCCATTATTCCCTTTTAATTCCAGCTCTCCTGCAGAAGTCAGCCACCTCGGCCGGAAGTCAGTAAGTTGAAATATTAATATTGATTCAATCTTGGTTAAATTATGCCAAATGCTAAGCTCTCTCTCCGCCAGGCTGCACAAATATTTGCGGGAAAGTGTGAAATATCATGGGGATAACCGGGTCTAACCATAACAGCCCGTAGGCTTATATCGTTTGCCAAGAAGCCACAAGCCGAGTGCGGCTTAAAGCTCTGCCGGCTGCGGCTCAGTTCAAGGAGGTACTTGCCAGAGATATTAAATACATATAAACACACAAGCACCGCACACACAGGACACCCAGGACACACACACCGTGTGTCTTTAATAGAGTTAATATGCGTGCATTAAGTTGTTCGCTGTCTTGTTCGCCCTCGCCTTTTATTGTTGATATTCAAATGCATATTTGTGTCGACATTTTTGGCGGAGTCAAATCACCATTCAAGCGGTGAGCGGCCCCGAAATAAAGTTCCTATCAATACCGGCTCCCAGCTCTCCAGCTCTCCAACTCTCCAACTCCCCTGTGTTTCCCTCGATGCAAATGTTGTGTAAATGATCTGAGCAACTGGCTTATGGCGGCTACACATGCGAGTGGCGCGAAGGTGGCGTGCAAGGACGCCATGGCCGGGGAACAGGACGGCGGAGGGTAACGCACACATATGACAGTTGCGGCTTCGATTGAGTCCTCAAGGTTAGTGGGTAGGTTAGTTACATTCCAGTTACATTCAAAACCCTTCAAGTTTCCTTATTTACCAAAATATCATTTAAACCAAAAAGCACTTTGGGGGTTTAACATTTTTAATTTGAACGCTGTTACAATTTGGATTATTTGTGGGTTGTATAAAATAAACAAAGAACTTTCCATTGGACTCCTTAAAATATATAGGCTGGAATAGCTCGAAGGGTATATAGAAATTGAAACGAACTAGTGAAGGGCTGATCCTGTGATCTGTGATCCTGTGATCCTATGATCCTGTGTATCCCCAGTTGATCCTGTGATGGGTGTGTGCCTGCTGATGTATCCAAAGTACAAGCTGATCCTGTGTGGGTGCGTGTGTCTGCTGATGTCGCTCCTGTGATGGTGGTGTGTGTCTGCTGATGTATTCGAATTCCAACTGCTTTCACGCCCGCCTACTTGGCACGGCCCAACTTCTTCGTCTCCTTGCCCTGGCGCTCCGAAATCGATTGCGAATCTTCTTCCAAGTTGGCATATTTGTAGTTCTTGCGGACGCGTTCTATGGGGATTTCGAAGCGAAACGGCATGATCTTTTGCTTAAACTGGTAGCCCAAAGTAGAGGTGGAACAATCTGGAAGGTTTCAATTAATGACTTCTCCTCGCGGAGGATACTTGACTAAAAACCTACCATCAGTCGACACGGATCTGGTCAGGTGGCCGTAGTAACGTCTTTCACTAGCCACATTAAGCGGCGACATCGGGGTCTCAATCGTGATTTTCCTCCCCCTCTTGGATCGCTTGGGCTTGGAGATGGACATGGACATGGAGATCTCACCCATCTCCAAGTCTTTGGAACCATGGGGAGCCATTCCAGCCTTCTTCTTCCCTCCGCAACAGCGACCGCAGTGAAGGACGAACATCACTATTAAGAAGACCACAGTAAACACGATGGTGGCAGCAACGTAGACCTTTTCGTCCATGTACGGAATCTCCTCGTCTACTTCTCCCGCCTCCCTCCAGAAGGAGATGGAGCGACTACGCTTGCCCGAACGGTAACGTTTGGCCTCCTCCTCGACGGTCTTCACCAGACTCTCCTGGACCTGCAGGATTCCTCCAAGGCCCGGATAGAACCGCTCATCTAACAGGTGCTGCGGCACGAAGTCCTGCATCCACTCGAGCAGCCTGCGGTTGTAAACGGCAGGACTGCGTTCTATTATCGAGTGACAGGCTTTTATAGTTCCAATGAAACGCTTCAGTTCGGTGGCAGCGCGGGGTGAACGGAAGCTGCAGACGATGTTCTCGCGGAAGGGCAGATATATGGTGGTCAAATAGCCATTGGAATCCAGCGGATCCAGCTTTGGCAGCGGCAAGACCATCTGGTCCTGAACTGACTCCGGCGACATGCTACCCAGATCCAACTGATCGCAAATGTTGCTGCCATCGGGGCGCGTGCCGGCCGCCTCGATTTCCAGCCTGACCGGCTCGATCTCGACCTCCTGCAGTTGCGCCGTAACATTCACCAAGGGGGGCAGACGCCAGCCATTGCCGTTGGTATTGAGGACGTCGTGGCACTGCCGCTTGATGTTCACCAAGTGGTCCACGGTGTTGAGGGAGACATGGCCGCCGTAGAAGGAAACCTGGGCCACGGGCATTAGGTAGAAGCGAAAGTATGCGCCCACTGTGTCATAGAAGGCCTGCTCCATCAGGCGTTCTGTCCTCCGGTCCGCCCTGTGGTACATGACCTGGTTGACGGCGTTCCAGTAATGGACCAGCATTAGAGCCATGCGGTTGCTCGATAGATATTTGGGATACACCTTTGGCACCAGCATCTCAAAGCCCTCGCGGGCGCGCAGCAGTGCGATCTCGTCCATGGTGAAGCACTCCTTGCGGGGGCCCTGGAAGAGTGTGGTGCCCAGGAAGAACTTCTCCTCATCACTGTCAGCCAAGCGAAACGGATTAAAGTCCGACTCAGTGGAGTAGGTCTTCGGCCCGGAGCCGGCCTCTTGGTGCAGCTCATCGGTGTGCACTTCCACGGTGGACAAGTCGACGTTGTAGGCGCGGTTACCGTTACCGTCACCGTTTACGTTCACGTTTACGTTACTGTTACCGTCACCGTTTACGTTACCGTCACCGTTTACGTTACCTTCACCGTCACCGTCACCGTTACCGATGGCCAGGAACGGCAGCAGCCACACTAGCAAACACAATTTCATCTTGAATTTTCGAAATTATTTTTTATTTTTAGGCACACACAGCTGTAGCTTTAGCTCCAGTCTCTAGGAATTCTCGGGGACGACTGGCAACTGGGCAGCTGGCACGACTGAGGTGGGTTACAGGTCGAGCACAAGCCTACTTTACCATGGAACTTGAATCTAAATTCTAGAGGCGCCGCCTGCTTCAGAATTCAAATTAAAAGAAAACTCGAGCATGCGAGTTTGCAACTAGTTGTTGCAAATTATTCTCCCTAATCTGCGTGGCATTTTGTTATTGCTGATTGATATGTGAAGCCTTCCTTCCAATTGCTCCAGATTTGCATTATTATTTTTTGCTCAGCTCTCTCGACTACACAATACACGACGTGCTTGTGGAAAAGCCTTATTAATAAGCCAATTAGGAGGCATAATGCAGTTGCAGTTGCAGTTGCAGAAAACTTGTTATGGCAAATAATGCATTAGCTGCCTTTTATTGTTGCTGCCTGCATATCCTGGAGCCCTGCAGTTGTTCAATTCATGTGTGCTTCTCTCTAATTCCCATCCTTTGTCCTCCCCAATCAAGCCATGTGTACCTCCAAATTGTCGAATTGTCTGGCATTACGCATACGCAGCGTGGCTCGCCTGGGAAAATATCCTGCTAAAGTCCTCCCGTTGCAACCCACCTCCTCCGCCTTGCCTCCTCGCAGCAGTATTATTTTTTCACTTACAGTAAATGCAACCATTCGCCACAATTGTTTGTGCAATTTTCTTTTTATGTATGGAAAATGTTTCTTCCTTTATTGTGAGCTGTGCTGCTGCTGTTGCTTCCTTTGTTGCCGCTGCTGGCGACTGGCCTTTGTTCCTGTGTTGTTTGCGGTTGCTTTGTGGGCGATCCCGGCCCCCTCTTAACCCCTCTTAACAGCGCCTCACATGTGTAACCATTTCGCCACTGATGCGTTTTTAATTGTGTTTATTTCCGCTCCGCTGTGACACGTCATTTATAAGCCGGCACGCCCACAAAAAAAGGCCAGGCTTTCCTCTATATTTTTTTGCACAACCAAAAAAAGAGGAAACATCATAAGCCCAGCCGAAAGTAAAGCTTTTCTTATTTTGAATACCATTTCTATTGGTCTTGCAGCTTGCTCTGTGATTTATTCTCTGACATTTTGCATTAAAGGAGTGAAGGCAATCGCGCGTGGATCATCTTTGTGCCGTCGAAAATGTGGATTTTGGGGACAAGAGAGAACCGGAAACGGAACTCGGTCTTGACCGGAAAATATTGCGTGCGAAAATTTCGTTAAATTTCGCTGTAGCCAACCACCAGGGGCCCAGAGCATTGTCCTTTGTTTTCCCCATTTCCTTTGTTGCCGATGCGCCGCTGCGCCACCGCTGCTTCCATAATTACTGTTCGAATTTCCTTTGTTCCGTTCGGTCGGCCGAAAATACAGGGAAGATGGATGCCTTTTAATTGTGATTTTTGGCAATGTACCGCCACCGGAAAATCAAAAATAGCTGCCACATAGGGTACTCCATCCAGCTGTCAGAATGTTATGCTAATTTGTTTTTAAATTCGAATACCAAAACCTCACTGCGTCGTAATGCGGGGGAAATGCAACGTTACACAGGCCCCTGGACATTGGCCGTTCTACAGGTGAGTGAGCTGTGCACGTCATCAGTCATATCGGCTTTCCGAATAATTAGTGCCGATTGAAAGCCCGCGGTAGGCAGGCGGCCGTTAATTTTCCGCAAGTCGCTCGGGGTCCTGCGAATGCGATATGAGAGAGAGAAGGAGCGAGGGTCCTGCCACCGACAGGCGGAAGTATGCACCTGGAGGTGCAGCAAATGCTGGCGGCATGTACACTTACATTTCATTTGCAGGCTTTGGCTGATCCTTAGATGTTACAATTAATTTCAGTTAATTACTTTCTGGTTGGAAATACTCGGGACTTAACCTCCTTTTCATATCCTTAAACACACAATGAACTCGGATGGCTGTTGAACTTTAAAGTCAAAGGGTATTGAGTTGCAATAAATCAGAGTCAAATTAACAACCAATTTCAGTCGATGCTGAATATGAAATTCGAGTGATGTTTCGGTTTATCCAAAATGCGGCCCACAAATGTTGGGGAGGAGGGAACCAGAGGCAGAGCCAGAGCCAGCGAGAAGGAGCATTAGTTGATTAACCAGTCGACGGAGTGGATGCGGGAGTTGTCAAGGAGTCGAGAGCGAGGATTCCGGTGAACCAAGCGAAGCCAAGCCAAGCCAAACCGTAGCGAAGCGAACGGACTCGAATTCCGGAATCCCAAATTAATGCTAATTGAAGTGCATGACTTTTGTTTTGGCTTCAAATGCCCCAACAACTGCCAGGAGTTCAAGGTGCTGCAGGTGAGTTCCACACAGAGAAAATAGCTGTTGAAAATGCCCACTTACTTACGGCTCAAAGGAGATCAAAATTTATAATCTGTTTAGAGGATTTTAGAGGGAAAACAAATGTACAGAAGATATATAATTTCGGAGAAATTTCAGAGATTTTATTTACAAAGAAAAGCCTATCAAAATAATTATTTTACTCTTGTCAAACTATTATTTATTTTTCTGTCGAAAATCAATGAAAAACAGAACGTTCTATAAAACTCTTTATATTCTACATATCTTTCTTAATATCAATTTAAAATATTCTAATATTGCCACTAAAGGATGCTCTTTCCACTAGGCACTCTTGTTAATTGGGACAAAGCATGAACATCCATGTGTGCCATAAGTGGGACCTTCGCTGGAGAGTGAGCTCCTGTTCCTCCCACTGCCCCTGTCCCTGTCCCTGTCATTGGCATTATCCTTGCAAAAATGGCCAGATTCTTTGTCGCCGCAAAAACTCACTCACTTGCCCCTTTGTGCGTCCTGTTTTTTGTGTGCGCACCGTACAGTTCACATTGCGAATTGCACATTGTGCACTGTACATTGTGCACACTTCATTATTTAATATATAAAATGCATCCTCACACGCACGCTGGGTGGAGGAGGCGAGAGGCGAGAGGCGAGAGGCGGGGTCCCACAAAGGAAGACAATTGCTGTGCAAGGCGAGGCGAATGAGTAAAAACGTTATTTAATTAATTAATTTTCATTAAAAACAGGACAAAATGCGACGGCAAATGGGGTGGGATCACGGCAAACGGACCACGGGCCATGGACCATAGCACAGTGCAGGACGATGGGCATTAAAGGACGAGCAGATGCTCCTGCTCCTGTCAGTCTGGCTGTCATTTACAATTTTAATCTCGTTGTGCAGCAGTTTAGCTTAAGTTCGGGGCGACGGACAGGATAATGAGCGGCGCGGCTCGCGCGCTCCAGGATAATGGATCCTGCAGGCAACGGAGCAGGCAGCAGGCAGCAGGTAGATATTATATATCCCTTACTTGCCCCCACCTGTAATTAAACAATCGCGCATGCAGCGAACACTTTACCCGAACCCCAAGCCCCAAGAACTTTGGCCCACGACGAATTTCATGGCTAATAAATCACTTTTAATATTAATAAAACATAAATCACGGCCCACTAAAAACTTGAGGCTGCAGCAGTCTCATATTTGGCGCCCTTTGTTCGATGGCAAAAAAGTTTCAGCCGCCAGCCCCCAAGAAAGGGATGCCAGGAATGTGGATTAGGGGCGGAAGTTGGGTATAACTTAACCCGAAAGTTACACCGAGTTCAGGGAAGATCAGAGCCGTGGCGGAGCCGTGAAGGAGTTCATAAATTGCCAAGGAATCCAAAGCGGCTCTGCTCCATATGAGGTGACGGAAATAAATCAGAAAATGCCATGAGAAATATTGAGGTAAAACGAGTTAGTGGAAAAGGTGATTAAAAATTATAAATATTTTACATCGTAATTGTAATAAATTGAAACATACATTTCAGAGGGGACCTTAATTAGTTCGACGGATAAATTAGGTATTTGAAATGTTGTTTAAGAGATACAGTTTTACTTACAATTGAAGAAGGTGTTAGAAAAAAATAAAAGCCATGAACATATTCTTAAATATGCCATCATAATATTATACAAACAATTGTTAATCTTATATATTTTTTAAATAGATTATAAATCTGAATTACAAAATATAAATTTGATTAAATAACTTGGCAATAGCTTACACCTTTCAAAGTGCAAATTTAAAATTGAAATACATTTAAATATTACAACATAATAAACGAATAATAAATTGTAAATGAAGTATTTTGATAAAAAACTTTATAGTATAACATTTATACACACATTTTAAACGTGTTTTTTTGCGACAAAAATGAACTAAAATTTCACTTTAAATAAAGCCAATGTAATTACATTTTACAATATAATTAATTGAAAATAATATAAATAAATTCATTCCCCTGAAACCAAGGAGAACAATGACCAATTCCGAGAAGCAAAGCAAAGGCCAATATTAACTGCAGGAATAAATGCCCCATTAACCAACGTCAAAGGATAAAATCACAGCACGAAAGGATCTTCGGAGGACAATAAGCCCCTCCAATGAAATGCAATCAACGGGATGAATATTTGAATGAAAGTCCTCATGAATTGGCAAGTGGACAAGGACAGCAACCAGGCGAGAGTGCTGCCAAGATGACCAGCGTGTTTTTTGAAAAGTGTGAAGTGAAGAATATACCTTAATTATACGCCGAGTAATACAATTGACAACAAATGATCAGGGAAAGAAATGGTTAAGTAAAGGCAACAGCTGTTCTATAATTTTTGATAACATCACATTCCTATTATTTTGTCATTTTAATTGAAGGATTTTGGTATTTACCTTTCAACAACGAACTCGAGTCGAGGCGAGACGAGGTTCGGGTCCAAAAACACTGGCTAGCGCACTCGAAAAAAACTTGGAAAACACTCGGGCAGCAAGCACTTGTTTCAAAAACAAAAAAAAACATACAACTATTGTGGTATTCGCTTTATATTTTCTTTGATTCTATATTTGATTTCATTGAATTCTTTTTGCAAGAGTAACAAGAGTAACTATTTGCACTTCGCGCCACTCGCCACTCGGGCAAGGACTCTTCCAGGTCCCGCAGAATTCCAGAATCGTTTCGGAAACTGAGTCCACTTTGGTTGGTTGGCAAAGGCTAAGGATTCGGCTGGGATTCGGTGTGGATCCACTCGACTGAACTGAACCGACGCGCTAGGAAGTTGCCCGAGCACTGAACCTGTCGCGCCAAGCGCCTTTCGCATTGGACCGACCTAGCGCAACGCGCTCGTCCTTCGGCAGCCACGATGTCCTGTGCCATCCTGCCGATGGCCCACTGTCCCGATGTCTCCCGCCATCCCATGTCCCGTTTGTTATCCCACGAGCCCACGCATCCCACGAAGTGGCCCGAAATCAGCCGAATGCCGAATTGCCAGGACAACGATTCGGGCGACGCGTACTTCGTGCTGCTTTAGCCGAGGGTCGGCGAGCAACATGTTGCCAGCAACATTGTCAAGCCTCTGCCAGGACATATCCTGCCAGGACAGGTGTAAAATAAGAACTGCAAGTAGATCTCTAAGCTACAGACAACCATGGATAACAACTATATTTCCAGCACAAATAAGAAGCAAAGGCTGTCTGTCCGAGTTCCTTCAAATCACAACAGCTAAAGGACAATCGAATCGAGGCCATAAGGATGCACTCATCGGTTAATTGAACAGCGCAGCAGCTGCACAGTGCAAGTGCATTCAGCCGGATCATTACCGAGATTAAAATCCAAACGAATTAGCAGGTAAGTGAGCAACTCGATTGGCATTATTCATTTTCCTGGCGAGTGGCTGCGAGTGACGCCACTTCCACTCGCATTTACAAATATTTAACTGGCAGTTCAGTGAACAAATTATTATTATTAATAATTGTAAACCATAACGGAAGCTTTGTTCGGGAAGTCGAGCTTCATACTCCTAATTCTTTCTATGGCAGCTACAAAGGCTTATCGAACGAAGGGATGACGAACGAAGGGATGCTTATATATATTAAAAAGTCCTGAAGAATATTAGAAATTAAGGGCTGTATATATAAACTTAAACTTGAAATTATTTTGGCATAATTCAGTTCTTAGGTTGAGAAATAAAACATACCAAAAATGTTTAATTGATTCTCTTTATTTACCTCTTGAAATGAGCTTGAATTGTTTACCAATTGATTAACCAATTAGTAAACCTGTAAAAGTATTTATTCAGTATTCATTGGAGACCCCTTTCCCCCTCGCTACCAAGGAAAATATAATTAAAATTGCAGCCAGAGCAAAGGGAGCGTTAAATAACTTAAATAACTGCGGCTTTTGCAATCAAAGTCGTAGTCTCTTTGGCTCCTTGGCTTTCCTGGCCGGAAAATTCACTTACCAGACAGGTGCCTAAAGTGCGTTTTCCCCTCCGCTTTTCACGCTTTTCCCCGCACCCACACACACACACACACACACACATCACTTAGGCAAATCAAGGAGACCAATAAAGGCAAAAAGGCGGCAACACTTAGTCAGGCGGTTGGCGATGAGAGCGAGAGTCCTTCTCGCAGGATCTTCTGCTGCTCCGCGGCCCATCATAAGTCGTCGTCCGTGGCATGTGTGGAAAAGCGGGGCGGAAAAGCACTCTTGCGCTTGTTTTAATGAAATTCAATGCGTCGTCGGCAGCGGCGGCGGCGGCGGCGGCGGCAAACCTTTTCACCAAATGAACACGAAAATTCTCATCAATGTCTCGGGTTGGGGGAGTAGCGGGTGCTCTCAGACGGTTTTCGGGGGCTGTTTAGGGCCTGCCTGGTTGGGTTACCATTGCCCCGAAAGTAACCAAAGAAACCCACTTTCATGCTCCATAAGTAAATTCATTTGCCACGCCCCCCCCGGCCCCTTGCCAGCGTGCCCACACCTTGATCTTAATGAAATGTCATCAACTTTGAGGTGTTTATTGCGCTGACAACACACACTCACACTCGGTGGGGCGTGCACTGAGCGAAGAGTCGAGCCACAGAGATGGAGAATTAATGTTTAACCAAGAAAATACATTACACAATATGAAAAAGTGCTACCTAAATTTATTTCAATTTTCGTTTGCAGTTTTTCATGATAATTTCTTAGAAAATTAGCAGTTTTTGGTTTATTTTTTGTTGTAAAGTTTACTTACTTATTTATTTACTTAATGTAACTAAAAAATATATGTTAAAAGTAATTAATTTTTTAGAGCTTGTTTTTTTTTTATGTTTAATCATTATTTGTTATTATATTAAAGGGTTAATTTTTGTAATAAACTTCAGTTGAAACTTTAGTGAACTTGATTTGTTGTTATAGAAATTTACATAGTATTACTTTTTTTTATGTTAAAATAATTGTATTTATTTATTTTTGTTGATTATTGCTAAATTATACACATAAAGTACTTACTTTTTGCTCAGTGTAATATTTTCCAAAGGGGTTTGGGTGGCGGTGGGAAAACCCTTTGAGGAACCAAACCGAGCCCAAAGTAATCTTTGAGTCTTACTGCCAGCCCCCCCCGTTCCCCCTTTCCACCCGGCAGCAGCAGCTTTTCTCCGGAAAATGCTGAAAAGGTGTGCTTGTGTGTGTGTCTGTGTGTGCTGCTAAGCAGGAAGAACATTTTCATGTATCATAAATTGTCTAACACTTAAAAAGTGATTACGTCTGCGTGTTCCCGTGTTCCCGGGACCCGGAACCCCGTAACCCCGGATCCTTTGGCAGGAGCAATCCAATCGAGGACATCAATTTATAGAGTTGCCAACGGAGCTTAGCACTCTAGATAAACAATTTTGTGCAAGTTGTTAACTTTTACGATGACTCATTAATTTTGTAGATTTTCACTGGCAAACGGATCGGCGGCGGGCGAGGCCGAAGGGGGCTTAAGTTTCGGTGTAGTTTCTGCTGAATTGTTGTTTCCCGAAAGTTGTTTGCCGATTTTAATGATGTGACACTAAATACTCGTCGCAATCCCTCAATGCCTTCCCCTCTTTTGCATAACAAAGGACTCGGCAGGACTCTGCATTATCCGCAGGGAGCAGTGCGTGTGCGTGTGCGGGTTGCTCCAAAAACAATAAACATCTCGCATCTGATTGGGACTCGGATACGGATACACGGATTCCGGGGCAGATGACAGCACCTGTCACATAATGAGAGGACACCGGGGACCAAAAGATGAGTGGGTTACGGTCCAGCGAATGGGCCTGAAAGCCAAGGAGTGCCTGGAGTTCCCAGAGTCCTCCGAAATTCCTGACTCATATAAGTCATCAAAGCTGATTCCATACCATAGCACTAGGAATAGACTTCATTGAACACTTGGTATATATATTTTGTGGTCTTCACTTACAGTTTATGTAGTAACTTAAGCAATGCAATTTGCTTACTCAAAGTTTGCATAGAATTTCTCCACTAATGCTTTTTAACTTTCAAGCAAGAACAGATTATATATTTGTATATAATTAATTATTATTTTGTATTCCCATTGCTATTTGGTTGACCGCCGCTGTATTAGCAAAAATAAGCAATACAGAAAGTTTTCATAGTTGCGGTTGGGAGGGACATCGGGTTTCACGCACTGTTCATTATATTCCAACGATTACATTCGGTTTATTGTGGTCCAAAAAATTATATATATTAAGTTTAATGAGTAGGGATTTTGCCACTTTAAATTCCACATACACGCATACAATAGTTTGCAATTAGTTTTTATGTTTTTCACTCAAAACCTCAAAGCGATTTGAGTTTGAAAGGGTTTCTTTGGCCCAATGGGATTTTGGGTTAAAATAGTTAATTAAAAATGGCCGCAAATGAAGCTAATTAACAAAGGTAAATACTTTTAATAAAATAAATGATGATATGACAATCTAGAGATTTAGTTTAAATAAAAAGAACTGAGAAGTTTTAGCTATTTTCTAGGACTCTTGAAACTTTTCCATGTCACTGAAACTCTATAAATAATTTATAGGCAAATGAAGCCCTGAAACCCAACCAAAAATACTGCGAGTCAAAAAATAACTCCAGCCTTAAAGTTATTCTTCTCAAAAGGACACACTTCTTTTCCATTTCGTGAGGTATTTTCCCAGGATTGAGGAGGTGCTGCACCTCAGGTTCTTCTCAATGGCTTCACCTGCTCTCCGACTTTTCCGCACTTTTATTATTATTTTTTTGGTGAGTTATTTTTGTTGTTACTCCCCAACCGATAACCGCGGCATTTCCCGTCTAACAGACAGTGTGAGTGACAGAGGTGTCGACTTTCCCGACTTTTCCGACTTTCGCCGACCTTACCCCCTCAATAATTTGATGTCCGGGAATCAAGGGACCTCGTCTCCTGTTTCCTTTTTCTCGTCCCTTGGCGGTTGGGTGTTCGGTGTTCGGTGTTCGGTCGGAGGCTTTATTGGTGTTGTCGGGCAAATCGCTACAAAATGTAACTACTTAACAGCGACAACATTGGGGCAGCGGTCAGGGGTCAGGGGTCACGAGGGCAGCCGGCAGTGGGCGGAGGTCGGAGTGTAAAGGGGGCGGGGCCTTATGGCCTGGCAAATTAAGGAATTTTCATTGAAAAAAACTTGCCAGTCACGCAACAATCATTTGGCCTGGGCCAACATCAACATCGAATACCGAGGGGCAGCACTGCACGAAAATATGTAAATAAAAAAAATATATCAAACAAAATATGATAATGTGCTTTACAAATTCCAAAAAAATATGTCTAAAAGCATGCATTGCAATGTGTTTAGGTTGCAAAGTTGAAATACATTTGTTCTTTTTGCTGTGTCACATTTTGTAGCTTATTTTTGGATACATTTTTAAGTGTCTTAACAGATTTTGAACCCCTTGTCATATAAATATAAAATTGATAAAGTAATTATAATGGAAACCACATGAGTAATTTTATTATTAAAGTATAACTAACGATTCATTTGATACTTTTTCATTTAATATTGCATTCTATTTTGATCAAAGCAAATATGTTTTTGTGGCAGAAGGTTTAGCTAGCTTATTTCAAATCCAATTCACTCATCTACATTTTTTTGCTGTGCACCCTTTAAGTCCCTCTCCCCCCTGGTTGGCACCCCTGCTCTGGCCCAGAGCCATGGCCTGTCCATCAATGGAAATATGTGGCGGACCCCCTTTTCCGCCAGCCCATACTTTATTATTTCTTATTGAATAATTATGGGTCATTTGTGAGCGGTGACGTTGGGGGCGTGTCGGCAGCTGCAGCAGCAGCAAGGGGCGTGGAGAATGGGGGTTGTGCCCCAGCAGTCCCCCCAGCCGCCCCCCTGTCGCTTCACGTGCTTATCTCGTTTCCGCCGCTTCATTTAAAAGTTAATGACTGCTTTTAATGCCAGGGAATCGGGACTGGTTCTCGTTCTCGACTGCGACTCGAACTTCAGCTTCCGGTTGCCGGCCCTGTCGCCAGACAGCCAAATTGATTAGGTTTAAAGGCCAGAGGCGGCGCAAAATCATGGCATACATTAGGGACACCCGCTGGCCCGGGGGCCTGACTGACCGTTCCGTTGCCCCATTAAAAGCGAGAATGTTTTACAAATTGAAAGTCACGCAACAATTGACCGGCGGTACAAGAAGCCAGCACTGCAAGGAAAAAGGGGGAGGGAAAGTCTAAATTTCGTATTCTTACTGATTAATTCAATTCATTTATAACAAAAGGAAGATCAATCATTTAATAAGTGCAAAAACACTTACAGACCAGCCTCAAGGCATTGCAATAAATTGTTCCAAGCTCTCTTTCAGGTGTTTTTCCAACTGACTTCGCAGCTCTCCCCACTTCTCGCTGTGCACCCAAGAAAATAAGTGAAAGTAACCACATTAATGTCGGTTGTCTCGCACCCGCCAAATGTTATTGAATCATTAACACCTGGGCCAGGCGCTCACCTGCCCAAAACTGCTGAGAAAAAAGATGCCATAAAGTTGATTAGAAGTCACTTAATGGCAGCGGATGTGCAGGTTTATTACAATTTGTAACGAGAGAGCTCCCGGGGTGCCCGGGTGCCCTCCCGCACCATCCGACATTAGCGCCCTTATAAAATATGCAGCGGTCGCGTGTCTGTTTCCAATAAATACGGAACACCGGACCCTGTCCGTCCTCCTGCCGCAGGAATCCTTGGACCACTCTGGATCGAAGGCAACTGAACCGAACCGAAGCGAACCGAACCGAGCCAGACCGAGCTGAGCCGGGCATTCCATTCGCTTCGATTCCGGCTGGGGAGCACGGCACTTAAATAGCCGTAAAGACAGCGAGCACCGAGCACCGCAGGGGCGGGCGTAAAGCGTTTTGGCCAAGAGTTGTGGAGTGCCAGGACCTTGGCCGGAATGGGTTCTTACTGAATGTTCTTCGGGCGAGCGCATATAAAGTTTTATTCCTTAAACACTGCTGCCTCTCCATGCAGTTCTCATTTATTTAGTATCTTAACTCTTTTGCCTTTATGTTTCGTATGTGAACAGGACTTGGCCAGAATGGGCTGTAAATCCAGGATTACTTGGAGTAAATACAGGTGGAAATATATCAATGGATCAGGTCTCCCAATTGCATCAGCGATCTCCTTAAGGGATCATTCAACTACGCCGGTTTGGTGTGCCTTTATCCTGATGTCACAGTCAGAGTCCTTTGTCCTTTATCCTCAGTCCTCTGTCCCCTGTCCCCTGTCTCCTGTCTCCTGTCCATATTATGTATTCGCGACAAGAAGCCATCATATTGGCCTGGCCCTCGTCCAAATTGTGGAAGCAGAGAATGAGGACGAGAACGACGGCGAGCACGAGCACGAGCACGAGCACGAGGACGAGGACGGAGGGCAGCTGGTGGCGTTTTTAATGTTGCCAACAATTTTTAAGTAGCACAAAAATGACGCAAGACAGCCGACGAGACGATGGTTAAGGGTTTTTTTCGGACAGGACATCGACTGCCGGCGTAGGAGTTGGCGATGGCGGAAAGGTGGAAGGCATTTCAGCTTGACAGGCCGGCGGAACAGGACCAGAAGTACCAGCACGAGGACGAGGCGACGCACGCTTAAGCATAAGTACTTCCGACTTTAAAAGGATGTCACATCCGGTTTCGCTTCTGGAGCGTGAAGCGCAGACTGGCGACGCGATAAGAGCCGCAACCAGACTCAGACTCGGGCGGACCTACGAACTGGGTAGCCATGCAATCCGGAATTGGGAGACTCAGGAGAACCGGGAGAACGGAGAGAACCGGGAGAACGGAGAGAACCGGGAGACTCGGGAGCTGTGGTACCACACAATTTAAGGTGCAACAGTTTGACAGGCTTAAGCCCTTGTCCAGGCTCCTTGTATTGGCCACCCAAAGCGAAACGGAGAAGCCGACGGCAGGAAGGAGCAAGCAGGTCGTCCAAGGAGCAAAGCTGCTTAGGGGGCACACTTGATGGCAGTGTGACCGAACCGGAATCTCACGATAAGGAGCTGGCACGCATCGAAAGCGGCTTCCAGGCGCTGCAGGATCGGAGGAAAGCGTGGGGGAGGACCTAGAAAAAGTGGTGTTTCAAAAAGTCAGCCTCCAAATCAATCCTTTTTAATCCTAATGCACCTTTGAGGCTTTAGCTATTGTAAGACCAGTGTGACCAAAGCGGTATATGCACACATCTACAAATGGAAACCTTTAGGGGATAGCGCGGCCGACGATGATGATGATGATGATGTTATTTGCGAATGCGAATGTCACTAATGACGCTGATGGTGAAGTTGTTGTAATGAGTTTTGGAACCACAAGCCCATGCCAGGACGAGACAATGGCCTGATGCTGACATTTATGCAGTTAGACAACAACAACAACAACAGGACAATGTGGGGATAAAAACCGAAATACAACAATGAACGAATGCAAAATTGTTGTTAGAGGCGAGACAAACGCGACAATGACAATAGAAAATCTGCCTAACCCCTTCTGCCGCCTTTGGTGCGACAGCATAAAAAGCAACCAAGATTGATGAAGAAGCGTCGCCACACAGCAAAAACAATAAAATGTATCCAAGAGAGGCGAAAAAAAAAGAAAGCCGGAAAAAAGAAGCCCCGTTTGTGTATCTGTATCTATGACAATCTGTGGCAAACAATAAAAAAACGAAACGGGAAAAGGAAAGAAGGGCTGAAATGCAGAAAGGAAAAGAAACACGCAGTGGAAAGCCACCGAGGGGCAAGAAGAAAAACCAACTAGCAACGAACTGGGATCGGAAAACAGGGGGGGAGAGGGAGTGAGGATCCTGGACGCGGATCCTGGGCTCTGGGCCTGGGTGGCGGCTTAAAACAATACGTTTGACAAAAGTGGAGTCAACTGCAACGGCTGCAGCCTGCACGTTGCACAATGACAGCCGGGGCCTGGGAAAAATGGAAAATCCGGCTGCGAGTGGGGAAAGCTGCGGGGTGGCCGACTAGCAGGGGCATAATATGTGTAAAGCCAAAAGGATTTGTTATTCGAAACCGAGCGAAAAGATAAATAAACAAAGGCGGAGATGCAGCTAGAAGCCCGCCCAGAAATTCACCCGCAATGTCACCCCCTTGGCTGTGGCTGTGTAACCCCCAAGGTTCCAAGGAGCACAGCAAAAAAATACCAGAAAATTTTTAATAAGTGCCACAATGCCGGCGAGATGGAGATGGATACAGAGGCAGAGAGTGCACAGAGTGGCGAGCAATAATGAATGCCGGACTTGGGGGGACTCGGGCGAGTCCTGGGAGCCAGCACATATCCCAATGCACGCGTGTGAGTGTGTGTGTAGCTGCCATTAGAAGTCAGCCAGGGGCAAGCACCGAAATCCGAACAGCCATGTTGACGGGTTGTCAAGCAAAACGCTTGGACTGCTTGAAAAATTGGCAAGGACATGGACATGGACATGCATGGTCCTAGTTTTCAAATTTAAAAATTTTTGCATTCCCGATCGCCTGATCGGGCACTTTATTAAGCTCTCACCACTGGCACTTTGTGTTCTTGAAAGATTTTAATGCTTTATACTCGATTTTGGGAGAAATGTAGCTAGCTCTTGGTGACCATCGGGAGTAAGGCACACAGTCACCTCTTGCCTCTATTTCCACTGCAGACTTCTGACATTCGAACGAGAACACAAAACATATTTAGGCTCGCCGCATCCTACAATAAAAAAACGGAGGAGGAATAAAAACTGGCACACTGCTCATACTCTGCCGTCGCTTCCCCTGCAATGTCCAAGTTGCAGTACGGAAAATAAACAAAAGGCAACGCCAAAAGCGAATAACAATAAAAGTAGAGAGGGAGTAAAAATAGGAAAGGAGGCTGGGCACAAGGTATTTCCAGGGTCTGTGCAAAATGCAAACAAATGGTCGACAATTTTAATAACTCACATTTTGCGGCTACGTTTGGCGGCGGCGGCGGAGGTGGCATTTTCGGAATTAAATGGGAAGTCGTCCACTGGGTCGGCCTGGTCGAAAGGAGCCGCTTATCCTATGGCTCCTGGGCGGGGTGTGAACAGTTACGCTGGTCAATTGTTGTCATTTGTTGGAGCATTGCGGCTTTTTTGGGGTAACTCTTGTTGGCCGGTTTTCACTTTTCATTTTCCACTTGCCACGGTCCCCGTTTCCGTTCCCGTTCCCGTTCCCGTTCCCTTTCCGTTCCCCTAAAAATGTCACCACAATGCGATCAAGTTGGCCAAAATGGCAAAATGGCGGCAATGATGGGGCATAAGTGTTGTCAATATTCCGCAGACGTATTTAATGATTCGGCAACTAACAGCCATTTGCTAATTGTGACACAGTGCCTATCGAATACCAGACACCAAACTGTTACAATTTATGATCAGGATTATTTTTTAGAAAATATTATACGCCAGAAATGCATTAATTTTCTTGGTTTATAGGGTCGGAAAAGACTACTTTGTATAATAATACAACAAAAATGAAACAACTCACCGAGAAATGGTTAAATTTTTACTGAAAATGTCAAATTTGAAGGTTTGTGATTGCAACAAAATGCTAGCAGTAATAGTAACCGTAACACAAAACACACACATGGGATATAAACAATATCATCGGGACACCGTCGCGGTTCCCTGGCTTTTTTGTTTATTTTTTTTAGCTATTTTTTTTGTATGCTGCACATAAATAATACTACATGTTTAATAATATATAATTACGCATAACATACACATACAGTTATAAATCATTTCTCAAGCTATGTTTAAAAACGAAACAAAAACAAACCAACCAAGATGTGAAAATGCAACACGCAAAAGCTGTTGGCAGGCAGAGCAGTAAGATAATCGGAAAGGTAGAGAGGAGAGAGCATGGCAGTGTGAGGGAAAAACAAGAACAAGTTTAAGATAATGAATAAAATTATAACCAAAGTTAGACAAAAAAAACGAGATGCTCTTATTTTTTGGATGCGAAATGGGCATCTCTGGCGGCAAGTAATATGCCATTTTGTCCCAATATTGCAAGACAGCTAAATGCGCATCTCTGGCGGCAAGTAATATGCCATTTTGTCCCAATATTGCAACACAGAGATGGCGGTAGTAAGATGCCATTTTGTCCCACCCAAGAAGAAAAAACTAAACCAGACTGGAAACGGTTGAGTTGAAGCCAGATCGATTTGCCTTTTGATGCTGATCAAGAATATATATGGCTTATAGGGTCGGAAATGACTCCTTCACTGCTTTTCAAGCTGCCAAAAATGAGAAAGTAAGGCTTGAATGCAGAATCCCGACGATCGGTTCAGTTTAAGCCAAGTTATGATCTAAAAACCATTAAAATGGCATCTTTCTTGCCGCCAGAGATGCCCATTTAGCTGTGCTGCAATATTGGGACAAAATGGCATCTTTTTTACCGCCAGAGATGCCCCTTTAGCTGTGCTGCATTATTGGGACGAAATAACGTCTTACTTACCGCTGGAGATGCCCAAGTCTGACTACCCTGAAGGTCTTTAATTAGAAATTAAATATAAAAATACAAAATACAACAATAGGGTTAAAAATGAAACCACGGTGATCCCATTATAGCATCATCGAAATACGAGTAAGGATGGAATGTTTGGCAAATAATGAATAATGAAATGTGTGTATTTTTCGCGATTTTCAGTTGGCCGCCATCGCCGGCCCCCCGTTCACATTACATTATTTATGTGAATAATTAAGGGGTTTTTTTTTTTTTTAAATTAATAGCACCTGAAATTATTCCGATTCGGGTGCAATGTGCGTGATTAATGCCAGGTGTAAACATACACAAGCACACAGAAGCGGACATGCACACATATGTTAACCCTTTGTTTGCACAGGGATTTTTCAATTTTTCACATTGTTTGTTTGTTAATTTTGTAAAATTATACAATTTAATTGCACACACGAGGCGCAAGCGGGACGAGGGGCGAGGGGCGACAAGTTTACCTCTTGCGGTCGCCGTTGGAAAGGGATTTTCCTGCTCAGGTCACGGATTCCAGGCCTCCCTGCAAATGCAACAATAAACGCATTAATTGTGTACGACTCTAATGATGCGCGGTCGCAGGACGCTTTAAATTTAATTAATACTCAATTTTCACTTTTAGCCCACTTGGCATTTTCTGTTTCTGGTTAGCTTCCTGACCATTGAGCTGGATTTGCCATTTGGCAACGTCCGTTAAATTCTGTCGTCCCTTAACGCATCCCCACTGGCCACTAGCCACCAGCTACTTCCGTTTGCCTTTAGCCAAACTGATGAATTGCGATTAATGAGCTTTGAATGATTTTACAGACTAGGTCGAGTGTTTTTTACATACATATATAATTGCTTTTATTTCCAAACTTTCGAAATTTTCTCCACGTTTTAATTAGGTTTTTTTCAGTGCATCGGCCGTTTCCGATTTTCTATTTATTCCCATTCAAAAATAAAGCATCTTTTAGGCTGAAGCGATTGGCCGCTGGGTCGATCTAGCCAAGTCTGGCAAAAAAAAAAAAACATTTTACTAAAATTTTCCAAATTTTGAAATAATAAATAATTTTTTATGGATCAAAATCATTATGCAGATTTGTTAACCCAATAAAAACTAGCATAGAAAAGCTTTCCCGAGCTGAAATTAATGCATTTTTGGCTTAGTTATGGCGCAATTGTAGACTGAAAGGGTAGACTTCTGTTTCCCGAAGTTAGCTTTCTTTCTTGTTTCCATTATTATTTCGATTTCAAGATACTTGTGATATTTAAGTAATTAATCCTTTGCGCAGGCTAAAGGATACATTTAGTGAAACTTATCTGTATTTATTTTTGTATCTGTATGTAGTTTGTTTCTTCGCTCTTCAATCGCATTTTCAAAATGCAATTATCTCGCTTCCTCCCCTGTCCCTCTCCGCGGTCCCCCCAGTTTTCATCATCAAAACTCATCCGCGGAGAGCCAATAATTTAAATGTTTTTGGGGGCTGAGGGGGACAGAAGCTGCCATGCGGTCCAGAGGCCAACATCAATTTAAAATCATTTAATAAATTCGCACTAAATTTCAATTCCGTTTTCATTAAATGCCACATAAATTATACGCACTCGGCGGCGGGCGGGATGGGGGGTGGGGTGGAAGGAGAGTGTGGAAAACCAAGGGGGCTGGTTGGGAAAACCATGGAAAGGGGCCGGCCTGAAGAGGACTGCGATTGTCAGCTGGGGCCGCCAAATCGCGTGTTACCATATTTCGCATTCGTTTTAAATGCCGCGCGCCATTTGCGCATAAAATGCTTTTAATTTTTCGTTACATTTGTCGTTCCCAGCTCGCAGACAGCAGACAACAGACAACAGCCTCTGCCTTGCCACGCCTCCCCGCACAACCCCTCGTTTTCCGACCATTTCCCTCCCCAGCCAACTTGGCCACATTTTCAATTCGACCTCAATAAAATTTACGCCCAAAGGCTGCCGACGCGACGGGGCGGGTTGGGAGAAGGTGAACCGGTTCGCCGTGTAGGGCAGAGGTCACAGGCGAAGATAACCGACGAGTGGGGATGGCGGGGAACAGGGAACTAAACTCACCCACTCGCCAGATACCCTTTCCTGGCATTGTCAAGTAATCAAGGGGAGAAGCTAAAGAATTGAAATCAATTACAATTCACAAGCAGTTTTACAGGATTTACAATTAATATTCGAGGATCAGCAATATTTTTTTGATAAGAAACAAATACCTTAGTGAGGGCTTTTGTCGATTCGTGGTAATTATTGTGACTACCATTTAGTCATTCGCGGGTGTCTGTGCTGTTGTTGTTTATAGTAACTCCGCAGCGCCCCATTGCCCAAAAAGTGTTCATTTCCTTTTCGGCGTGTTATCATCGCCACTTCCGGAAGACGCGGCGAAGGACGACAAGGACAAGGACACTGAGTGTGTGTGCGTTTCTGTGTGTGTATTTTCGAGTTTGTAAAGAACGGCGCTTTAAAGGGTACTTTAAGACAGGCCATCGGAACGTGGAACCCCTTTTGGGCAAACACGACCTTGCGAAAAAGAAAAGCTAAGGTTATTCCTCTATTTTTTCGTCGATTTTTCGTAGATTTTCTCTTTATTTCCTTCCCTTTCCGGACGACTGCAAACACAATTTGAATGCTGCCGCTGCCATCAAATCGAGCAGAAAACATCGCAGACCGGCGCTTTTCCACCAGATTTTCCGCAGCCCGGAAAAAAGTGCACCGGAGTGCAGGGGCAAACTTTTCACTTAATCGCTTTTCGTTGCGTTTGAGGGAAAACAAACAGAGCTAATTTGACTCTATCTCCACGGCGCCAAGTTGGGGCTTTCCCTTTACATTTGCTCTATCTTTTATTTTCCAGTCTCTGGCCAATTTCCCAGGACTTGTCCATGCATAACCGAATGGGGCTTAAGGATGTACAGGATTCGTGATGGAGTTGCAAGCACACTGCAAGCGGGCAGGAATTCTTGGATTACTTACTTGGATTGAAGAAAACATAAAAACCCCACAGGCAACACTTGAATTTATTCCAATTAATTAATTCATTAAAGATTGAGTAATTTGTAAGCGTTCTTTTCAAATTATTCCCCTCAGAGAGGACCCTATATGCTGTTGAGAAAAACATTGACGTAGAAGACGGTGAGCTCCAGCAGGAAGGCACCGCTGGCCACCGCGATGGCTGCCCCAAAGAGGAGCCAGGTGTGCCGGAGATCGGTCATGGACAGGGGCTTCAGCACCACCAGCTCACTGTAGTCCCGGATGCTCATCATGCCGGCCGTGACCATGTCGTAGAAGCTATTCGCGACCCAGTGATGCATGAGGCCCGCCTGCAAGGCCGTCAGGCTGAAGTCCTTGAGCGACTCGTAGTAGACGGAGTCCGGGGCGACGAGTATGCTGGTGGGCATGAAGTCGTTGAAGCAGAGGTCCGTGGCGAGCCGGAACAGGGGACGGGAGAAGTGGCGCTGCTGCTGCTCAATCACGCGCCACTTGATGAGGGCGACGGTGTAGGCCCAGCTGGAGTTGAAGTGGTTGCGCTGCTTGATGAGCTCTCCGGGATTGCTGATCAGGTGGAAGGCGTCGCCGTACTTCGCTCGGAAGATCCCGTCCATGTTGTAGAACTCGTTGTAGAGGCCCATGATCCGGACACCGCTGCGCAGCAGATCGTCGAAGCTGGCGATCCTCTTGTGCGGCGGCGGCGAAATCAGCAGCGACAGCAGCTGGGCGGTGCTGGTGGTCAGCAGGAGGAGGGCCATTAGCCTGGGCAGAATGCCCAGCCAGCCGCACTCCCTGACGGTCTTCATGCACGCAAAGGCCAGGTAGCCCAGCAGGAGGATCACCAGCAGGAGGACCACCGCGCCCGGGCATATGATCCGGCCATAGAGATCGTCCTTCGGCACGGGCTTCTCCACGGGCAGCATGGTGCACCAGCTGGAGTAGAGGATGGGATAGGAGAACTGGCTCAGCTGGTTCACGTTTCGCTTCGTGATCAATGTGGTGGTCAGGCCGAAGTCGACCGTGCCGTTGCTGGTCAGCTCCAGCATATATCTGCTGTCCGCGCCGCTGCCGGGACGCCAGGCGGGACGGATCACCTCCAGGCTTGCCTTGCGCCGGTTGGCGTAGTTGACCATAAAGTCCCAGAGGTAGCCGGCCACCTGCAGCTGTCCCCTCGCGTCCCGATAGTCGAAGGTGTTGGGCGGCGACATATCCGGGACTACACGCAGGCGATGTCCTTGCAGATTCTGCAGCTTATCCCCGAAGATCTTTGTTCCTAGGCCAGCCGCAACTGGCCTTTGGATCAGCCGGAAGTGGGGAAAGGCCTGGTAGCTGTACAGGATCAAGGACTCGTTGTGGTGCCGGAAGTACAGCTCCACATTCAACAGCCGGCTGTGCAGGCAAATCGATAGATACTCGCTGGCCTGCGCCTCCCGATCCCGGTCCACCACTTCCACGAGCACTGGCACTGCCACCAGATGCCTCAGGCTGCTGGCCAAGTTCCTCAGCTGCAGCTCACCTGGAAAGAAGAAGGGCAGAATGCAGTATCAGTATCCCCATTGGGCGCAGTCTTGGGTAGCTCTCACCCAAGGATCCCGGCGAGAGGCAGGCCAGGACTAGGATGTCGCTGTTGAACCGATTGCAGAGGTCCTGACAGGGTGGGCTCATCTGCCAGACGATCTGCGGATGGCGGGTCAGATTGCGCTGCCACAGCGCATGCCAGTTGCAGGCGAGTCCTGCGGGATTGTAGTAGATCATGGTGGTCTCTCCGCCGGCCAGGTAGCCCATGACCAGCCCGCACAGATCCAGCAGCTGTCGGGCCAGCTGACCATTCACGTTGGCCAGCATGTTGCAGCTACCGGAACCAACTGAAGGGCTGCCCTGGCTGTGGCTTTGCTTTCCAGGTCAGGTCAGGCCAGGACACGCGTATCCTTATCCGAGAGCCATCGCCCGTAATTGCCCGGAGACAATTGCATCGGGCAATTTAAAAGCGTACACAATGCGCCAGCTCCGGGCCTTGTGACTCGCAAGTATTTGCCTTCTCGATTGTCTCCGTCTCGGGAGACCGAGACTCCACCTGACGTGGCCGCCTGGCCACATGTTCCGCAATCGAAACGTAATGACCAATTGCGGCAGGACGCCTTTAAATTCTTTAACAGGACGAATGCGGCCAGGGGGTTCTGGAAATTACATAAAAATAAAGTCGTTTGGTGAGGCTAGAAAACCAGAAAGAGATTAAGCATAGAGTTCTATTTAGGTGATCTTTAAGGTGATTCGATTTAACTTTTTACCAGCTAAAAATATATATAACAATTTAATTAATAAATTAATAGATTAAAGTAGCTTACCTCCTATTTCTCCTACAGAAATCTCCACTTTTCACACGTTCCTCCCACACTTTAGCTACTTTGGCCAAGTTGAACTCACGCTGGGATCCCTGTCCGCCGGAGTTTTGTCACCTGTTTTTCGGGGAAAACAACAGCAGCACTCTCCGGAAAACTCACTGCTGCTCCACGCCCCCTCCACTCACCCAACTCAGTTTGACACGGCGAAGACTATACGAAAACCGCCCACGCAAGTATTTTCAGGGAAATGTTTTGCGCATTTTGTAGCCACGTTTTTCAAATACACTTGCGACATTTGACAGCTCGACTGTCAGTGCAATGTGCCTCGCTGCTGGTTGCTGGTTGTTGGTTGTTGGTGTTTCTGGGACCTGTGTGTGTGTGGGTGTAGGCACTGGAAAAAACAAAACACAAAACAATAAAATGAGTAATTAAGCAAAAGTGCATCATATATGAAGGGTTTCTTTATCAATGTTTATTGTGTATTATCCCTAAGCCCACAAAGGGCCTCTGTAGCCCCATAAAACTTGCCTCTTTATTTCCTTTGGAATTGCCAGAAAAAAGCCTAGTATAAATCGAAATTTAGTTTTAAAATTTTGAAATGTTTAAATTTAGGATAAACTCTTGGCTTAGTTTTTCTTCAAGTGACCGTTCTTGCACGTTGATTTTGCCGAGTTGTTTTATAAACCCTCTAAACTCCTCTTCCCTCTATACCTCTCTATCCCCTCTATACCCCTTATTCTCTCTATACCCCCTTTTTTCCCTCTCTCCCCCTTAGAAAACCCTCCACTTTTGCAGCTGCCATTGGCATTCATTCACATGGCAGCATCGCCATCGTCAACTCGACCCTGACGCTGGCTGCAGTTGTAAATAAATTTGCATTTTTGTCAATTTTGATGGCGACCACATGGGGGGCACACGGCGGCCAGGGACAGGGGGAGTGTTTTTCCGGGGGAGGTGTTAAGGGTGCACCAACACACACGTAGGCACGCATGAATGCATGCAAAGTATGTAAAGTTTATTCATGTACGAGAGTATATGGCGACCACATCAACTGGCCAGGGTTGGATCTTTAAGACCAAAAATAAATATTTATGATTAAAAAAATATATAGGTACATAGATCTGATGGAAACATATTACTTAATATATTGATTAATTATTAAAGTAAATATTAAGTACAGAAAAGTACAAGGGCTGCACAGAATACCATCCCTCAGAGGCAGCCAACCCGCAGCTCAATCAACCCATCGTCCCTCCTCTTTCAAAACCAAAAATAACGCTGCTTTTTGGTCAAATGCAGCAGGACCTGGAATGGAAATGGGGTTCGGGAAATGAAAACGAGAAAGGGACCTGGTCGCAAGTACACTGAGCAACAAAGTTCTTGACCAATGAAGGCCACTGTGCTTTATATGTATATTTTTACTAACAGAAAACATTGGAAATTGTTTTCAGTAAACAGAAATTTTAATTTTAATATAAATATAATTCTTGTTTGCAGTTTTTTAGCATTCTTTTTGGAATTTTAGGGGATTCTCAAGCTTGCATTTATTTTCCATTGCCTACTTTTTTGGGGCTTCCCTGCCTGCAGGAGGACCTTGATCGCCAGCGCTGGCCTGTGGATCGAATAACCAAAGGAGGGGGCACGGGCACCGGAAGTGGAAGCGGAAGAGAAATGTGTTGTTGAAATAGTCGCAAAGTTGCTGACTGCGTTTTTGGTCATCACTTTGTCGTCATTCTTGTGGTAAGCCCATTGTTGCTGCTGTTTTTGCTAGCCTAAACACTATTATCGCAGCTTTGCCAATGTGTGTGTGTGCGAGTTTGGTGTGTGTTTTGGTGGAGGTGTTTGTTGGTGCTACCAAAAATTAATTTGCATAATGGACAGACACACACACCAGACACACACACGACATTAGCGCAGCTTTGTGGGCGGCAGGCGGGGAAGAGCTGGGCGGGCACCGACATTGCTCACATATTTTTGAACACACACACACACAGTCGCCACTGGAGACGCAGAGAAGACGACGGGGAATTCGTTAAATCTGAAATAAAATCACAAAAAACAATGCATATTTGCGGACATGTCCCTTTGACGCCATTTATTAACTGCGAATGCCAAACAATGTTTGCATTTTTGATTGCGTCCTGACCGGGCTCAGCCCGGCTCCTGCCCAGCGCCTGCCCCAGCTCCTGCCCAGCTCCTGCTCTTTATTGTCCTTTTTGTCGCATTTATTTAATTTGTGATAAATTATTTAATGCTCCATAAAGGATTACCATGTTGCTGGTGTCCATTCGGGGTCACTTTGCCGAGTGCTTCAATGATGTTTACTGAGTGAAGGCATTTTTGTCTATTGTGTGGCATGTTTTGGTTTTGGAAATCATTACAAAATAATGTATTTTATGAAATACATTTTATTGAAATTTAATTGAAATATTTCAAGTACTTTTTGCCACTTTATAATAATTTATAAAAAGGCTAAACCTTGAATGATTTATAATTTAAAACAAATTAAGGGAAATAATTATAGAAATTTTTTTTGTAAGGGGAGGAGAGCAAGGAAAGCCCGCTCCACTGTGCTGAATATCCTCTGGCTTTCTTAATTTCCTCCTGTTTCTTTTTTTGTTGCCATCCTTGGACGGCGGTCATGGCCTGAACGCGGAACTGAGAACTGAGAACTCGGAACTCAGAACTCAGAACTGGGGCTCGGAACCGAAGGAAGTGCTTGGAATCTATGTTGCAGCTACTTAAACTTAGTTGGCCGTCAGTTTGCAGTGCTTTTCTTTGGGTTTTTTGGAAAAACTTTGCCCTGTAGGGCCTGGGAGGAGCACGAAGAATGCCAGGACAATGTGATGGGCCACCAGGAAAATGCAATGAAAGTGCCACATAAGCATAACAATAAAATCCAATAGAAGCCTGGCTAGAAGGACGATAATGCGATGATCCGGTTATGGCCTTAAGTTTTTTCTTCCGCCGCGGAAAAGCCAACAAAAAAAAAAAGGAAATTTAGAAAAAACAAAAAAAAAAAGGGAAGACCAGGAGGGAATCTCGGCTGAAAGTTTTCAAATTACTCAGCGAAAAGTTCAGCGGCTGCGAGAATGTGAATGCGACTGTGAATGTGAATGTGAATGTCACACTTTTAATCACAGACGGCGACAAATTGTTGCAGCTTTTGGTTGGGTTTTGTCTCGGTTGCGTTGTTAAATGTCATGTTAATTCCCTCGTAATACTCGTGTTCATTATGTTAAACACTTAACATGCCCGGGTGTGTGGTCGTTACACAAGAGTCAGCTTCAGCTTCGTCATCGCTCGCTCATTTGTTCGCTCGCCTGCGCTCGCCTGCGCTCGCCCCTGGAACAATAAATGAAAGTGTAACACACTAATTAGTCTTGTATGCGATTCATAATGATAACAGTAATTAACATGTGTGTGTGCCGGTGTGTGTGTGTGTGTGGGCCCTGTGTGTATTATGAGAGCTCAACAACACAGCAGCACCACACACACAGCCCCCGACCCCATCCCTCTCGACATGAAAGCACGCCTCGGATGAACTTTGACACGCCGCTCTTTTTGCTGTCCTGATTATGCGGAGCTCTAAATCACGAACTGAGTTCTGTAGACTCTTGTAAAAATATAGATTCCCTTAATAAAAATGGGAATTTATTGATAGTTAATTTATTACATTTATTTTATATTCAATTAAACATATTTTATGGTGCAAACAAAGGTACTTGAAATATAAAATAAAAGAGATCTACCAGGAAGTGATATGAAAGGAATAGTTTCATAAACTTATCGATAAATTGATTATTTTAATATTTATGTAAATATTATATATGATTTATAATATAAAAAAAATATATATGAGACACACCAAAGTTCTGAATAAATATCTGCAATAATAAGCTATAATTGCATAAGAAATCTATGCAGAATCGCATGCAAAATATGTGATTATCTCTTCAATTCAATGAACTTATTTTATTAATTCAATACTAATATCCATAGTTAAAGGGTATAATATTTATGTAAATAATGTTTTTTAGTTTTGTAGCAAGATGTTAAAAGCAATTCAAATTGTTTTTAAAAATAAATAAAGCAAACTTGTCAAATTGTTGTACCTTAAGGGGTTACACCACTGTAAAACACCAAAAAAAAAGGCATATTTTCAAAATTTGTGTAGGTAAACACAGTGGAGTTATTGAAATTCTGTAAAAAGTATTTTATAATATCAATATTAAACTACAAAGAAACATACATTTCAAGATTTAAAAAAAAAAATGGCGACGCCGCAGCAGTTCTGCGGTGGCATGTTTTTTCTTAGATGGGTGCACGGCCGGAAACCTAACTTCTGCAATTTTTGATCTAGAACAAAAAACCAAATATTTTCAGAATCCAAATTGATGTCCGCAGGGAAAGACGTAAAGGTTTTTTTTTTAAATTAATTTTTCGAAAAATGGCGACAGTTTAAAAAAAAAATTGAAATTTGACCATAAAATTCAATACATTTTTATTTAAAAAAAAAAACTATTAACTTTTTCAAAAAATCCCTACGTCTTTCCCTGCGGACAACAATTTCAAACGTACTGTAAAAATTTGGAATCGATCGGTAAAGATTTGTTCGAGTTATGTTTCCGGCCAGCTCAAAAAAAGTGGTTTTGAGATAAACTCGTTTAAAGTTTTCAGTGGCTGTAAAATCGTATGTAAAATCGTGAAAGGTCCTGCGGCAGAACTTGAAATTCAGGCATGTAAACATTTTTCCCGGACTTCATCTTTTAGTATATCATTCTTAAGACCCTAAATGACCTTTAGCATTAAAAAAAAATTTTGTAATTTTTAAAAAATTCTACAGTGGTGTAACCCCTTAATGACCTGTATTTTTTTTTTTTTGTGGCATTGTGTCTAGTTCCTTGGGCTTTTCACAGCCTGCTGCCAGGCTCCTTGGCCAGGACTCCACACACTGGCACATCTCCTCCCCATTCACAGCCAAATCCGCAGCCAGACACACATCCGTGCACCTTAGGCGCTTGTTTATGGCCCAAGTGTTGCCAAGAACCCAACACACACACACACGGCCACCCACTCACAGGGCAAACATTTACACATCAGCACACACACACACACACACACACACACACACACACACACACACACACACACACACACACAGCACACACACCCAGCAGGGGCTGGGGGCGGGGCATTTTGATTCTCGCAGGATGCCATGTCATGTTTTCATTATGCTCATGTGTCTAAACAATTATCCTGCAGGCATAATTATGCCTGACGTTTATAAGCTTTGACACTTTCGGTTTTCGGTAACATGCCGAGCCACTCGCCCCGCATTTTTCGCCTTTCCCCGCCTATTTTTAGAGCCCGAGCCCCACACCCACCCCCCGTTGGGCAGGTTTAAAGTGTTGGCACATCGAAATGATTACAACTAATTACGATGCACTTAAGCCTTGGTTAGCCCTTAAACCTGTTCTAGACCGTTCCGTTCCACAAACCCCCAGCCTCCCCTCCGGGAGGGTGGGTGGTGGTAAAGCCAGCCCCCTGGCCCGTGGAGGGGGGTGAAAAATTACTGGCATGGCCAAACTTATTTTGGCGTAAAATTGAAAAATTCTTTTGTATAAGGAATTAAGAGTAAGTTGATTCTTTTTGTTTCCCTTCTTGCTTCGCTTTTTTCGCCCTCTTGTTTCATCTTGGTTTTGGTGTTTGTGTGTGTTCGTGTTAGTGTGTGTTCCTGGCGAGTCCTGCTCGTCCTGCCCGTCCTGCCTGCCGGTTTACGCTATTTTATTATGCAAGAAACAAAAGTTTCATTTATTTGTCCCGTTTCTTCGTTAAGAAAAACCATCAATCATTCGCCGTGTTGTACGATGTCCTCCAGGATAAGCAACTGGGAAGCAGCGACAACAAAAATGTTTCATTTTCACACACTAAACAAATTACATGCCGACAGAGTGAAGTGTCCTTCTGCCGCCCCAACAGTTTTCCACCCCTCCTCCCGAGTCCCGAATCCCGAATCCCGAATCCTCCCGTTTCCCTGGCTTCAACCCACGCATTCCGCTAGGTGGCAAATAGTTTCCATAATACGCTCCGCTGCCCGGATGGATACCCGGATGCTAAGATACTCGGATGCGGCAGCTAGAGTGCTCCCAGGCTTCCCCTGGACCAAGTAGCTCCCTGTTTCCCGGGGCTGGCACACTGCTAAGTAACCACGCGGAAGCCACCGCATTTGGTTCCATCTTAAGTCTGCCTTAAACATGGTTTTGCGGTCTCTATTTTCATTATGTTATATGTTATTTTTTTTTTTAATTATAGTAGATCATTTAAGGTGCAACTTTAAGGATACTTTGGTTTGTTTAATCATTTTCCAAGTCTTTATATATTTTATAAAAAGAAAGGAAGGAACTCCCCTTGCAGTTTGCTTTTGGATCATGAAAATCTATCATAACTAAACCAAAAATGCATTAATTTCAGTACGGAAAGCTTTTCTATGCTAGTTTTTGTTGGGTTAACAAATCTGCATACTGAATTTGACCCATAAAAAATTAAAATTTTTTTGAAATTTTTGTCAATTTTGTATGATGGTACCCCTTATAAAATTTTGAAAATTTTGGTAAAATATTTTTTTGTGCCAGACTTGGCTAGATTGACTCAGCTGTTGATGCTGATCAGGAATATATATGCTTTATAGGGTCGGAAATGACAACTTTAGGCGCTGCAAGCTACCGACTGAAATTTTAATGCCCTGCAAGACTTCCGGAAGACAGGCGGAAGTGAAACTGAAACAATTTGACAAGCACTGTGCAAAATGTATAATTAGAGAAGCCCCAAAAGCAGGAACCGCGTCCTAGCGATTCGCCAGCTGCCAATCGCTTTAGCCTAAGAGATGCTTTAATATTTAAATGGGAATAAATAGAAAATCGGAAAAATCCGAAATACTGAAAAAACCTAATTAAAACGTAGAGAAAATTCCAAAATTAAGTTTCGAAGCTCATAAGACATAGCTGATCGCTGGCCGTTGATGGAAACGGTTGATTTTCCCGGACCCAGCATATTTTCCGAGCCCCTTAACACCTGAAACCCCACAAATGGCCATTTGTCGATTGGCAATTGAAA
The DNA here is from genome assembly GCA_018903765.1 of Drosophila aff. chauvacae BK-2020. Classification (NCBI taxonomy): domain Eukaryota; kingdom Metazoa; phylum Arthropoda; class Insecta; order Diptera; family Drosophilidae; genus Drosophila; species Drosophila aff. chauvacae BK-2020. The sequence goes on along the minus strand of JAEIGO010000395.1, from coordinate 349,733 downwards.
TTCATGTTAAAGCATTTATCCATTTCACCTTGGCATGGCATTTGACCTTCAAGAGTGCCGCAAATTCCGCAAGGCGCTCGCAGCAGGCTGCAGTGAAAAAAATTAATTAAATTTAAATTAATTAATTTACAAAGTTTGTAAATAAAGAATGGAAGCCCTTTAAAAGACTATTTCAGTATTAATTTTTCTAAAAATAAGTTGAATTTACTATTAAAACATTATCTTTCAGTCTTGTGATATTTATGCGCTTATAATTCTCTCATTTAATGATATATAAAATTAAAACACAATTAATTTATTAGCTAAAATATGAAATTGGTTTCCTTTTCAGCTAGTTTTGTTTACAGTTTTCTCCCCCCTTTGGCTGAGTGTAAAAGCCGGAGGACCAAAACTTAACCCAAAACCGAACCGAACATGAACATGAACCTGTTTCTGGTTTTCTGGTCTGTGTGGAAGCAATTTATTTTGCAACTAATAGCGCTCCAGCCCCTTCGTGCCACCCCTTTCGCCCCGACCGACACTTGAGTCATGCAACTTAAATTTATAGAAGCACATTAAACTTTTAAATGATAAATTGCTGAATATAATTTACGTTTGCCAACCGAGTGGGGGGGAGGATAAGCGGGGCTCCCACCGTTGACGCGGTGGCAGGCCCAGTTAATAACTCTTACGCTATTGCCTTTGGCTTTTCCAAGGTGCAGGGTGGTGGGAATGAACTGAAAATGCTGGAAATGCTGGAAATGGGGGTGGCTTTGGGGTGGCCAGGGGGAAGGGCGGCTTGTTTCGGGGCGCTGTGTAAACTGTTTAATATGCACGCAATGTCGGCGTAAATGTTTGTTGATTAGTGTGTCCTTAGTTTTTAGTGCCTTCCGATGGAGCTGACGAATGCGTTTCCGTTTTGCACACTGATGATGAGCGGCAGGGGCAGGGGGTGGGTGCCGAAAAGGGGTGGCCCCAAGTGGGTGGCACAGGGAGGTGGCCCAGAGCCGCCCAGCACTTCATATTCATGCTCATTGACAGCACGCTAACGGCATATAAATTGACAGTTGTTCGCGTGCCACCACCAAGAGAGAGAGAGAGCAGGAGGCAGCAGAGAGGGAGCAGGAGGACTATCAGTGTCAGTGCTTCCCTCAGCCTCAGTCCCGCTTTTCCCACAGCCCTTGCCCCCAGCTCTGGCCCCGCTTATCCTGGCGCTTTCCCTCAGCATTTATGTCCAAGTAGCAACTCAATGTTTTTTCACTCTTTTCCTGCACTGAGCAAACATTTTTACATACCGGCTAGACACTGAAACCAAGGTAAACCTAATTATATTTCCAATTTTTTAATTAGCAACTTTTAAAATACCAAAACTAGTATTATCAGTGATTTTAAATCATTTTCAAAGGTCTCCAGAACTATGAAATGATTTTTACTGAAGCCAATGACTGCACTCATAAAAACGATTACCTAAAATCGCCCTAAGAAACCCGATTTTCGTCAGTATTTTTCGAAAATCTTCGTTACTTTTTGAAAATAGTTGTAGCGGTCACACAAAGATACTGCTTTGAAGTATACTTTAAAGCACTCATGTTAACAGGGCTCATCTACAGTATAATTAAAGGGCAATTAGTTTAAACAAAAACAATAGAAAAACGTATAAACAATAACACTAATAATAAATAATAATAAATAAAGGATCTCCATCTTGTAAGTAAAAGCAATCGATGTTTGCCAAGTGTACATCGATGTCGACTAGTTTTGGAAACATCGATTATACGATATAAACATCGATGTTTTCCCAGCACTAACTAGACTTCCGAGTAGGGCTAGGGCTTTGATTTTCTGTTCAGTCGAGTCCGAGACCTTGCTCGGAACAGATTAATTTTTTATTTATTTTCTTTAAAAATGTGATATTTATTTCGAAATTATTTATTTTATAAATTTTGTGATATTGATTTTTGTTTATTTTACGATACGTTTTTATTTTGTTCTATGTAATCTGTCCTTGATGATTGCAAAGAATATAGTACTTTTGACTTCTTTACCAGTAAAGGGAATATATACAACACCACGGCCACGACCACGACCTTATAACCCACGGTTGATCCTTCCGCAGAGGTGTGTGCTTCTTTAAGAGTGTGAAAGGGTATTTGCTTAGAAAATCGCAAACCCATTATATTCAGAAGCAACTTTTTCATTTATTTTTTATTTATTTATTTTACCATACTATTTTATGATGCTATAATATCCGTTCTGGATGTTTGAAGGAAATCTCGCACTTATTATTTTTTCTCATCATTAAAGTTAAATATACTTTTGGTCGTGTTGAATTTTGCTTTACTTCTATCGACGTCCACAGTTGATCTTTCCGCAGAGGTGTGTGCTTCTTTAAAAGTGTGAAGGGGTATTTGTTGTGAAAATTTCAAACCCTTTATATTCAGAAGCAACTTTTTAATTTATTTTGTTTGATTTATTTTGCCATACATTTTTATCATGCTATTAATATCCATTCTGGACGTTTGCAGGAAAGAGCGTACATATTAATTTCTCATCATTAAAGTTCAATGTATATTTGGTCGTGTCGAATATCCCACCAGGTTTTTACTGGTGCCTTCTTACAATTTTGTCTTTTTATTTAAGTTATAAAAGACTTTTAAATCAATGAAATTTTCCCCTTTAAGCTTTCGCCAGTCAAAGTCTTTGTCTTCGCGTTAGCTTTAATATATTTAAAAAATCTCACTCTAAAGTTTACATATACATTTTCTTGCTGTGCACGTGCACCCTTCCCCTGTCTTTTGTTCGCTTTTTGTTTTTCTCCTCCGCTGTTTGTGCGGCGGCTCTGTGTGGGTGAGTGTTTTTCCGTGCTTATTGCCAGGCATATCCCTTTGTTGTTCTTGCATTTTCATTTTCAATTACAAATGACACAAGTGCCTCACGCTCCAGTTTCCTACGGTGTGTGTGTGTGTGTGTGTGTGGGTGGGCGGGGCGACTGTCATGATAATAACAAGTACCGCAATTTGTTGTTGGGCACCCACAAGCCTACAAAATCAACAACAAACAGCCCGAAGAACTTAACACGTTTCTGTTTCTGTTTCTGTTGCTGTTTCTATTGCCATTCCTGCCTTTGCCTGTGCCTTTGGCCTTTTCCATTTCTTGTTTGTGTTTGCAGGTTGTGTGTCCAACACCTTTGCGAGGGGGACTCCCCCCGATTAAAGTTTAACATTGCGATTTCGATTTCGATTTCGATTTTGGTTTTCCCCATCGCCTGCCAAACGCCACTTGGCCTCAAAAATACAAGTCCCAGGCGCTCCACTGACCCTTTTCGAATTGGCCATCGAACAAATCTGGGTTTCTGGCCAATATCAGTTCGATTATTTGCTAATAGGATTAAGGTCAAAACCGTAAACATATTTTTTGGTTTAGCAAAAAAATCAACTCTGGGAAAATATGCTTTTTACTAGGAAATTTTCAATTTTCAGACCCGATAAATTCGTATTTTGTGATGGCACTCGACCGATAACTGCGCCCGAGGACTGTAACTCCGCCAGTGGAAAAGCTCGTTTAATAATCGCCGACCAGCGAATGCAAACACACTTACTCTACACAAATGCCAAGAAGTCTCGGAACGAACGCTCGATAAGAATTTTACGATATTAGCGTTGGGCGAGTGGAAAGGCGGAAAAGCGGGAATAGCGGGACCACAGACCACAAGTCGATTATAGAAAACTTGTAATAAAATTTTCGTTAGCCGAAACCAACAAATGGAACGCAGCCACGAGGGGCTCAAGAAAATGCAGCTGCGCAGCTGCTTCAAGGGGGCCGGGAAAATTGCAGTGAAATTCGTCGAGAAAAGAATGGAAAAGTGGGAAAAAACGAAGGAGAAAACTGAATGAAAAAAAAAAAGTATGCGAAGAAAAAGCGAGACAGACAGGCAGTGGGAACCGCTGAACGCCAAACGCTGAACTCTTGGCAATTGGAAACTATGAAACAAGCGACCGCAAGCAGCGGGCGGAAAAGCGGAAAATCGGGGGGGTTTGGGGGAAGGGACAGCTGCGAAAATTGTGTTTATTTAGCGCTGATGCATGAGAGAGCAAAGTGCGGGGGGAGGAAAACGCGCGGAAAAGCGAAGCGAGAGAGAGCGGAAAGCTGCGGGCCAAGCTACGGCTTTCCTTGCAGCCTGCGGTTCCTCCACTCAAGATAAAACGCATTTATGCGCATAATTTCACCAGCTGCTTGGGCCCTGGCCAAGGGTTAAGGCGACGGGCTAAGACAACGGGCCAGGGCGTGGTCCGTGCCACATGAGCCCCGGAGAAACTAAGCCTGCTAACGAACTCTGAGTCGGGCCAATTCACTTAACAACTTTATCAGCAACTTCATCAACGTGGCCGAGTCAAGGAATCAGCCCCAAAGCCACGGCAATGACAGCTCCAGATACGGGACACAGATACGGGAGGCAGCTACAGATACAGCTAGAGATACAGCTACAGATACAGCTACAGATACAGCTAAAGATAGAGCTACAGATCCCGATGCGGATAAAGATACAGACGACAAGCAGACAGAGAAAAGTTTCCTGCATTTCCCAGACAAAAATAAATAAAACTTGATCTCTGCTTTCTCGAACTCAGCTTGCTTTAGATACTGGTATTATTTCTATAGCATTTTTTATAGATTTTCCTTTAGTCATTTCGTGAATTCTTTAATTTTTCTTTCACTGCATGCAGCTACACCCACACACTCACCCGTATAATTTTCAATTTCATTTCAATTCGTTGACGGCCTACGACACTGCCTGGTTGGCTTTCCCAGGAATGAAGGAAAAAAGCACAAGAAAAGAAAACACAGACACACACACACAGAGAGAGAGAGAGGAAAAGCCGGATGAAGAAGAGCCGGGCGAGTGACAAGGCAGACAGGCGAAATCCGGCGTACGTGATTTTCCACCTTAATGCCATTTTTTAGTTGACAACCTCTGACAATTTGGCACCCTCTCCATAGATCCAGTTTCCCTCTTATCAGGGGTCCTTATCGCCGCCTTTATCGCCCCATCCTGCCATCCTGCCAGCTCCCCAGCTCCCAGCCTCGTTCCCCTTTCACCACTCATTTCACTTTGTATTCGCCTTTCCGGGTGTTCCAGATCCAACGGCATCTCTCTCTCCGAGGGGTTACCGCGGGGCTACCGAGGTTACTTACTACACAAAGGGAAACTCCCCTCTGACCTTGCCCATTTGCCTCTCAGCAGCTTATCGTGCAAAGTTTTTAAGTTTCGATTCGTGTTTGGCATACGTAATGGAGGCATTTTTTTGCCGGCCTGCCCCCGCTTTTCCACATTTCCCTTCCATACATATATATATTTTTTTTTGCCTTGCTTCCCGGCCGTGCTGCAGCCTTTGCTGCTTTTCAATTTGCAGATTTCCGAATTTTCTATTTTGGCTCTCTGCGCCGAGGTTAAAGCCGATGAGATGGCCGTATAAATTATTGAATTTGGCTGCTTTTGATGGGTTGATGGGTTGGCCTGCTCAGCGAGTCGACTTATGTTGATGTACTTGTAAATAGCCAGCGAAGCGGCATTGAAGTTGCCCCATTTTCATTTTTTCCCATTTCCCCATTTCCCGATTCAAGTTCGGATCGCATTTCAATGGAACAACATTGAAAGATTAGCGAATATGATTTTAGACTATAAGTAGCATCATTGTGGCTAGAAAAATAGCTTATAATTAAGGCAAGCTACCTATAATTTCTATAATAAACAAAGTATTCTGTTTGCTAAACTATTGTTTTGCATACTTGTAGTTAAAAATTCGAATTGAAAGTTAAGTTAATCTATAAATAAACAAACTGCATTTAAAATTTGTTTACAAATTCACCAAATTCATTGATTTACTTATTGCTTTAAAGCTTTACAAATATAAATTAAATTACGAAAACAAGGAAAAACCGCCACTGCAAACCACAATAGTAAGTTCCAATAAAGGCTAATGAAGCTAATTAAGTTGAATGCTAAAAAATAAATATTATTTATGCATACATCAGATATACGGTATCCGTTTCCGCTTCCAATTATCGATGACATCGGAGGGGAATGATCCGTAAATCGCTGCGTTTATCGACGCGTACTCCGATTGCAGCTGGGGGCCATGTAAACAACGGATTGGAGCGGCTAAATCGGAAGACAGTCGCTGTAAGCCGCTTACCGAGCAGCGAAACAAAATAAAAACAATCAAAAAAAAAAAATACAGGAAAACAAAACCAAACAAAACGGAAAACAGAAAACTGAAAACTGAAAACCAGGCTACAAATCAAGGTAATCAACATGAAATCAATCGATTTGCTCTTTTGGGCGCTTTCAATTCGATTTTCCTACTCTGCTATTCCCTTTTGTCGCCTTTCATTGTTTTTATTTTTTCAAAATTCGTTTTGTTTTCCTTTTTTTTTTGGGCTGTGTGAAAGCGCAAGAGAGCAACAAAAATTGCTGGAAAAAAGAACGCACAATTTAAAAATGCCTTTGTTTTCGGGTGAACGAGAGGTCGCTGGGGAGGAGCGCTGGGAGCGAGGATGATGTTACCGGGGTTCATAGAGCAAACAAAGGACAATGGCACCGAACATTTTCGGGATTTTCCAGCCATGTGTGGAGGCCCCCGTCCCCGTCCCCGTCCGGGGGCGGATGCTGGAGACAGAGCCTGATGGCAAATAGAAATGCTAATAAAAAAATTCCAACATCAATCTGTGGAATTTGTGTTGAACATATGCGCCAATAATGTTGCAGCCCCTCGCCATCACACAGAGACACACACACACACACTTCTATATATATATAGGGGAAAATCTGGGGAAGGAAAACGGGACCTGCTGCCACGTCCTTGCTTCGATGAGGTCGATATGTTTGCTTAGCTGAATGTTGGTGATGATGTGTAAACATTTACATGACGTGCTCCAGTTTATTTTAACCTTTGATCGGAGCCTCAGCCTCAGAGCGAGCCTCTGCCTCTGCCTCAGTTGGCGACTCTGCCGACGTCGTTGGCAGGATTTCGCACCTGCTTCAAGCCAAGGTGAGTGTGTAAAAAAATAAAGGAAAATATTTGCATTAAAAATGACTTGTTTGCGTAGGCTGGCAGCATTCGACAGCACAGCTAAGTCACAGTGGCTTCCACAGGGTTTGTTTGTTGGGAAAAAGAGGGGATTTCTCGGAATAGTTAACTGACCTTCTGGAGACATTTGTAAGATGATTTATTTGCGACTAAATGGTTGGTGAATTTAAATATTTAAATAAATTAAATTATTGATTAATTCATAAGTAAATTTATGGCAAACTCCCCCCTTGAATCGCTTTGAAATATTTAAAAAGATCACGAAAGAATTGTTTGTGAATTTATTAATATTTAAATATATAAATTACAGATTAACTCATAAGAGAATCGTTGGTGAACTCCCGTGATGAAAGGTTTCTAAATACTTAAGCAGATCACTAACGAATTGTTGGGTGAATAGAGGTATTTAGATATTTAATTCCCTTTGCCATTTAATACATGAATTGTTGATGAATATTTCGTGATCGCTTATACGAAATTATTTATACAATTCCTTGGCAAACTTCATTTAAATCATTGGTGAATTGAACGATGAATAAAACCACGCCTCTGGCTACCTTAGCGGACAAGGAAAATGAGGAAAAGTGAACAATGGGGACCGGAAGTGGTTGGCGACTTTAAAGTCTGTCTGCACAAGCACTCACTGCACCGCACCGCCTCAGTGTCACACCCCCGAGCAAACACACTTACTTCTACAGGCTGGAAAGGCGCAAATGAAACCCCAGGCTCACGATAAATCCTGGCAGGTCCCCCCGAAAGATGTCCTATGAATGATGTACGGGTTAATGGGCCCAGATTAGGAAAACGGAAAGGGGGAACCCCCCGAGTGTGCCAATAAACTGAAGCACGTGCTGCAACTTACGCAGCCAGAAACGACCTTAAATACGGTCTCCTAAAGTCAAGCCAAAGATCGGCTTTAATTCCAATATTACATTTTCATAATCCAGCAATGATAAGGTAGTATTTTCAGATATTGATAATTCCCTTTGAATTATTTGGGGGGAACTAAACAAGGCAAGGAAAGCCAACGTTTATTCCAAGTCCTTTCCCCCTCTCGATCGTATAATAAAAAGCTAAATAAATAATTATTTCCTTCAAAGTTTAACCTCTTTTATTGAATTCATCTCATTTTGGAAGTAACTCCGCCCAAAAATCGAAACAATAACGTATTTATTTATAGCATTCCGAATGAAGGAATGAAAAGCCTTCCCAAAACAAACAAAAAAAAAACAGAAACAAAACAAAGGAACGGAAAACCCGGAAAGGAAAAATCTCTCCCCGACTTAGGCCCGGCAATGCGGGGGTCCTTGGGTCATCAAGGGGGAGCCTGGGTTATGTTGATGTTGATCACATGGTAATCACTGCTCCTCGCAGCGCGCATTGTGCCGGCCCCGGCTTTTTATGCTTTTTTATTGCTTGTTTATGACATTGTCGTTGCCCAATGCTCTGCCCCCCCTCCCCAACGAGTTTTCCACCCCGCCGCCATGTGACTTTTCTTTTGTTTCGAATGTGTTTGAGTGTGTGGACAAAGGATATTTGTTAGCTTTGCATGTTTGGGCTGAAACGGATGCGAAGGAGCGGTGGGTTAGATTAGGCAACACCCACACGGCAGCAGTGCAAAAAAATAGGGAATAAACTATGGGAAATAAATATTTCTAAATTAATATAAAACCATTAAAAGTGTAAAGAATAAAAATATAGAAAATAAGGATATTAAAATCGAAAGGGAAGAAGTACAGCCTAAACTCCGTGAGAAGGCAGGAAGCAGTCAAACTCTGCTAACAGCAACTTTCTTTTTTATTATTTATTATTTATGGCAATTAACTTTCTTCTTGCATTGTTTAATTTAATTAAATATCAGTCAGTGGTTTTGTTTTCAGTGCACTCGTAAAAACAAAAGCGAGGCAACTTTTACGAGCGCATAATCGAAAAAGTTCCCTTCCAGCGGCTAAAGTGGTAAAAGTGGGTGGTTTTGTTTTGGGCGGCGGTTGACAGATGAGGACGCCACGCAGGCCTAAAGTCATTTTCTTTGTATGGAAACCCTACACCCCCTCCTGCCCCCTGCCCCTCGGAAAGCCCCCAATTCCTCGCCGTTGTAAACAGCTGCTTTGAATGCAAAAACAACGACAATGAGCTGGACAACTTTTTCATTGTTGGCCATTTCGATGTCTGACAACAGGCGGCGGCCAGCACCGCCTCGTGTCCTTTAACAACATCACCCACCCACCCTACCTACACACACACCCCACGGTTAACCCCTGTTTGCCGTCTGGCTAATTGTGTGCGCGACTTTTTGATTTCGCATTTGTCTGCCTTTTTCTTTTCTTGTCTCACTAATTGTTGGCTGTGTTTCCCCTCCCGAGGGGGTGTCATGATGTGAGTGGGTGTGTGTGTGGCCCTTGGCATTGTTTTTAGCCCTCCTGAAGGTTGACTTGGCTTAAAGCCACTTTATGCTGTAATATCTGCTACATTAAACACAGTTTCTGCGAAAACCTAAGCCAATAATTGCTTTTAACATTTAAGTTTCCTTTGCTAATTAATACCAAGACACATTTTGCTTATTTTCCATCTCTACCTTGTATTAACTTGAATAATTTTCAGCTAACATTTACTAACATAACGCATTATTGTGCTGCAAGGCAGCCAATTAGTAATTAGAGCTCAAGTTTCGCTCACAGCAGGACACGAAGTGAGTAAACACAGAAATTGGGGAAATCAAAAGTACTTTAATGTCAAGTATTCAGGGATTTTAATATTCCCTTAAGACTCTATTCAAAAAAAAGGAATAATAAATATTAATAAATTGGGCGTTTCTAGAAGATATTTGAGATTTTTCTCGTTAGGCACTTAACACAATTTCCTTTTTCTAGGCACACTTTTCACAGCCAGAAATTACGTATACGACTTGTTGCCAAGACAATCATTTCACACTTATGAAATCAATCTAATTTATTCGGCAGCAGAAATTTATCTCAAGTGATTAAGAATGACATTAAAATTAAAACTAGTTCGATCTAACAGCAATACATAACGTATACGAATTTCAGCCAAGTTTAGGAAATAAATCTTTATCAATTAATAATAATTAATAATAATTAATTATTTTAAGCAGTGGTTTTGTATAAATGATATGCAATGACTACTTTACATTTTTTATTTAAATTTAATATTTTCCATTAAAAAAATGCAAGCTGGTTTTATTTTTCACAACAATTAATTGCGTATACGACGCGTTACCAAGGCAACAACTTTAGATTTAGGACTAACATTTGAATTATTTTATGAAGAAATTTGTTCCTAATTGATTAAGAATCTTATGTTACTCCATATTGATATATTTTAAAGTTGACACTGGGAAATTGAAGCTAGTTTGACTTTACACAAATAAATTACGTATACGACATGTTACCAAAACCACAACTTCCCACTTTAGCTTTTATTTATTTAAAAAACGAATTGCGCTGCAATAGCTTAACTTACTATATCCCCGTTGCCACCAGCAATTTGAAGCTATGCCACCAGTAATTGGAAAACACTTCGGGCAGGGTATCAAAATTGCAACAAAATCCAGCAGCTGCAACACGAGCTGCAACTTTATTAGCTGTGACAGCCCAGGAGGGAGGCGGGAAAAGCGTGGGTGGGGTGAAAAACTGGAAGCTTCTCAGCTGGATGGTGACAGGCGCTGCGCAAAAGTTTCCTCATCGTCTCATATTTATCATATTTAATTAGTAAACCGAGTGCAGTGCAACAAAATATGCTCCTCACTCGCTTTCTCACCCCATTTCCCATTTCCCACCTCCAACCAAGTTTTTCACTTATCCTGCACCCAGACCCGGCCCCAGCCCCGCCACCGCTTCCTTTGTGAGCTGGCCAAGTTAGCTGTTATAAAGTAATTTTCGGCACTTTCTGGGAAGATGTCAACAATGTTGTTGCATTTGTTCCCTGATTACATAGTAGAGGCATGTGTGCTGTCAACAAATATTTGTCGCTGTATTGCATTATTAGTTTGTGCGAGTTATGAAAAGTTAAATAATTGCAGGCACAGCCAAGGGGAGAGGGAAGAGGCGGGGAGAAGGATCTGGAGATCTATGGATTTCCGCTGACACACGCATGGCGATTCCTTGATTGCCAGATCCCGGGAAAAATACAGAAAACCGAAAAGGAAATAATTCAAGAAGCCAAAAGTTACAGCAAAGTGTCGACAAGTTGACCCCACACCCGTTTGCTTTTTCTCTCTTTTTTTTTTTTTTTGTTTGGGAAATCGGAAAAGTGGAAAAGTGCCCGAGTCACGGGGCTGCTATAAGTTAGTGCTCCCCAGATAGTAATTATCAGTGGATTGTCGCTGGTCAGCTCGCAGAAACGGAAGTTTGACAAGTTTCGTAATCGGTTTTTCCCATTTTGATTTCATTTATTGTACTTGACAGCGACTGGGTGTGAGGGAAAAGCCTAAAAAGGTAAATAAAAGCATTAACTGAACATTTACAGGTCCAGGATTTGCTGGAAATGAATGTAGAATGTTCCTTAAAAATATATATTTATGATATAACCCATTTCTAAACACCAAACTAATGTCCCAACTCAACACAGCGTTAATCCGCAAATTACTCTCACTTCATTCAAATGTTGAAAAATGTTGGGCAATTTTCCCGGCAATGAACCGATGATGAACCGAATTTTCGGACACCAAACTGACCAATATCCGGCGACAGGACACTGTCCAATTGGCAGGCGTGGAAGCCCAGGAGACACACTCTATTGGCCGTGTCCACCCCTCGGAAAATAAACCAGAAAATTCGCTTGTCCGAGAACAGGACGCCCAAGGAAATATTGAATAGTCCTTTCCCTCGTTGGTTGTCCTTGCCTGGAGAAAATAGATGAAGTGGCTGTGGGCAGGAGGCAGGGGAGGGAGCGGTAACGGGAGCAGGAGCGGTATCATCAGCATCCGTATCCGCATCCGCATCCGCATCAGCCTGGCTCCACCCAAACGGCACTGAGCGAAAAACTGGCTTTGCATACAAGGTTTGTATTTAATTTTCATGAAATATTCTCGAAATAAGTTTTATATTTATGAAATATTTATCTTTTTTTTTTCATTTAGAAAATTACTTAACTATAAATATATATTAAACTTGTGGCATTTAAAACACTTTCAACTAGTCTACAAAATAATTACTGAAACCATTTCTTACACATATCTTAAATGCTTTATTATTAATAGTTACATTTTTCTCCGTTTTCTCGCAGTGCACACACCCAAAGAAGGCTACCCACATGTGTGTGCGTGGGTGTGAGTATCTGTGTCCATGTGGTCGCCACTCATACAAAGTTAAAGGAAATGAAAAATTCTTAGTAAAATTCCCATCATCCCTTATTGTGCTCCAGGGCATTTCGCCTCCGATTTTCTCCCTGCTTGGACTTCCCCTTCTAGCTCATTTTTTTTTCTATATATTTTTTAACAAAATTGCAATAGTGAGGGGGTGTGTGTGTGTGTGCGTTGACAATAAACACACAATATGTAATAAAATCGGACGCGTTATAGAAAACGCCGCGGGCACCATCAACGATGATGACTCCCTTATAAAGTAAAAGCTGGAAGCGGCAGGGGGGAAATGGATAAATCGGGAACAGCATACGGCGCATAAAATGTAGAAAAATGTATGGGAAATATATATTGAATTTGCTGGGAATGTAATAAAAAAAAAAAAAGGAAACGAAGGCCTGCGGCCAACTATTAAATCCACAAATCAAAGCGTAAGTCGCCATGCGAGTTTACAACGCTGAGGGTAATTGAAGAAGTGCAATTGAATAATTACAGTGAGGACTTTAATTTAATATTCAATATTTCGTATTTAATAGATAGTATTTATATATTTAAACCCTTTCAGTGTGTATAAGTTTGTAACCTAGCTTTCGAGGAATCTAGTAAGTATTGCCTATCCAAAGGATGCCTAGTTTTCCACTCCTTCCAAGTGGCTCAAAGCTGGCTTACTTTCGTATCCACTAGTTCTCACCACACACCGTAATCCCTTAATGGTCTTGATCTGAATCCGGGATCCTCTCCACGTAGATCTTGAGTGGCCCTTCGGCAATTAAGCTGACATAATTGAATTCCGCCTGCCCTGCAGCCACTCCCACTGCAATTCGAGTATTTGAGTACTCGAGTATTTGTTTGTTTGCCCAAGTTGTTGGCCTTTTGGACAAACTAATTAAAATAGCAAGCGATTTCCGTCCCCTCCGTCTCGCCCCCCCCTGGCTGAGGCAAAACTTTTGGTCAAACGCAAAAACCAAAAAGGGGGAGAAAAGGCAGGCCGGGGCGGAAAACTGTTGAGATGGAAAACCGGACGTAGGGAAAAGTGCAACACATGTCTAGAGCAAAGTCAAATAAACTTGAATGCATCCCGGAGGCCGGAGGAGAACACTCGATCCTGGACACAAAGGAGCCAGGAGCCGGGAGCAGCAGCTAGAACAAATGCAAACATGCCAAAATGGCAAATAAATAAATATTAAGTATTTGCAATTGTTGTTGAATTGCCGAGCAGTGAAAATGGCAAAAGGACAATCAGGAAAGGCTCGAGTGCCGAACGGCAGAGGGATGTCCTTTACCTTGATTGATATATAGCTATATATATATACATATATATATATATATTTGTGAAGCCGGAAATCTACTCTCAACGTTACCAAAATGAATCGCCAGGAATCTCTGCTTTCCGATTGACCTTTGATGGCTTTCCAAATTGCCGTTTGCCCTTACATTCAAAATATATTTATGGACATTGCAAGTTTCTGCAACTAATTTCAAGTATTTAAAATTTAATTCTAAAAAATAAACCCAGCATTTCTCTCTGCCTTAGTAGTGATATCGTAAATCAGCTTCTAGGAGTCCTGTTTTAAGCCCTTCTTAAGCTGCCGGAAAGCCTCTTACTTTCCTGTTTGGCCTTTACAATTAATAATAAATTAATATATTAACTGCAGCTTAATTATGCCAGAGCTCTTGGGCCGCACTAAAGTCATTTCCGAACCCGAATTAATTCCCCATAATTCCATCACTGCCTGCCTAGAACCGACTTTGCCAACAACAGAAATTAATGCGTTTGCACAGCAGCTTTTGATTTACACTTGTTTCCTTGATTAATTCAAACTTAAGGGAATTCATGTGTTTTTATTGAGATAAATGAATGCACACTCGTGTGGGAAATTACGCTTCGAATAGTCAGACTTTTGATACTTTTAAAATGATGTTTTACTTACCAGAAAATATATTGTATTTTAGCACTCGATTAACGCGGAAGCACGGAAACACATTACTTTTCGGGATTTTACGCGACGCGCGGCAAGGGATGTTTATTGTTTAGAATGTAAATTGGAACTGGATTAAACCGACTCAAACCTAGCTTGAGAGAGCGGCTTGGAAAGCTCTATGGGAGAGAGCGAGGGCGAGTGTGATATTTCCAGGCTGTGCGTGGGATCACACTAGCTTGGGAGAGCGAATTGGATTGTACTGGAAGTCCAGAGGGAGAGAGAGAGAGAGAGGCTGCAAGCGGGTCAACACTGCCTCTCGATTATAATTGGTTTTATTTCCAAATTTCCCTTGCTTGGAAAGCAATTAAATTGCATAAAAGTGTAATTGTTTTCAATCCATTTGCTGCCCGCATGGATCTTAGTTTCCTGGGAAAACTTTGGCTGGGCATGCCACTTTCCTTGAGTCCCCAAAGCCAACCCATTGAGATTATGTCCACACACACATAAGCACACAGCACCCACCGACCGAAAAGCTAACCACAATTTGCCGGAGTTGGCCGGATTGAAGGCAGCCGCCGACTGATTTAATTACCGCATTTGGGATTTCAAGGGGCGGCGACAGTGGTGGCGGCGAAGACGAGACTTGAATTCTCCTGTTGCGTCAACGGCAATGGAGTGCAGCCTGTTTAGAATAGCAATTAAGGCCCGAAACGAGAGCCGGGCTCTTAGCGACACGCGTGTCACGGCGCAAAGCCAGTGAGGCCAGGTTAAGCACCGACAAATTGGGCAAGAGTACAAAGCCAGGAAAAAGCAATGCTTCTATCTCAAGCATTTATTTGTAGGCCTTCCAAGTATAATAATTATATTCTTAAAATTCTGTTGACTTAAAAGCGAAACCTAAATAATTTTTAATAATAAATTAAGACCCCCTCTCATTCTCCTGTTTTTTTTTTAATATCCCTTCAAAACAGTGTGAAGGACACATTTAACAAGTCCTTAAAATTGTCTGAATTGTCAGCACTGCGCTTTCACCCCCCTCGAATGTGCCTCGTGCACGTGCCACAGAATGGGGCATGGCAAGGGTATTCCGAGGATTAGCAACCAGAATCCGACTCCGAATTTGACTTTGAGCCACGCGTGCACGCATCTGTGCCCTGGGAGAAGTGTGTGTGGAGCTCCTCCACTGCCACCTGAAATCCCCCAGCATTCCCCCGAGCCGAGGTCCCCGCATGGCCATTGATGTGTGTGTGGCCACAATTTCGATTTCATTGAGCCAACTTTTGGCCGCTCTTGCCCTCTGACCTACTCTGTGCTGCCACAATCTGCCCCTTAAAGCAAGACAACTTGCCAACTTGTTGTCCAATTTCTTGGCCAAAAATATCAAGTAAAATTTAAATAAAGAATCATTTTTTAAACAAAATTAAAAGAGAAATGAGGCACCTAAAGAACATTCACAATAAACTAGAAATATTGAACAAAATTGTTTTTTTTTACTTTTCTAATTAGCCAAAATGATCCAAAATTAAGCCCACGCTAAATTAAAAAAAAAAGCCGCTAGCTGGCTCTTTCCAATTAGCCAAATTAAGCGGAGGGCTTGATTGTGTCTCAGTGGATCGATGGGCAAGGCGGCACCTGTGCCCCCAAACACGCCCTCCCAAAATGTACCTATGTATGTCCATAACCATCTGGTATTTGTTCAGGTGTCCTGGTCCTGGTCCTGGTCCTGTTTCTGGTGCCTCAGTGCCTGCTCCTGCTGCCTCCATTGAAAATGCAACATTCGGAATAATCGATGCTTGCTGGTTGTTTGCCAGGCCAAAAACCCAGCTCAGTCGGCCATCCACACGGCCGACAGTCCATCCATTCGACCATTTGGCCATTCAGCCTGGCCAGTAGGAGTGGCATTTGCTTCATTACCCACGGTTCATCCAGCACTTGTTGGGAATCCCCAGCTGCACTGAGCTTAAAAATAGAGAAGTGTTCTGTTTCCAATTAAATGATTTACAATTTGTAAGGCATTTAATATTTGTGCTTTTAAATCATAAATGTAATATATATAATGCATAATATTTTATATATTAATTAAGTTATTAATTAGCAATTTTGTAACTGGCTAACCAGGTTGTTGTTTCAGTGCTCGACTGGCTCATTGAATGATGCGTTTGATAATTTACAGCTTTGCTGATTGCACAAGCCTCCACATGGTTACCTCGACCGTCGGGGTAAATCATCGAGAGCTGCTCTAGCCTCCATCCACAGCTCAGCCATCATCATCACCATCATCATCCTCGTCATAACCAGAATCGGTATCGGAACCGGAGTTGGAATCAGAATCAGAATCAGAATCATCACTGTCGAAGGCGGAGGATGAGGCGGAGTCGGAGTCGGAGTCGGAGGCAGTAAACACATCAGCCAGCATCTGGAACTACTGGATCATCGGCTTTGGTCCTGTCCAGGCGGCATTGCGTCTATGAATTAATTCCGCATTAATTTGCTTTAATTGCGCGAAGGCGGGAGAGAGGCAGAGAGAGCGGTCTGAGCGAAAACTTTAACGGCCACTTCCGCTTAATTTCACCGCATGTAAACATAACCATGACATTTAGCGTTATTCGGGAGTTTATGCGGCCGCACAGTCGCCTCCATTCCGCAGCCGGCATCCTTTGCATCCTTTGCATCCTCTGCATCCTGAATCCCTTCCCAACGATCCCGGGGTCGCGCCATTTAAGGCCACACTCGGCTGCGCCAGTTGCCAGTTGCCAACGCCATTTTCCATTATCCGTTAGTTTTGCGCATTTCCGGTCCATGCGATTGCCGGGCGCTGCAGCAGTCAACGGACAACGCAGCAACTCCAGTCGCTCCCCTTCGCCCGGAGATGGAGCAGGAGTAGGAGTAGTAGGAGGAGTTGCAGTTGGAGTTGGAGTTGGAGGCACCCAGCACGGAAACCCCGGCTCCGGATCACAGAGACGGAGTCCAGTGGGTGCGGCTAGAAACCAAAAATGCTTCAAAACATGTTTATATTTTACAAAAATCCATTTAATTTGAATCAGAATAATGGTTTTAACGGAAGTGACTGTTTCAGTATACAAATATCAAAATTTAATTTGAATTTGAATTTAATTTAGATTTTTATGTTTTGATCTAATTTTTTCCTAAAACGATCGTAGAGTAAAATATACAGAAATATCAATGAATATGAAGTCAAGAAATACATACAATACAATTATTGAAAATAAATATTAATGTTTTATTAATTATGTAGCAGTATTAACCATAGTATCCATGGTCTAGCCCCCCGTTTTGAGCCCCCTTTTGGACCCCGCCGATGGCCCGCCTTGTCTGCAGCCTCGTCCTGACCTCCAATTGGAACCCAAAAACACAATTGCTGCTGAATTTTTAATGCGCTCCGAGTGTGGCTGCGGCGCTCGAATATTTTCGTGTGTACCAGGCCACCGAGAACATGCATATAGCCAGTGTTCGTTGTAGAAATCGGGCAATTGCACTTTTAATTAAATTTGTATACAAGTTTCTGTTTCGTTTCGCTGAGGGGAAAAAGAAAATATAAGAAAATAAGAGCAACTGTGTCAGCTGTTTGGCTGGGCTTAAAGCCAGCCAGGAGTCAAGGTTTCCGCACCGAAAGCCCAAACCCAAACCCAACAACCGAATCCGTGTCCTTACCCCCTCGCAGCCAATGTTGAACAATTTCCAAACACGCTGCACTTTTCATGGCCCCTGTCCACACATGGAATGGGAACAGGAATATATATATATATGAATGCTGATGTATATGTACATATATACCAGACAGATATATATCACCGGCGAGAACAAAGCTCCCGCTCCTTTTGGAGCACAAAAAGGGGGAGCGCCAAGGCAGCAGGCAGCAGGCAGCAGGCAGCAAAAGGAGCGAAAGGAGCAGCGCCACGAGCTACAAACCAGCATTAACACCATCAAAGTTGGTAAACAGAGATACAGCACGTATCTAATAAAAGGCCACAACGTGATGCCAGCGCCGTGGTCGCGACAGACGACTAGTGACTAGCGTGCTCTGTTCCGCACTGTCCCGCCCGCCGGAGATGCTCCGTTATCCTGCGCATATCCCTTATCCGTTTGGGAGCAGTCACTGAAATATATGGCATCCGAATCGGAAAGGAACCTCCTGTTCTAGGAGAACCAGTTACCAAGTCATAAGCTACCAAGTAATGGGTATTTCTATAAACATATACAAAGCAGTGACTGCTTAGATTTGATTATAAATATAAATTATAAATTTATTAAGTATTATTAAGCCTTGACTAAATTTAAATATCAGTCACACATCGTGAGAAAGGGATATTATTTGTTTTAAAATAGTGACTCGCCTGGCAACATCTCCAATACGGCGGAATGTCGGCCGGGGTCGTGGGACTTTCGACTGAGATTTCCTGTCACTGGCTTGCAGTCGTCCTTCGTCCTTCGTCCTTCGTCCTTTGTCCTGCGTTCGCCTCACTATATTTTCATGCGTTTCGCTGAGACACAAAACCCCGGCCAGAGGCGACGGGCGGCTGCTCCTTTCAGCGCTTTTGCCAGTTGATATCCTGCTTAAGGATGCGCTCAAGTACTTTCAAGTCACTTGGCAGCTGCTTAACTTAACTTTTACTCGGCTTTGTCAGCGTTAAGGACCGACCGGTCCAGGGGCGGTGTTTTCCAAGGGTGCGGCACGAACAGCCATGAATGTGTTTCAATGTTGACGCAACAAGAATCGGCAGGGAGGCGGCGCCAAAAGGGACGAAGGTCGTCGATGTCGTCGACGCCTGGCATACCTTTTCACCGCTAACTTTGCCCCAAAAGAAAGTGCCCCTTAAACATCCCCCCCCACAGCCCCCGCCTCGCCTTGGTAAGCCCCTGCCGAAAGCACCGCCTGTTGCCCTGGCTGCACTTGACTCAAGTGGCCTTCTCGACTGCTTCAAAGCGACAAAAGTGTCACCGCAACTGTTGCGGTTGTATCTACAACAAGCCGAGTATTTCCTTGGCTAACACACACACCAGCACAAACAGCAGCAGAAGCAGCAGCATACCCACACAGGTCCTGGCCGCCCGCCAACAACAATGGCCAGCAAGCCATGCAAATCCATTGGCCATGTCAAGACGATTCGTGGGCTGCACTTGAAGAAATCAATGTGGGAAAGCACTAGAAAGTGTCCTAAAATAGGCAGTTTTAAATGATCCAAAATCTGTGTGAGCTGAAAAATATTCGATGATTTATTAAACCGCTTTTAGACTGCTTCAAGCGAGCTCTGCCCCAAGAATTGAAATCATTTCTTAAAGTGCGGCAAAGGGTGCTAAGATAATATTATATTATAAATGCTTAATACGATTGTATCATAGCATACTTTCTGGCCACATAAGCAAGAGATTTTAAATTAATAATAATAATGAAATAATAAATATAACAAAATACTCATGCTTAAGCCTTACCAATTCCCTGAAACTTTTTCGATTTGCCAAAACAAAATTTCTAGCAATGCAAATTCGACGACTTGAAAAAGACAAAAGGGAATGGGTTAGCAGGAAAGAGGAACTGTAGAGAACGGAACGGAAAGGAAAGGTAACGATTCCGTGGCAAACTTATTTGTTTGTTCAGTTTGTTGTGCTCGTCCAATTCATTTCTCGTTTCTTGTCGTGCAATTTCCGTTTCCGCTTCGCCGGCTACCCCAAGGCCCCTTCTTAAAAACATATATATGTACATATATATATTCAGGTATATACATCCATTCACCAAACACTTGACATTGTTTTGCAAGTTATTTTCGCATTGTTTGATTTCACTTTTAAAATTCGTCTGCTTGCTCAGACACGGCGGCAAATACAAGGTGATCCGACTCAGCTCCGCTTAGACCAGCTTCTCATCCCGCCGCCAGCTTTCGTATTTGGATTTTGTTATAAACATTTTAGTGGAATTACTTTTAGTTTAAGTTGCCGCAGGTAAATTGTGTCTGCTTTGTTCGTGCGGCACTTTCTGCTGCCCTCCCCTCGAGGGAACATTAAATGCCTTCGCTTAAAGGTAAATGGTAAATGAGTGATTTTCTTTGGTTAATTCAAAGGGTGGCCTTTTGATTGCAAATAAGTTCTGGCATTGGGGCTTTTAAAAGATTAAAATATACAAAAAGCATTTTGATAAGAGAATATAGAAATATAGAACAAAGGTACTTACAATTAGGGGTTTCATTTTCAAAATGTAATTCAAATTGTTTCAAAAATTATTGAATTAATATTATTAATCTATTATTATTACCAATGCAACTGACATGGCTAAAACCGGTTTCAATAAAAATCCTTTTGTGACCTACAACGATAAAAACGAATCTCTTGTTCAATTTCATGGCTGATAATTGGGACAATTGACCCGCAGAAAGGCAGTAAAAACCGATGTCATTTCCAACAGGTTTTCATAATTAAAAGCCCCTTCTTATTGCGCTTTATTGTTGACTGATTCCTACATATTTGTGATCTGCATTTGCGCCAGAAGCACATGTAATGCTAATTTAATTTAAATTTCAAAAAAGGACACACACTCATGCCATACCCAATCCTTACTCACTCGTCACCATCACCCTGATCGGTGTGGGCGGCTTTAAGGGTACTGCAGCGTCTGGGCACCACCGCCCACCCCGGAGCATTGCGGTTGGGGCCAAAGGTTAAGTTAAGCTCCGTTTGAGTTGAACTCCGGTCCGCTGCCCCCTTTTCATTTCATTTCGTTGCGTTTTGGTTGTGGTTCTGAGCTCTCGGTTTTCCTGGGCTTTCCATTTCCAACAGTGCTGCCCAAAGAAGGGTTTCAAAAAAGCACATTTTAAACCAGAAGATAATAATTAGGAAAAGTAGAAGAACTTTTCTCTTCTCCTTAGAACTGGTTTAAGAAGTTTTTTGTTAAAATTAATAGGTTATTAATTAATTATTTAAAAACAAGATAATAAAATAGATTTATGCACTTAAAACTTTGTTTAATAATTATTTAACTTATTAAACAAAAATGTGTCATCAAAAATTTAGAAATCCTAATCTTTATTCACAAGGAAGTTCCAAGAAGTTCCAAAAATTAACTCCTTCCAAACTGAAATAAAATGAAATTAACCATTAAAAGAAAAAGTCCAACAAGACAGTTTAAAAAAAAAAAAAAAAAAAAAAAAAATTAAACACAAAAAAAGTGAGAGAATAGAACATTGACATCACTGATTTGCATTCTTCTGTGCAGTCCTGGGACTTTCCCACGCGGAATGCAAAAAGGCAGAGTGTTCTTTTCCGGCTCCTTTTCCGTTTGCCGTTTTCCCGACCGGCTGCCGGAAATACTTGAAATTCTTAGAGCCTTCAATTGAAGTGCAATTGCTCCTCCGACTGCATCTGAGAACTTGCCACTCGGCCAATGACAACAACAAGAACCACGAGCCAGAGCCTTGCCACCTGATAGCTGCTACCTGTTACCTGTAACCACCGATGCGCCTCGTTGCCGCACGAACACTGCGCCGCAAAAGACGGCCCATGCTTTTACGCTTTTCCGATTTTCTGATTTTCCGATTTACCACCGACTGTGTTTCACCCGACGATGCCGAACGAGCCCGATCGGGGGCCACACAAGCGAGCCAATTGGACGAGGTTTTCCATGGCCAGCAACGGCAACATTGTTGCGCAGCCAGTTCGCCACATGTTGCCAGCAACATGCAGCAGGCAACATGACTGAGCAGGAAAGGGAAATTTAAAATAAGAAGATATGAACCACTTTTCTACAACAAACATATATGAAAAGATTTAACCTTCATTTTGTTTTTACTATATAAATAATATTTACTTAAATTATTGTTAAATTTTAATAAAGTCCCGTCTAGTCCCCAAGGAAACCTTGCTTATTTCTTAATGTTTTTCTTATGTTGACCCCAGGATATGGCAATCGATTGCCCTATTATTGCTAATTATTAACACAATTATTGACGGATGTGGATGGATGTGGTGGGCTCCTCCCGGACCCGGTCACGTCCCTCTATTCAACTATAACGATGCAAATTAGCTAACGGAATTATGAGAGAGTGCAGCGTGGGAAAAGTTTCGCCTTCTCTTCCACACTTTCCATCTTCATCATCAGCCCCATCATCATCATTGGCTTCGTGGCAAACTTTCGTCAGTCACTGTCTCCAGTTCAAGTCCTGGACCGGGTTCGGGTTCGGGATCGGGCCGGGGTTAATTTCAGTTTCTTATTGAAGTTAATTAAGTGAAACTTGAGTTGCCGTCATCGCGAGAAGAAGAAAAAAACGCTGTCGGGGTCGGGACGCGAAGTCTGAGGCGGTATTTTCGCAGTTTTAATTTATGCAGCGTCTTTCCCTGCCAGTTGCTGTGCATGTCAAAGTGCTGACAATCAGCAGACAATCCCAACAATGATAATCAAGTGCAGCGCGAAAAATCCCAGCGATTTAAGTGAACTCAAGACCTCTTTCATCGGACGGAGACAAAAAAACAACACCAAAAAAGTGCATACAACGTGGAATTTGTAAGAAAATAGCCAAATAAATAGTTGTATCTATTAATTATCCCCTTGTTGTTGGTTAGAAAGCATATATTTTAAGCTTACATCTAAAAAACTACAAATCAATTACAGCCCAAGACAAATAATTGAACTATAAAGCTATTTGAAGCATTCAGAGTATGCGAATTGAGGTTATGAAATATTGCTCAAAACTCCACCATTTCAGTATTTTTTCATTTTGCACAAATATAGACTTCAAGACGGATGGCAAATGTTTATGTAACTGTTTTTCTATACAAAAATATGAAATATACCCGAGTTTGCAAAAGTTTTTGCTTCTGTATCCACTTCAAAACAATTTAATTAGAAAATTCCGCCAGCTGTCATAAAAATGTAAACGTTTCTAACTCTAAAAAAAAAAAAATACCAGATTAATGCAAGCTTTTGCATTATTTTTCCCTTGTCAAGGAATAGTATTGAAGAAAAAAGCTTGAGTGACAGCAGAAAATTAGAATCATTCCATTTTAATTTTGTCTTCCTAAAAAACCGAAATGTCTTCAGGTAGGAATTGCTCTGTGTGCTCCACGACTGAAAACGCGTTGAACGTCATCTTCGTGTGTACGGTAAGTGATGATCCTTTATGAAGATGGCATTTTCCTCAGCCTCTGGTTTACGCAGGCGTGCATGGCGGGCAAGAAGTACACGGATTCTAAGAAACTTCAAAAGCCGAATGCAGAAAAGAAGCCGAATGATGGAAAAAGGAAATCCGTTGCTAAGCCGAAAGCCAATAAGCCGGAGGACGGAGAACCGAAAGCTACTACACCGAAGGAAGATCCGAAGACAGAGATTCAGGCAAAGGAGAATGACGCTGAGGAGAATGCAGAACAGGAGAATCCGGTAGAGGAGAACCCGGAAGAGAACAATATAGCAAACGACAATAATCCAAAGGAGAATAAACCAACGGAGCATCATTCAAAGGAGAATAATCCAAAGAAGAATAAACCAAAGGAGAATAATCCAAATGAGAATAATTCAAAGGAGAATAATCCAAAGGAGAATAAATCAAAGGAGGATAATCCAAAGGAGAATAAACCAAAGGAGAATAATCCAAAGGAGGATAATCCAAAGGAGAATAAACCAAAGGAGAATCCCGAAAAACAGATTAAACCAGAGGAAAATCCGGAACAGGAGAATAAAGCTGAGAAAAGTAAACCAAAGGAAAGTAAGGTTCAAGTAAATCCGAAAGAGGAGAAGAAGCCAAAGGAGAATCCAGAAAAGGGGAATAAAACAAAGGAGAACAACGCAAAGGAAAATCTGGAAATGGAGAATAAGCCAAAGGAGAATCCGGAAATGGAGAAAAAGCCAAAGGAGAATCCGGAAAAGAAGATAAATCCGAAGGAAAGTTCTAATAAGGAGGATAAGGCAGAGATGAATAAACCAAACAATAAGCCAAAGGAGAATACACCAAAGGAAAATCTGGGAAAGGAGAATCCAGAAAAGAACACACCAAAGAACACGCCAAAGGAGAATCCGGAACAGGAAAATAAAACAAAGGAGAATAATAATATGCCAAAGGAGAATCCGGTAAAACAGATTGAACCAAAGGAAAATCCGGAACAGGAGAATAACGCGAAGAAGAATAAATCAATTGACCACAAACCAAAGGAAAAAAATGTTCAAGACAAGAAGAACAACCCAAAAAAGAATCCGGACATGGAGAACAAGCCAAAGGAGAAACCGGAAAAGATGGACAAACCAAAGGAGAATAAGCCAAAGGGGAATCCGGAAAAGAAGACTCAGCCAAAGAATAATCCGGCAAAGCCAAATATGGCAAAGATAAATAAACCAATGCAGAATAAGGAGAATATACTAAAAGAGAAGCCGGAAAAAAAGAAACTGGAAAATGGGAATCCGGAGAACGAGAATCTGGAAAATCAGGATCCGGAAAAGGAGAATCTGGAAAATCAGAATCCGGATAAGAATAAGGCCAAGGAGAATCCGGAAAAGGAGAATAAACCAAAGGACACTGCTGGCCCAAATAACCCGAGCCATCCGACTGTCTTTGTTCCCCTAATGCAAATCGTGCATATTAATAACCGAAAATACATTGCCGTCCGTGAGCCAACCGACGAAGATTAGATCCATCTCAAGGAAGCATTGATTCGCCTTTGGCATTCAAATTCAAACCGAAGCAAAAAGACACTTTCCTGGAATGTTATAAAAATAAATTACAAACTTACATGGACAAATTCGTATGATTGTTTTCTTCGTAAATTATAGACATTGGTAATTCATATTCTTGATTTATAGGGTTCTTTTTGCAGATTCATTTGAGGAAAAGAAAATAATAATGGGAAGGTAATAGGGAGAACTTGTTATCCCTGCCAAATGTGGTAAGTTTTTATAGCTTTACAGTTTTCTGAATTCTACCAATATTTTCTCCTTGTTGATCCCTGCACTTAAAGCTGGCTTTAAGATTGCCATCGCGACGAGGGCATTGGACCCGAAACCTGGGCTGGCTGTGGCCCGTCATCATCTGCCGGGCAATGTGGATTCAATTGGACTGCCAGTGCCAGGGAGCCACCCAAGACCCACCATTCCCTAGGTGCAGGCAGACATGGCTGTGATTGCGCCAAGGACATAAAGTATGCAGCACTTGGTGCGAGGACGGGGTCGGGCCAATGCCCATATTGAATCCACAATGGAGTCAAAGGAGCCGGTGTGAACCGAACTGAATAGCAAATCGAGAGGGGGAAGCGGGGGTGTAGCGGCGGTCGGCTGCCCACGTATAATCATCATAATGGCAAATTATATATAATAATAAAATATTTCGTGTCCGAACTAACAAACTTTGCCGGCCGAGTGTGGGTGGGTGCGAGAGTGTGTGTGCGGGTGTGTTTTTCAATACACACTGCGTACGTGCAGTTCGGCTCTCCGCTTAATCCCATTGCCAATATCCAAATATACTCGATGCAGGACTATCGTCATTGCCAGGACTTCAAGCAAATCCTTTTCGGGCACGCTTCGTCTGGCCATTTCACGAGACGGCGTGACAATGGCCCCTTTTCCAAATCAATCGTCTGAGTGACCCCTCAGCACCCATCCTCCTCCCAGATCCTTACACCCACCCGCTCCCCCTTGGGTGGCGTGGCTCTGCATGCGCTGCATGCAAAATTAGCCCGGCGTTAGAAAATGAAATGCTCGGAGACCTTGAGAGGCCACCGCTCCCTGCCACGGTGTCGCCCAGGAAGCTTATACCATACATCCATTTCCGTTTCCGGCACTCGCTTTCGATTCAGTGCGTGCTTTCTTCGTATCCATAACCCACGGCGACTAGTCCTCGATTTCCGCCAAATTCGGCAATTCTTCACCGTGAAAAACCATACAAGTGGTATATAAAAGGAGGGTATTTATCAGTGATTATTCATGAATACATAGAAAACATCAGATAAATATCTAAATTTAGCATTAAGAATTTTGAAATATGTCGATTTAAGCAGTTTTTTTATAAATAATTCTTGCAGTGTGCCCAGTCTTGGTGCAAGCAGCTGATTTCTTAATTTATTTGTTTTTTTTTTTTAGTGCAGTATGCAGTTCTTAAATCTCTTTCGCTACTCAATTTATGTTTTGATTTAGGTTAATAATTTTCCCTAAGCTATTGGCTTTCGTTATTGTGGCTGCCAGTATACATATGTCCAAGGAACAACTCGGATGATTGGATATGGGCTCTATTAGGCAAGGGTGGGTCGGTGCTTAATGTGCAGAGGAGATCTGTGGCAGGATCCATTCTCTGATTTCCTTTCCAACTAGAAAGGCTTTCCACAGTGCCGTCAATTGGTCGAGACACACGCAGGCCAAGTCAATTTGCAACTTTTCCTGTCAGTCTCTCTGTCTCTTTCTGTCTCCCTGTGCCCCCTCCATCTTTGGCATTTTCACCACTGACTTTCCTAGCCGCTTTTCCCCCTTGTTTTTTGGTGCTGCTGCTGCTTCCTTGAACTTCCTCCTTGCCGGCAAAGTGTTCCATTTCCTTTGTGCCCGGAAAATTCACAGGGGCTGCTGTGGGGTTAAGTGTGGCTCCCGCGGTTTCCACTTCCACTGCCACAGCCAGTTCCACTACCTCTTCCACTTCCACTAACACTCCACTACCTCTCCCACTTCGATTGCGGCAAACGGCAAAGTTCAAAGCGAACATTTTCGATATCGCCATTAATTAACGTTACTAAATTAGCGGCTCAGCGCCTAAATGCACTGAAAAGCCATAGGAGAAGTTATTTTAGTAGACTTTATTCATAATTTGTACAATTGATTTGTTTCTATTTTATTTAAGACATTTTTAATACAAATAATAATACACAATAAGGAACAACGAATAACCACCACATTTTGGAGAAGGAGATAATTGAATGGCAAGGTTCTCCCAGGATCTTCTCTTCATTTTGAAATAGGGACTGCGAATAGATAAAAAATATTATTAGAATTATTTACTTTTTATTGTTGTGAACTTACCTACAATTATAAGGATGTTTGGAGGCCCTCCTCTCTGTTCGCTATTTTCTTGTGTTCTTATTTTAGGTACAATATAAGGACTGCGAATAGATTAAAAATATTATTATTAGTATTATTTACTTTTTATTATTGAGAACTTACCTACAATTATAAGGATGTATGGAGATTCTCCTCTCGTCGCTTTTAATTATTTTACAAAATAAGGACTGCAAATAGATTAAAAATATTATTATTAGTATTATTTACTTTAACGTTAACTTACCGACAATCAAAAATGATGTTTGGAAGTCACAAAATATAATGAATGAACTGCGGAAACTTAGCCAGCTCATCCGATTCGAAGGAATAAAAAAGGAAATTATTTTCAAATAAAATGAGAAACCAAGTAAAATAAAACAAACACCAGAAAATAAAAATAATAGCAAATAAATAGGACCGAGAACTGCTCCATTGGACGAGAACTGAAAAACTGAAAATCTGAGCTCAGGAAGTTGCTATTTATACAGTTTTTGACGAAGTCAAGGCCCACTTCCTACTTCGATAATAGATTAAAATTTGATATTAAATATCGATAGTCCATAGTCGATGGTCTGGAAGAAAAACATTTAAAATAGTTGTAACAGTCGTAGTAGTCAATAATCTGCCTGGTTTCTCTGCAAAAAACAAGAATTTCACATCGGCCTTGTTTTAAGTTCCCTTGGAAATATATCTGACATATTTTTTTTAGCAGAATGCAGAAATGCGGGTGCCGATGCCGATGGAAAAGCCCTGGACAGGCCGTCGGAAAAGCCATCAGGAAAATGTGCTGTGCTGTGCTGTGTTGGTATGTGCTTTGCTGGGATGTGTGATGTGTTTGGTCCAAGGCAACTTATAGTTTACAGATACAACATCTGTTTCTGTTGCTGCCTCAGCTTCCGCCTCGTTCTCGTCCTTGTCCCAGTCCTCGTCCTCGTCCTGATGATAATCGAAGGCATCGGATGATGATGGCAGGCGCTAAACAAGGCAAGTGACATTAAAGACACATCAGAATTCATCAAAACGGCGAACTAATAGAAAAAGTTCTGACAGCAGCCGGTCCCGGACTTGGTCCCGGAGCCTATCCTGATTTTGCTCCCTTTTTCCAGCCCTGTTTATAGCCCCACTATTTCCTATTTCCTATTTCCTGTTCTGTTTTCGGCTCAGCATTAAAGTTAAATAGTTGCAGATGCCGTGGGCTTGAGTTTCGAGTTTCAATTGCCGCTGCACTTTCCTCTCGGGCGGCACATAAAAATGATTTAAATGCAGGCGGCGTGGTGCATTATGGGCTTACTGGCTACTGGCTAGTGGCATGCAGGACGCAGGACATCCACTCTACTCTTTTTCCGACTGAGCACTCGTTGAGTGACAAGTTCCTTGCTCGGGGCCATGTATCAAGTTGATGGCCGCCCGGCGGCAAACAGTGGTGGCAACTTCGTTATGACCGTTAGCAACTCCATTTGCAGGAGTCCGAGATCCCCAGCATCCAAGCAACTCCATTCTACACAGGAAGTTGTAAATGCATACATATATAAATTAAATATATATCTTCCAAATTTCAATCAATAAAAAACAAGTTAAATGCTTTATTTTCCTGAATTTTAAGGGTCTTTAAATATATGCTAATTTCTGTCACAATTTAATTTGTTGCCCTGGACAACTGTCCAGTTTTGAACAGTGTCCTGTCCCTGTCCTGAAGTGGATGGAGTTGAGTGGCAAGGCAAGGACTCTGCACTCCATCTGCATACTTAATGCATTTTCATTTTATTTCATTGCTTTAGTTCTGACCAGGACGAAGGAGGAGCAGCTGAGCAGCATCTACTTGAACTTGGACGGGATACGGCGTACCGGGGGTTCCAGGGGTTCCAGGGTTCTGGGTCCCGGCTCCTGTATCTGCATCTGTATCTTTATCTTTGCTCTATGGCTTGTCTTGTGTTTGCTTACTTTCATTTGTTTACTTGTGTTTCATTCGGTTAAGTGCTTCCTTGATTGTTTTGCCCGCGCCTTGCCGCCCGCACGCCCGGCTTTCCTTCCGTTTTTTTTCCCCCCCCGCATTTCCCGCTTTTCTTTCCAATTTCGGGACTGGAAAATGTTGAGTTTATTGCAGGCTTTCGGCTGAAACTCCATCAGGGGCCGCTGGTTAACATTGTTGCCGACTTAAAGCACCAATTGCCCCATCAAAATTAAAAGGAAAAGGATCCTTAAGAACCTCCTGGATACTTGTATTCCAGTGATCCAAGCAAGATCTAAAGGTAGACAGATAGCAAAGGAAGGTGAGAGGGAACCGGGACATGTCGCCACTTGTTAACAACATTGTTTCCGGTTTCCAGTGGGGGGGCTTTTGGCTCGAATGTGGCCATCGATGTTGGCGAGTCAATAAATATATGCATGCCCATGCTTGCGGCCCATATATACCTGCCTACAGAAATATAGCTGCCTGATTTGCATGGATTATCCTGCGAGTGCGTGTGCGGGTGCGGGTGCGCACAGGACCTCTGCCTGGCCTGGTGTTGACCATACAACATGCATCCTTTATGCATACATTATTTTAATGAATTATTGATTGCGCTCGGTGCCATGGATTGATCCTTGATTCAACGAATGATGAATGTCCTTTCTTTTACTAAAAAAAACTTTTCAGGGCTTGAATAATAGTTTGTTTACTATTATTACTAAAATGCTTGTGATTTTGTGGTATTTTTTAAGTTACAAACATTGAATATAATTTTATATTTCATAAAGTAAAGTTTCTTGGTTGTAATAATATTTTCTATATTTGTATTTATTTCCCAGTTACGCTAGGCATGTCCTTTGTCAGGTTAGATAATTTATAATGATTTATTTCCATTCAATTCATTTTTGGCATTGTGCAAGTGAGTATCTTTGGGATTGATAACTACTAACTGCCTTCGCCTTCTATTCTTCGACATTCTGCTTTTATTTCTCTAATGCATTGGCTGTATACACTGATAGCAAAAGGGGGGAAAAGGGAAGCTTTGAGAAACCAGTAAATTTATCTATATTTCTTCCTATTTTAAACGGCTAAACAAAATCTAAAATTGCAATTATTTATGATTATAAATATATATTTGTTATTATTACCATATATGTATTTAAATATTCAATGCATAATATTTAATGAACTAAATTGATTTATTACATGTATATAATTTATATTTGTAGCACTTTCATCTACCAGTTACTTTTCCCAGTGCTTGTGTGAGACTTTTGTGTGGTTTTTGTGGCCCAAAATAGCACTTTGTTGGACTAGCAAAAGGTTACCTACCGGGCATTAATGGAAATAATGGGTGTATCTATTCAATTATATCGAAGTCGAAGCCGTAGCCGTTACTTTGCCCATCCACTTTCGCTCTCTATATATATAATTTTGGGGCTCAAACCCAAACCCAAGCTCCATCCCAAACCCAAACCCAAACCCATTCCCCGTGCCCTGCGTGTGGGAGTGTGTCCTAATGGATGACAAAAGCATTTTATGGGCATTTTATGTTAGTGCATATTATTTATTATATTAAAAATCCATTAGTGATTTTTGAAACTTGTGGTCGCCGTTGGCCACATCTTTCATTTTCATTTTGATTCGCGTTTTCAGTTTCATTTACCATTTACCATCTACCATTTACATTTTGGCCCTGGTCGCCAGCC
Organism: Drosophila aff. chauvacae BK-2020; assembly: GCA_018903765.1. Taxonomy (NCBI): domain Eukaryota; kingdom Metazoa; phylum Arthropoda; class Insecta; order Diptera; family Drosophilidae; genus Drosophila; species Drosophila aff. chauvacae BK-2020. Next base: position 318,755 of record JAEIGO010000395.1, on the reverse strand, counting down.
AAAAGGCACGTCAATAAAATCTGCTCTGTCGCCATATTGTGGCCACTAATTGCATTTTGGTTGAGCCATCGATGGTGCCATGGATCTGGATGTGGCTTGCTTTCTGGGCTTCACAAAAAAAAAAAGAAAAATATAAATTCAAGATGCTCAAATTTCTGACTTCTTTAAAAGTAAAACAATATTATATTTTAAATGGTTGGCACCCTCTCTTTGGGTGCAAGTTTAATAGATTCAATCAAAACGGATTCTTAAAGATTATTTATATACAATTTCTGGGCTTAAAGGGGGTATTTGTTTTTCTTATTTTCCTGTTTAGGGAATGCAGATTTCTGGCTGCACTTGATTTAAGCCCGACACGCCTCCTCTCTCCTCCTCTTTCCAGCCAAAAGAAGGAGCCGGAGCAGGAGGAGGAGGAGCTTGATGTCAACTACAAAGTCGCGCCATTAATGCATAAAGTGGCGGAGATAAGTGCGAAAGCAAAAGGAGGCGTCGGGCTAATATCCCTGCTTTTTATGACCCTGCTCCGCTCCTGCTGCATCCCCTCCTCACCCCTTCAGATCCGTCTAACTGTTGCAAGGATTAAAGTTGCTTGCATAATTCCAGACGCATAATTAAGCGAAACTGCAATGAGACAGGGATGCAGATGCAGGCAAGGAAACGAGCCAGAAAGTACAACAAATCCTTTTAATTTAATGATATATATATTTAGAAAAAATACAAAGTAAATATGTATATACTCCACAAATATATTATACATCCTTTAATAAATATTAAATTAAATAGTAGTATCATATCAGAAATATCCTGTTCCTCCTCTAATTCAGTTACATTTCCACCTATTGCCGTAAGGAAGCACTTAGCTCTTCCGAAATCCGTAACCCAAAGGTACAAAAGGATGCCTCGATACCAGAGATTTGGGGATTCAGGGTCCTTGGTCCTTCTTTTCCATTGTCCCGGCTCTCAAGTCATCCTTTGTGCCGGGCTCTCTATTCAATCTTTTTAGCGTGATAAACTGCTTAATGCACTGGGACCGATACAAATGGCCATTGAACTGACCCACAACTTGCCGCATTTCCCATTTTCCTTTCGTCCTTGTACATCTCCCTTTTTTGAGTGGGAGATGACTAAGTAAATTGGATTCCAAATGCCCTCGTTTTCCCATTGTGCAAGGACAAAAAAGGACTCCGGGGGGCCGCCGGGCAACTATTTGCATCGGATGATCAGCGAAAAAGCGAACAAAAAATATTGTGTAAAAGTAAACAGAATACAATTTGGTCATTGTTTTTATAAAGATATGAGTAGCAGCATTAACTGGTGTATATGTTATGGAATTAACATAATTACTATAAATTCAGTACTAAAATAATAATAAAAAATATAGCAATCGTATTTTAAATATTTAATTTGAAAGTGAGTTCTCCTCTAATTAATTAACCCACTTAATCCATCTGTAATTTATTTTCTAACACATTAACTTGTAAGAAATATATTAAAAGAAGAAAGCCCATCCATTCTGGCAAACAAAAAGCAATTTCGGCAAGTAATAACGAATCTTTCACCCACAAATATATCTCTCCCCGAAGGCCCGCCCGCTAATTGAGTCATATGTCAAGGCCAGATGCGATCGCAGCTGGTCGGGATCTGAAACTGGATCTGGATAAGGATCTGGAGATGGAGCTGGCGACGCAATGCAATTCACATTGACTGCCGGCCGGGGAGCAATCTTTCGCTTTCTCTGATTTTAACAATTGCCATAAAAAGTGAATAAGGACTCGACCCGACTCCCTTATTTTCTGCCTCACCGAGGAGCCGAGTTTTTAGGGGATGGTGGGTCGGTGGGTTAGCTCTGGGATTTAGGAGCCAGTTGTGGGCGGTTCTGGCAAAGGTTTTTAATTGAAAACAAACAGAGCTTAAGCCTACTTTGGATCTCTCTTATTATTATTAATAATTTTTTGACCCGCACAGCCACCTCTTCTTCGCTGCCCTCTTGTTTGCATGCGTGTCGCTGACGTTGACACTTGAGGGGGGGGAGGCCTCAATTTACACTGCCAGAAATATATAGATTTTTAAACTAAAAACTAGTGAAGACTTTCTAATCAAAGAGCTGTTTATCGTCGTTGATTTTCTATTAATTTTATTTTAAATGTTATATGTATAAATTTAAGAAACAACTTTAACCCATTTCAGACTAAGTGCCTTCCTCAAACTCTCCTTAAGCTCCCTCACAATTACCTGTATATAAAAGACAAATATTTTTCCTTAAGCGTAGGTTTCGGTTGCTAAAGTTCAGGAGCAGCTCCTGGCATCCAAAGCCATCGAGTGTTTGCGGGTAGCCCAAAGTGGCCATCGAAAGTGAAATGCGAACTGCGCACTCCACTTTCAAGTTCCGAAAAGGTGGCTTAGTTTTAAGGGGGGTAGAAAGTGAGAGGGGAGAGGAGAAAGGGGAAGGGACAGGGGCAGGGACTCAGAGGGTTCCGGAGCATAAAAGTGAAAAACAATTGAACCCTTGGGCAAAATTGGTTTTGACAATGTAAATAAATAAAACACAAGCATAAATATTTACTGCTGACGGCAGTTTCGTTAAGGGCTTAGGCGGGGCATTTTTGGGCTTTTTCGGTTTGGACGGAAATCAGGCTGAGGATGATGGGGGGGTTGATGGGACCTCTACCCTGCCCCCCATCACCTCTCCTAAAAAGTAGCCGAAGCGAGCGTAAGCACCGAGATTACAGGGGCTCAGCAAAGTACACTTTTCGGGGCACAGCCGCCTCTCTGACCTTCGATGTGGAGAATCGGTTGGTAGCTGGGTAGATGGTGGGTCCTGGGCTGTTGTCAAAAGGATTTGCAGCTCATTTCATGGGCACCCCTGCTAACCCCGAGTGCTAATATTTGATTGTGTTGTCGGGTCAATGGGTAACACAAATTTCAAACCCAACGCCCCCGATGCGAAGGCGGATGTGGATGCGGATGCGGATCTGTTTCCACATTTTCCACAGACAAACACAGGAAAAAATGCACTGCACTTTCAGAGGAGGGATTATTAAAGGTAAAACTCCTTAAATTCAATAAATATTTCCATCTTAATTCAAAGATTCAAATCCTTATATGATATTAACTTTGAATGCTACTTATTTGTTAAGAAAACTACGTTTTTCATAGTATTTTCCAAGTGTAGAGGCAAAGCAAGTCTACAACCTGAAACTCTCGTCCTGCCAAGTCCACAGTCCTTACTGGACTGGTTTAGCCTGCATTTCGGCCAATATTTAGGCATCAATTTGTGTGTAATTAACGTTCGAAGCCCAGAAACCGAAAACGGAAATAGAAACAGAGACAGAGACAAAGACAGGCACTGAGGTGTGAAGCACTGAGTCCTCCTGACTCTCCTCAGGGAATAATTCCTTTATTAACCAGTCACACATATCGGCACTGGGTCCTTGGCTTATTGAGTTCGGGCCAAAAGATTAGGTCTGGGCATAACAATTTCCTCATTAACCCTTGCAATTGGGCAGAGTTTACTGGGCTTGGAATTGGGGCTGCCAGTAACTTAATTATCCTTCTAGCCTTAAGCTTTGTTTCTTACATTTTTAGGTTAGTACATAGAACTCATAGTAGACCTAATTAATTGAATTTTCTATATTTAGCGAAACACACTTACCTTTCACTTAATGCACTTATTAAACCATAAATTATGCGGCACCCAAGGAGTCAATCGAATGGCCATTCCAATAAAATAAAGGAGGAGGAACACGCAGGACTCGGGAGGAGTTAGCAGGACCTACTGAGAAGCTGCATTAATTTTACATTACTATTATCATTGGAGTGGGCATGGGGAGGGGGAAATGGGCAGCAGGTTCCCATAATAATTTTCCGCGTAATTTATTTGAGCGCCATAATATCATATTTCACACTGGGACAAGGACGAAAAGGAGCGAGCCGGATCAGGAGTGGGTGAGCAGCTCCTTCCGTTGAATAATTTAAGCGCCACACATGTGCGCACAGCTCCTGCCTGCTCCAGCTCCAGCTCCACCTCCAGCTCCAGCTCCAGCTCCAGCTCCAGCTCCAGCTCCTGCTCCTGTTCCTGGATGAGTGGAGCACGTTAAAATAGGCGGAAGACGATTATCAGACAGTTTGCACACAATGTCGTCCTGGAGCACTGCACAGCCGGGAATAAACCAGGCTACCCCAGGATACCCGTAGGAGGGTTCACATTTATTGCCAAAAATTAAATGACAATGTAGTTGGCAAAAAGGCACAAAGACCCGCTCGCTCGCTCGCTGGCTGGCTGGCTGGCGCACAGTCAAGTTTGTTGTAACCGGAGATAGATGCGGATGATTTTGGCGGAAGTGGCGGCAGATAAGGCGGCCATCTCCACATACATATATATATATACATATATATGTATGTGTGTAACGGGAGTTCCCGCTACGTTTTCCGGAGTTTTTCAGGCAGCTTTTCCGCGGCGCCTAGTAATTTTTCATCGAGTCTTGCTCACACACACACACCCCAAGTGTAAAGGAATTTCAACGCTCACTCACGCTCACAGCAGCTCTGGCAGATTGTTTGGTTTAACAGCGTCCCGCAAAATTTTCCAACCTCCCAGCCAGCTTTTCCCCCCAGCTTTTCCAAAAAGGGTGCCTCGACTGGGGTGCAGGTGGCCGCCCCTGTCTTCGGCGGGTCATGTGGCGGGGCCAAAGTGCGCGCCGCTTTTGTTGAACTTTTGCGTAAGATTGCGCAGTAAATTGTCGAAAATTAATTTTCATGTTGAAAAGCTGCAAATTGCAGGCTGGGGGCAGGGGGCACGGTACAGCGGCAAGTAAGAGATATGGCGAGGTGGCGCTACAGACTCTGCCTGGGAAAACTGGGGGAGCAAACTCAAGGAGAAGGTTTGTCAATTAATTTCTTGAATGGTTTGCCTAATTGAAATTTTATGGCTTTTGTGTTTCCTTGTCTGTGTTCGCACACACACACACACCCTGACACAGGGGGCGGGTGTTCGCTGGGTGGGCGTGGCATTCCTTCGACAACATTTCATTAAGCTCCATGTGTGCGGAGCGTTTAAGGGTCACAACAGTTGCAACTTCCGCAGAAAATTTTCAGCGACTTTTCACAGTTTCTTTGCACAGCGAACTTTTTGCGTTTTTTATGGCAAGAAGGAAACTAAAAATAAAAGACTTAAAATCTGTAATCTTAAGCTTAAGTTTTTAATTCAAAAGAGAAGGGGTTTTAAGAATAAGAATAGATTTAGCCAGGATTAATATATCCTTACTTTCAATACTTTCTTCTATCTAGCAGTTTCTTTTCCTATTTTTTTGCGCAAATATATTACCCTTCTTTATAACTTCCCTGAAATTGATTTATATATAAAAATTATATTATTATATTGCTATAATGCTGATAATAAGGCCAGCCATAAAGCAAATGTTCTGTCAACTATTACTTAAAAAAAAAAATATTTAACTGCTTTAACCAACCAATTTGTTCCCGGTTCTTTAAATTGGCCATTGTAGCCAAAATTCTAATTCCACAAAGCGAGTTTCAAGTTTCCACACTCGGGAAAATCAGCAATGACTAAGTGGAGGGGCTCCCCCCTGGCCAATACGATATCTCTATAATCATATCACGAATCCCAGTGTTCGGTGTAATTCAATTAGAGTTCATTAAAATGATTACATAATAAATTATTACCAATGAGCGAGTGCACTGCATGTGTGGCGTCCACAAGTCCGCAAGTCCGGCCAAAAGCCCCAACCCTTGGGGGCTTAGGCTGCGGTTTCCAAATGTCAAATGCAAAAACATATGCCCAAAATATACATATATCCATGGCAGTGCCGTGTGATTTGCATTTAATTCGGTTCGATGAAATTATGAAATAAATGCAATATTAATTGATGACAGTATAAGATTTCAGTTTGAATCAATGCGATTGTCCATTTACTTTGTTCGATTTATTAATGCCTTTTGCTTGTCTCATTTAATCATTTAGCTTTGTATTAATTTTTATTACTGTTATTTGCTGACCACTGGCATGGAATAAACAATAATTGGGAGAGAGAGAAACATTGATCTGAAATGGCATATAATTTTTTGCTTTGGTAATTAATATGTAAATGTGTTCACTTTTTACTTATTATTGTAGAAATAACTCAAATTTAGGCAAATAAATATACAAAACCAGCTATACTTTTGTTTCATATACGAATTAATATTTCAGGGTTTATTTTCTTATTCCTAATTTCCAAAGTCAACTAAAATTTGGTAGTAAAAAGTCTCCTTGTGACGGGCTTAGAAAGAGGCAACCAATGTTATCGTTCTGCATTTTCCTACCGGCTTTTCCCCCCTTTAATTTCCCACTTGCTTTCCTAAAACCCCCTTAAAGGTGACACAGCGCCGCTCGCCGGTCGCGTTTTGTTAATTACAATTATGATAATGAATCTTGCAAAAGACTAATTAGTATGGTAAAAATGTTGCCTGCCACAAGAGCATGCAACATTTTAAAGTGTGTGTGCGGGGGTGTGTGTGTTTGAAATGTGAGTGTGCCATGGCTGCTTTTTCCTTCAAGTGCTGCACTCTGACGGTGTCCTTGTTTCAAATTTACAAAGGCTGAGCAGCAGAAAAAAATAAATAAAAAATAAAAATAAAGAAGAAAATAATGAAAAGAAACTTAACATTTATCACTTGCTTTGCTATAGAATTCCCAACTGGGCTTAAATACTGATGAGAGACATTAAGAATGCGATTATTAGTTCTATATAATTTTAGAAAACCTTTTTATATATTAAGACTCCTTAATAATTATTCAACAATATTTTTATTTAATAATATTTATTGTATTAAATAACTTGTTCCTTCCTTAAACGCAAACACCGAAATTTTTGATGTTTAAATTTAAAAGTTCCTTCATTTCGGCGGCTTAGAATAAAGCTTCATTAAAGTGCTGTGCTAATGAAGCTCTATTTTTGAATCAAAAATCGTAACCACGATTGTGTTGGCATTTGGGTTCCACACCCACACACAAGTAACACTCACATGGCGGCATTAATGGCATCACAATTACAAAAATATTAAGCGACAATGAAAGAGGCGCGTCAGCCATTCATTTAATTATGAAATTTACAAATGCCACACAAGGGGGGCATGCTTCATTCCCTCCCCATTGTTGTGGCTTTGCTTACTGTAATTGAAATTAATTTTCAACATTTTCAACAATTTATTTAGCTGGAAAACGCTTAGAGCTGCACAAGGGAAAAATTAGTATTTATCATGGGGAAATGTATAGAAGTTGGTTGTTAAATGTAAAGAAGTAAGTGGGGCTTAAATATATTTTGTTGATAATCTATAAATCTATCTAAATTCTTAAACAATTTCCAACTTTGCATATATTTTTGTTCCTTATTTATATTTCTTTTCTCTGCAACCAATTATGCTTTGGCCTAATCTAGTGCTGCTGCATGCAAGAGACGACCGACCTTATGGCTTACAATCGACAGCCGTATCCGTTTCCGTTTCCGCATCCGCATCCGTATCCGTTGACTTTTTAATCGATTTAGGAGTCAACGGATCCTGCAGTCGACACATGAATTAGCCTGACAATGGGCGATGGCGATAGCACAGGAGGCAGCGGAGTTTGAGAGAAAATATCTGAAGCCAGCGCTGGATTTTCACGAAAAATGCTCGTGATTTCTTTTGCCTCGACAAGTTGTAGATTTTCATTTCGATTTCGATTTGCCTGCAGCTCCTTGCCTTGCCTTGTGGCTCCTTCGGGCCACAAATTGGCGTGGCATTTGCATAAGGGGGTTGGGTTTGGACTGGGGAGAAGCCTGTGCGCGACATGCACTCAAATGAAATCGATAAACAGTTTGGCATTTAATAAAATCAACATCAAGGCTTTCAGTAATGTCCTCGCCCCCCAACATTTTCTGCATTTAATTACTTGGGCCTCTTGTTGGGCATTAATTGCCCCGGCTTCTTGGTACTTCGCGTTGATTTATAGTGCCTTGACATAAGAGGCTGCTCGTCGCGTCTTTTCTGATTTCAGATTATTTGTTTTTGTTCTTTTTTATTTAACCCACTGATGCCCCTTTTCCTGTAGCAGGGCAACCTGTTTAAACAACTACCGAATGCAAAGGGGAAACAACTACGGACGTTATGAGAGCAAGTGTGTAAATGCACTGGCAAGAAAAAGGGTAAATGTATAATTCCAAAATATTATTGTATTTTTTAATAAAATATTATTAGCTGAGTTAGTAATTTTAGTAATTTGATAGTAATTTTATTTTGTTTTCAAGCTTCTAGCTTATATTTTACCTGCAAGAAGCCGCCAAAAGGTAGGCAATTTCTAGATTTTCTCTGCTAACTTGCATACTTTTTATAGTTTCGGGGATATTCTTTATTAAATAACTTCTTTATACATTCAGTTTTATTATTTAATATTTATTCGATTTATTTAGTTACTCATTCACCTATTTCCTAGTCTCCTGTTTGCTCGCTTTGATTTTCCCACAGTGCCTCCTGGCCCAAGGCCCGAGGACTATGACCATCTAAATCCCCGTTTGGCAATCCCAATCCCATCTGTCTGGCCCTGTCTGGACCTTTGGTTAACTCGCATTAAATTCGTACGAATTTCAACATTTAGCATATTAAGCGGGCACGGACCACGTTTACGTAGCCGTAACAGGCTGGGCAGTCTCCGGACGGAGTCCGTACGTAGTCCGTTCCTGCTCCTGCTCCTGCTCCGGCTCCGGCTCGGAGTCTGTGCCAAAGCTCGTCGTCTCGCTGCTGTGCACTGCCGGATATGGGTGTGTGTGGCAGTGTGTGTATGGTGGACAAGCGGATGTTGTGTGATGCTGTTTATGCCTTTTACATTTTCCGCCGTAATGAATTCAACGTAGCAGCAGCAGCAGGAGAAGCAGCAGCAGGAGCAGGAGTAAAGGCAGCGGCACACACTGCGAAATTTCCAACTTCCGCCTTTTGCAAAAGTTGACAACTTGTCCGTCCGGCTGTCCAGATGTCCGGGACTCCAGCTCTTCAGTTCTCCAGCTCTCCAACTCTGCACTCCTCGAGCAGCATCATATGTGCGTCTGGCCCACATGTCGGCGCAGTGCGTCCCCTTAAGTTGGCTTAGAGTTCTGGCCCATTAGTGCGCGGCTTAATTTGCCGTTTCGCAGCAGTCAGCAGGGCTCACTTTTGGGCTTAGTGTAGTCTGCTGAATTTTTAACAAATATAAGTACTAAGTGGGTATTTTTTGTATAATTAAAAGTAAAGCGAGATTAAGGTATAATTTGGGTATAATAGTCTAAGACTGTTTCGGGAAATATAGAAAGAAGAAATATATTTAAATTAATCTTTGTAGAACCTTACCTTAATTAAATTCCTTGCAAAGCTAATTTAATTATTTATTTATACATCAAAACGTATTGACAGACTTTTAATAATTTCAATAATTTAACCCTTGAGCCAACTTAAGTTCCTTTTTTGTTCCTTGTTTATTTCTTTCTGAAGCTGACAATTTAATTGTGAATCGCCGGGTGAGTTTCTGCCATTGCTTGGGTTTCCATGACAAAGTGTCGCTCTCGCCACACACAATGCCGTTGAAAGGGCAGGGATATACGCATATATCGTGTGTGTCCTTTTGCCTTTCCTTTTTTTATTCTGCCCCGCATCCTGGCCATAATTTCCGTGCATTGTCTGCGCGTCGCGTCCACATCCGCCGCAGGAGCAACAGCAGCAACAATATCAGCCAAAAATTAAAGGGAAATCGGCGGCAGAATGAGGGAAAATGTCAGCAGAAATGGAAGTAATATCATCTGTGACTTATTACGCACTAACTCTCCTATTTAACAGATAATAACAGGTTCCTGTAAAATATACCTACAGTAATATATATTAATTATATAATTTGAATATTAAGTTTGCCATTCAAAAGCCCTGACCCTTCTTGCTCTTCTTAATGGAACTCAGAATATAAGATATAGAAGACTTTCTTTCACCCTCGATATCGCAAATTAAACAAAGAACCGTGCTGCAACAATAACAATAGCAATATTTGCAGCAATATCTTCAACAATAAGAGCATCAGCAGCAGCCAGCTCCAAAAAAAAAGGGTAAACACTGCGACAACAACGGCGGCAAAGAAAGAAAAAATATTAAAATAAATTTGAATAAAAATGTCTGCAAAGATTAAATCGCCATTGCCATGAGCCCACGTCGTCTGCAATTCCCAGACGTTTCCCGGTGGTGGTGGCTTCCTTGGAAACCCGACTCCGGGACTCCCCCGGCAGCCACCGAGTTTCCGAAACCAACACCAGCACCGCCTTTCGGAGCTCTTCCCCGTCTCGATTGCAACTGCTCGTTTGGCTTATTGTTGCCAGTACACAGCCTGTACACTGCGGAAAAATATGACAAAAAATATATATATTTAAAATGTTTAAAATTTATTATTATATTTTATTTATTTAAATTTGTATCTTAACTCTACACTTAAGGGTTTAGGGTTGGAATAAGATAAATAAAGCTTATTTAATGTTGATATATTTTATAAATAATTTATATTTAATGGATCAATTTTCTGATTAAAAATCGCTAACACCTTCAAGAGTTTTTAGATCATAACTTGGCTTAAACGCAACCGTTTTCAGCCTGGTTTCATTTTTCTTAGTTTTAATAGGAAAACTTTTCTGCATTCAAAACTCGATTTAAATTCCTTTTTCGATTAAATATCTCCAGCACGAAGTTGGCCAATATTTCCCTCAGTGCTTTTCGACCAGCTTTCAAGTTGGCTCGGTCGCTGTCCGCTGGCCTGGCAAAAATAATACGTATCCGTTGCGGATTTCGCGCTGCTGCAACAACAACAATTGGCCCTGTCTGGTGACCAGCAAGCCGGGCACTTCATCCCCCCCTCCCCCCGCCTGCTGCCCCTCCGGGAAACTTCTTAATTTGTTTATTTGTTGCCCTTTGCTGGTGTCCCTTCCTCATCGCTTTCACCTTTAAACAATTCCATTTACATGCGGCGACAAATTTCTGTTTTTATTACTTTCATTGTCAACTTTACTTTCGGCCGGCTCTTTGGGTCACCTCATCATCCGCCGCCACGCCCCATTTTCCGACGGATTTTTCCCCCAGCATTTTTCCAGCCGTAAGGAAAAAAAGTAAAGAGAGAGAGAAAAAAAGAGGAGAAGCCGCTGGGCATTTGATGCGACCACGGCTGGGCAATAACAATAAATAAGTTAATTTAAATACAATAAACACAATCGGAACAGTCAGGGGCTGTCAGGGGAGAGGAGTGGGAGTGGGAAAACGGCCGCGGAAAAGCTCCAATTAAAGCCCGAAAGCGACTACACAAATTCCAATTCGGCAACGAAGCCATTAATCTATATTGCTAGAGTTTCCACAAAGAAAAAAATAACTGCCTTAAGTTATATGTCTCTTAATTAATTGATTCATTTTAGACTTTTTGTAGGTTGCTAATATGTATACATATTTTACAATTTAAAGACATATCTTTTAATTAATTTAAATCAAATCTACTTGGAATATACTAAAGCTAGTTCGAAACTCTTAGATCTCAAAAGTCAAGCTCTTCTTGGGAACTAACAATTGGGAAAAGCACTTGGGAAAAACCTAGATTAAACAGAAGCGAAACGTTCTCACGCGGAAAAATGACTTGGCGGCAATTGAGCAAACATTGGTTGAAGTCTGCGGAAAAACTTTAATGCCGCAGGAAAATTGCAGAGTCCCTTCAAGCGAATTCAAATCAGAGCTTGCTCTCTGTGTTTCCTTAGGGTACCTTAGAATTTCAGGGAGACTTTGGGAGGTGTATATTTAAAATATATATTTTTATATTTAAAATATATTATTTAGAAATCGGTAAGCCCATTTTTTTTAAGGCGTAGATGCACCTGCTTTCTCATTTTGATTTCCTTTTTATATTATATGCACATTAAGAAGTGCATTTTGTATTCTCGAGGTTCATTTAATGCACAAACTTCATATACAAAATCTATATATCAAAAAATATTTAATGAAAACCTTTAGTTTATCTGTTGCCAGTTTTTATTTAAATGAGTGCCTTACAAATTTATCCAACCAATTAGTTTAATTAGTTTCTTAATATCGAAAATGTAAAAAATATTTTTGGGATAAGAAAAACCTTTGAGTTGCTTGCTGGCATTTATTCCAATCTATTGACATAAAACAAGTGTAAAATATGGCAAAAAAATCAGCTGCTGATTCTGCTGCTGATATAAATATATAAATATAAATAAATGGAGCTGCCAACTCTTTGAGCTGGCCTTACGAAAAAAAAGAAAGAAAGAGAATCCCTCTCAGGTGACGCCACTGAAGGGCAGGCATAAAAATTCATTCTCCTAATGGCTCGTCATTGCACCAGACGGAAAAGTGTGCGGGGAAAAGCGGGAATACTGAGGGCACCCCCTTCAGTTTATTTCCCTTTTTTTTTTTTTTGCTGGAAAATGGGCCTGGCCCTATTCCATTTGTGTTTGCACTTCTATTGGCAACATGTGGGGCTTTTATTAAAAATTCATTTGCTCATCATACAGACAGACAGCCAGAAAAAGAGAGTTTCCACTGCACCGATGTCTGACACAGATGATGATGATGCAAGGGGATGACGATGATGATGACGACGATGATGATGTCGGCTCATCTTGGCGGCTTTCGTTTTCCACTCAGCTCCAACCTGGCAGCCTGCAACCGCCAGCTCTTTTTGACCTTCAACAGCTGCCACATTTTCATGCGCATTCCTTGCAGCAATCCCCAACCCCCCTTATCTCACCTCATCTGTCTGTTTGGAGACCTTTTTGGCAAAAGTATTTTGACCCGCATACGTTAAAAAAAAGAAAGAGAAATAAACTGGAGAGTGATGGATGGCTTAAATGCTAGCCGAGAGTCTCTTTCAAACTTAAATCCGACTTTAAATTGTACTTTAAGCGGGCTCTCAGGGATATATTTTACCTTTCCGCCAAGCTATGTTGGTTAGCAAATGAGGGTGAGTGAAATATATGGTATCAAGTTTAATTTTAGTAATTTATGTTGAGCAAAGAATATTTAGCCTTATTTGGCATTAAATCTGTAATTTAAAAGCATAAAACGTGTACTAACTTAATTAGCTGTTATTCATTATGGTTTAATTTTCCATAACCTTGAATATGGAAAAGTTAGGGAAGAGCACTTATAATAACCTCATATCTAAAACGACAAATACTGCCGGCCAAGTTATGCCAACTCTCCGCCTCATCACCTGAATGGCCAATATAATTGGATAAACAAAAGGTGGTCTGTGCAAATAAACTGACAAAATCACACAATCTGCTTTTCGCCAACAAATATTCTTGCATTTCGAGTCAAGTTACGAGTTACTGCCATTGTTCTTTTTTTTGTCCCATCTTGTCCTTATTCACTTCGAACAAAATGCTAAATGAAGTGGAAGCAAGGAATTTCACACAATGCGAATTTCCGAAAGCCAAACCCCCTCTCTTTCGCCACCCTTAGCCATTCCACATGTGACTGACTCGACTGACTCGACTGACTGTTTTCGGTGGTTTTTCGGGGAACTTTAGAGGGGGTTTTGGATGGGTTTTCAGGGGGGTTTCGAGCTGTTTTCTGGTGTTTTTTCCCTGGGTTTGGGTAGTTTTTCGCTAGGTTTTTGGCTTTCTTTTGTATGTGGATTGGGCAAGGTCCAAAACAAATAAAAACACACAAAACCAGAAAACAAAACAATAAAAGGAAAGAGGATCGGTGTCTGGTCTCTGGATTGGTTTCGGCAGCGAGAAACTCCCACTAAACTGAAGCTTAGCTATGTGAGCATTCCGGTAAGAATTCGGTTTTTAACTCGAAAATCACATAAGCACACACAGAGTCAGCCCAGCCAGTGTCCCATTCAGTTAGATTCCTGGCCATTGTCAACCGAACAGAAACCCCCCTTTTAGCCATTTTGGACGCCCCTGTCAGCCCCTGTTTGTAACTACTTCTTCGCCTCATGGCGGGCATCAAAAAGTACTTCATTATTGCGCTCGATTGTGCACGTGCTGTGTGGCCTCTGCACGGGCAAAAAAAATTTTGAAAAAAATATTTTAAAAATCTAGAACATATACATAAATATCTACAATATATGTATGTATATATACTTTTCAGGGATTTATATAAAATATTTTTTTTTTTATGTTTTTCATGCCAAAATTCTGAAGTACAGAATTTTAGGTGCCATAAATTGTTTAAAATAAAGCAAATACGCTTAGTTTGTTTATATTATATTAATTATAATTTAGCCAAATAAAAATTGTATAAGCAAAGTATAAAAAGTGAAATCATTTTATTTCGTATTTACAAATATTATATTTATTTTGTTTATTTATAAATAAACCTTGTCGTCGCGATATCAATGTTAATTTTTATTGATTTTGTACTCTTTAACCTAGTAATCAAAATCTTATCCATTGAAACAGAAAGAAAGAAAGAAAAATATTATTTTAGATCTTATATAATATATATTTTAATATATAATATATATTTTATTTATATTTTATTTGTATATTTCATATAAATTGTTTTATGGTTTCACCTCAACGTTTTCCCCAGTGCACTTGTTTTTGTTCTTGCTGCAGCCGGACTCACGTAGCCGGGACAGGTGAGAAGGGCGGGCCGGGGGAATTGTCGGGGCAGGACACTCTTGGCCACAGGACAACAGCATTTCATTTGTTGTCCTTCACATTCTCTTTTCACACTTGGCACATAAACAAAGGGAACGAATGCCCCGCCCAGCTGGGAGATGAGCAGTCGCTATCCAGGCGTTACCGTTTGCATTGCAATGTGTCGCACCACCCACAGGACACACACACACACACCACACACCCAACCCAACCCAACCCACCACCCCCTGGACCACAACTTTAGCTGTCTGTCAAATATGCTAGAGAAATATTTCAAATTGTGGCTGCTAAAAATTGAACATCCCACCTTCATTCTGCTGGTTTTCCACGTGACCTCGTGCTTTGTCCACTGGGGTTTTTCCCCCACCTTTCCCTCTGTCTTATTCCTATTTTTTCTTATTTTCCTCTGCCTTTTTCTGTGCAAAGTATTCATTTCATTTATTTATTTGGTATTCAAAGCGCAGGTCGCGCCTTCTCACCTACCTCTATGCTCTCGACGAGCAGCAGCAGGAATTTCATTATTTTGTGTGTGCAATTTTAAAGCAGAACATGAGCATGAAACCCTCTTAAATTATTCATTGCAGGCCCAACAAAATAGCTGTTTTATTTTTTAGTTCTTTTAATTTCAACGAAGACCCAGGTCAAGTGCCTTGTTGTAAAATAAAGGCAAGCTGCAGAGTCTTTGGGCTCCAAATTAAAGTTTAAGGTGGCTATTTTCTTTATAGTCTCTATATATTTTGGTTGTTATTTTTTTCATATACCTGATATGTCTTGGTTTTATGCTTCATTCCAACCACAGTTGTGTTATTCACTTTTAATTGGAAAACTCATTTAAAAAATATGGAAGAAGAAATCCTAAAGAGAAATCCATAAAAAATGGTATAGAAAAATATAGATTTAAAATCCACATATTTGAGGTGTTCATGGCCATTAAAAATGAGTTTTCAATTATTCAACTATCTCTTCAATGGGCAATCCAATAAACTAATTAATAAATAAAATTTGTATCAAATCCTGAGACGCACCCTTCCGCCGGAAATGAAGAAATGAAAATGTGGGACAATGGATGATTTCCATCGGGGGAAACCCCACACACACATACAGCCACCGGAGTCTGGGGTCCTGACCGCAAGGACCTTTTCATTTGCCTAAGTGGCCGCAACGATGATGATATGGTTTAAGGTCCCCCGATTTCGGGATTTCCCCGATTCAAAGGCAGCCACTGAAGCGCAGATGAAAGCCAAACAAAAGGATTGCAATTTAATAAATGGGAAATGGGGAATTCTTGCGGGCTCTTGAATTATCTCATATGCTAAGATAAATATGTGTTTTTTATTTCCTTTTCTTCTGGCAGAAGAAAGCCGAAGCCGAAGCCGAAGTAAAAAATCAATTTAAGTCAAAATTAGATTTTCAAAATAAACACGAGAAGAGGAAAAGGACATTAGCGGAGGAGCACCGCCCCACCCCCGCCTCGGCAAAAAACGTAAAGTTTAAATATGAGTTTGGGCCAAAGTTTTGTGAGGCGTAAATATTTTGTGTGGCAGAGCCGGGTTGGTTGGGGTTTTCCCCCTGGTTTTCCGCCGGTCTTGCCACTCGCACTGTTTATCCTTTTTTACCGAGGCAGCTCACGAAAATTGCCATCCCAGTGTTTGATTTATGCCGGTTGAATTTTAAAATTTTCCCTTTTCTTTTGGCGGAAAACGCACGCCAAATCCGATTAAGTTTTCACAGTGGCCTCCTCCTCTCCCCTCTCTGCCTCTCTGCCTCACATGTGTGTGCAAAGAGTTTTAAAAAGATCAAAAAAAAGAAAGCAGGAAAATAAAATAAAATACAAACAGGCCGCATGAAAGGCAAAGAAATGGTTAGAGAGTTGCTGCTGGCTCCCTCTCCCTCTCTGCATTTTCCACAAAAGAAAAGCGAAAGGATTCAATTTTCCAAGTAAAAAGCACGCGACCAGCAAATCAAAGCCTTTGAAGTGCCAAAGGAGGCGTGGAAATCTTTGCCACGACCTTGCTAAATAGTTGACATGTCACACACCCCAACCACACTCTCCCACACACCCCTAAGCACACCCCCGCTGTCACAATGAGTGACAAGCTGAAATGTGTCAAGGAATACGTTTGGACAGCCAATGCTCTATGGCAAACAAAGTGCTAAAGGTGACCAGGTTAGTGAGTCAAATATTTAATTATAATACCAACTGTATTAATTTATTAATTACTTCCAGCTCAAGTTTGTAAGGCTTGTAATGTAAATCAATTAAAATAAATTAACTATGCGGTAAGAGTTATTCAAGCACAATTAATTCAACTGCTAGGAATTTCTTCGAACTCTTTCTCTTAAAGATAAATAATAAAAATACCTTATTTGATCATTATCAAAATATAAATTATATGATTTGATTGTCTTTATACAGGTATTTTTTATTTTATAAATATATATTATGTTTTATAATTTTAGAAGATTTCCCTTGCTTCTAAAAGTAATTTAAATAATTTATATCACCCGAAACGAAAAACTTCAATAAAACAATACCTGAATTTTCTTTGTTTCCCAGGCTAGAGCATACCATTTTCCACCTTGACGCAAAGAACCAAACTGTCCACATTTTTCCCAAGAATTTTTCCTGTTTCTTTTGCCTTTGTTTTTGGTTGGATTTCGAGCCTCGCTTGTTTGATGTTCGTGTTGGCATTTTTATGACTCTGTCGCCTTGAGGTGGGTGGTGGATGGTGGGTGGTGGGTGAAAGTACCAAGGGGGGAATCACCTAATTTGGTAATACAATAATTACCGACGACCGAGGGTTTCGGGGGCTTAATCATTAATGACTTGCCTGCCGTCAACTTGTCAGCATACAAATGTCATAATAGATTTCTTCACGCTTTTGTTTTTGTTTGCACAAAATTGATGTGGCACCCTCCGGCGGATAAACACACTGCCCCACCACTCTCCCACTCCAACTGTCCCCCTCCACTTTGTGACCAAGTTTAATGCCTTTTTTCATTCGGTTGTCGCCGCTCCACCCCCCGTTCTGGATAACATTTTCCGCTGCCTTCGTTGATTTGTTGATTTTCCCTGCTGATATGGCGGCCGGGCTTCAATAGAAAATTGACCAGAGTTGGGGGGAGATGGAAAATCGAGGGGTGGGTAGATGGTGAAAAGTGTCCGGCTGCTAATTACCACAGAAATTGATTATTTAACACGAAGTGCTTTATGACGACTATTGCTCAGGGATCATTATGGATCATTATGGATGGCTTCCCAGCGACAAGAGGAAAGGGAATGTTTTTTAGTCAAGAAATTATTTATAAATTAGGTAAATTAAATAATTATGTAGCTAAAAACTAGATATATAAAATGAATAATATTTATTTAAGTAACAATATAATCTACAAACTTTTAAATGAAACGCTTTCCAAATTATTATTTTCGACATTGTAAAAATACCACCAAAACAAGTCTTGTAGAAATTTCAATAAATTCGTATTTAACCAAAGAATAATCCAAATTAATTCATATATAAAAGAAAAAGTATAATATTTATAAAATAAAATATTAAAATATATTTATAATAATATATTTATATATATTCAACACTTGGTAGGGAGTAACAATATTTCAATATATTTTCGCAGTACTTATGATTCATATTAAAAAATCGATATTGTGCAGAAGAAATCTATCATGTGAGAAAAATAAGCCCCAATGAAACGAAGCCAACGGAAAAGGGTAATAAAATTATTTTCCGCTAAAAAGTAGAGGGAGGCTATAAAGCTCCAGCCTGCCCTCCCGGTTTTCCACGCCTCTCCGCATTTCCCCCTCCGGCAAGATAAAGTTTTAAATGCCGCTGCAGACTGAAAGAAACAGCAACACAGAGGCGTCCGAATAAAAAGCTAAGCCAGGGGAAGGAGCCAGGAGGCAGGAGCCAGGAGCCAAGGACCTCTCCCCTTGGCGGCAAGAACTTAAAACTAACATAAAATGCCAAAATCTTGCAGCACTTGAAGACGCCAAGCCAGATAAAGTTTACGCTCGATTTTTCCTTGGAAAACTGTGGGTGGCAGAGTGCGGTGAAAACGGAGTAAGCATATTTCCACCACTTGATTCACATTGATTTCTGAACCAGAGCTGGGGGAATGGGAATCCCCAAAACTGTCTCAAGGCGAGAACGCGTCGAAAGTTGTAATTAAAACCTTGAAGCCAAAGTCGCGACAGAGCCAACAAGTCCTGGGCCGAAACAGAGTCCCGTGGTCTCTTCCCAACTGAGGAGATCCTCAAGGTAGATCCATTATGGCAAGCACTTGGCCAATATTTATGGCCAGAAGAATAATTAACACCTGGCAATAAGAGCTGAACTATTAAAAAATGTATATATAAAGTGTGGTATATTTTTATTTGAATTTATTGGGTTTATATCTATATTTTTACTTTCAATATATTAGAAACCTATAAATAAAAAACAATTAAAGGTAATTAAACTCTATATAAACTAAGTTCTCATATGTATATTATTTTAAAATTGTGCTTGGATTTTATTTATATTTAATAAACGCTTAAATAAATCAGCTAAGCACTTTCTATCTTGAGAAACCATGTTTTGTACATTTCCCTCAAGAATTTACACGAATGTAAGCCTTTTTCTGTTCATAAATTATTAAAAGACATGCCAATATATAAATGTTACATATTTTTTACCTCTACAAAAATGTTTCTTTAAACTTAAAGTTCAAAATCTGTTAATGGACATCATCAGTGCCATTACCCAAAAACTGCAAGCAAGTCGCCAGCAGAAAACCAATTGAGGTACGAAAATTGCTAACTTTGTCTATGGCGGAGGTGCGGGGAGCCAGCTTTTGTCCCCATCATCACCATCACCATCATCATCATCAGGATCCGAAGCCGAATCCGAGTCCGCTTCCAAGGAGCAGCTGGAGGGGAACCCAAGTCAGTCGCCTGGCCCGGCGGAAATATTGATTCTCCTGCGGAACTTTGCCGCCGGAGGAGGAGGAGGAGGCAGGACCTCGCGCCGAAGGAGTTGAAAGGCCAAAGTTTGCATTTTTCGCCGAGACACGACTTCTTTGCAGTTTTTCACTTGGAGTGTGTGTCATGCTAATTATAAATCGAAACTTCCGGCGACACTTTGTCAACTGCAAGAAGTCTGTCTTCCGCTTTTCCGTGCCTGGCACTTTTCTGACACTTTCCGTGATTTTGTCTTTGGCCGCCGCGTTGTAAGTGAATTAAATTCAATTAAATTAATGCAGCCAGTGAAACTTTTGGCAAAATCTTTCAATTGGCAAACGATTAAGTGCAAAATTAATCAGATACTCAGGGATAATTAAGGGGAAACTCTTGCCAAATCGTTATAAGAGGGATTATTTAATGTAGATAAAGAAACGAAATAGAAAATTCTCTGAAATATATAGAAACAAAATAGAAAATGAAACCTGTAGAAAATAATTAAGCTAAAAGCTGGCCATTCGGCTCGCAGAGGCAAGAGGGCGGTTTATTAAAATTAATCAAGTCAAAAGCACCACATTTATTTAACAGAAACGTATTTAACAATTATTTTTACAATTACACAAATACTAAATAACAAAAAGAACTGCCAGCTCTTTGCTAATTTTGAATGGTTCAAGCCAAAGCCAGTGATGGGACTACCTTTTGCAGTTTGGCATGCAACACCTGACCGCACAAAATGTATATAATTAATTGAATTAATGAAATATTTTAAAATCATAAAAGCTGACGCAGCGCCCCAGCCCCGTCCCGTCCCGCCCCGCCGTTTGCCTTCCCTCCAGCCACCGCAATCGCTCATCGACTAAAAGCAATCAATGTCAGTCTGCGGAGGGCAGGGGCAGGCCAGGCCAGGCCAGGGTACGGAGTCTCCCGGCCCGGGGGGGAGGCCAAACGGAGTCCGTGACTGAGTGACAGCGGCATGTAATTCGATTTTGGTCGCCACTCATTTATGGACCGCAGGAGTTGGACTCTTAATGTCTATTATCGAGCGTTGCTTTCTGAGTGCTCAACTCACGGGGAGGTGTGGGCGGCGTATGCGTAATATTG
Organism: Drosophila aff. chauvacae BK-2020; assembly: GCA_018903765.1. NCBI lineage: Eukaryota > Metazoa > Arthropoda > Insecta > Diptera > Drosophilidae > Drosophila > Drosophila aff. chauvacae BK-2020. The sequence continues at coordinate 298,037 of JAEIGO010000395.1, read as the reverse complement.
CCTATACGTAATATTTATATTTTTATAGGGACTAAGAAAACATCACAGTAATATTAATTTGAAACGGAAATACAAGCTTTCCTTGCCACATTCTGGGTACTAAATAGAATTTAAAAACATAAGTACTGGCAAAGCCGCATAATCCAGTTGCATGCAACTCGTCGTCCCGTGCAGGCTCCTTGCTCTATGCCACATTGTCTCATCTCGTTTGGCTGCCTTGCCTCCGGAGGCAGTTTCACCAGGAATTATCCTCGCACCCTGCCTTCTATTCCCGCAGACATTAATGTGGCATCTGGCTTTCGACGTCTTCGGAGGACATGCTCCTGCTGCCGGTTTTCCTTGCTTTCCTCCGTTTTCCACGCCCTGTGTCCCATCTCGGCCCTCAACAATGTTGTCGGCATCTTGGTCCTCGCTGCGCTGGAATTTGCTTTTAATTTTTTAATGACACATTTAGAGTGGGACTCGCCGCGCCTCGGGCAGCCGCAGCCACAGATTTCCGCAGCAGGGATGATGGACACAGGGCGAGGGACGAGATTCCGGGACTTAAGACTCCGGAACTCCGGGACTCGCTCTAATATCTGTAAGTGGCAAACAAGTTCGCACCAAGGATGATGGATCCACAGCCAGGTGTTAATCAATTAGCGGATTGCGCAAGAAAATAAAACAAATACAGGGGAAAATATGTATTTGAAACAGAAATTAAAAGGCTAAGGCATATCAAGACCGAGAGATGGAAATTAAATACATTTTCTGTCAATTTTAATTCCTTGAATTTAAGCAAAACTAAAGCTTTTAAAATTATTTTCAAGCCAGGCCTTAGCTTTCTGTCTTTGTATATTTTAAATTGAATATTTACTGCAGAAATTTCAATGAATTCCTTAGGTTTTATTTGGTTGCAAAAAACAAACATTTATAATTGAACTGAAATACTCGGGGAAATCGGAATTTACATGTTTGGTTTTGCCTTTTAATTGGTTTTAAAGTCTCCTAATTAACTGAAAGCTGCAAATACTTTGCAGAATATTGTAAGGCCTTGGCACGAAATGTTAACAAGTTTTCATTGGCCTTCGTTTCAGTTTTCACGTAAACATAATGGTTCGTATGTGTTAATGCGCCGTAATTAAATGAATTTTCAAAACTTGACCGCACGGGTATGTGCAAAATATAATATTCCCAGGATTTTCCAGCTCAAGTCTGCTTTTCCGCACCCCCTTCTCACACCCCCACACACACACCATTTATGCCCACACAATTTCCCAAGCAATGTGAAAGCGAAAACTATTGAAATGCGAATGGGTTGCCCCAAAACGGTTGTGTGTCCTGTGTCCTTTGGCCCCTGCACATATACACACAGCAGGGCTTAGGTGAATAGCACCAAATAAAAATATTTAAGATGGGTATAATTAAAATATAAAGATATATCAAGCGGTTATCTCTCGATATAAAATAATTTTCTATATTATTTTATCTTATATATTTATTATTTTTTATAAGGAGTATCAGAACAAAGTTAAGTCCAAAGCACTCTTCAGCATCGTCAGACTCATACCAATAAAATAATACATTTAATGAGAGTTTTGTCGAAATTTGTATATAAATTCTAAATATAATATTTTTGTATTGTATTATTCTATTTATTTAATTATTATTCTTTGGCTCTTGGAAAAGTAAAGATCACAGATCCTTAATTGCTTAATTGATATTAAATATCTAGTGAAAATGTATCTTGATGGTGTTTAATGTTAAAATACTAATACCTATCTATTTTCGAAATTACATACGTTAATTAAATATACAAATAATTTGCATAGACTTAGGCACTATTATTATGAACACGGCTGTGTATGTGGACCAGCAGCGGCTCCTTTGACAATGCCAATTGGTGGCAACTCTGGCGTTGTCCTTTTTACAATTTTATTGCTTGTTTACGAGCTGCTTTTCGGTTTTACTTTACTTTGGGGTTCCCCTCGCTCCTCGTTTTATTTGTTTTCTCTGCTTTTTTTTCGTCAGCTTGGGTTTACTTTATCACTCCAATATCCCCAACAACAACAACAACCACTGGGAGATGTGAGGTTTTAGCTTTGTTGTTGCGGTGGAATTGCGGTCCGCTCTTGGCCCACTGAATTGGCCATGGCCAGAAAGAGTTGGGAGTCGGCAAAGGCAAAGGCAAAGGCGACAGCCAAGGACTGTGTTTGCTGCACAAACACCCAAGAACTTTCGCAAGCATATAATCGAAAAAGTTTCTTCGGTCTTTTTGCGGGGTAGAGATTTCCGGTAAAAAATAAATACATCCAAAAAAAAGAAAAAGCAAGTCGAAGAAACTCGAACATTGACATCCGCATCGAAGAGGTAAGGATTTCTGATCAAAAGCTTAGCCAAGATTATATTAATTAATACAAATTATAGTATGTCAAGTAATAAAATTAGATATCATTTTATAAGCCAAATCATTCCCATAGAAACGTCCTTTAAATCCTTAACTTCTAACACTACCAGACCCCACCAAGTCCCTTTGACCAACGACTCGAATATTGGCAATTAGGTAACCCCGTGTGTGGGGGGCACACCTAATTAACCATTAATTGCTTGTCTGCTGGCCAAGTGCCGATGCCTGGGGAGTTCCGCACAATGCAATTGTTTTGGCCAAACGCAATCACGCTGATTGGGCGGGAAATGGATGGAAAATCCAGGGCCTGGCCCACAGGTCTTCCATGAACACATGTAAATACATACATACGATATATATTTGAGTTGAGGAAAAAGTTGCAACATCTTTTGACTTCATATTTATTGCAGTTGACTGCATGCTGCACACAAAGGAGATTGCAGCGGCCACATTAGGGTATCCTGGGGAATGTACTTAAAAGATTAATACAGGAATTAAGGGAAAATATCAAGTTAGATGGAAATATAAAATATTTAAGATGCTTGTCGAGCAAAAAATATATAAATAAAATTGTTAACTGTCTAAAATTATAAGTATCAAAAAATATAAATAATATGGTAAAACATTGTGTTTATAAATGATGGCATAATATAACTAATAATTAATAAATATTTAAACAATTTATTTGATGTAAAAAATCTGTAGAATAGGACAAGCAACAAAATGCATGCAAATGCAAATACAAATACAACTAAGCAAATGTGACAGACATGTGTGCGTTACGCTGCTTGTGTGTGTTGCCAACTAAAATGACAAATGACTTTTGCTTTTGCTTTGGCTTCCCTGGTTGTTATTGTCGTTGTTGCTGCCCCAAGTGAAGTTAAGCCAACAAGAAAGTTAAACACTGACAATGAGATTTATGAGAGCGAACTGTGGCACACTCACGCGCAACACACACACACACTCGTAAAACATAACAAACATATAACACGCAGTTAAGGTCAAGAAATTAGCAATGAAAAAATACTTGCCAAATTCTAGAAACTCTGAAAATTCGAAAAAAATAGTTCTATAAATTCTAGAATTAATTCTAATGAGTCTAAAAATAAAAAATTGAAAATCCCTATAGTTTTCAAGACAATACTATAATTTGAAACACGACTGTTGGCACATTGTACATCCTGGTGGCATAGGTGAGGGGGCTGAATGTCCTGCCTGGCTGCACGTATGTTGATGTGCATTAAAGCATGACTAACCTAATTCAATTGTGCTCCAGGATATGCACACTGTGCCATGGTATCTCCCTTGCTCCTCCACGTACTCCTGCTCCTTGTCCTGTGTGTGCTTGCTGTTTGTGTTAGCGTCGTTTAAGTAATGTCTAACCCCAATCACGGCTAGCTACGAGGCCCTTTGTCCTGCGTCCTCAAAACAACCTCAATGGCCGCGGGCAATTGTCACCTTAACCGCTGAATATTTTGTATAAAAACATGAAGATTTTATGCAATATTTCAAAAGGTATTTTAGAACAAAGAATTGTATTTCATATTCATTAAATATACATATTAAGAGCTTGGGAAACCTTTTAAAATTATCATAATAATTAATTTAAAGAAAATCAAACTAAAAGGGTATATGGAAATATAAATATATGTATTTGTTGTAAATTTAATATTTTCTCTCTCTCTCTCAGTCCCCCATATGTACTGGATTATTCTGGCATTCAATCATATTTCCTGACTATCCCAGAGGCGCCTCGAATAATCGACTTCATTTAACTGAAAAACACTGAACCGCAGCTGAGCCACAGCTCCTTGGGGGGCTTCGCATTGTTGGGAGAAGGCGGAGGGAGAGTCCTGCTGAATGGCATTACGATGTAATATTGCATTAGATGATAGATTTATTCCCAGCACAATTTTAACTGCCACTTTGGCTGCTCGCCGCTATTTCCGATTCCCTATTCTTGGCCCCCGCCAGGATCCGTGCTCATCTCCTTGGCTCCCCCACCAGCAACCCGCCTTGCCAGTTTACAACGTCCGCACAGTTTTTAGCCCAATGGCCGATTATGTCCTTTGGGTGCCTTTTGCCATTATTCCCAAAAAAAAAAAAAAAAAAAAAAACATAGGAGAAGGGAAAAGCCCGCCCGCATTTCCCACTTTGCCAGTGTTGCTTATTTCTTCTTCGTTTCTTTTTTTTCGTTCACATTTTTTATTATTTTCCGTTCTTTTTTTTGGTACTTTATTTCTGCTTCTACCACTTTATCTACTGGCCAAATCTGTATGCAGAAAATATTTTGTCCATCACCCACGACGTCTCTTTCCCTTTCCCTCTTTTCGCCCCTCTTTCTCTGTGTGTGTGGGAAAACTTTCGGAGTGAAAATGATAAACATCTTTGTGAAAATTCTGTGATTTTTCGTTTCCTTCTTGCCAGTGATTTTATATACGCTTTCGGAGGGTATCGAGGGTATTGGGAAATACTGATAAATAAATTGCATATTGTATATCGAAAAAGTATCAAGTTTTTTGTGTTAATATTTTAAAATAAATTATCGTAGGTTATTAAAAGTTATTAAAATCGATTCATTATTATTTATCAATATATTAAAAATTTAATAACATCTAAAGTGGAAGGTATTACCGAAAAATATTGATTGACAGCAAAAATATACAATTTATATATCGAAAATATTCGTTTACACATCGATATTATTATAATTCCCTTGCGATCACTCTTTATCTATATTTTAAGAGGTGTATTAACTCGTATATTCAAATTTGCATATATTTAAAAAGGGCCAAATATATTCCATATATATCGAATCGAGGGTTAGTTTATCTTAAATCTATAAAAATGTTAAATTTCAACAAAAAACTATCATTTATCGTACGGAAGTCATCATTTACATATCAATTTTGTTATAAATTCCATATCATTCTCTCCTTCTTGATATTTCATCGTTTGTATCGAGACTTTCAGGGTATGTGAAACATCTTATTGTCTTCCATTCACTTACTTTTTTTGTAACAGCAGCTGACATAGTTTTTTATACTCTTCTCTTTTAAGATAGCGGTTTGCAGCAAACCTATATAGCCGTTTCACTCGGCTTGTCCATTCTGTGGCTTGTTCCCTCTGCTTCTTATACCCCACTTCCGTTCCTTTTTGTTCGCCCCTTCATCTGCTTTTTGGTCGCTTCATCAATGTTTTGGTGTGAAATGTAACAGCCACTTATTGTGATTGTGTGGGGGGAAAAAAGAGATGGAGTGTCAAGCGTATCAGATGGTAGAGTTTCCCCGGAAAACCCACGGCCCCCTCTGGCTCCTCGCCACACACACACACCATGATGATGATTCCGTTGGGCTGTAATTTTTGGTGTCCTTTTCTTCGATTGCAACATCATTTACACGCTCTGCCGTATTTATCAATCAAATTGAAATCTGTTTGTTGTTACCAATCCCCTGCCGCCTGTCCCGCCCCCCATAAAATAATTGAAAAAACCGAACCAAAGATGAAGATGAAGATGGGGATGGGGATGGGGATGGGAGTTGAGTTGGAGATGGGGATGGGGTTGGTGAAAGAATATACACAACATAAAAGGACATGTGTGTGGGCTTGCTGAATGAAAAACGGAAATGGAATTGCCAAAGTGATTGTCATTTTTTAGGCCAGAATTCCCAAAGAAATCATTTCACACTGAATATTTTCCGGCATATCAAAGTGCAGAAATAATAAACGAAATAATGTTAGTTTTGAAAGTAGTTTCATATTTTTTAGAAGGGAATATATAATATCTTATTTATGTATCCGCTTAGTTCTAATCCCCCGGATAAATCCTCAGCAAAGGTTATATATGCAGCTGTTTCGATATAACCACGAAGCTCTCATCAGTATGTTTATGTACACAAACCAGATTAATAGTATTCTCGCATCACTGTAGATCGTTCATTCGTTCATTTATCTATTTATTTATTATGTATTTATTTATTCATGCTTTGTTTCATTTGAATTTCGGTTCTGGCTTTTCCTCTGTGTCGGTGTGTGTGTGTTTTTCTTCTCTTTTTTTAGGCTGTGTGTCTGTGTGCTTTCATTTGATTTTCCAAGCTGGCGCTTTCAGTTTTCATTTCTTTGTCAAACACGTTACGCAAATATTGTTCCAGTTCCCACGGCGACGGCCGTGCAAACATCTGTCGCTTTAACCGTTACCTGACCGGGGAACGAATGGGAACAGGGGAACGGAAACGGAAATGGAAACGGGGGAGGAGCCAGTGTGACTGCGCCTATGTCACTTGTTTACCCAGTGTGTCCACGCTCGCTCTTGAATAAATTTCCCGCCACAGTCCTGTTCCTCTTTTTGTCCTGGCAACGGACGATGGCCGATTGTCACTAGGAATCCGTTATATAGACAGGATTTATAAGCTGAAACATGTCAAGTCCTGCTGGAAAACGAGATTTCTTTTAGTATAAGTGATACAACAGCCAGATTTGGAAGATGGAGGTGGTTATAACTTAATTTTCATGTCGGTTGCTGAACCTAAAATGTATTGACAAAATCAGGTTTTTGGTTTTGGATGTACAATTTCATTTATAAATTTCTTTTTTAAAAAGAAAATGTTAAATAAACTGTTTAATTCCTTTCTATCGAATAATTCATGCATTTTTATATATATATGTATATTGTATATTTAAATTTTGTCAGTCAAAATTATTTTATAGTTACCCATTCATTCCTCTTTCACCCAAAATGCACTTAATTTGCCTTGAAATTCGTACCTTTTGGGCGGATGCCTTCGTTTGGGGAATCGTAAATCTCGCCAGGTGCCCTCGAAATGCGCTTTTCACAAATTTCCCTTCGCTGTATCTGACTTTTCCTTGTCCTTTCCCCATTTGCGCAATTCCCTTTTTGGTAAAATGAGAAATGCGGTTTTTCAGCACGTGTTCCCCATTCCCCGGTCCACTTCCACTCGTTCCGAGCGTAGAAATGCTCACCATTCCACTCCGTTTCCCGATTCCTCCATAAATTATTCCAACGCTCCAAATTAAGCGTACGTCATCGCCTTTTGATGATCTCCTTGTTGTTTTTTTACCCCGCAATCAATGGCACTCAAGGGTATATATATTTTGTAGGTCTTTAAAACGTAATAATTTTTTAATAAACTTAATCTTAAAATATATAACTAAGGCATATTATTTTATTAATTTCTTCAACCCGCACACGTGCTTTATTGGACTTCCGATCAAACGTATGCCACGATTATTTGCTAACAAACAACAAAGTATGTTATGGTCGTGTCCTGTAGGTTGTTTTTCACGTTTCCTTTCATTTTTTGTATTTTTTTGCTGTTGTTTTTTACACTTGCTGTGTGTGTGCTGCTTGTTTGAGCCCCCGGACATTTAACAATTTGATTTTTTACACCCACTCCAGGGGCCAGGCCGCGCTGTCCATTGATTTTACATGCTGTGAATAAATAATGAATGGCCATGATGTGGTAAATTGAATATGGCGTGAAATTAGCTTAAGTAAATGGAATTAAGTGGATTTCACAGCCGACTGAGTGTCGCACCCTGGCATCCTGGCATCCGGGAAAACAAAAACGTTGAACAGAAATAAAAAAAAAAAAACACCACACAAATGCAGAGGGAGGGACGGGCAGAGAATCTGTTGAATGAACAGCGGGTAGCGCACTGATTTAGTGGCCTATAAACGGCAACTTTCCTGACCTTAAAAAAAAAAGAAGAGAAAACAAAAGGAAACCGAGACCCAACCAATTTTTTGAGGAAAAGTACCGCCCGCTGGAAGTCGTAAAAGTTCTCTGCGAATGCCAAAGAGGACACGAGTATATCGTGTCAGTTGGCATGTCATGTCATGACCTCCTGAAACATTTTATGGCCGCTCCGGAAACGAAACGGGGGTGTCTTAAAATCCGCTCAGCCAAATCGCATCGTATTAACCTTCAACGTTTTCATTTTGAACATTTTCAGTGACAGGAATTCAATTCCAACCCGCTTTCCACCCGCCGCCACTTGATCCGCATTTGATTTGTCAAATGCCCCCAGACATCAGAGACTTTGCTATGCAAAAGGTTAAAAAAAAAAAACACAAAAAAACAACTCAAAATATAGCACACTTGGAAAAAATATGAAGTGAGTTCTAGTTCCGAATTATATTGCATTTAGCGAATTAATATCAAAACGCTGAGCTAAGGCTCAAGTTAACTTTGTGAAAAATTAATCGATTTTTAAACCTCTGTTAAAAAACTGCAAAATATTTTGTTTCTACACTAAAGATGTATGTTTCTTCAGTATAAATTTATAATATTAGTGTATTTTCTTTCTCTGTGAGCACACAAGTTGAAGCAAAAATAAAAAAAGGGTTTCCCACATCGGCCTCTCGAGCAATGACACTTGTAGCAGACAGATGTTGGAGCGGCTCAGAGTCATATGTGAGTCCTAGATGCCCTCATCCTTAAGTAAATCTGACAACACATAAGAAAAAGGTAGCAAACTTAAAACTGTATCTACAAATAATTATATTATTTTACCAAAAAACATTAAATGCATTGAACTTTTCGATGAATAATGTGAGTAATACAATAAAATATATTATACAACAAATATTTGTAATTAGTGTCCTTCAATATATAGGCTTCATAAGTAAAGTTATTAATAATAAATAATAATAAAGTTATTAAAAAGAGCATTTCGAAGTCGTTTTGGGCTTTCAAAAGACTGGTTAAAGCCAGATGATCCGAGAGGGGGACAGGACTTTGGGGATGCGGAGTCTCTCTTTGGATTTCGAGCATCCACGGATATGGATCCGGCTACGACTCCGGCGAAGCTAAAATGACATCCACTGACACTGAGCACTCGTCGCCTGGGAGTCTTGCAATAAAAATAAAACGTTTTTCAAATAAGCGCTCGGGGAGTTTGCCACCGGAGCTGTCTTTTTGCCTGCCAAACATCTCGCATGTTTCCCTTTTTTTTTTTGATGGGTACACCTGAATAAATACACATGTACGAGTATACACAAGTGTGCGGTTAATAGCAGAATTAGAGAATTTAATTTTAAAAAATAAAATATGTCCACTTAAATAATACATTTATAATGTAAAGTGACTCAACTTTTAAAGGTAAAATTCCAGATTCTTTAAATAGAATTCCTCCTCCGATCTTGGCCAATGATTAACCTGCACTTGCCACACCCCTGGGTGAAGGCGCAAAAAATTAGGACTGGCAGTGTGCAAAAATTGGGTTGAACTCGGGCCCGCTTAAAATGTTAATTATGAAAACAATTTTCAGCTGATGGCGGCTGGCAGGATGCAGGATTTGGCCGTTGGATCTCGTTGCTATGCATGCGCTTTTTCGCTTTTAACAAGTTTCTTTAGCTAATTTGTCAAACACTTTGCATAATTTGGCCTCCATTTGCCAGCCGCCTAGCGCCTGCCGCATTTTCCCTGGCCAGGATAACGATGTGGCGGAAGGAGCCCGTCAGCACCGACAGCACCGACATCCTTGGAAGATTTCGCTGGCAACAGCGCGTCTTGTGTTTGTTAATTAATAATTCCCACAGCGCAGTTTTGCAGCTGGCTTCAACCCATATCCGGACACCTCTTGTCTTTAACACTTTTCCATAATACCTTAAGCATTGTCACTACATAGCTTTAAGGTTTTATTTTATGCTTACTCTTCTTAATATATCATTTAATTAATTTAGTTAAAAGCCTTCCTTCGCTACTTAAATTCGTAGTATCTTTACATAATTTGTTTTGTAAGTTTGTAAAAACGTATGTAAAAAATGCATTAATTAAACAATTTTAATTTAAAATATTGCTAATGCTTTTAGAACTAACATTTTATATTTTCAGCTTTCTGATTGATTTGATTGATTGATTGATTTTATTTTAAAATTCCCAAGGACCCTTTAGAAAATGGCATTTATAATTATATATTTAAATTCAAACGAAATATGAACAAACAAATTATTTCCAAGCTTGCAAAATAAATTCTAGAATTCATACATTTATTTATATTTATAAATACGAAATGATGCCAAAGTTTTTAGGGTTTTATATACTAATGGTATAAACATTTTCATAATTTGTATTATGCTTCCTTTTACAATCTCTTAAAATTCTTAAATGGAGTACATTCCCTATTACTCCTCCAACACGTTTCCCTGTACCTCCATTTGTACACATTTCGTACTGAGGTTTTTATACACTCAATTCCGGTTCCGTTGAAATTAAGAACAATTGAAAAAATTCCTCAAACGCAACATGAAGTTGTTTGAACAATTAAATTTAACATTAACACCTCACACTCTCCAAGTAATTTTCTCGCTTGCCGCCTTTCCTTTCAGGCTCCGTCAATCCCGGCAAATTCTTGAGGAAAACGTTGATTTCCCTCCTCCTGCCACTGCCACCGAAAAAAAGAGTTATGCCTCAAATATGCGGCCAAGGGGAGGAGGGGGGGTGTAGAGGAGAGGTGGCAAAATCAAAGGGGCGGGGTGGTGGCCTTACGTGTTAATGTGTGTGCAATGCGAGAACATTTTCCACTCATAAATTAGCGTGCGCGTGAACATTTATTTTGTTATTAAATTTAACAAGTGCCGGCAGAGACCCAGCTCCCCATCCCAACCACCTTAAGGAGTCATACCATTTTCCAACCCCTCAGCTGCACAGTGAAAAAAATCTGATGACAAAATATATATAAAATTAAAAATAAGCTTTACATAGGATACAATTTATTAAACAAATAAAAATTTCATGAAATATTGTTAGAGCATTGCTAAAGCATTGTTGAAATATTTGCTGAAATATTTGTTGAAACATTGTTGAAACCTTTGTTAAAACATTTGTTTAAATAATTGTCGAAACGTTTGTTAAAACATTTCTTGAAAAATTAGTTATTACATTTGATAAAATATTGTTGAAACATTTGTTGGAAAATTGTTGAAATATATATATTTTTTTAATATTCTTAAGTATATAAGCATTTAAAAATCTTCCTAAATATATATTAAAAAAATATATATGTATATATATATTTTTCGTTCAATGTTCACACATAGCTGGTCTGTTATTAATTTGCAGTTGCCTTGTTGCCATCTTGGCTGCAAAAGTTTTTGTCTTAAATTGTGTTCCAGCTCGTTTCGTTACATTTCGCACTTGAATACAAAGTTGCCATGACCCCCGGAACCCCTCCATATCCTCCGCACACACACACACCCGCACTTACACAGTGGCAATTACCCCTTTCTGCCGGGAAAGGGGGAGGTGGAGTCCCTTTGGCGTTATTAAGCAATTTACAAGATACTTAAACAAGAATTATGTGCAACATTTTCCAACAAAATGATTCGAGGAGCTGAATTTTAAAATAAACAAAACTGACTTCTGACAAGGCCCCCCTCCTACCCACTCAACCCCCCCTGCCATTTTCGCATTTTCCGTGTGTGTTTGTTTGTTGTTTGTGTTGTTGCGTTGCCTTGGTTAGGTGAAAGGAAAATTAAAAATAAAAGCCGACAACGACGCCCCTTTCTTCGAATTCCGAGTGAGCCATTTGTGAGCCCTTTGTGAGTCTTTTGTGTGCTTAATACGTTGGAAAAGCTGTCACTATTTGACGAAAGAAAGTGCATTTTCCAAAGCCTAAAATCAAAATTCAAAGTTAATTCTGAGAAGCTAAGCCATATGCTAAGAATTGGGATTCAGCTAAGATTTACACATTAAAGCTTAAAAGAAACTAATTAAAATTTGGAAATAAATACTAGGTAACTTTATATATTGAAAATAGAAAATAACATTTATCAAACAAATCGGTTTTGAAAAGAATTGTACTTATAAATACTAAAGTAAAGAGCAATATATATTTGGGGTAAATCTGATATTTATTTTTTTGGAAAAACTGTCCAGCAAAAGAATGCCATGGTCAGTTTAGAATTTCCCTGCAATTAGCGGAAAAATATTCGTTCAACAGGCTTTTTGCATAATGTATGTAATATATAATATTCTGTATATGTAGTATTCAACTTTACAGATTTTATATCACATGCATCGTGTTGAAAGACTAACTTTACTAACTTTTTGTTACGCTTTCAAATGAAAAGACGGATTTTTCCCTTATATTTTTCCCATTAAAATGAAGCATAGAATAATATTTTATTGCAACATTTTCTTAGCTTTATTTTTTTATTTGTATTTTTAATGCTTATGGAAAGTATAAAGAGGTGTTTTTTAAAATACAAAATTTCAAACTAATAAATAATACCATAAATTATAAAAACCTTTTAGAATAACAAAAATAAAAATCAAATAATCTGTTAATATTGCCGTGTAAATTGGCTACGCTGCAAAAGATAACGTTTTCATTACTATGCGTCGATGCTTTCCACTTCAGAATCCTTCGTTTCCATGACGAAAAGCAAAGGATAATCTTTTAAGTGCGCTTTACAACCTTCATCGCTGCACAATGAATCAATTAAATTGTTCTTGCCCCACGGAATATGTATGATTTCATTTGTACAAATGCACTTGGTTTAATAGTAGCTATTAAGAAAATATAAAAAAGTTTTTTTTTTTTTTTAATTTATTTCAGAAAAAGTTGACATTTTTATGAATTTAAAAAACCCATTTAAACATTAGTTAAAATGAAATGAACTTTAGATAGATAGCTTTGTATTAAAAACCTTTAAAATAAGCAGGATAATAATGTATATTCATTTAAATATATAAATATAAACAATATTTATTTCTACCTTTTAATTAAATAAAATATTTTTGTATGCTTTATTTACTATAATAATGTTCACAATTGTATTGGCCATGTGTGCGCCTCGACTCGGCCATAAAAATTGCGTGACAAAGGCATAAAAATCCACTCTCGGCGCCATAATCAAACTTCAAGCCAATTGAAAATTCAAAAGCCTGGAATCGTTTCGCGTTTTTCATATTAAATGAATGAATGAATGAATGAGTAAAGGAAAGACCGTCTGCCACTCAGGTGTTTCTCTGCTTTTCCACCGGACTTTACAACAGCAATAAACAAACAATTGCCCAGAGAGGGAGAGAGAGAGAGGGCCAGACAGGTGAAATGAATGGGTTAATGTGGGTGAAAAGGACCAAGGACCAACCAAACTGTTGCATTTATACGCCACACTGAGGCACTTGGACTGCGAAAATACCCTCTTTACAAGGCTTAAACTTAAGGGAAATCGAATTTAAGCAACATTGCTCATACGCCCTGTGGGCCAAAGCTTAATTTGCCTTAAAATGGAAACATGTATAGTACATTTTATAGAATACCCAAGTAATAGTTAAACAAAAAAAACCAAGCAAAACTAACTTTAATTCTCACAGAAATGAGACAGCGCCATGCAGAGAATTTAAATATATTGCGCATACGTCGTGTTGTCTGTCGGCTTGGCACTTTCCTTACTCCGGACAAAATGCAGTAAAATGTGCAAATTGAATTTTATGTCAATTCTGTTGCCGGAAAAGGTGCTCAGACGCACAGACGGAGAAGCAGACTTTAATGCCACAGCGGCAAGTCAAACAAAGCTCCAAGTTCGGTGTCTCAGCACTCCGCTTTCTGCTCCCTGGCAGAACCAAGTTGGGGGCCATAACTCACATGAAATCTGTAAGGACACACGCATCCTGCAGCGCTCTGCTTGGGCATTAACATTAACCCGAAATGAACTCCGCCGCCAACGCCACCGACGTCGCCTGGATCCAACCCATCTCCAAATCACGCGAAACATCTTTTGCCCGACTTAGCCGACTGGATAAACATTATGCTTCACGAGGGAACATTTTGTGTGGAAAGGGAACGCGGGCACTGCGAGGAAATTCTTAGCCCAAAAAAATAGATATAAATATACAAATATATATTAGCTTTTAGGTTTAAAATGCACTTACAAAATCTATTAAGTTTTTTGTCTTATATAAGGAGTTAAAAAGGCAAGTAAACTCCTTCTTTGATATATATATTTTTTTATACAATATCTTCTACATTTGTTTGCTCAGTGTACCTGCTGGTAGGATCCCAGCATCGAGTTGACATGTTTGCTTATGCATAAAACGCTGTCAGGCGGCGACGAGCGTGGAGCTTCTTGCCACTCGAGCTGGCGACCAAGTTATCATCCGTGGCCCAGGCATCGTCATCCTCATCCTCGCGTCCACATCGGCATGTTTTTTTTTAACTTTTTGGGAACTGGAAACTGAGAGCCAGGAGGAGGAGGAGCAGCATCTCGCAGTCGCAAGTAGCCAGTTTATTGCATGTCGCCCCGTTGTTTGGCTTTCAATTTTTATTTTAGTTTTATTTATACATTATTTTTTTTACTGACGCAACCGAAGGAGATAAGGAAAGCGTCAGGCATGGCCACAAAAAGGAAGTTTGGGGACTTTTGGGACTGACTGTGGGGCAGTCTTTGAACACCTTCAACAGAGCCTTAAACGCAAGGCAGTAATTTATTTTAAAACCCAGTTTTATTTTGAACTAAATATTATAAGCCGTCAATTTTCTTCTTTAACTTGAATTTAATTTACTTGTATTTTATTTAGTTTAATAGTTTAATTTTCTTCTTTATAATTATTATGACTTGTTACTGCTGAATTATACCTTTAAGTAAACAGTGCGGCCAAGCAGGCCACATTATTGCCATCTCAAGTATGCAGTTTCTTCACAAATTCAATCGGTTACCACCTGAAATGCCATAGAATCCCCCACGGGGCGAGATGCCATCCAATTAATCAGGCATCGAGCTGAGGTAGCTATCAATGAGCACTGGTATTATTGCAGCATACAGCACGAGCTTATCCTCGGCCATCCGGAGTATGGAGTACAGACTCTGGACTGTGGACACTGGAGTGCAAGCCAAACAATGGTCAAATGCAGCATAAACACGCCGCCACTCAAAGCCAATCCCATTATCCTGCTCCACTTACATTCCGATGGCATCTCCGTCACTTGAAAGTCGAGGGTACACCTGGGTGCAGGTGTGGTTATAATGGTTTAAAAATATATACTTATATTAAGCTTAATTTAAATCTTGTTAATAGTTTACCCGTAACCAAGGCACATGCTACTCTCTCTAGAATTCGGTTGACTAACTCTTTGATGACTTTTCCAGGTCTTTTCCAAGTGATCACTGATCACAGTGGCTGCAAATTAACTTGAACCAATTCCCTGGCAGTTAGTGCTCTGCCATAACAACATAAAGCCAGGGAGAGGGCTTCAATTAAAATAAATGCAACACAAGCGTAAAAAAAGAAAAGGGGAAAATAACGCGAAACTAGAAAAGAATAGGGGGGGAGGGGCTTGGGGTTAAAACAAAAAACTACTAGAAAAAAAACATACAGAAATGGAAAAGAAATAAAAGAGAAAAAAGTGAAACAATAAACTTTGACTTGCTGACGGTGGCATTTGCGGGAAGTTGTCTCCCGTGCTACTCCTGCCTCCCTTCTCCCCCATATGTCCCGTGTGCACTTATACCCCCCATCCCTTCGCCACTGTGTCTATTTGCACCTGCATCACAGATCAAAGTGACGTCCCCTGGCCGCCGCCACCGCCGCTGTCCTGCCCCTGGTCAAGTGCTGCACTTGTGTGCGTCGTGGACCCGTAATGAAAAAGCGCGACGTGTGTGCTTCAAGGGGGGTTCAAAGGAGGGGGGAGACGCAAAAAGGGGTTAAATGTGTGTCTAAAACATAGGTAGGAAAAGAGGGGACCGGTGAGTGCTTGCCGTTCCTCTTATTTCCCCTTTTTGTTGCCACAATTTCATTTTCAATTTCAATTGCCAACTCCTGCTGCCGCTCCTCCTGGTCAACATGTATAATATTTGTATTGCATCTCGCCAAGCGATGACCAAGTGTCGTCCCAACCTCAACCCACTAGCAGTGCACCAATTCCAATGCAATTTACTGGCTTTGTTTAATATAAAGAATTTATTTATATAAAAAGACAAAGAGAGAGAGGAAAAGCGACTTTTCAGCCTTACAATACAATTTCTTATTTCATATAAGCCAATATGCAAGTTTTTAAATATTAATTAATATTATTATTTAGTATATTACTCACAAAATCAGTAAAAGAAATCATTCTTTAAGAGTTATCAAACTTTTAACGATTTTCTTGAGTACTTCCTCTGAAGCCCAAATAAGTAGGCAATACTTTTGCCACATGCAACTCTATTAAAATAATTAAATAATTACTTATCTAGCTTAATAATTATACTAATAAATATGGTAAATAACACTTGATTATTTGTACTTGTTTAACGAATTAAATTTCATGTTTTAATAATATAAAAAGTTATCTTAATTCCAACCTACGTTTCCCTTTGCGAAAATGTTTCCTTTTCCCCTTAAAAAAAATTGGAGGCTGCATATATGCAGAATTCCCCAACTAATGATAGCCATATCCCTACGCCTCCTAACAATTTTTCTTGTTATGCATTTCGTTGCCATTTTCCTTTATTTTATTCCTATTTTTTAATGCTTTTTTCTGTTTTTTTGCTGTCTCTCCGCGCTATGTCTACGTTTTGTTATTTTTTCCTTCGTCCTATTTTTCCATAAGAATTTTTTAATTTAACGCTCAATAAGCTTTTGCCGCGCTTCGTTTTGGTTTTCCATTCTCGTTTTTTGTTTTTTCTTTTTTTTTTTTGGTGCGCGTAAAAAAATGTGCTCCTTTTTGCTGACTTAAAACGCAGTCTTATAAGGCGGCCAAAAGGGGGGTAAGAATGCGACTTACACTGAACAAAATGTGATTTAAAAAATTGGTGTGTTGCTTATAAATTTAAAGTATATTTCTAAAAGCGTTAATAAGCATTCTTAATATTATTTTTAATTGTAAAATTGAATAAAGCTTGTGAGTAAGTTTAGTATTAAGATTTAATATTATTAAATACTATTTATTGTGACCATATTTTGTATTATTTAGTTATATACAAATATTTTTATTATTAAATTTAATATAATTATTTTTAATCCCTTTTAAAAATGACAAAATATTTGTAATCCATCAATCAGTTATCTCAGTGCTTAAGCAAATGGTGCGGAGTAGAACGGGGAATCCCAAAATCCAAGTCCTGAACGTGTACGCATCTGTCTGCGTGAGAGAGTGTGAGTGTGTGGCATTCGACCAAGATTGATGGGAATTTAAATTGAGCATTTCGTTATAAATATGCGCGCGTTTTACTGTGTTTTGCGGGCAGAGAGATATCCTCCCGAAACTAGCGTCCCTCTCCAGGACTTGGCCATCCTTCACCCCCTCCGAAATAGGAGGAGCTAGAGGGGCAGGCAAAGTGGGGGTCTGGCCACTACGTGTATGCATCCGCACTTAACTTGACAGTCAGCAAGTCAGCCCAGTGCTGTCGCCATCCCGCCAGTCACTCTGTCTCTGTTTCTCTCTATCTCTATAGCTCTGTCTCTGTAAGACTCCCTTTCCTTCACTGTCTCCCTCTCTGTCGCTCAGCATCTTGCCCTCTCTCTCTGCCCCACACAAGAAGCCGAAGTCAAAGGGCACAGTGATGAGAATAATTAAGTACGAAATAAATATTTTAAGTAGAGGGCATTTTTTAAACAATTTTGTATTTATGTAGTTCTTATTATTATTTTTAATAATTTGTTTTATTTTGCAATTAATTTACAATTACTATTACATATGCTTTTTATTCTTATACTTTGAACTCAAATATTAAATATCTTCGTTTACTATTAAAAATCTATGTAAAACAGAATGTAAAATGTATATATTTTAGTATATCTATTATATGTAATTTTATTGGACAATAACGAGTAATGGTAACCTCAATCTACGTAATTTTTGCAGCCACTGTGCGCATGTTTGCCGGTGGCACAAGTTGCACAACGCCCTGAGCATGACGCACATAATTCCTAAGCCGCAGACGCACCACGTCCAGCTATACAGCACACACCATAGACCCACTGCACTGACGGACAAAATCTACATCGAACAAAAATTAAAAAAAATATATATTTTTTAATAATTTTTTGAACTCATTAAAGTTAAGAAAGGGCATAGCAAAGTCAAAAATGCATTAATTTTAATTTGGAAAGCTTTTCTGTGTTCGTTTTCTTTATGTTAATAAATCAACATACTAAATTAAGGAATTTTAAAAATTAAAATTGTTTTCAATTTTTCCAAATTTTAATTTATAAGGGGTTAATAAAATTTTTAAAAAATGTACTACATTTTTTTTTCCTATGTACGACTCGGCTGCTGATGCTTATCAAGAATATGTATGATTTAGAGGGTCGGAAATAACTCCTTCACTGACTAAACGAAAAATAACAACTTTAAAAAATACATATCAGTTGGAAATTTGCTAAGTAGAACCAGTTAAATAATTAGACCAATTATATACAAATAAATATTATTATTTTATTTATTGATTTAATTATTCCATCAATAATTCAATTAATGTTAAATGTTTTTTGCATTTCACAGCTTATTTCTTTCGGTGCACCGGCCATGCAAGTTGGTATTCGGGGATTGGGGATTGAGCTGGAAACCGGGATGGAGCCCTGAAATAATGGGTGACGAGACATTGGCGCTGACATTTGTCCTATTGCTGACATTGCATTCAAAGTTGCAATGTTGCACACACAGATCCGAACACATTTAAGCCATAGATGTCCATATGGAGGGTTGCAGAAAGGGCTTTCCGGGGGATTGGTTAGTTTGTGACAGTTTTAAACACCGCAATATGGCAGCAACAACTGCGCTAAATAAACTCTAAGCCAAATATAATTAAAAACAAACACGCGAAAATAAAGCAAGAGCGATAGAAAATCCAAATATGTAACGCTCATAGTACAAATAATATTTGCCAACAAAATCAAGTTAAATAAGTAAACAAAATAAAGTAGAACTTATATACAAATTAAAACATATGCTATGTTAAACATGTTTTATTTTTTTGTTGTTAAAACCTATCACTTTAAGAAGTTTTTGATTTAAATTTTTAAATTAAAGTAAGTAGAAACGCCTGTTGATTGCAACAGATTTGCATTTTCTGTGCCTCTAAGAAAGCAATTAGAAATATCCCGCTTCTTGTATTGCTTTTTATTGTTCACTTTTTACCGAAGACATTTTAATTACACAGCACCCTGTGGTGCTCTATTTTTGTATTTTCCTTTTGAGTTTAAGGATATAATCGGTTTTTTTGGGCAAAAAGGCAACTAAAAGCTCAGCTAATTTTCTAATTTCGCAATGTAATGTGCTTGGTTTTTCCGGGCGGGGCAGGGAAAATGAAGAAACCGTTTGCGGGGGGACTTGGAAAAGGGGACATGAAGAAGCCAAGGATGCTGGAGAAATGGCAAGGATCTCCTCCTTGTTGTTGTTGTGTATGTGTGCATTTTTTTTCGCACTGAAACCCCTTTTCGGGTTTTCGGACTCAAATTTTCTGCACAGCGCATTAAAAATAATTATGCTTATGCTGCTGGAAAATTTGCTGACTTACATGCGAGTGCTCACATGGCCCCAAAAGGGGGAAGCCCCGCATAAATACATACATACATACATACATATATATTTGACCGCAGAGCAAGAGAGCTGGAGCAGGCTGGAGAAAGTGCGAAAGGATAGCGGCGAGCTGCAGAAATATTTTTACAACATTCTTAAGCTCAACCGAAACGAAAAGTTATGAAAAATGTTATGAAAATTCATCTAAGGCCGGTCCTGGGCCACGGGTCAGAGGTCAGCGCGGCATCCAGCGCCCCTTTTCCTTACCCTCAGCCCTTCCGGCCTTTGGGTTTATGTGGCCACGTTTTAATTGAAATAACTTTGATAATGTTGGCGCAACAACAGCGAAACAGCCAGAAACTAAATGCTTATGGAGAGAAAACAGCAGTGCAAAATGAACATGGAATTACAATTGAATAAAATATGTTGGTAATCGAGCCATTAAACTCGAGGCAACAATCAGCAACTAACCACCATCGATCAAGCCAAAAATCCAGAACCACAATCATCGACTCGGCATAGTTTATCCTAAATAATCGTTTATATTTATTGAAACAGTAATCAATTTTCTTAGAATGTTGGGACGCTGACAGGAGCTTAACTATGCATTATCGGGAGGCAGCCATATTATATAAATTTATAATTTTAATTAACATGAAAGTGGACACAGCTCTGGGCCACCGGTTGCTGAAATTCCAAGTGATTTCGGGCCTTTAAAGCAAATTTTTAAGTGGTGCCTGTACATTTTGGATGTTAGGAGGAATAAAGCACACACACACACATCTTACTTAATACGTGGCGACGGGAACTGCTACAGACTACTGATAGTTGAGTTTGAGGGCAAAGTCAACGTCCATCTTGACGCCCGGCTTGCGCACAACGACAGATCGCTCCTGCGGCAGCACCTCCAACTGCTGGGTGACGCCGTTCACCGTGATGCTCGCACTGCTCGGCACCTTGTCCAAGCCGGCAATGACGACACGCTCGATCCAGGCATCAGTCTTGTACTTGGGCTTGCCCTCAAAGCGATTGGTCAGCTGTCCGTTGGAGAAATCGTAGATCGCATAGATGCGCTTGCCCTGGCGGTACTCGTACGACTTCTCGTCGTCCAGGTAGAGGGAGCCGGATGCCTTGCCTTGCCGGTCCAAGCAGATGATGAGGGTGTAGGGGTCGTGCAACATCAAGGTGGAGGCGCGACGCAGGCGCTCCTTCTTGGGCACAATGCTGCCGCCGCGCTGATAAACGGGGATCTGTGGAAACAACAAAGTTGAAGATGATCAATGATATCAATGAAAAATATTCTCAAAAAACAGTCCAGTGAAACTCTCACTCTCACCTTGTTGTCATCCACCGGCACCGAGACATAACCGGATCGCTCCTGCCGCTGATAGGTGTCCACATCGTACCACCAGTCGCCATTCTTCTTCTCATCAATAACGGGGAAATAGACGTCAACCTTGCTGACGCCCTGCTGCATGACCGGGCGCACAAGCAGGCGATTCTGCACCAGCAGCTGCGAGTCGATGCCGAATGCCTCCTTGTCGTGGGGGTAGTGGGTCAACAGGGGCCGGATCACGGGCTCGCCGGTCAGCTCCAGCTCGTAGAAGGCAGTGTACCACAGCGGCAGGTAAGAGTACCGCTTGATCACCGCATTCCGGATGACTTGGCGAGTGCGTTCGGGGAATAGCCATGGCTCCCTACGCTTCGTATCGATGTGGGCGTGGGCGCGGAAGAAGGGCAGGAAAATGCCCGTTTGATACCAACGCTCCAGGAGCTCGCTATCCGGATTGCCAAAGAAGCCACCGACATCGGCGCCGCAGAAGGAGAAGCCGGCCACCGCCTCCGTTAGGCACATCTTAATCGAGTGCTGCAGATGGGACCAATCCGCCAGGTTGTCACCCGTCCAAATGGCCGCGTAACGCTGCGAGCCGGCAAAGTGGGAACGGGTGAGGATGAAGGGCCGCTGGTTGGGATCGCGCTGCTGGAGTCCAGCAAACGAGCCCATCAGATGCATGTGGCCGTACAGATTGTGGACGTCGCGATGCTCCCAACTGCCATAGTGCACCAGATCCTTGGGTGCCGTTACCTCCGGTCCATTGAACACCGACGGTTCGTTCATGTCGTTCCACAGCATCACGTCCGCCGTCACCGTTTGATACTTGTCCAAGGCATACTGGCTAGCATAATAGTCCCTGACCACGGGATCAAAGAAGTCCGGATAACTGGCCGATCCCGGCCAGCACCAGCCCTCATAGTCGTTGCCCTCGCGCGTCTTAATGTAATAGCCGCGCTCCGTGCAGTCCTGATGGAAGAAGTAACCATTGTCCCGCTTGATGTGCGGATCAACGATCACCACCAAGTGGCGGCCCAACTCCGTCAGGTTCTTGATCATCGCCAGCGGATGGGGGAACTTGAATTTGTCCCAGGTGAAGTAGCGCTTGCCATCGGTGTGCTCAATATCCAGCCACATGGTGTCCATGGGGATGTTAAATTCATCGAACTTGGCCGACACGGAGGCCACGTCCCGCTCATCATTGTAATTCCATCTGCTCTGGTGGTAAGCCAGCGAAAACAGCTGCGGCAGCTCGTGGGTTCCGGTTAAAGCTGCATACTGCTTAAACGTGTCCATGGGCTTCGGTCCCAGCATAATGAAAGCGTCCACAATGCCAGATTCGGACATGAAATGGGCGGCCGGCGGTGGTGTTTTGCGGGAGCCGGACACAAAGTTCACCAGCGAAGAGACCACATTTGTTTCGGCTGTCTGGATGTCTACCCAGGTTTCGGCGGCATTCTGCCAGTAAACACCGGCAGTGTGCTGCTGTCTGGAGGAGGAAGAAGGAGGAAGAAGGAGTTTTGCTTGAAACTTATTCGGAGAACGTTAACACTTACCCATGACCATAGATCACCGGCACTGCGCCATACAAAGCCATCTTGCTATCAACAATATACTCGAAAACGTCCAGGTTGTACAAGCGATAGGGATCCGTGCCCGAGGTAGACTTCAGAACAAAGCTATCGGCGTGCTCCGGAATGCCGAAGAGAATCTCGGCGGCAGGGAAGGAGAAATCCAGAGCCACCGCCTCGGGTCCGTATGGTTTGGCGTCATGATGCGACTTAAAGTTCTCCTCCCATGCACCTGGATCATCGATGGCATCCGCCACCTTGGGTGTCTCCACAGCGGCATCCTGCTCCTGCTGGTCCTCGTTCTCCGATGGATCCGGTGTCGGGTCCTGGGCCTTTTGGCGCAGATGCTCAAAGTACAGCCAGTTTTTGGCGTTAACGGAAACCACCAGCACATCGTTCTCATAGAAATCAATGCGGAAGGGATCGCCATGGATCACAGCCTTATTCTTATCGGACGTTATCACGATTTCACCGTCGGTCTCCTGCACGACACGAATGCGTCCGGCCTGGGGTTGTCCCTTCAAGGCGTGCTCCACGCGATATCGCGGACGTAGCGGTTGCTTCTCATCGATCTGCAGGCGGAAAGTGCTGCCCACCAAAGCCTCCAGCTTGAAGGCGAACTGGTGGTGATTCTCCTTGTTCACCAAATCGGCGGTTAGCGAGTCGGCGTAGGTGTTTAGGGTGCCGGGAATCAGGGCATACTTGCTGCCCGCACTCTGCACCTTTCGGGAGCGTCTGTAAGAGCAGTCGAAAGGTTAATTAACATCGGTTCATAACAATAATTATTATTTCTTAAATTATGGAAGATAAATTGTGGCATGAAAAACCATTCCAGTTTATGTAAAAAAGTACTATGTATTTTATTCCCCAAATTACAGTTAATTAATTGTACCCTTAACAGTAAAAGGGATCCCACAAATTAGTACCTAGAAATGCTGTTAGGTACTGGAATTTAGGGAATGGAAATGACAATGGAAATATTTATGGAACTCACCGACAAAAGCTGCTCTGCTCGCAGGTCTTAAAGTTGCCAGGATCAACGCCATCGGTGAGGACAAACAGGGCGCAGATCGCAGCCAAGAGGCCAAGGGCTAGACGCATTTTGGCTTACCTAATAACGGGAAGTGAATAAAACAGATGTTGGTTAAATATTTATTACAAGGGCCTTGACCAGATGGTAGATCTTTTGTGCCGTGGCTGTCGTTAAATATTTACTAGCTTTCTAAGTTTGTTCTTTTTATTGCTGTCAGTGGCGGGCCGGTTTTAACTGTAAAGTTCGCTGAAATGTACACGTCAGATATAGGGCAGAAAAAAAATAGTGAACGGAAATTCGAACAACAGATTCATCATTAATGCAAATGACCATCCGATTAACCCTTGAATTAACCCTCGTTTGCAGCGTTCTATAAATACGCATACAACTCGGTATATCGTTATATAGTAAACACTTTGTTTCAGCCAGAAATGTTTTTTAGGGCCATAAAAACATATACTGCCGGCTATTAATGTGTTTTCCGCTGACACTACACTTGTTGACCCATCGTGACCACTTGTATATAGCTCCCAATCGCTTAAATTAATGTAATTGACAAACCTCTTTCCTCTAAACAGCACTTTAAGGCCAATTTGTTCTTTAACAATTTTACTTATTAATTTTCAGTACTGACAATCGAAAACACAGCTGCGTATAGAGGTGGCCTACAGACGACAGGCCCGACCATCGATATGCCAATCGACTTGGCATGTTTTTGGTCGCCAGCCCGATTTGAACATCAAATCTTTTTATTTTGGGGTTTTAAATAAATTAATTATTTTATTGAATTTATTATGGACACTGCAAATATCTTTATTATATTTATTTGTTCGTTAATTCAAATCGATGTCCTGTGAGAGTGCTGCCCATAAATTGTTCAGACCGCGCTTCAAAACTATCACCACTAGAATACAATTCCCATTAAAATTCCCACACAAAACATCGTTTCAATTATAAAATGAATCATTGAAGTCCGATTTATTTAAATCTGGTGACATGCTGTGCGGTAGACAGAAGCGCGTGCTGCGATGGTGCAACGGGACTACATTGGACAACGGAATCCTGGGAATCACTCCCGGATCAATACTTGATCAGATTGTTGACCGGGAAGGAGCGACGCAGACTCATGCACTTCTCGCGGTCGATAAACAGCGCGTTGACCTTGTTGCGAAGGTCCACTTCCAGGGAGCAGCGCGTCTTCAGCAGACACTGGTGGGCGGCCTCCGCCTCCTGAAGCTTGTGGTGGAGCGTCTCCACGGTGCCCTGAATGTCCTGGACCTCCTGGACGAGACGGTCCTGGGCATGATCCTTGCACAATTCCACGCCCTCGCGATGCGAACGAGCCTCCAGTCGGGTTTGGGCCACCTTCAGCGGACCGGACTTGTCCTGGATGGCCTTCTGCAGCAGGAAAAGATGCTTCTCCATGTCAAAAAGCTCCTGCTGCACCTTCTGCAGATGCAGTTGCACCCTGTTCTTAGCCTCGGCCATCTCCTGCGAGCGCCGATCGAAGGCGTTGTTCGTGTTGCTCCAAAAATCCCAGACGGTGGAGGCCACCGAGTTGACCACACTCTGCGAGTCGCTGCGTAGCATCGACAGCTTCTTTCGCTCCGCCTGGGAACTGTGAGAGATCGCATTAGGAAAGTGTTCGGAAATAAATTCCGAAGCCAACTCACCGACGAACATGGTCGCTGCTGGCCATTGCCCAGGACTCCTGGGTGCTGACCGATGGATCAAACTTCTCGATGCCGCCGTAGTAGGTGATGCCGCGACTGTGGTTGTTCAGCTGGTGGCACATTGAGTCAATCCCCAACGAGGACTCCTTGTGCGACACATCGTCCTCGAGCAGATGCTGGGCGCCGCGACAATCGAGGGCCTGCTTGGAGATCTTATCGTGCAGTCCACCCAAGCGCTCGCGGGAGTTGCGCAGGTTGTTGATCTCCACCAGCAGTGCCTTCTCGACAATGTCGTGCACCTTCTCGGCGCCCTGCCGGGACTCGCGATGAAAGAGGCACTCCTGGGCGATGTGCAGCGGGATCTCCAGATCCAGCAGCGCCTTGCCGCACTGCCGCTGCAGCTCATTGATGTCGGACATCTCGGCGATGAGCTTCTCCAGCTCGGCATTCAGCTCGTTACGCCAAAAGGTGAGGTCAGTGATACGCTCGCCCAGCCTACGTCCGGCATCCCGCTGGCCGGAGGTTGCCTTCTCGTCCGTCTCGCGCATCAGACGCACTGCATCGTTTCGCATGCGCTCCGAGAGGTTCCTGCAGGATCAAAGCATTGTCTCAATATTCCTTGGAACGGAAAACCAACTCACCGATTCATGTTGGACTCGGAGTACTTGGTCATGTTGTTGTTGTACCACTCGTTGCTGGTATACCGCGTGTAGAGGGCTGCCCGTGCCGCATGCTGAGGATTCCGATCGAATCCAATGACTAGATTCGGGAATATCATTCCATCCGTTTTCATGCCCTTGGGCAGGAAGCATTGCTTCGTCAACTGGTTGGTCACCGGCTGCTCGGGCAGATGCTTCACCTGGATCAGCTCATAGGCCATTGCCGGGCGCCACGGATGCTTCTGGTTCGTCTCGTAGGCGGCACCGACGCGCGGCGGTATCGAAGGCCCTGTGACGGGCTCCATGCACGGCGGAGCGCCGGCCTGGCTCCATGGCTGCAATTGAGAATACATGACCGTGGTCTGTGGAACGCCCGACGCCCCGGTCTCGTCGCCCCCCATCGCCCCATTGTGTGCCATCGTGGTAGCGGATTAACAGGGATTACAGTGGATTACGTGGGTAACTGGTAACTAATAATTTGTGCCACTTGGAATTTTGACTATAAAGCTTTCAACTTTTACGTGTTTCTAAAAAACCGATACCGATACTGAGATGCGAGGTCGTGTGCGAAGCAAGAGACTGGACTGACTGAATTCGGAACTGTTCCGGGTGGCAGGTGACAGGTCTCCCAGTTGGAGATCGATAGCCTACCTTGATTTGGGGTTTGAAAATATAAATTATTTAAATATATTGCAGAATTACATTTAAAAAATGGTTAAACACAAACTTAAACTTGTGTTGTTCACTAAAAAATATCTGGAAGACTTATATGTTATGAAAATATATGTTTTTGATATAAATTGGCACAGAATACAGAAAATAATGGAAATTATAAATATTACTGCAAATACAGTGATGAAAAACTTGAAAATAATATAACATGTACGGATTTAATAAATTCTTAATAAAAAATAATCAACGAGGATTCAAAATAAAATAATTTTAAATAGGAAAAGGGTTAAATCTATGGGCTCAAGTTTGATATATGCGATGATATGCTTATGCTTGTGGTTACGGTTACGGTTTTTGCAGTAATGAACTGGGGTGTTATGAACTGGGGGCCGGTACATAGGACTCCATTAGGTTGCGATGGTCCTTGCGCTCGTTGTACTCATTCATGTCGGCGGTGGGCCACTTGTCCAGCAGATTGTCCTTGACCAGGCGGTGATCGAAGATGCGATTCTCGAGATAGGAGTGCTTGTGAAACTTGAGAACTTCCTGCCCCTTGAGCGGTGCCATGCTGATGGTTGTGCCGGCGTTGTGTCGGTTCTCGTTCTCGATTTCGGATTCAGATGCACTCACTATCGGCACACTGGAGCGAAGAAGCACGTTCTTAAGCGTTTCGGGCGCCTTCTGCTGGGGATTCGGATAGCGTTGGCTCAGATAATGATCCTCGTTGGCCCAGCACAGCATGGAAGTGGTGCGGTATGCGGATGGCAATGTAGATGTTATCAGGTCGATATCCCTCACAAAATTCCCCTCGTGCTGGTGGCGTGGTGTACTCCGAGTGGCTCTTGAATCCCTTCTGATGGCATTCCTTCCAAAGGTGCCTTCCGCAGGGGCGGGCGGCTTCAAACTTATTGATTTAACTTGGTGTAGCCTGTAGCCTGTAGCCTGGCAATGGTTGGCATCCAAACACTCGACTTGTGAAATCAATGGCAATGACGGGTTTATTGACCCACTTGGGGGGTTAAACTGGGTCGTCGTCGCAGCCCTCAGAATGTATTCCCGAATTATTGACCTTGCTTAGTCTGGAATTAATTAAGCTTAAAATGGTGGGCATAGTATTTGAGTCGGAACTTTGCAACGCAGCCATGTCGAATCCTCCTCCCTTAAATATTTCAAGAAAAATTATGCTTAAAGCCATAGATTTATTTAAACAATCAACTACATATATGTATGTATGGGTTTCACTACAAAATTAGCAACGCAAATAACTAGAAGAATGCTAAGATTTTCTCCCAAAATTAATTTGGACCACCAGTTGGCGTTCCCGCTCCCGCTCCAGCCGCAGTCGGCGGCTCCTGCTGCCTTAAGGTCTTCAAATTGCGCTCGAAGCGCTCGAACTCACTGTCATTCATCCTGTCCGCATCGTCAAAGACCTGCTCCACAGACTCCACCTCTGGTATGTAGAACTGCAGCATATTCTGGACACCGTTCTTGAGCGTCACAATGGAACTGGGACACGAGGAGCAGGAGCCCTGCATCTTTAGCTTGACGACACCCTCCTCGTAACCCATAAAGACAATGTCGCCGCCATCCTCCTGGACAGTGGGTCGGATACGTGTGTCCAGCAGCTCCTTGATCATCATCACCGTCTCGTCATCATCCTCGAGTATCTCGGTGTCGGCATTGGGTTGTGCCTCGTGCAGAACGGGCAGTCCGCTGGCAAAGAAGTCCATGATGACGGCAAACACCTCCGGCTTGATTAGGCTCCATTCGGCGCCTTCCTGCTTCGAGATGGTGATGAAGTCGGCGCCAAAGAATACGGCACGCACTCCCTCAACGCGGAACAGCAATTTGGCTAAGATTAAATAAACAAAGAATATAAGTTACGTGAACGAGCTTCCTAAAACTCTCGCTCTCACCCAGTGGACTGCCGTGGGCGGTCGTCCCGTTGGGAAAGTCGTAGGTGTTGCCCTTGCCGAGCACTTCCACGCCGGGCAGAAACTTCAGACTCTCTGGATTGGGTGTGTCCTGCGTCTGGATGAACATGCTGCGCCTGCCCGCGAGCGGAATCTGCATTTGCTGATGCTGTTGCAGGAGCCCGTGTCCATGTGAATAGCCATAGCCGGGCATCAGATGCGCCGGTTCGAGATTGTTACGCGTGGATGCAGTGCTCGCAAAATTTCGAGCTCTGGAAATCGAAATAAGTCGGGATCTCATGGTGGCCAATCTGTCATCCGAGGGCTACTTACAGCTGGCGGGGGCCGAGGCGTGTGCTGCGCAGCGTGTTCATTGCCACCTCGCTTAGTAATTTCGACATTTTGATTATGATTTTGTTTTGATTATGAAAAACTAACGAAAAATCAGCTGTCAGCTGTTGCAGTGTGACTGTTGGCTAGAAAAGCGGATAGCAATTGGCACTATCGATAAACCGATTACTTATCAATTTTTATAGAACTTCAAGAACGTTAAATTAAATCAATATTTTTACAAAATATTAGCTTTTTTCTGCTGTGTCACGATGGAGCGTTCGTTGGAGCAGCGGTACGCTATAAAGTTTTGCGTGCGACTTGGCAAAAATGCATTGAAAACTTATCAAATGCTTCGAGAAGCCTTTAAGGACGAGTGCATTTCGAGATCTCAGTGTGGACGGTGGCACAAGGCCTTCAGGGAGGGTCGAGAGGAGGTCACCGACGAGCCACGCTCTGGACGTCCGACAACAGTACGAACTGATGAAAACGTTCGCCGTGTGCGAGAAACATTGAGTTCAGACTGTCGTCTAAGCATCCGGGCAATCGCCGACATCCTAAACTTGTCAACATTTTCGGTACATGGGATAGTAACGGAGGATTTGCAAATGCGAAAGATCTGTGCGAAGCTTGTGCCGAAGGTGTTGACGGAGGAGCAGAAGCACGTTCGAGTTTTGCGCTGTAAAGAATTGTTGGAATCGATTAGAAATGATCCAGGATTTTTAAATCTTGCTGTAACTGGGGATGAAACCTGGATGTTCGAGTACGATCCAGAATCCAAACGGCAGAGCGGAGCTCTGTGGCACACACAATCTTCTCCCAGACACAAGAAGGCGGCGTGCATGAGCACATCTCGTGTCAAAACAATGCTGATTGTCTTCTTTGACGTGCGGGGAATCGTCCATTTTGAGTTTGTGCCGCAAGGACAAACTGTCACCGCAGCCTTTTACCAAGATGTACTCAAGAGACTGAAGCGCCGAGTCGTACGCGTCAGGCCAGACATCAAAGAAGTTTTCATGCTCCACCACGACAACGCCCCCAGCCACACCTCCCACATCATCACCAACTTCTTGACCCAGAACAAGATCTCGCTTGTGGCCCAGCCTCCTTACAGCCCTGACTTGGCTCCGTGCCACTTTTTTTTTATTTCCCCGACTAAAAAGAGAGCTGAAGGGAAAGCACTGGGAGTCAGTGGAGAACATCCAAGCTCACGTCACAAGGGTTCTGGAAGGCATTTCTGTCGAGGAGTTTCAGGGTGCCTTCCGGGCGTGGCATACACGTCTCCGCAAGTGTATTGACGGGGGAGGGGACTATTTTGAAGAATTTTAATAATTTGTACTGATCGGATGAACCAATATTTATTTATTGTTTATTTAAACTTATAATTTGGGAAGTGCTGTGTAAAATATAAGATTTCCTTTGAACTTAAGGCAATCGGTAATCGGTAATAAACTTGTAATTTTAATCTAGACAATAAAACACTTGGAAACCTGGAATAATATGGTGTAAATTCCTTTTATTAATACCTTTAATAAGTACTGCAACTGATGTGTTCTCATGGACGTCAGATATTGCCATTCAAATTGATTTCGATTTCGATTTGGAGTTTTTCGAGTTTTAGAAAGAGGCCCGCCCGTAGGTTTCGTTTAGCAGCCCCTGAAAGAAGTGTATTGCGCGTCTTGTGCAGCCTCTTGGGAACAACGCGATAAGCTGGGTGTCTATAAGGTTGGCCACCAAAGTGCCTAAGCTGTTGGGTTTTCGAACGAAAAGTTGGTGCCAAATAGAGTGTTGCAAACGCTAACGGCCACGTTGCGACGAGCGATCTTCTTCGAACGGCCGCTGGCGGTGAACTCCTGGTCGTCCACCACAATGCCCAGATGCTGCATTACGTTCGGCTTGTCGCCGGAGGTGCCATAGTCCACGTAGGTGATGCCGGGACGCATCTGTAAGTTAATTGGATTAGGATTACGATCTGGCTGGTGTTGGGGCGGGGGGTTAACATACAATGCAAAGAATAGTGGCTGGATGCAGACTCTCCCAGCCGTTGGGCAGCTCGGCCCGCACTGGTGGCTTCTTCTCCTTGGGCGGCAGGGGTGCCGCCGGTGGTGCGGCGGCAGCATCGCCGCCAGTAGCTGGCACGGAGCCGGCATTTGCCGCCGACGGATGCATTTCGGGAACGCTATAACCGTCACGCTCCCACTCCGAAAACAATTTATAAATAGCAAAAGAGGCCAGATTTAACATCGGCAAATCATCCTCCGGGGACTCGGACTCGTCATCGTTTGTGTCCATTGGCTCGACACCGCCGTTGGCATCACTGCTACCTGCTGGCGGCAGCTTGGCCTTCTTGGGGGTCATCTTGGCAATGATAAAGTCGCGCCAGGCCTTCTCACAGGCCGCATTCTTGGCGGACATCTTAGAGAGGCCCTTGCCCTCGTACTGATTCGAATTGACGGTAACCACGGCCGTAAAGCCACCATCGGGATTGCTGTCGATGGTAAAGTCGCTAATAGTCACGCCCTTAACCTCGTTCAGAGCCATCAAGGCGTTCTTCGGTAGCATTGATTTGCGCAGCTGTCGGTTCTGGCGCTGCTTCTTGTCCCGGGTCCTCTCTGCAATGAAACGTTGCTTTCCTCTCTCTCTCTTTCGCTTAAAATAGGTTTACAGCGACTTACCCGATGACTTCTTGCGCTTCTGGAAGATCTTCTTGAAGGGTATCTTGCCGCTGGTAGAGCCATTGTCCTCGGACAGATCAATGGAAAGCGGCTCGACGGGTGCCGGTGCCTCTGTGGGCTCCATCTTGACAATGAACGGCATAGGCAACAACATCATGGTGTCAGCATTGGGCTCTTTTTTTTCCTGCTGCACCGCAGCTGCCGATGCAACAACAGGGACAGAAGCTGGGGCCGGGACTGGACTTAAGACCGGCGACGGAGCCACCTGCTGCTGCGGCTGCTGTGGCTGCTGCTGCTGCTCTTGGACATTAGGGCCTAGCGGCGACTGGATCAATGGCTTGGGAGTTGCATTTGGATTCTGCGTGGTTTGCAAAAGGTATTATATTAAGGGGGGAAAGTCATAGGCGTTGCTAGTCGTTCAAGGATCCGCTGGATAGAAAATACTCGCAGCGGGCTAAATCCAGTGGTTTAACCAAAATAAAGAGACTCTCTTGGCTCGAGGGGAAACCATCAAGTCATCAGGCTCGCGGCCGGGCGGTCAGCTGGTCTACTAAAAACCATAGTTCAGGAACCTAGCCATGGCCATTCCTGCGACCCGAGTGACCCGAAACGAAGCTCTGCGCCAACGGAGCCACGTGCCCAGCCCACTGTGGATCTGTTGCATCCCAGTCAAGGACCAAGGGGATTGGGGATAAATGATCCTGACTAGTTGACTAGTTACCCCGTCGTCTTCCCTTGGTCCATGGCCTGTGTACATATTTTAACTGCCGGCGCCTTCTCGTTTCGGGCACTTTCGGTGGAGTGAATGGGCATTGCTATCTGACGCAAAACTAATAATTTTAGTTACAATTTCGGGTGAATGCATTTTCAGTAGCCATAAAAGTTAGCGATAACCGCAAGTCCAGCTTGAAACAATAACAATGCTGGCCATATCTATGTAGTTGTTCGAGGGCACCGAGCATTGGAATGGAATTGGAATTGGAAAAAATGGAAGTTGGAGTGTGCAACTGGAATGGTGTGGGTGGGGGGGATGGATGACATATGCCTGGTGAAATTCGGACAACTGTGTCTGCACTTTCGATTAACCCGCTTTTAGTGGCTATTGCAAATGGATTCACAATTGGGGTGAAGGAATACACACATTTTCATATTGTGCGCTGTAAATTATATAGAAACGAAAGCAGAATATCTGTTATTACACAAATTAAATATTCATACGCATATGATTCAAGCAAAACGGTTTTCCTTCTCTTTCTTTCTTTTGCATACATACACAACGCAATCGCTCGCTCGCACACACCTATGTACTCATATTGGCGGTGCAAAAAACAAGGAAAACAATCAAATTGCGGCGTTTTTGTGGGATGAAAAAGGAAGCAAAGAATGGTACTATTGAGGTAATGCTTACGTAGACTCCTCCGGCGACGAAACTTTTGTTAATTCCCGTATTTGGACGGCGACCTCGCTTCATCTTTATGTATTTTATTTTAAACTTTTTTCGATTGTAGAATTGACGTTTGCTTGCATTTATAGACTGCCCAGACCCGACGGCTGCCGAATGCTTTCCGATGAATAACAGCTGCTCTTTTCTTTTTATTTACATGTCACAATGTGTAAAATGTATGAATACCTTGACTTTTTGGCACCATGGGGTGGGTCGATTTCCCAAATGGGTAATGTAGATGGGCAAGAAATATATTAAATAAATATATATATAGAAATATATTATTTGGAAGAAAAAATGTATTGTCAAATTTTATCCAACAAAAAAATATCAAATATATCGATATTTTTAAGTGATACTTTAAATATTAACATTTTTTTTTAATTTGATAAAAAGAATATCATCGATGCGATATTTTTAAAAATATCCGAAAACTCTACATCGCCAAAATTGCCAAAAATGATCAACGAATTAGAAATCAATTTTTGAATACAGAAAAGTTTTCCTATTAAAACTATGAACTATGAACCGACTGAAATCGGTTGAGTTTAATCACCAAAAACCATTGAAGGAGTTGCGATTTTGAAGCCAAAAATGCGACCCATTTAAAAAAAAAAATGTAAGGGCAATGGGCTTTGTTAATATTTGCAAAAAATTAGAAATCCAGTTTCTAATGCTGTAAGCAGCACCACCAGAGCCATCAGGCACCACTAGAGCCATGAGGCATTTCCTCACGGACAAGCTCTTCAGGTACATTGTCGAACCCCCTCATGCTGGCGGGGACAATATAAAATCTGACAAGCGTTTAATAAATAGCTTTTGCATAAATACACATATTGGTTAACCAAATATCTTCTCACTGAACCAGTTTAGGAATGCGGAGTACATATGAACATAAAAATAATAAAAAATACAAATAACCAAATACAAATACGAGGATGCATTGAATCTGGGATCAGATCAGCGCTGGAGCCTTTCAACGACCATTCCCTCCTCCAGTAACGGTGCCTTTGAAGCGTAGGTGACATTCAGAGCCTGGCTGTGGTCACTGCAGGAAACGCAGGGCCCGAAGATGCGCAGCATGCGGCTGCCAAGCGATATCCTCTTTGGGCGTAACCAAGCGCGCCCTTGGTTGTCCATGCTTACGCCCTGTATCTGCATGAACCGGTTGTGGCGCTCGTCGACGTAGTAGAGGCCCATACGGAGGCCGTGGTTCTCCACTTCAATGGCCGAGTCGTTGCTGGGTTGGCTTGATTCCGAGCTATTGGGCGCGGCGGCTGTCGTAATGGCCTCCGGTGGTTCGTTGCCAGCATTCAGCGAGCTCACCGGAGACTCCCCGGTGGGCAGGGCCATCTCGATGGAGCCCTCGCTGGTGTTGTATGACAGATCGAAGCTTGGAGGCGGCATGTTGAGGTTATTGCTCTTGGGAATAGACTTTAACTCGACCATATCCGTCTGAGTGCCCTTGGTTATGACCGCCGGCAGCCAGTTGTTAAGGGTGCGCAGTGAGTATCTCTGATGGCGCTTCAGCTTCTCAGTCTTATCGCTTAACTCTGTGCGCAGCGTTTCGAAGTTGTGCTTCAGCTGCACGAACTGGGTTTGCTTGGCGTCCAGCCGCTCCTGAAGGTAGTCGCTAAAGGACTGGAGTCGCTCCTTCTCCTCCCTTATGGCCTCGTTCTCGTTTCGCAGCATCTCGTTCATGTTCTGCATCATCTCGTAGTCGACGCAGCTGCTGTCCTTGGAAGCCTTGGGCGACTCCTCCTCCTCCATTTGATGCAACTCATCGACGCTGAAATGACCACCGTGGCGAGCCCGCGACTTGGGCGTGAGGTACTCCGGCATGGAGCTGTGGCGCTGAATGGCGCCCGGCGTGGGGCGTCGCTTCTTCTGGTCGTTGAGGTCGCTGATGTACTTGGCCACCTTGCTGGTCACGTGCTGGTACTTCCGCTTGGTGTACGCCGAGTGCACGTCCTGGCAGGACGCCGCAATACTGCCACGTCCGCCGCGCATATCGTATACTGCAATGACGAGGAGGGAGGCAGGATGATTGCAGGCAGCAGGCAGCACACTATTTCGAGGGTCACTTACCATCGTTCTCGATCTTCTCCTCGTCCTCATCCTCCGCCTCGTGGCGACCCACTGGATCGCTCACGCACGTGTTGCCGCTCTTGTCGGCCGCATCTGTGTAGGAGTCGCAAAATGGCGCAGGATGCCTTTCGAAGGCGACCGGCTGATAGAGCTCCGTGAAGTTGGTCCGCGGGCCCCGGCTGTTGAGCTTTTCGAAAAGTTCGTCAGTCGGAAAACTCTCGTCCTGCAAACTCATTTTAACACAAAACAGAAATAATTATTTGTTACAATACAAACGGAAAAAAACGCGTGACGAATTCCGCGGGAAAAGCTCCGTTACTTTTCAAGACGAACGGAGTGCAATTCATTTGCATCGTGCGGTATTTTCTAAGATGCCCTCACTCAGTATATTTTTACGACCAAAGTTGATGTTTTTTCGATGTATCGTATTTTTTTTTTTTCAAAATACGAATTAATGTAACGATTAATGTAACGATGAAAACGTCGATATTTAGTTATTTAGTATTTACATTTATACACAGTTTACAAAATATAGATATATTTACCGATTGCCCAACTACATTACCCGTTTGCGAACCCATGGTGCGAAAGAGAACGGGTATTCATTCATTTTACATTTCAGACGTCTATCGATAGAAATATATCATCTTTAGACAGAATATCGATTGATATTTTGATACTTTATCCCCTACACCGAACATTGAGTTTTCAAACGTCCAAAGCTTCGGTATTGCAATTTTAAGCCTCGGCTAGCGAAGGAAATCGGAGTTTTGCAAGTCTTTAGTGCACGGTCCTTAACGTAGAGCTCGGAGCCAACCCCGCCGCATCCCAATCTAAAGTCCTTTTCGCCAAGTCCAAAAGCAACCAACGCCAAAAACCAAACTTAAGGTGAGCTCATTGTTAATTTTTTTTTTTTTACTGTGGAAAGCGGACTGCCGGCAATTTCTCCACTCTCCTTCGTCTCCGATCGTTCAGCAAGTGGAAAGGGGGGATGGATGGAGAGAAAAAGAGATGAAGAAAGCAGTTAACTGGTTTTTGTTGACTGCGCTTCTTCATTGATTGCAAAAATGGCAGCGGGCTGTCAGCGTATTTGTAATAAATATTTATTGTGGCTGAGAGTCCGTTAGGTTTTTGGCGTCCCTCTCCACTTCTTTGTAATTGGTTTTTTTTTTGGCAGCTGTTAAAAAGCTATTGTCTGCTTTTGTTGACTATTTTTTTCCTTGTGTGTGTGTGGTTTATGTTGGTATGTGTGTATGAGTGCCGGCCGGCATTTTTCACTTCTTTTTTCGCCGTCTGGGTGCTGCTGCCACTGCGCGTATGTATATGTGTGTGTCTGTGAGTGGTACTTGGGCGGGGCGCATTTGGTTGCTGCTTAATCCTCCCCACGAAACTGCGCGCAAGTCATGCACTTGCACACAGTTGCAGGCCACAAAATTATAACCAGAAAAGGGGCTTTAAATTTACCGCATTGTTAGTCTGTCTCCTATTTTCTGTTTTAATTTTAATAATTCAAATTATATACAAAATTCTTTAACAGTTTCTCACTCAACTTCAATCAGCATAAAGTTATGCATATGAAAACTAAACAAGAATGAAGTTAATCATTTGTCTTGTCTAAGAACAAAAGAACATTTTAAAGTAGTTACTAGTCCTGTGCTATTATTTTAACCACCACTGTATGTGCATATGTGTGTGT
The DNA here is from genome assembly GCA_018903765.1 of Drosophila aff. chauvacae BK-2020. Classification (NCBI taxonomy): domain Eukaryota; kingdom Metazoa; phylum Arthropoda; class Insecta; order Diptera; family Drosophilidae; genus Drosophila; species Drosophila aff. chauvacae BK-2020. Next base: position 261,098 of record JAEIGO010000395.1, on the reverse strand, counting down.
GCGCTGGCGAGTTGCGAATTTTGCTGGGCGTGGCGACCTCGCTTCATTGTCAACCCGCAGTTCAGTATCCGATATCCAGGGATTTTGAAATTAAATATATGCACAAAATATGACTAAGTTCAGAGTGTGTATATGTGAATGCTTAAAATTCATTGCGAGTCGCCTGCCATTTCGCTCTCCCCTATCAGCACAGCTTACGCACACCCACACACACACATGCTGGTATGCAGATTTATGCAGGAGTTGAGGGTGTAAAGCGGACGTGTCTGTCATTTCTCCTTCCATCTCTCCCCCTTTGCTTTCCTTTTTCAACTCCATTCGTCTGTGGGTTGCCACGCATCAGCAGCTTTGACTCATTTCATTTTATTATTTCAACTCGAAGAGTGTCCAAAACAAATTCGGCGTCTTTATTTCTTTTTTTTTTTTTGTTTCTTTTGCTAACGGCCGCTTGGCGCCGTCTCCCTCACACCCGGCCCTGCTCTCATTCCTCTCATAAGCTACACGATATAAAATTAACCAAAAACAGGAAAAGGCACAAGAGAAAGAAAGGCCAAAAAGAAAATAAAAGAGCGGTGAGCTGTGGAAAGCTTACAAAAGTCAAGAGCAAGAAGAATAAGCACAGCTGTGTGGGCAGGGTAACAGAAGAATTATATAGCGACATCGCCGGGATGATTCATCCATCAGTTGCTTTTAAGCGGGGCGACCATATTTCGAAGTTGGAAGTTGATTCACGGCGAACTCCATGCCCCCCCCCCTGCCTTTTGCCCCACCAATCTCCTACAGTGTGCATGTATTAGCATCTCCTTTGTTTGCTGCAAGGAGCTGACTAATGCGACACTCGGCTTGCACGATGTCCAATTAATCGAATTGTAAATGGAGCTAGCCTGCGAGAGGGAGGCAGAAGAGATTGTAATAGGTTAATCTCAGCTTACTTTTTGTTCGTGATTGTTGTCACGCATAAACCGGTTTGTTTTTACAGGGGGTTAAATATCACTTACAACTTGCGAGAATTTTTAATAAAATCCGACAATTTATTCTAATTTTGATGCGCCATTAGCCAGAAATATTGTTTAGCACGACTACAGTGGAACTTCAATAACAGTACCTATTTTGGAGGAAAGGAATCATATAATAATTTCATATTTTTCGGCTACCAAAGACGTACTGAACTTGAATCATTTCCTTAGTTTTATTTTAGTCCACCTAATTTTTTGTTTTCGTTTCTTATTTGTGGCGATAATAAATGATGAGCAATTCATCAGCATTATCGAAGTAAAGATTAGCAAGCAATGTTTGCTAGTTGCGATAAATAAATGGGATGCATGAGCAGTGAACAGGCTTAGCAAATGATCAATTGATTCGTAATTCTAGATTTTAATTTCGAAATAGTTTATTTACGTTTTTAATTTTATTATTATTATTATTTTTAATTCCTCATACAAGACTTTGGTGATGCAAATTATGAAGGTTCTTCGGGCTTAGTTGATCTTATTGTTAAATGAACGGCTCTATTGATTAATCGTGATCAGGACGCTGCATAAACTTGATTTTGTGAGATGAGTGCAGCGCTGTGCAGTGCAGTGCAGTGGAGTGACTGGAAGGAAGAATGGTGGAGGGAGGTGGCCGGCTGCCGGCTGCCGTTAGTCAATCAACAATTAGCGTGATTGGCCAGCCGCTTGAGGCGCAGCTTTACATCCATTTATGGCCATAAATGTGCAAATAAATATAGATTCGCCATGTTGTATTTTTTCTCCGTTTCTTTCTGTGTGCTGTTTGTATGTACATATGCGCTTTTTGTTTTTGTTTTTATTTTGGCGCGGTCGCTGCCCTTGTAACGCTTGCAGCTGTTCAATCCAAGCTTGCGAATTGATCACTTGATGACTTGATTCACCCGATATTGAAACAAAGCCAATTCTTTGTGACTCCGATTGGAGCTCTCAAATGGGCAATGGGACTGGGGAATGGCCAATGGAGAATGGGGCACGCACACACGAATTTTGCAACTAAAAATAAACGTGATAAAATGCAGTTTAACCGCTCCCCAAGTACATTCCAGCTGATAAGCGTTAAAAAGAATAAAACAAAGGCCGCAAACAAGCGCACAAGAAAAGACGAGAAAAAAAAATACATATAACAAAAACAGAAAAAGAACAGCGGAGAGAACCGTCCAATTCCCCAGTCGTAATCTCTTCCCACTCGGAAAGGTTCGCTGAACTCTTTCTTTGCAGCGCTTGCTCACTCTCTTTCTCTCTCCCTCCCGCTATTTCTTTCCTTTCTTCCTTCATGCGGGCTGCAGATAGGAGGCACACGTCATCGTCCTTGCTTATTGAGTCATCGTTATCGGTCTCGACATTGGTATGATTAACTTCTTGTTGATTTAGCAATCGCTTAAGAAATCGAATACACAACGGTCAACAAAGAGGGGTTTTTGTTTTCCTTCATTTCAAATGAAAATGAATTATTAATAAAGACGAAATTCAATATAAAACGCAGTAACGACAGATTGGCTATCGATGTTGCTGTTCGCTTCCTGTTAATCACCAATAGCATCCGATATCCCCTTCCGCTTTTAAACTTAAAATATACCAACAATTTCTGGAAACTTTGGGAATTTGATAGAGGGAAATAGCTTTATTGTTGATAATTAGCAGCTGAGGTAGTCTTCGTAATTTTATTCCATTTTAATTTTTTAATTTTTACCATTTCACATTTAGTTTTCTTTTTTAATGCATCAAAACTTTGTAATAGTTTAAGGCCTCCAGTTATGTATATCATAAAACGATAAACAAACATTTGCTACACCGACGATCGATATATGCTATCAATTTTATATTTAATTCTTTTAATCAGTTGAAAGCTTTTGAGTCTCGGTTGCTTTTTAAATACACAACGAATTCTGGGTAAACTTTATTTATTTACTTTTCTTCTTTTTTTTTGATGGTTTTGTATTTGTTCTTGCGACACATGTGTGCAAACATGATTATCTAGGTGACCTAAAGTGTTATGTGCAAAATGTTCACTAGAAATTGTATAAAAAAAATATATATATATTTCTTTTTTAGATGGCCGCCCCAGCACCAGCACTCAAGGATCTGCCCAAGGTGGCCGAGAATCTGAAAAGCCAGTTGGAGGGCTTCAACCAGGATAAGCTGAAGAATGCCAGCACCCAGGAGAAGATTGTCTTGCCCACCGCCGAGGGTAAGTAGTTGCTAGTTGCTCCGAAGGTAAGCACAAATTCTGATATCTTTGGACCAACCAACCAACCAGATGTGGCTGCCGAGAAGACCCAACAGTCGATTTTCGAGGGCATCACTGCGTTCAATCAGAACAATTTGAAGCATACCGAGACCAACGAGAAGAACCCGTTGCCCGATAAGGAAGGTGCGTATAGTATAGGCCAAACATCTGGCCATAGAAGCGGGGCAACCGGCCTCGTTGCCCGTTTTTGGCCCAGTCGGAGCAGGCTGCCTTAGATGGAGACAATGGCCAATGCCAGCCAGACAGGCCTAATGCAACTGCAACTGCAACTCGTAATACATTTCTATAATTTTCACTATTCCTCTCAATTGCAGCCATTGAGCAGGAGAAGGAAAAGAATCAGTTTATTTCCGGCATTGAGAACTTCGATGCGAAAAAGTTGAAGCACACCGAGACCAACGAGAAGAACGTGCTGCCCACCAAGGAGGTGATCGAGGCCGAGAAGAAGGCTTAAGCGTTCCAAGCAGCATATACACATAAAAGACACCGATCATCCTCTCCAGCGTTCAGCGCCAACCCTTCCCGTCATCTCTATCTTTTTTATACGTATATCTGTATGCCTATATAAATCTTCGTTCCACCTCCCCTCCAATGTGTAGTGTGTAATGCAATTCGATTCGAGGAGAAGAAAAACTGCAACTGCGCTGCGCATGCGTCATAATTAGCCAGAGAATCGTGATTGCGCTGCCACAGCAACTGCTCGTCGTTGCTTAAGTATTTTATTATAATCACATTCGGTTTGTTTTTTTTTTTTATATTTTAATTTATCTTTTTATTTCTGTATTTTTAACAACTGCGAGAGAGCCAGTCTCATTCCTACATAATTAACATAAAATAAACATTCGTCTATCCCATACATGCATATATAATATATATATATTTGTATTTGTATTTTGTGCATGAAAAACACATCAGCAACGACAAAAGCAATGCGACAGCCAGCAAGCCGACTCGTTCTGAACATTTGCACTCCATGTCGTCCGGAACCCGATAAAAACTGACCGAAAAGCAAATAAATATATAATGTATGGGCAAACACAAGCAAAAACTTTTTAAAAGACACGAAACAACAACGTATAAAGCGTATAAAACTGAAAAAAAGATCAACACAACTAGAAAGAAGAAGAAGAGAAAGAAACATCTATATAAAGAGTGTGTAATTTTTTAATAAACTTTTTTTTATATACTTTACATACGATATATTTATACTGGGAAAATTTAAAATAAAAACATAAATGTAACATTTTATAACAAAAAACTACTAAAAAATAAAAACTACGTCTTTTATTGGGTGCGTGATGGTAATCCATATAACAAGTTTCCTAAAAGTCCAATGTCTATTTGTAATATTTGAATACTTAACCGTTGATTGGCTCACCAGATCTTATCGATAGCTGTCGATAATAACATGATCAATCGTAGAGTGACCACTTGTGCTTACTTTGACTTCAGTGTGCCCGTTTTCTAATTTTCATTGAAATTTGAACTTTTATTATTAATATAATTGAAAAAATACATCTATTAATAACCGTTGAAACTCGTTTAAATAAAATACAAATCAATCTTCTTTTTTTTAGGGATTTATGCATATGTTTCCTTACTTATCATACACGTGAAAATTGGTCCTCCTAAGTGCTAGTTTCGGCGCCCGTTTCCATGGCCCATTAGCTCTCGGCAGCCACTTCAGTTTCTGTTTCCATGGGCGTGGCTGCCGGGGATTCGGATGCGGCGTCCGCAGATTCGCCACCTTCCTTGGCGGCGTCCGTTTCCGCCAGCGCTGCAGCGGCCGCTGCAGCTCTCGCCTCCTCGTACTTGTTGGTCTCGAACTTGCTGAGATCGGCGCCTAGCAAGCGGAGAATATGGATGGTCTCGTCCTTGTGGACATAGGCTCGCAGGCTGGAGGTGCCGCGCCATCCCACCACGAACAGGGTGAAACGCTCGTCCACGTACTTGAGGATGCAGCTGCCCACTCCTGAAAAAGTCAAACAAATTCAACATTAGATCTCATCACTCTGGTATGGTTCGTCGCGTGGTCATGCACACTTACCCAGTTCCTTGCAGCGCTGCTGCGTTTCCTGCTTGAGCTCATGCGTTGATGGCGGCTTTGTGGGATCGGTGCAGTTTAGCAGCAGCACCAAATCGTCGCGCTCCACCTCGATGCGCCTGCTGGCGCCCATGAAGGCGTTGGATGTCTGCAGGCCCTCTTGGGCCAGGCGATAGGGGTGGACCGTATGCCGGTTTTCGCAGCGCACAAACGTCTTGACGCCCGTATTGATGATCTTGATGTTGTGCTCGTTGTTCACCACCAAGTCCCGGATGACATCCGAGCAGTAGTATATGTTCTTCTTCTTGTCGGTGAGGCAGCGGGTGAGCAGGCAGCGCTGGTTGAGGGAGCCGTCCAGCTGGTAGAACTCCTTAATCAGCAGATAGTCGGCATCGTTCTCACCGAAGAACACATACGGATCCTCCTTGTAGCCGTGCAGGCGCCGACGCTTGCGTTGCGGCCCCCAGGGCACGGACTTCTCCTCAATAGGCTTGCCTTCCTCGTCCAGCTGGGGCTCCTTGGCTGCCGTCGTATCGGCTTCGTTAGCCTTCTGGTTTTGAGCCACCAGCTCCTTAACGTCATTCTTCTCAAAGGCAAGCTGGCGTCGCTTTTGCAGAACGGCCACAAAGAAGCCACCGCTGTCCTGCAGATGCGGCAGGACACGCAGACATTTCTCGAGGCCAATTTTGGCCATCTCGTCGGCGGGCAGCGGGAACATGCCCGGCCGGATAATGGTGTGCAGGCTCTCTGGCACCTCATCGAAAGTGGTGAACACCTGATCCACCTCCTTGGTGGCCAGCTTCCAGTCGGTCATGCCCGGCTTGTACTTCAGACCCGGCACTAGATGGCCGGCATCCACCAGCTCCAGGGCACCGTCCGTCTCCTTGAGGATGCGCTGCAGGACCGCCTCGTTCTCGATGGGATTCAGCGAACACGTGGAGTAAACCAGACGCCCGCCAACCTCGAGCATCTCGGCGCCGCGCCGCACGATCCGGTACTGGATGCCATGCAGATTGTAGGCCTGCGCCAGGTTCCACTTCAGCCAGATGTCCGGGTTCTTGCGCAGCGTCCCGTCGCCCGAGCAGGGCACGTCGCACAGGATCTTGTCGAACTTGAGGATCGCCTGGGAGCCGTCCGGCTGCGTGGTCAGCAGATTGGGAAAGGCGCTGCTGTCGTGGTTGGTCACCAGCAGGCAGGGCGAGTTGAGACGCTTGGCCTGGTGGACCAGCATGTAGCAGCGATTGTTGTCCACATCGTTGGCCAGAACGAAGCCCGGCGGTATCTTGTGCTCCTCGGGCGAGGCGTGCAGTGCCTCGATCAGCTGCGCCGTCTTGGAGCCGGGCGCTGCGCACATGTCCAGCACCTTGTCCGTTGGCTTCACGTCCAGCACGATGGGGGGGATCATGGAGACGGCCTCCTGCCGACTAATGCCGCCCGCCGTCGTCTCAACGATAAGGAAGTTGTGCAGCCGATAGAGCGGCTCCGACCGGCGGATATCCTTGCGGGTGAGATGCAGCTGGTAGGCCAGGCCATTGGGATACCAGGGCAGGCATAGCGGTCGCTCCACCTCCTCGGGCGCCTTCTGGTGCAGCTCGGCAACCGCGCGCACATACTCGGTGAAGAGCTGCGACTCGATGATCGCCAACAAGGCCTTGGCCTCGTCCTTAAAGCCTGTCACCCGGAAGGTGGTCGGCAGGTTGTCGCGTATGGATGTGAGGAACTGCGTCCACTCCTCCTCGGTGGCGCAGATCTTCTGCAGCTCATAGTACTTGATAAAAAAGGCGTTGTCGCGCTTGATCTCTTCGTACGGCAAGGCACGTCGATCCGGTTGCGGCGGACCCTGTAGAAAATACACGTTCGAAGATTCGTTTTCCATTTTCGTGTTGAAATCTACTCACATTCTCACGCTTTTGGCGCTTGCGGGCGGCAAAGGGATTCTGTTTCTTGACGCGCGGCATTAAAATGTTGCAAGTCCTGTGGAAATAAGTTTGTGAAAACGACGAAAAGTTTATTTATTTTCCAAACGAAATCGAAACAGCCGCAACACGTGTTAGTCAGTGTGGCCAGAGGACGAGTGTTGCAAAAATCATCATTGCGTATTATATTTATATATTTTAATTTGTTGGGTTCACAGGGGTCAAAAATGGTCAAAAATGTTTATTTATTTATTTTATTCGATAGTACAAAGTCTCAGGAGTATTCTGTTAAAATTGCAAGCAATTTGGTGAAGAATTGACGGAGATATGATTTTTTAAAGTTTCTGTCTCGCGTCCAAAGAGCCGAGCAACAAGCTGCAATAACAACGTTTTTCTCGAAATGTTGTTTTTAAAGTCGGTGTCCATCATAACTCAGCGAATATGCAACCGATCAATTTGAAATTTTGCACACACTTTCTACACATATTTATCCCGGCCCCAACGATCTTATTTTCAATTTTTTATTTTTTTTTTTCGATTTTACAGCTAGAAAATTGCCGACTTTTACTGCTGAAAATCCCAATTTTTGCTTTAAAACGTTATAAAAAAATTAGAAATGAAAAAAAAAATATTCGGGCATCGTTGGGGCCACGAAAAACATGTCCAAAAATGAAATCACTTTGGATTTTTGCTTTCAGATAATTCTACATCGAGTTACGAGGGACACCGCAAGGCGCTTCTTCTCGACAACGTCTTCGTAAAATGGCTGCCATCGGCTGAATTTAAAATATTTTTAGTTGAAATTTCAGAAATTAAAGTTCAAACTCCACTTTTTTAAATGTACTTTATCCGAAAAATGTATGTCATAACTGAACAAAGAAAAAAAATATCAAAAATGTTGCATTTTTTAATCAAAAGACCCCTGTAAGCCCTTAAATAAAATTTGCTGATTTATTTGTACATAGCTAATATAAAAATTATTAAATTTAATAAATAAAAAAATGGAAAATATCGATATTGCCAATATTGCCAGATTTTTCGGTCCTCACCAACAGCGCTAGATAAAAAATATCGAAAAATATCAAATACTTATATCGCAATATCGATATCCGAGCAACCAAAATATTACGATATAAATATATAATTTTCCGAAAAATATCGATATATATGGATACATTTTCACATCACTATGTGAAACACAACAACAATTCCAAAGTTCTGTCGGAGTTTTTCATGTGCCTGTGCAATTAAACAATTTATTGCGTTCGCCAATAGACAGCTGTTTGCAGAACGCACAACTGCGCGTTTTCGCAGCCGCAAATTAATGCAGTCACTCGATGTGCGTCCGAGTTCTTTTAAGTCGAACCGAGGTCAGAAAAATGTACACAGTCCGCATACCTGCGCCCGTGTGTGAGTGAGAATGTGTGCGTGTGTCGAGGCGAGTGCGTGAGTGTGTGTGTGAGTGCGCAGAAAGTTATACAGCTGTCACCTGGCGTATGTATCGGTAAATAACAATTGCGGCCAACGGTAAAGTGCAGGCCAGCGATTACAAATCAATTAGGCATTTACATACATAGGACCCGGTCCCAAAAGTTCTGCCTGCATGTGGAGGGGGTGCCGGAGGTTTAGAATCAGAAAAAAAAACGGAGTGAAATGACGTGTTTTGCGCTAGTGTTGCCACTGACAACAGCGACAGGGTTGCCAACTTGTGCGTGCATCTACATGACTGTCGCGTCGGCTTTGCCTGGCTGTGCGCCTAAGGCAAGACAATAAACCTGCCGACTGTGTCCAGTGTCCTTATCGGGGCTATCGAGGATTACCTGGTATTCATGGGGCTAATAGGCGGCGGGATACCTTCGAGCGCTGCAGCGCTTTGCGAGCAGTAGACAACTCTATGCTTCAAACGGGGCACATCAAGCACCACCGTTGGCAACACTGCGCGGCTTGGGAAAAGAACCGACAAGAAGTACGAAAACAGAAAAAGGATTAAAAATGGAAAGAAAACTGGCCTGCTTGGCGAAATAGAAAGCCGCAGCGCCGCTGTAGGATCGTTCAAGCTAGCGAACAGGCATTCACACATCCTTCCGACCCCCAGTCACCGCCACAACCACCATTCCTACGAATACCACCAACATCAATGTCACCACCACCACCACCCCCCATCCGCCATCCGTCATCCGCCATCCGCATAACCACAACAACAGCAACAAGGCAAGGCATGGCAGCCGTGCAGAGTATATGTTTCGTTTCGTTTCGTTTGTGTGCCACTGTGTCTCACCCTTGCCCTCCTCCGCTTTGGTTGTAGGCAGCAGCTGCTCCGTGCGCACACATTTCCGTATTCCGCACCTTCAACGGCTCCTATAATACACCGGTTCGGATTTGAATACCGCGCTCCGTGCTCCGGGAAGCGAGCAGTCCAGTCCCCGTGTTCGGATCGAACGTGGACGTACGTAAATGCCACGGACAGACTGAAAGGGAGTGGAAGGAGAAGAGAAGAAGCCACGACTGACGACAAGTGGCCTGTCAAGTGCAGCAGAAGCAGAAGCAGACACTGATACGCAATAGGAGGTCCCCTTGCCGCTGCCGGTCCGCTGCTCATCCTCCCCCGTTTCGTTGAGTCGCGCCCTCGCGGTCTGCTGGCCTCCGGCCTCCTGGTTTTCGGCATCATTACATCCGCGTGAGAACCACTAGCAGCGGCAGCAGCAGTCACAGCACCAGAGTACCTGCAGGCGCGCTGGCGACCGCACGGCGCCTTGGCAGGTGCGATTCTTAGGATATCTAATCCTAGGCGAAGGACCCAGACCCAGAGCACCAGCAGCAGCAGTACCGGATACAGCTACAGCAACTGTTTGTGAGTACTGACTAATCCAGAAATCCAGCCTATCTGTCAGCTAAATTACATAAATTCGATTATATCCAAGGTTCGAGGAATTCGAATGGCATTTGGTTGTTACGCTAGCTCGTTGCTTTGTTGCATGCCACAGAAAAAACAGAAAAAAGATGAACAATGAACAAACGCCGTCATCAACGGACACATCGGCGGAGCGTGTGGGATCTGGAGCAGTTAATAAGCTGCCCACGATCATACCGGACACGCCCATCGTCTCGATTGCCGCAGGAACGATGAGCGAGAGTACTACCACCACCACCGCTACCAAAACGACGCCGACGCCGTTCTCGCAGGAGCAGCTCAAGACCATGATGTCGTCGCATCATGTTGACAAGCCCGAGAACGAGAACGAGGCGGATCAGGACAAGGACAAGGACAAGGAAAAGGAAAAGGAGAAACTAAAGAAGAAGGAGCCAGGAGCCAGTGACGATAGGCAGGAGGTGGCCAAACCAGCCAAGTCGACAACAGACGAGAGTCAGGCAACCTCATCTGCTGCTGCGTCTTCAGCTACAAATCACATTGCCGGCCGGGATCCTAACAAGTCATCCTCCCCCAGTAATAGCCATTGCACTAACCACGCCGCCAGCGATACGACAGGTGCGGCATCATCAGCTGTCGCATCCGAAGTTGAAGCCGGAGCCGGAGGAGAGTCAGCCTTCTCGCAGGTCTTAAGGTCGGAACTGTCGCTGCCAAAGTACGGGGCCACTGCCAAGGGCAAGACCCAGGACGATCAGAATGTGGGCAAGCGACAGAAGAAGAAAAAGGTGAGTGTATCAATAAGGCAAAATCATGTGAAGAGTCTTCATTTTTATATCCTCGCAAGGTTTTAAAGTTAGAAGTCAGAAGTTAGCAGCAAAGAAAATAAACAATCGACTCGATCTATCCCCATGACTGTTTGTCCGTTTTTGCTCTGTTTTATAGCAACCTAACTAAAATCGGGTCGATATACCTATTTTTATAGTTGTTATTCCATATTTTTACATGCAAAAATCGACTTTTTTTTAGTTTAACTGCAGCGTTAATACTTATTCTTCTCCTATTACTATTTATTAAATTTTACTAATATCAATATTGATACATCCTTGGTTTAAATTAACTAGCTTGGAGATATTTCTATCAAAATTAAATAGCTGCGGGGTCGGTGAAATTTGATTCCACTCTTTTTATTCATCAATTTTCCTTCCTTCCCTCTTGTTAAATCCCTATTTCCCACAAATTTATTGAATCACCCTAACGATTTCTTAATTCCAAGACACAAATACACCTACAATAAGCGAGATTTAACTGTAAAGACTTTGGCACACTAACCGTCTCGGTCCCACTTGGGCCGTTTAAAGGGGCATTCTTATTTCAGGAATTTTACCGTTAGGAATGCGCCCAGACACCAACACCAACAGTAATGAGGAAAAAGAGTTTTGTTGAAAGTTCTGGGCCTGAGAGCCAACAACTATTCCGATTCCGTATCTGGTGACAGAAGGGACGCACATTTAACCGCAAATCAGTTTTATCTAAACAAAAACATTCACGGCGGCACAGAAGCACGCCGCCGCTTAAACCGCACATATTTCCGTTTTTTTTTTTTCATTCCTCCTTGTTATTCTTTTCCCTTTTTTTTCTGTGTGATAGAGCATAGTTTATTTATTTAATACTCCGCCTCTAACCGAACGCGGACTTTTCGAGCAGTTGGAAGAGAGCCTTTGGGCAGTGCATGTGTTTCTTTTGTTTTTAATATGTAAGTGGTTTGCGCAGTACTTGGCGGCTTTGTTGAGGTTAAGTTCGATTAAATGCCGTGTTTAGTGGATGCGCGAACGTGTGCGTGTGCGTGTGTGTGTGTGTGTGTGGCCGCAAAATATTTGCAATAAAACTAATTTATGGATTTTGTGTCGTTTTGCAGACAAAGTACGATACATGGGAAGACAGCGATTTTAATGATCTCGACGACGCATCATTGAAGAAACTTCTCGAGGAGGCCTATTGGTATCGGAATCCTGGCGACAGGAAAAACAAAAGCCCGCGTTTTCTGGTGAGTTTCGCTTTCCCTCCCTTCCATCCATCCACTTTCCAGGCTTGTCGCGGTGTCAGTTCACACACGCACACACACACTCGCACATAACACTAACACCGCGGTGTCAGTGAAGTTTGGATAATTCCATATTTTCCCCATATTTTCGGATATTTCCTGTCCATTTCTAACATCACCGAATGTATGTCCATCTCCACATCTGCCCCACACTCACAGCAAATGCTAAAAAAGGCTGAGTACGACGAGGAGATCTCTTATCGTGCCATCAAAACCTGCATCACACTCAACCCAGTGTCCAGTGTCTGCGGCGGCGGAGGAGGCGGTAGCAGCAACAGCAGTAGTGCGGGGCACCACCACCACGGCAATCACCGCTCTACAGATCCCGCCCAGCGGCACAAGCAGGGCGGCTCCCTGCAGGATCTCGTCGAGGCAGCCCATCGCAGCGAGCTAGCCACCACCTCGGCGGCGGCGGCAGCAGCAGCGGCGGCGGCAACGGCAGCAACCCAACGTTTCAACTGTGATTACCAGCTAAGAGGTGGCTCCCATCGCCGCCAACAGCAGCAGCAGCAGCACAACCAAAACGCCACCTCCTCCTTCTTCTCCACCGCCTCCAAGAAGATCAAGAACTCGACAGTCTCCGGCCGTCAGCGGGAAGGAGGCAGCCTGCCCAGCAGCGTCAACTTTGAGCCCACTGCAATGGATGCCAAGCAGCATAAGCAGCAGGCTCAGCTGATGGAGGCGGTAGGTGGTTCTGGATCTGGATCATCCTCAGCCTCATCGGTAGCTGGCACCAAGCACCACCATCGCAGCAGCACTGGCAGCTGCAGCAGCCTGCCCAGCCATTTGGGCGAGCGCGATCCGGAGGCGAGCATTCAGTTTGACATGGACGAGGATGAGACGGGCACTGGCACTGGCACGGGCGTTCGCTGTAGAGGAGGCGTCCCACACGACTACCTCTTGGAGGTAAGCAATGATACGTTAGGAGAGTGGGACGTACATATGGATGGCACGCTCTGGGAAATAGCCCGGGCCCTCCAATTAACGGACGGATCAGTGGAGACGGATGATGATCAGGTGGTAAGAGGCGATAGATCATCATAGAGGCAGTTGACGCCCTATTTTTTTGTTCCCTTGTTTCCTTGTTCTTCTTTTCCTTACTCCCCCCCAATTGCAACTAATTGATAATCAATAATATCCCCAACTGTTGTGGTCACTAATCCAATTATTTATTACTAAAATATTGCGTTCATAAGAAGTCCCGAAGTCCCAGTCGAGTGTCAATTTTCATAGATTATTGGACAAAAAGCACGTTTTGGGGGAAAGTCCCGAAGGCCCGAAACTAAGCACTAAGCAAATCATTCAATGCTTCTTTTCCTGTTTATTTCCACTAAAATCGAAAACCCTAAAGTACCTTTTAAGTACCCTTTAATGTGTGTTAAGTAAAGTCAGGCGAAAGTGGAGAAGCAAGTAAGAAATTGAATGAAATTCATTTGTTAACAATTAAAGTGCATATTTAACATCATTATTATATGAAAACGAGTACCCAGACATTCAATTCAATTGAATTGTAACTCAAGCAGCAGGAATACATGCCATACTGCAGTGCTATTCCCAAGTTAGGTGAAGCCAAAGTATTTCCCAGTTGTTTATTTCATTTATTCCCAGTTAGTTGTCCAGTCTGTGCTGTGCACACACATGTGTTGTGTGGGAAGACGACGCGTTGAATGATTTATCGCGAAAAGTCTATAAATCGCAACTCTAAATTTTCTCACTTTACTCGTCCTCGTCCCAAACATGATCATCAGCAACTGAAGACGCCACAGAATGCGCTGCCAGCCAATCACTCTATGACGTTCGTGCTTGACAGCCTCAGAGGCCCGCAAATGCAGCAGCAACAGCAGCAGAAGCAGCAACAAGCTGAGGCCAAAGTACCACCCGGTGGCGCTGCTCGAGAGTTCCTAATCGACGACCCGCTGCACTTCTCCGTCCTGGAAGTGTCTGCCAAGCAGCAGCAGCAGCAGCAGCAGCCCGACTACCGGGGCGCCATTACCACCGGACCATTTGGTATCGGAATCGAGGAGCAGAAGCGGAAGGTGGAGGCCGGCTATGTGTCGCTAAACGACAATTACACGGCCTGCTCCTCGGTCTACGGCGGCGGTGCTGGTGCTGGCTCGCCAGCTGCCATCGAGGCCGGCAAGGCCTCCACTTCGGGCTCAAGCACGGCCTCCTCGGATGCGCTCTCTGGGGACCTGCGTCCCCATCCGGCGAAGATCGGTCGGATGGTCACCGCCACTGCGGCAACGGCGGCTACGCTGGGTGGCAAGGCCACGACGGTGAGTTTCCTGCCTCGAACAGTTGTCGGACTAAATCTAACTTGCATTCCATTGCAGCGCCAGCTGGACGAGAACGGCAACGCCCTGGGTGATGGCTATGGCGGTGGTAACGGAGCCACGAGCAGCAGCAGCACCAGCAGCAGCAGCAGCACTAATGGAAATCAATTCACAGCCTTGATCACCACCACAATGAGCGGGAGCGGCAGCGCAACCACTTCTTCTACCGCAGCCCACCGCCAGACGAGTGTGTCTACGCTGCATTCCACTGGCACCACCACCACGGCCATGGCAGTGGCCGCCGTCTCGGCGTCCATCAACAGTCAGATGCAGCAGGCGCCCGGAGTCGGAATATCGGGAGCGGGAGCTGGAATGGGCTTAGGGTCCGGAATCGGCGGACTGCCCCAGCAGCAGCAGCAGCAGCCCACCAAGCTGAAGGCAAAGAAGAAGTCACAGCAGGAGCGCAATACAACCACCTGGACGGTGGACGTGGCAGTGGCCGGGTATCGCGGCAAGGACCCCGTCGAGCAGCTGGTCAAGTATATCGAGAACGATGGTGGCGGCGGCGGCAACAAGGAGCAACAGCGCAAGAAGGAGCGCAAGAAGCAGAACAAGCTGAAGAAGAGCAACTCGCTGGAGGAGCTGCGCAGCTGCTCCAAAATGGAGGTGGACGATCTGAAGCGTCAGTCTGCCACCACCGAGATGATGCGTCAGAAGAAGAACGGTTCGAACCACGTGGCCTCGGCGTCCTCGTCGTCCTCTACCTCTGCCTCTGCTTCCGCTTCCTCCTCTTCCGGCAGTGGCAAGCACAAGTCTGCCTCCGTGGCGGACATAAATAAGAACTGCAACAAGGATCAGCAACAGTCGACGACGACGACGGCGGCGGTGGCGGTGCAAGTGCGCACCACCAACAATTCCGGAGGATCGCAACAGCAGCAACAGCAACGCAAGGGCGAGCGCCGTTCGTGGGGCACCGAGGAGCTGCAGTATCTGGGCGATCATCAGGAGGAGATGGCCGCCGCCTGGTCAGAGCCGGAGAATCTTGGCCAAAAGATGCCGCTGACCCTGCCCCTGCCCCTGCCCGCTTTGGCGCGCATGTCCGAGCTGGACGCGCTCAATACGGTGCTCTCCGAGACCGCCGAGTTCCATGTGGTGACGAAGAAGAAGAAACCAAAGAAGCAGCGCGCTGTCACCATGGACGATGCGGCGGTGGTGGCGGCGGCCGCGAATGCGAATGCGGGCGGTAATTTGCAACGCATGCAGCAGATCACAAAGTCCGCCTCGTCCAACATGATGTCCCAGCGGATGCACTATTACACGCCGTACAACAACAACAACAACAACAGCAACAGCAATGGAGGCACCACCTCCAGCAGCACCTACAAACAGCAGGCGCAGCAGCAGCAGACGCCACAGTCACAGTACCAGGAGCAGCACTACCAGTCCCAGTCCCAACAGCAGCAGCACCATCACCACCACCACCATCATCACCACCATCATCATCATCACGGCGGCGGTTCGGCGGTGGCCAATCAGGTGGATAGCTCGCGGCGGAAGTCCACGTCCTCCATGCCGCCCTCGGAAAAGTCCGACTCCAGTGATCTCGACTCTGTTCACTCGCTGCCCATTCAGACGGGCAAGAAGAAGAGCCTTGGCGGCGGCGGCGGCAATAACAAGCAGCGCACGGCGCAGGCCGCCAGCCAGCGTCAGTCCAAGCATAACAACAACAACAACAACAATAACAACAACAACTACAGCTCCCCAGCACCCATCTCGTATGCGGACATAGCCAGGAACAAGCAGGAGGCAATGAACAATGCGAATGCGAATGCCAGCGACACGGAGCTGGATCTGGGCTTCGGATCGGCATTGGGCGACAAGCAGCTGCAGCAGCAGCAGCATTTCAAGGGTGGCAAGTCCAAGTCGCGACCCGATTTCCCCGAGCTGCCAGGTGGCGGTGGCGGTGCCTCCTCCTCCGCCCAACCACAATCACAACAAGCAACAAGCAACCAGAACACGGCGCCGTCCTACTCGCAAAGTCTGAATGCCACACCTCCCAGCAACAGCATCAGCGATGCGGAGACCACCAACTCGCCAGAGGTGCTGCCTAGCAGCAGCAGCAGTAGCAGCAACCTGGCAACCGCCACGCCCACATTGACGACAGGCGGCACAGGCTTAGCCACAATCACGAGCAGCAACAGTGCAAGCAGCTCCGCATCCGCTTCCGTCATCAGCTCTTCCTCCACAACAACGTCCACAACATCCGCCTCCTCCTCCTCGCCGCCGGCCCTGATGAAGTCGAAGAGCGTGGAGCACGATGCCAGCTACAGCTGCAACAGCAGCAACCTGGACCAGCAGTATCCGGCGCTGGAGAAGACGGTCAAGAGGCACAGCACCAACAATGTGTCCCTCTACGCCGCCGCATCCTCTTCGAGTTCCGCCACGACGCAGCTGTACAACTTTGCGGCAGCGGCCAAGCAACAGTTGGCGGACAAGGCGGCCAATTCCGTCTCCACCTCACCGCCGACAGCAACAGGAGAAGGAGCAGGAACAACTACCTCAGCATTTTCGGGATCATCCTCCTCCTCGGCCCCATCTTCTGCGCCACAGTCGGCTCAAGTTTCGCCACCTGTGGGAGCAGCCAGTGCCGCAGCTTCATCCGCAGTATCCTCCGCTCCAGCCTTAGCTTTAGCCAAGTCCAAGACCAAGCCAAAGGAGCCATCTCCCATCAGCAGCAGCAGCAGCAGCAGCAAGAAGCCAGCAAAGCCTAGTCAGGAGGAGGCGGCGACGCCCAAGGCGGTCACCCACACCCAGAAGATTACGGCTGCCACACAGACCGAGGGAGCCAAGAAACTGATCGGCGGCGGCCCGCACAAGGCCAGCAGCAGCAGTTGCATCGCCAAGGGAGCGGGGGCTGTGTTGGAGACCACAGCCGGCAGGCGGGCGGTGATCATACTTAACGATGATGGTGACGCCAGCAGGAGCAACAACGAGTTCATCTTCGGCGACTTTAATGAGGACGAGCTGAAGCTCTTCGACGACAACGAGGAGGAGGAGCAGGAGCAGGAGCAGAGGCGAGGAAGAGCTTCCGCAAAGACCAAGGAGCAGCAAACGGAGACGGAACTGGAGGAGCACATTGACCACGAGTCGGACGAGAAGCAGGAGCAGGATGTCAGCGCCAGCAGCGACCAGCAGCTAAACGACTCTGGAACTGCCTCCGACGCAGTCAACAGCTCCGCCAGCCTGGACCTGCTCTCCATCTCGGCGGAGGCGGCTCAGTCATCGCCTAGTGCGGCGGCCACTGCCGCTTCATCGAGCGCCGCCAGTCTCATCAATTCGTCCACCCCCTCGGCCTCAGCCAGCAGCTCCAACTCCAACTCCAACTCGTCGTCCTCCGTCTCGATATCCTCCTCCTCCGGCGGCAATGGTGCCGCCTGCCTGGCATCCATTTCGGGAATGCTCGGAGGCGTGGCGAATCAGTCGGGCGATAGCGGAATCTATGCCGCCGCCAATACGTCCGTCAAGGAGCACGTCAACAATTTCCTGAGCAAGGCCAGCAGCAGCAGCAGTGGCGAGACGCTGGAGACGCTGCCGAATGCCACCACCATTGCCATGACTGGACAGCTGGAGACGTGCAACGATATCGAGGCGGCCATTATAGCCGCCGCCCGGGCTGCCGCCGCTGCCCGGAGTACCAGCTGCAGTCGCAGCAACTCGCAGGATGCTGCGCACGAGGCCAGGCCCAAGGCCCAGACGCACCATCACCATCACCATCCCACCAAGGTGGTGGCGTTGCCCGTGTTCATGGCCTACAGCAATGCCGACGACGACGACGCCGACGACGAGAGCCTGCAGGAGTTGAGCTTTATGGCAGACCTCAAGGCGGATGGCGTCGCCCAGGATATTACTGTGCTGCCGTCGCAGCCGTCGCAGCCGTCCTCGCGTTCAGCGGTTATGTCCAACACGGAATTGATTGTCGACTACATAGCCAACAGTGAGTACTTTGGGGGAAACACTTGTGGTTTGAATCCATTATCGTTTATCTCGTTTGCCACCATATCCTGCAGCATGGAATGCCATTGCCAATAGCAAGTATGTGACCTACTACAACGAGCAGGAGCAGGAGACCTAAGCCTAGGCTCCAGGAGGAAGCCAGCAAAGAACGTATTCAGGAATAGCAGTCACTGCAGCAGGAGCAGCAGCAGCAACCACATCAAGAGCAACAGCAACAGCACCGTATCCAGCCAAGATCCAGCCGTATACGACAGGGGATCGCAGGAGAGCGGCGCACAGCTGGTATTGTTCTAGTTGCATACACAAATGTTCGATTCGAGTTGATATACTTTTATACATCAGATACAGATACAGATACAAATACCGATACCATGCCTACATTATAAATAACTGCTATAACAATACGCTTTTATGCTAATTAATGTAATGTAACGAACTACCGAATAATTGAGGGATCCGCGCTAGAGAAGCTCATGTCCAGGAGCAAGTAAAGAGAGACGCAGGAGCATGAGAGGTTAGATTAGAGGAGATCAATGCGTAAAGCTGTGTATAAAAGAGGCAGGAGGAGAACCCAATAAGGGGATGGACACAGAGCATTAGGATATTTATTTAACGCTAGGAATACGGAATATCTTTCATCAGCAAACCGTTCTTTTCCGCGATCGAGTGTCGAGTCGGGTGTGTCTGTGTGTGTGTGATGAATGAGATGCATTTGTATCTGCTTTTGTTCTTTACCTTCTTCTGGCAACGTTGTTTTACCAACATTACTACTATTACGATTACGCTTTACTTTAATCATTAATTAATTATTCAGCTAAAAAGCTACGTGTTTTTTTTTATTATTATTATTATTTTATGAGTCTTTGTTTTTTAACAACAACAACAAAAAGTAACTACAACTAATGCTAAGAATCAGTGTCCAGGATTCGCGTGTGCTGCCAGCCGTCTTTGCCAGCTGATTAGAAATTTGATTGTGATGAAATATGATGTGAGATACGATCATCCTTACAATTAGCTGGCAACAACTGCTGCAGACACGACCACGACCGGGAGATATATCGGAGAAGCGAAGCAGAGCCGAACATAAATATATTTGTTGTGCGTGTGCATGGGAGCGTGTGTGTGTGTGGAGTGTGTGCATGATAGGTAATTAAGGATAAAGTCAACTATGTAGCCTCCGGCTAGCCATAAACAAGCCTCACGAGGAAAGCAAAGAAAGCAGGCAGCAGGCAGCAGACCAGGCAAGGAAAACAAGAAAACAAAGGAGAAATAACTATTAAATGCACTTACGAAAATGCCGCCGTTTAGCAGGACCTCTCTCCTTTGAGGCTTAAGAGCAGAGAAATGGAGGAGGGGAAATCAATTGAATTATGAGTCAGAGAGAAAGTAGTCGTTAAGTGAACTCGTAGCATATAAAAGCGCAACTAAATTGCTATATCTAGAATATATACCTTCTATATATATATTTATATATACATACGCGTGTGTATCTAAACGGAACTTTTTTTTGATAATGCAAGAGACGTTAATCGTTGTTAGGAGGACGAGGAGGACCAGCAGAAAGATGGAAAAAAACAATACGAAGCCGAAAGAGAAAGTGAAAGTGAAATTATGTAGACAAGAGCGAGAAGGAGATAGCGTCGTCCTGCCTCGATGTGGAATTAGTGCTCCTCCCACTACTCCCACTCCCTCTAGCTGTAAGACGGAATAATAAACACAGAGCTAATTATTATGATAAAAAAAATAAACCCAATGTGCTGTACATTTTGAGAATAAAAACGTATATAAAGTTAAATAGGGACAACAAAGAAGAAAACATTAATTAAATCATTAAGTAAATCATTAAGCCCGCAGCCATGACCCTCCTTCTTCCTCCTCTTCTCTGTTGTGTTGTCCCGCTCCTCTAAACCATGTCACGGGAATCCCCCGAGGAGGAAGCGAAACAGAATCAAAATAAAGCCACAGAAATTCGAACCAAGTTGCTGTAGGGAGTAATATGATTGATATGAAGGAGGAACGAGGGGATATTTATATATATATACAAGTCACTAAGTCAAACTAAGCCAATGTACACTGCAACAATTTTTAGAGACAAGTTGAAAACTAGCGAGAAACAAGCAAAACAATATGTACCAAGCCCCGGCACTTGGAAGCGAAGGAGTTGAATTCAAGTTGAAATTAAATGATAAACGATACCCCATATGAAATAAAGTTAGGCCAGTAATTCGTAATCGTAACTCTGAAATATTATAAATTACTTGAAAAACAAAAACACAAAAACAAAAAAAAAAAAAAACGTTTCTTATGTGTGTGTATTTATGTAAAATATATATAATGTAGCTGTGTGTGCGTGTATGTGTATATAATTAGTAAAATATGTGACTAAAAACAAAGCAAAAGCAAACAAAAAAATTGAGATAATATTAGGAAGGAGAATTCAGAGGGAAAAGTATCGGGAATCAGTTGGCATTAAGTGATTATTTCGTTTATTGACCGCGCTAATACATACATATACATATAGCATATAGCATAGTTGGATAATATTCGCCTCGAGCTTGGAGTTTGGCTAACAGACCAAAACTAGAATTGTTTTAGTTCCGCCTTTCATTTTGCGTAGCTAGCGTATTGTTCAATTTATCGAATGTCGCGTTAATGGGGTATCGAAACAATCGGATTATCGAGCTAATAATAGCTACTTTCGTACAGTTCTTAACCTTATTTCACCGAGTCTTGAGTGCACTTGTTGATTTTGGAATACAATAATAATCGGGAGAAAGTGGAAGTGGAAAGTGGTTTGAGAGAGCGAAGAACGCAGAAGGGAACTATAATCATAGATATACCTATATATATATATAGATATATATACATATTTGCGACTAAGTCTATTGGATAGCTAAAGCAGAGAATTCGAATTCTATAGGGCACCTGTTTAGGGCGTGTGTGTGTGAATGGATCCAGATCTTTATAAGCGTGTGAATGCCGGCCTAAATTTATATAAAATGTATACATACTTCTATATACATAGTACGATATATATACACATGTACTCGACGACTACTACTACTACTACTACTGAATGATGGAGAGCCTACTCCTACTAAATCCAAATCCAAGAGTCCCCATTACCTCCAACACGTCTCCCCTCCACATCCTTCCCTCTATACATAACTTATACATACCAATATTTGTACATGCGAAGTGGAGGAGAAGTGCAGGGCGAAAGGCATTAGAGTTAGAGCGAAAAAGGTCCGATTACCGATTACCAATTACCGATTACCGATCACCGATCACCGATTATTCAGCAGGCAGCAGCAAATGAGAATCTTATTTCAATGGGAGATCGAAATTTAATTTAAAATTTGTTTAAAATATAATATACTGAAGAGGATCAAAAGTGTATTTCCGTGGAGAATCGAAATAAATTAACAAAAAAAAAAAAAACACCATCGGTCATCGGTTCATTTGGAGGGAGGCTTCATCCCCAAGGCTGCGCTTCAATTAATCCCATTTTAGTAGCGGGGAATGAGGTCGAAGCTTCGCGGCGACATATAGCCACGGGGTATTGGCACACGGCTGCACTCCAAGCGGCGCTTCTTCAAGCGGACAAAGGCGTCCACCACGATGTCGATGGCCTTGTTGCGATCGCCGTCAAGGAACATGTTGTCCAAATAATCGTAAAAGGCATCCATACGGCGAAACTCACGTTCCGTGCAGGACATCCGGCGAACCTCATCGCTCTCGGTATAGAAGGCAAAAAAATTAAACTGCTGCTCCGGAAAAATGACCTTCGGGTCCGGCTCGGTGTCCATCACCCTAACCAGCTGGTTAAGCAGCTGAAACTTGTACGCCTTGTGCGGGCGTATCCCCAGTCTGAGCTGCAATTCCTTGATTCGCTCGGCGCGGTCCTCTGGGAGAGCCGATGGAAGGGAGATTTTCGGTGTCTTATTCGGTTTCACCTCCAGCTGGTGCATCTGCGAGATCTCGTGCATGAGGCGATAGTCGTCGATCAGCGAGCTGCGCTCCAGGCCAACAGCGGCCAGCTCCTCGTCCGAGATGTAATGGAGTTTGTAGTGCTTCTCCATCTGCTTGTTGGTGAGAACGCAGCATCCGATCAGCTTCAGTTTGCGCGAGGGTGTGCCTAAAGCTGCCGGATTTGGATTTGGATGTGGCTGTGCCGGCTTTGGAGTGGCTGCTGCCGCTGCACCACCAACGGTGGACATGGACATCGACCTTTTGCTGGTATTGTCCATTTTCCAATTCTAACTGTTAAGGTGTCCCCAAGCTGGGACGTGTCCTATGTTTAAATTTTGTTTCTGTGCGAGTAATTGAACCTGACTTCTCTGTTTGGATTTAGTAGCTAGACTGGACTGGACAGCTGCTTCTCCTGGAAAGTGCCTGCCTGCTGGAAAGTGATTCTCAGCGCCTACTAAAAATTTGAACAACATTTGAATGTGTTTAAAACTTTAACTTTATTCCAAATAATATTCATTTTAAGCCTTTCAAAATGTAAGTAGTCATGGCAGGAAAGCATCTTGCTTAAACCACATTTGTTTCACATTTTTTTTACATATTGTTGCTGTAAAGGAGTTGTTGTAGTTGTTGTAAGCAAAAACGAGGCTTCAATCTCGACATTTTCAGTGCAAATTCAACGATTTCTGGATTTGAAGTACCAGGCGAACAGAAGCAGCAGCAAGTATATATTATATTTAAATTAAATGAAACTTCCACCACTAATTCAAATGTTCCACCACTAGGTGTGAGCATATTGTAGCTTTTTTGAGTGAGAACAATGAGTGGAAGTGCAGTCATTGAGTGAAAAAAATTGATTTGCACCAAAGTGCATCCTCCATCTGCTGATTCTGTTCGCCTGGTGCATGAACTCCAATTTGTACTGAAAATGTCGAGGTCGAAGCCTCGTTTTCAGCTACAACAACAACAATTTTGTACAACAACAATTTGTACAACAACATAATTTGTACAACAACAAAATTCATGCTTTATTATTTCCCCAAAATCGGAAAATAAAATTTCGGTTTCTCAATTTTGAGTAACTGTTGGGAGCGGGAGAGGGAAAAGCTGAGTGACACACCGCTCTGCGCGACATCGTCATTGAGTGAAAATTAAACAAAAGTTCCACCTCTAGGTGTGAGCATATCGTAGGTTTTGTATGCGAGTGTGAGCATATTGTAGGTTTTGTGAGTGAGATCAATGAGTGGAAGTGCAGTCATTGAGTGAAAAAAATTTATTTGCACCAAAGTGCATCCTCCATCTGCTGATTCTGTTCGCCTGGTGCATGAACTCCAATTTGTACTGAAAATGTCGAGATCGAAGCCTCGTTTTCGGCTACAACAACAACAAAACTGTTGTACAACAACATAATTTGTACAACAACAACATTCATGTTTTATTATTCCCCGAAAATCGTAAAATAAAATTTCGGTTTCTCAATTTTGAGTAACTGTTGGGAGCGGGAGAGGGAAAAGCTGAGTGACACACCGCTCTGCGCGACATCGTCATTGAGTGAAAATTAAACAAAAGTTCCACCACTAGGTGTGAGCATATCGTAGGTTTTGGATGTGAGTGAGCTTGCACTCAATTTTACACGTTGATTCGCCTTCGATCGTAACTGGCGGGCTGAGAGCAGGAGAGCGAAGATAATGTGATGCGCAGGTCTCAGCTCTAATGAGGAGAGTGTTGTTTCAATGTATAGAGCCAAAGCCCACGCATTTCATTAAAAATTAAGAAATTCACCATAATGACTTGCTAATTTCGTGCGATGCGTCTAAGTGTGACCAGCTGTGGGATGAAGCGAATAGACAACTCTTTGTGTGACGAGCTTTGAACGGATTTTGAACGGAAAAGCGAGCGCACACACTGAAAGCTCTCTTTGGCTGAATAAAGTAAACAAACAATTTTGACCAATTTGGGGTTTTAGGATCTTGGGACGTGCAAAGGCAGAGCTGCAGAGAGATGTCGGAGGTTCGCATTCGGCCGCGCCAGGTGCTGGTGCTGATCATAGTCTTCCTGGTTATCCTAATGATGGTGCACCGGAACGGGAAGCGCACCTGCCAGGGTCCGGACTACCTGCAAACAATGTACGCACAGGCGGACACGTTGCCGACCATCTACGCGGTGACGCCTACGTATTCGCGACCCGCCCAGAAGGCGGAGCTGACCAGGTAAGGAGGTGCGTGCTCCCAGAGCTCGTTTTAAGTTTCCCCCCCGCTCCCTTTTCCCCTCAGGCTGTCGCACCTCTTCATGCTGCTGCCGCATCTGCATTGGATCATTGTGGAGGACGCGAATGCCACGAGTCCGCTGGTCACCGGGCTGCTGCAGCGCGCCGGCCTGGAGAAGCGCTCCACGCAGCTAAACATCAAGACGCCGCCCGAGTTCAAGCTGCAGGGCAAGGATCCCAACTGGATCAAGCCACGCGGCGTCGAGCAGCGCAACTTGGCGCTCACCTGGCTGCGCAACAACGTGGACACCGACCGCCATTCGATAGTGTTCTTTATGGATGACGACAACTCCTATTCCACGCAGCTGTTTGAGGAGATGTCGAAAATACAACGCGGACGCATCGGCGTCTGGCCGGTGGGCCTCGTTGGCGGCCTGATGGTGGAGCGGCCGTACCTCAGTGAGGATCAGCAAGAGGTTATCGGCTTCAATGCCGCCTGGCGGCCGGAACGACCCTTCCCCATCGATATGGCCGCCTTTGCCATAAGCATGGATCTGTTTATCCGCAACCCGCAGGCCCTCTTCTCGTACGAGGTGCAGCGCGGCTATCAGGAGAGCGAGATATTGCGGCACCTGACCACCCGGGAGAAGCTGCAGCCGCTGGCCAATGGCTGCCGGGACGTGCTCGTGTGGCACACGCGCACCGAGAAGACCAAGCTCACCGCCGAGGAGGCGCTGCTGAAGCAGGGCAAGCGTTCCGACGGCGGCATGGAGGTGTAAGAGACCGCAGGTGTAATAGCCAGCCGGTTGTACATACTTAGCCAGTGTCCCCTGCCTGTCCTCTTAGTGAATTTATATAATATCCGCTAGAGATCTTTAATTTCCTCGCAGACTCAATCAACAGCGATGTATACTTCCGCCTAGTCTAAGTGCATCACCTTAGTATTTAAGTGAAAAGCGATCGGATTTGTAAGTCAAATATGTCAAACTCTTGCTTACTTTTTGTAAAATTCCCATCAAAAGCAATACCTTATCAGCGTCTCTGTGTCCTTGTTTCCCTTGATTTTCCATGCTTAAGCACAAAGGGCATTTTGTTTGTAAATACAACAGCTTAGAATGAATTTTTGTTTAGCAATTTTGATCGATTGATCAGCCCAAAGCACAATAGTTTATAGATAAAAAAGAAGAATTAACTGTGCGAAAAGTATTAGCGAAAGATATTACCAAGTACTCTATAGTATAGTGCTCAAAATCAAGTCAAAGTTGTAGGTCGTCCCTTGTAAGTGCCTCCCTAAATGCGACAGAGATTAAATCCAAATACTTCCTGTAAGCTAGCTCATTTTGTGCCTCCTCTTATTACTACTACTTATTAAATCAAATAAAATGAATATAAAAAAGTACTCACCTTCAGTTTGTTTGTTAATTATGAAAGGACTCTCCTCCTCGCGGAATAAAACAATTGTTTTTGGAATTATTATGGTACAGTAAATACGATTTATTTTCCCCCTTGTATGTATAAGTTTTCCTTCAATTTATAGTTTAGTTTTCTTTATAAAAAGCTACACTCTGCCGCTGCCCGCTGGAACGGAACGATATATGGTATATAGTATATAGTATAGCATATGGATTCCTTTTCTATTCCCGTTCCTGTTCCTGCAAGCAATGCATATTTCATATGCAGCAAACACACACTCGCTCGACTGGCAAGAAGCAGACTTTACACATTAATTACAGATCTGTGTGTGTGGGGGTGCAGTGTGGCCTCCATTTCCGTCATCCTCGATCCGTAACGTCCGACTGGCTTGTATATAGTTATCGTATCGTTCATATATCATTATATATATAAGGTAAAAAGCTCTGGCAAGGCAACAGAAGCTACAAAAGCTCGTGGGCGGGGAAACCAGGAAAACAGGGATCTGATCTCTACGATGGGGGTGGGGTGGTGTGTGTTTGTTTTAAAAAAAATCTGCGCTTTCTTTATGGGATTATACATACATATACATACATTCAGATCGGCTTGTGTACAAACAGATATATATATATATTGGTATATATATATTATATTACTTTCTGTTTTTTTTCTTTCGATTTTTATTATTCTTGAATTCTTCCGTTTTGTGTGTAGAAAAAAAAGGGCTTACAAGTAACTTTTAAATACATGTACATACATATATTCATAGATTTATATATCCGTTAGATCGCTTAACATACAATTTGTTTAATTTTTACATACATAAGAAAATACTTGTAACACAAAACTGAGCATCGATGAAAGGATGAATGGTAAATGAAAAGCGAATGTTTGGCAATCTCTCGTTATCGTTCCGTTCTCGTCCTTCTTCTCGTTACTGTCTAGTTATCTCTTTCCGTTCTCGTTCTGCTCCCTTATAGCTTAGCAATTAATTTTAGTTTAGTTTTTTAAGCATTTTGTAACTGTAATTCTTCGATTTTTGTGTGTGTGTGTGATGGGTGTGCGAGGGATGAACAGGAAACGGAAACGTTAAGCTGCTTGTCAACATTTTCGATTTGGACAATTTGAAACATTAATTTAATATACATTGAGCATTTTTCATTTCTGTTTTAAGTATACGAGTTACCGAATAGGAAACCAAGGAGTTTTATAAAAAAAAAAATAATAACTAAAATATTCAAGTCCTTTTTTGTTTTTGTTGTATATTATTTATCTTCGTTTCTCTTCCATGTAGAGAGAGAGAGGGAGAAAGAAATGCTCGCAAGTCTTTTGTTCAGCGTTCTTTAAGTACATACTACGAATTGGTGGGCGGGGGAGATGATGAATCAATGCAAACTTAATGTTTAAACTTATTTATGGCATGTTTAAGTTAGTTATACTAAAGAAATCTTTATCATTCCTTGCGGCTTACATGCATAAATCCCACCCTTCCTCCTCCTTCTTCTTGTCGCGTTTAACTGCTAAATAAATGTAATAATTTGTTTTGTTTCTTTTGTAAGGCATTAATTTAAGATTTCCTTCTTGCATATATATATCTTAGGCTAGGTTCTCGTCTCGTTCTATATCTTTAATTTGTTAATTTATTGTGTCCGTATGTTTGTGTGATAAGAAAGGCAAAGCAAATGCAAAGAATATGCTCAAACGTCTGTAAACTAGATAAACGAAGCGACATGGGGTTATTTTTACTTTATCTGCCATCCTTGTGTTTGTTCGAGCTTAGTGTGCTAGGTGTGTGTCTGTGTTAGATGCTAGATGTTAGATGCTTTAGATATCGTATGTATTTATAGTAGAGACATTTAGTTAGGTTTACGCCGTGTACGAAGGTAAATGAAAACCAACTCAGAGTGCCAATCGATGCGATATTCAAGTGTTCTTTGGCTTTTGATCGTATCCGTAGTATCAGTATCTGCAAAATGTATCTGTATCTCTGTATCTCTTGCCCAGTCCAGCATTCACTCTTCGGTCCGTCTTTGTGCACGTTCTCCTCCATCCTGGGATACTGCTCTTCTTCCACTTCCACTTCACCTCCAACTCTGAATCTGAATCTGAATCTCTGCATTTACACCGCCGAATTCTTGCCAATGATCTCGCCACTGCGCGAGTGCACGAAGCGGCCATCGAACTCTATGGTGGAGTTCTGCTTGATGCTGCCGGTGGGCGTGCGCAGCGGTTCCTTTTCATCCCTGCGAATAGATATGAAAATATATTCAATTAATAAGTACATTCATTGAGTTTCTCCTTCTAAATTTCAAAGCTCAACGGTCATTCCAAGCTAGGAACTGCTTGCAGCCATGCGAAAGCTGCCTGCTCTACACATGCTTCGAGCTAAGCAGGACACTCACCTGTTGCTATTTTTTAAACTATTTTTTATTTGTTGTAATTTTTAGCATTTGAACATCTAACTTATTTAGCAGACTAGCAACAAATTATAAAGCCAAGCAATGGTTAAATTCAGTATTTGAAATTAAAATAAAAGAACTACTAATGGGAAACTGTTTGATAAGTGCACTGCTTGTTAGGTGGAATTGATTTCTCTATTAAAAATTTAAATGTTTTCCTTTAATTCCAGTTTTAAAATAAATTTAATAATAATCCTTTATTTCCACTTTTAAAATAATTATAATGGCAACCGCTTGGACTTTGAATTACTTTACATAATCCATAAAATGCTTAGAAATAATTATTTAAGGAACAAATTATTCAATTATTATTTAGCACGCTATGTATTTTAGCATATACTTATAATATAAACAAAAAATAGATTTTAAAACTGAAATCTAACAAATTTACAAATAGTTCTACTCCTGTGAGTGACATATCCGCTTTAGGATTATCACATTGCAACTTAAGATGGCGGCATGCAGTGCTAGCTAATGAAGAGATGACTTTATGAGGATTGGAGGAAATGCAGGTTATCGGGTTGACAGCGTTTGATAGGAGCACAACAGAGAGGCAAAGGATGCAGAAGCAGCAGATAGCGAGGGGCCCAAAAGAGCGAGAGTGGGCAAGAGCAGAGAGTAACGGAAACGGAAATGGAAATGGTAACGAAACGAAACGGATAAGGAAATGGCAACTATAGGCGAGGTAGGTACGTACAATGGCGATGTCATGGGCGAACCGCCCAACTTGACCGGCGGCGGCAGTGGCAACGGCGACGGTGGCGGCTCCTTTACCAGCTGGCCACTGCAATAAGGTAGCGGAAAACGCCAACCATAAAGACTGCTAGGTTAGATGGTTGAGGTTTTTGGTTGGTTTTGGGTTCATTTTGGGTTCATTTTGATTGTGATATATGACGGATGTGTGGTGGGAATAATACATGATGAGGTTTGATTTAGTATTTAGCAGAGAGAGAGAGTAGAACACATAGATATAGCTTCGTGTTTAATGTGTATGATGGAACAATGCGTGTGTCACGTGTGTCAGGTGTGTTTTAAATATGTAATTTTTTAATTTTTTGCTTATTTTTTAAAAGAGTTCCAATTGAGTGCATATAACAGTTCAAGTTCATTGAATAAAAACATAAAAGAACTTATTTTTTTAAATTACTTTTCATTTTCTCAATGGAAACTCTTAACTCTAAGGATTGAACTTCTTTTGCTCTAAAGTTTTCTTCATAATTTCTTAATTAACACACATCAAGTTTATAACAACAATCTTGTACAATTAGGCAACAAACTAAGGAAATCATTTACTAAGCCAAAGTCTGTGTATTGTGTTGAAAAATTGAAAAATTTAACTTGTGATTTGGCTTGTGTTGTTCTTATTTTTATTTATTTATTTTTTTTTATTTTATAACAATTAAAATATTGCACTAAAAATTGGATGGCAAACGAAAAGTTAAAAATTTAAGCTTAGTTAAATTTAGAATTTTAACAGTGCACTGATTCTGGGCCGAATCTCTCAGACGGATATCAGGGAATTGCGATTGAACAACAAGGACTTGGGCCGCGCATAGACCCAATTGTACTCGAAGTCCTGGCGCCTGTTTTTTTGTTTTTCGATAAACGATTTTCGATTTGGTTTTCGATCACAACAAGGAGCGTGTGGGGGAGGGAAAAAAACACAAGCAGAACGGAAGGCAAAAGGCACAATGTTAAATTCGGTTTCCGATTCGGATTTTTAGTGCAATATTCGTATCACTTTCCAATCAAATCAATACACAGAAAAAGATACGATAGTCTAGTCGATAAACGATATATTTGTGAGGGGCTATTTCGATTGTTGTCAGAGTTGGTGGAGATGGAAGGACCTCGATGTAAATTTGTATTAATTTCGATATTTTTTTTGTATTTTATTTTAATGTAAAGTTCAGTAAATTTGTTTGATGTTTTAGGATATTGAAATATTATTCAATTTAATTTGAGTTATAATAATTATCAAAATAATATAAGTAAGTTTAATATGGTGAAGAAGATACTTTTTTAAAATATCTTAAAAGATTCAATTCTTGAACATATCAATATAAACTGCAATCGAATTAACCCCTCTTTGTACTGGACTCTAAATTATTATTTCGGTGTAAATATTTCAGTAATAATAATAATAGAAATAATTAAAATTCGCTTTAGCTTACCTGCCCAACTTGGCCTCGTCGTCGATCTCCGATGGCGACCGCTTGGCCTTGCGGCACATGGTGGCCATGACGCCCATGTGAACGGTGACGCAGCAGAGCAGATCCACCACGAAGAGGAGCAGCAGGACGCCACCGAGGGCGATGCCCACGATGGCTGCCGAGGAGAAGACCTGTCGCTCCGCCACCTGGATGATATCGATGCCTGTTGGTTGGTTGGTTTTTTTTTTTCGGCGATGCGAATAACAGGAGGATTCAGCAAGGATGTGCGGAATGGGGAGGGGGGAACAAAGTGTACTTGATTAGTAAGATTCTCAGACTCAGAGAGAAATATTGAGGGGGGGGGGCAGGGACTCTTATCTCTAGGTGGTCCAAGCCACTAGCCTAGGAGACTCCGCTCTCCGCTCTCCTTAACTCCATTTTAACGCTAATCTTACACAGTTAAAAACACTCGCCTATGTTTGTCTTTTCTTTTTGTTTTGTTTTTTGTTCTTAAATGCTGGTTAATATTTTACATTTTTGTGTGTGTATTATTTGGTGGTTTCGAAATTATTAGGAACTTAACCGGTAACAGTAACAATAGCCAAGATCAAACGAAATCAAAGTGGTAAATAGCAAACATAATAAATAATAATAATAATTGATAAGTGATAAATAACAAATAATAAATGGCACCAATTTGACATAACACGAAAAGCTGTTTCAAACAAAGCAAACGGAATCGATATACAGGTTGCTTCCGGGATAACAGGTTAACAGGATACAAATAAAGCATGCAGCCAAAGGGGGAAAGTGTGGAAAGTTTCGGGAAAATGGCTAGGAGAATGTGGCCTTTTCAAGATAGAGATAGAGAGAGAGAGAGAGAGAGAGTGTGAGAGAGTGAAAGAAGCATAAATAAAAAGGATTTATCAAACGCTTTTTTGTGTTTCTTCTCTTGTTTTTACAATTGCAAAAATACAAAATACAGAAAATTACAGAATTAGGCCAATATGCAAAGTATACAAGCAGTGTTAGGCAGTTCAACTTAGGAGCAACATTTTGTATTATTTTTTGTTTGTACATTAGGTGTCAAGATTATGTATATTGCGAGATATATATGGGATAGAGGAGCATATGGACATATGGGGGATCGTTTGGCTAGAGTGCTGCAAGGTGATTGGTTTTGGTTTTGGTTTTGGTTTGTTTCTTTTTTTTTCTTTTTTTTAAACTATAAACATAATCAACAATGAACAATCAACAATAAGTCTGGTTTTATTAACAGTTTTCTTTCTTTGTTTTGTTTAGTTAAGATATATTTTTTTTTTGTGGGGAAAAATACAATTTTGGGCTGTTAGTGTTTTGTGTGCAGTGCAAAAAAAAAAGGAGATAACTATAGAGTAACATGGTTAAACGGGGGATTACGTTACACTTCCGGTTGTTACCTGGCGGCATCCGAGTTAGCTGGTTGATGGTGGCAACCCTGGCAACCCCAAGTCACACACACGCACGCACTGCTTTCTGTTAAAGTTGTGTTCTTTATTACCCAAAAATGAACTGCTTAAGTGGTAGGCTTTCGTGATCTTACTTCTTTTTTGCTTACAACATTCATCATGACACCTTATTTTTCGTTTGCATTCATATGTATGATCTGTGTGGGTGCTTGTCCTCGACAGGATCGAGGGAGTTGAAATATATTTAGAAAAAAAAAGACAAACATTATCCCCATGTCAGCAACGTTAGGCGGGCTGAATTATTCACTAACTATGTATATGGTGTATACGTATGTATAACTAGATATTGTAAAGGTATAAATTGCTTTCTTTTTTTTTTTTGGATTTACGATAATATATATATAATATATATATATATATATATATTTGGCTAGAAAAATCGATTTCGCTTGCTATAAAAAAATCGCGTGTATACAGGAATATCATCGGTTCGTCTAAGTCGAGTTTGCATTCTCTAGTTGGCATTCACTAAACGCTATCAACGGAAGGTAAAGTCGCTTCGAAACACCTTGTGTGTTGTGTGTGTGTGTAGTGTTGTGAGCAAAATTCGTAATTAGACATAGTCGCACTTTAACTTAGTTTGAGTTACTTATTGTCCCCTCTCTTAACGTGTTCGTACACGGGCGCGCTCAAAAAAAAAAAACAGAACAGAGACTTGAAAACAGTTTTGGAAGAAGCTTTTTGACTAATCGTAGGTGTTGGTAAACGCGTGTAAATGTAATTGTTTTGGTAACTTGTTGTACTCGTATGCACTTGATATTACTTTCTCATTTCCTTTTACTCATGGGTGTAGAATTTCGCTAAAATTTCTCATATATATTGTACGTATAAATTTGGTTTAAGTTATTCGCTTGGCAGTGTTGTAAAATTCACATTGAACTAAGCGGAACGGGGCTGCGTCGGTGTTGAATAATAATAATGATAATTATAATAAATGCTCTCGCTATACACATACATACATATAGATATAGATATACAACTAAATAACAACTTAACATCGGCTTAGTGGTAGTTAAACAAGGTCTCTAGCGGTTAGACATAGGATATGGGGGTATACGTAAGTACAATCGTTATCATCATTGTGTAAGTGACTCGGCTTTTTGGCAATCCGTTACTTTTTTCCCATCAATTCATTAATTTTTTCTTTTTTTTATTTTTACTGGGTTTTCGTTTTGTACAGTTAATGGAATCGTTACCCGCCCCAAGTGATATTCCTAGTGATCGTATTCTCTACTTGAGCACAGTTAACATAACTCTAAATTTCCGCTTTAAATCATGTTATTTATCATTTATTTTCGCTCTTTCTTATTTATTTATGATTTTTTTTTGCATTTTTTCTTCACTTTTCTTTCTTGGATTTCTTGTGGTTGTCCTTATTATTTACACATTGAGACACACACAAAGAAAAAAAACAGGGGGGAAAACTAGAGAAAGGAAAACCCTCGATAGACACGGCCAGCGGATGGATCCTCCAAGCGCACTGCTTTCTTGTGTGTGTGTGGTTCGGTTCTTCTCGATTGGCAGCGGGGGGATCTCTGGGGGGAGGTCCTTTAAGCAGTGTGCGGCGTCGTTAACGGCAGCAGGAGCAGCATTATCGGCAAGGCGGCGCAGAGAGCAAGCAGTCGGGCCAGGGATGGAGCGCCACTCGACTTTTGGGGATGCGGGTTATCTGTTTGCATTTTGATTTTTGCATTTTTGGAAATTTTCAAATTGGTTTTTTGCGCATTTGGTTTTGGTTTTGTTTTTTTGTACAATTATTTCAGTTTTTTCATTCATTTTTTATTTAGTAGGAGATTGTTGTTGTTGTGGTTTTAGGCACACACACACACACATCATAAAAGAGAGAAAAAACAAGGAAGAAAAAGTGGTAGAAGAAAAAGGAAGAAAAGGAAACACACAAAAGAACAATTTTTGTTGTTGTTGTTGGTTGGTCTTCATTGCACATTAAATTGTCGGGTTTTTGGGTTTTAGTTAAGTTATATTATTTTTTTTTTTTGGGTTTAGTTTTGGTTACTGAGACGACGACGACGACGGCGACGAATCGAAACACAATGTGCATGTAGTGTGTGTGTTGTGTGGATTAGTTTGTTGGTTAGTTTGTTTATTTCGTTGTTTCTCTTGTCTGTGTTTTGTTTTTCTAACAAAAGGGAAACATGTTGCTCGACCAAAATGTGTTAGTTGAGTTTTTGCTTGTTTTTTGGTTGGTTACGTATAATAACTATGACTAAATGCCTAATTAGATGCACACACTAAGTCCACTGGTTAGCCAAAAGATCAAGAGGTTACTTATTAAAGTTGAGGTTATGTCTAGGCGAAAGCGGGAGGCTATGGAAACGGTAACGGTAACGGGAATCGGAAATGGCAACGGGATCTGTCAGGATAACGGTACACGTACACACAGGGGAAGAGTGGAAAGTGGAACGAGAGATAGAGAGAGAGAGAGAGAGAGAGAGAGACAAATATATGGCACACACAAAACAAACACAAACGGACTACGCACAACATTTACTTAAAATTAGCAACAAAAGAGAACAACAAATCGACGACGAGAGCGAAAAGAAGACAGTGTGAATGAAAGAGAGAGAGAGAGACAGCGACAGATAGGCAGAGATAGTGACAGACACAGAGAGAGATAGAGAGAGACGACGCAGGCAGATAACTGATAATAAAAAAGAGATGAGTAAATTACAGTCTGTTTGGCTTGGTTTTCTTGATTTTTTTTTTTTTATAAATGTTTTATTTGAGAAACTTTTCATTTTGCTTATAATTGAAGAATTTAACTAAAGAAGTAGTAGTAGGCGCAGTGTACACACAAAATCAAATTCAAAATCATACTTGATGTGTTAAAAATAATAATAGTCGTAATAATAATAATGAAGAACTCTAGTGGTAGTAGTCCAATTTTAAAAACAGAAAAGATAATCATTTGTTTTTGTTTGTTTTTTTCATCGCTTTTCGTTTACGTACTAGGTTTTACATTTTACAGGGTTTTCGTTTTATGTTTCATACTTTCATTAATAATATTACAATCAAAAAACTGTGATGAATATGCACACACACAAAAATATAAAATTATATATTGTAAATGTAAATTTCGCGTTCTTCGTGTCACAAGGATGTGTTGGTAATTATAATTAAGTAAATGCTTAAGAATGGTAATAAAAAAAATGGAGCGTAATTAAAGTAAGCTAAAGTTGAATTCGTGATGCGCATCTCTCACATTTCTTCTATACAACAGCTGACTGAGGCGCGCGCGCACGCGCACTGCTTGGCCACTGCTTGTGCGCGCGCGCCCTCTGGTGTGAACTTTGCATTTGACTGCGAAGTGTGTGAATATGACGTTTTGGGCTCAAATGAAAATTAATGCTCAAAATCAAATGCGTTGCAACACTTAGGCATTTGGCTGCTTTTTTTTTTTGGCTCAGTGTGGGTGTGTGTCGGTCGTGTCGGTTGGAATGTACGCATTATCATAAGTTATCGATAAAAATTGTAGGGCTTACGGGCGCTTACTGATTAATTGGCATTAAGGATAAGATGCTCTAGACAGATCAGAACGCACAAAAACATGCAAAACCAAACATAATGTTCCAGAACACAGGACAAATGAAATTAAGTTATAACGTTGAGCAAATTAAAGTAACAAAAGTGTATCGATAACGATACACATGGGGGACAGGAGACGCATTACGGGTTGGGGGCGGCGGGGCGATACACTGAGTGTGAACAACAAAAAACAAAAGGGTTGAAACGCAATTGAAATGAACACTACAAAAATGTATGCAAAATTTATCGATTATATCTGGGATATATATCATATTCATACTATATATTCGTATATATATATATATAGAGCGGTAAAAATGATGTCTTTATCTATATATATATATATATTCAATGTGGATGTGTCTCAGAGTGTGTGAGAGTGAGTGTATATAGAGATTTCTTTCAGTTAAATATATATATATATGTTTCATGTTCTTGCTGGGATAAGATTCGTTTCGATAATTTTTTGAGTTCTGCAAGTCGAGGGATCGATTGACCGATAAACAGCGATGCCCGGGCAGAGTTCTGCGTCCGTTGTATTGACAGAAAATGTCACATACACACCGGACGCAGACTTAACACGGTCGCACTGTTGCCGACCCATCGATCCCTCGATTTGCTTTCCTTAATTATTGCTTTTTTCGGCTTTTAGACTAACATTGAGGCTAGGACACTAAGTAATGTTATGCTTATTGTGGTGGCCAGCGTAATGATTGCTGTTGTTGCTGTTGTTATCGATGTGGCTGTGGTTGTTGTTGTTGTCGATGTGAATGTGGTTGGTGTGAACAGTCGTTTGTGTAGCGCACCGACGCCGGAGTTGAACCCGGCCGAATAGAGCAACGTGCCGAGATTGTTATTAGCAGAATCGGACTCACCTCGTGTCGTCTTCATGATAATGGATGCTGGCGAGGAGTAGCCGATGGCGTTGTGTGCCTTCAGCTCGATGCGATAGTACGTGTTCCCGTTCAGCTGCGTCATCTCGAAGGATGTGGTCTCAACGACCTCAACGGTGTGGCAGGAGTTCTCCAGCTCCGTCCAAGTGCCGGACATCTTTAGACCCTGCAATATATCGTACAGAAATATTTGTTACTCTGCATATTGTGCAGGTTTCTGTAAATCTGTAAATCTTACCGGGCAGTACTTGATCTGATACTTGTCGATCGGCTCCCCGTTGTCGGCGGGCACGCCCCAGCGCAGCTCAAAGTGATCGGAGTACGGGGAGACGACGACTGGCTCCTCTTGGTCATGCTGCTCGGGATGGTGCAGCGGCTTGGGCTCTTCGGGCGCCGAGCGGCGCGGCGTGGACTGTTGCTGATTGACGCCCCAATTGCCCAGTCCCACCTGGTTGCGGGCGGCGAACCGGAAGCTGTACTCGGTCTGCGGTCGCAGTCCCTCCACAATGTACGGTGAGTCCGGTGACCAGCTGCGATTGTATGCCGAGGACCAGTCCGGATTGAGGGCCTCCTTGTACTGCACACTAAAGGCCAGGATGGGCAGGCCCAGTTCGGTGGGCGGGCCGCGGATATCGAAGGTCATTGTGGTGGCTGTGAGCTGGCTGGGCTTCGCCTCGGAGACAAAGTCTGGAACGCGGGCCTCCTTCAGCTGCATGTCGTGCTCGGCGGTGCCGTGGATATTGGTGGCGATGCACTTGTAGGCGGAGTAGTATTGCCTCGTTATGGGATGGACGATGAGGTCACTGCGGGGTCCGGTGCCGACGATCTTCAGGTTGGTATCGTACAGATCCTTGATCTTGCGTCCATTCCAGTGCCACTCGATGGTCGCATTGGGAATGCCCATGGCCAGGCAGCTGAGGTTCGCCTTGCGCTGCTCCCACGAGAATACCGGCGGCAGATCCTTCATTTGGCTAAAGTCCGGAGCAAACTCAACGGTGATGTGTCCTGTTTTGTAGGCATCGGATCCCTTGTTCCTGGCAATGCACTGGTACAGTCCGTCGTCGGTACGCTGGGCATTGTTGATGCGCAGGGTGCCGGTGCTCTCGCCGCGCTCCTCATCGAAATAACGCTCCAGCGTGATCCGGTTGTCGTCCACTTGAATGCCATTCGAATACTCCTCCTGGGTGCCCCATCGTCGGAAGGTGATGGCCGGCGCTGGGCGACCCTTGGCCCGGCAGGTGATGGCAATCTCCTTGGTCCTCGCTCCGGTCACATTGTACAACTCATAGATCTGCGGACGCACCAGGACATTCAGCTTGGTCTTCTGGTCCACCACGCCGGCCTTGTTCTTGGCCAGGCACGTGTAGGTGCCGTGATCCTCCTGGATCACCGAACTGATGGTGACCAGACCCGTCTGGGGATTAACCTGGAAGCGATCGGCGGTGGCCACGTTCAGTTGGGTGGCATCACGGATCCAGCTTATCTCTGGCACCGGTTTGCCGGTGGCAGTGCAGTTGGCAGCGTAGGGTTGTCCCTCGGTGGCCTCCAGTTCGCTGGGCAGCGACACAATCACCGGCTGAATGAAGACCTCCACGCGAATGGTACGTTCCAGCAGTTCTCCCGTCTCGATCACAGCCGCCCGGCAGGTGTAGATGCCCTCGTCGTCCTCCTGAACGTCACGGATGAGCAGGCCATGGGTCTGGACCACATACTTGTCGCCAGTGCGGATCTAGGGCGGCAAAGGGATATCGTTAGTGTTAGTTGGTTGTGGCTTTTTGAGTACCTAATGAGGTGCACACTCACCGGATCTCCGTTGCGCAACCAGTCGATGGTGGGATTGGGATCAGCCTTCACCTCGCACATTACCACATAGTCCTGGCCCAGGGTGGGATATTGGTTCTCGGGGGCATTCGTCCAGGTAATGGCCACTGTGGAAGGAATATTGAAGGAATATTGAAATGAAATATTTAAGTATTTCGAAATTTAAAAGAAAACAAGGGGATATTTATGTTATGTTTTATTTTTAATTGAAAACCCCTACAAAACAGATTTTACTACCCTTTTAGGCATTTTAAATGATTAAATTGAAAGGAAATTTCTACCTTTTCCAAAATTGCATGTAATAAAATATATTTTTGCCAATTTAAAAAATGCTAAATGTATATTTTTCAAGTGCTTGTTTGGACAGCAGAATTTCTGGGCTAAAGGTGTCCGCAAATTGTTTGATTTTGCTTTTTCGCATTCATTTGCACAGCAGAAACTTGGGGGAAAAGCTAGGAAAAAATGCAAGCAGTGCTTTACCTTCAACAGTTTTTCTTTCCCCCTCTCTCTCTCTCTGCCTTGTGGACAATCCACGCTGAGCTGGTGCTACGTGGCGTATACGTAATATAATTTTAAACAAACTGTCGGGCACATAAAAGCAATTCAAGCATCAGGCGCAAAGTCCAAGACATGTGCGCGACAATACCCCCAACTCTCCGGCGCCCCCCTTAAGGGTCACTAACGAGCGCAGGACGAAGGACGAAGGACGCAGGACCCAGGTCTGCCGCCTGCCAATAAATCTCCACTGCAGAGATGACTTGGAAATTGAAAATGGGCAAGAGCCAAGAGAGACCGAGAATAGTGCATTGCGAAAGTGAAATTCCTAAATCAAATACTTGCACACAGATAAACAGGGGCATCGTCGTCGTCGCCCCTTGAGGACTGTTCGAAATTCAGAAAAAAATACAAAGCTGAAAGGCTAAGAGTCAAGGCGTGAAGCGGAAGGACCTCTTGTTCGCCGTACTTCTAGTCTAGTTTAAATGAAGAAAAATAATGAAAAAGGAGGCCTCAAAGCGAAACTAAAACTGAAAGTCTGACAAATATGGCAGCTACAGTTGTGCTCACTCAGAGAATTTAACAAGTCGTAACTTGATTGATTCAGGATTCAAGCATAATATCTTTACTTATTTTGTATTTCTTTTAGTTTTAAATTAATACAAGTTGAATACCATTGCATTTTCTACATTTGTGACCACATTTTTATTTCTACTTATTTTTATTTCCCGAAAATATACACAAATAATTCTGTAATAAGACAGAGCTTAGTGTATGTTTGATGTAATATTTTATTTTCCGAGTCCAGAAAATCCGGCTTGGAATTCTCCCCGGGACACAAAGGATCTCGCCGCTGGCAGGTGTTAATGGCTACCAACTGGCTGACTGACTGACTGACTGCCTGACTGATTGACTGACTGACTGAGTGAATGGATTTAAATAACATACGGCATTATATTTGTGCATTTGAAAAGGCAATCTCAACAAATCCTTCTCGGCTGTTACCCATCATTGGCAGACTTTCAATTCCAGCATGTGTGTGGCTCAAATATTTACACTTTATTTATAAATCAGTGTAATAACAAGCCATCTGTCTGTACATATATCCATATATATATATACTTGTATATGTTATATATATACTCGTAACCGAAAGCTGCCATGTCCGGCGATATATTCGGTTTTGGCAAGAGCCAAAAAATCCAAAGCCAAAGCCAATGCCAAAATAACGGAAAGTTGTGTTCAAAACATTTTCTATTTGCAGTTTTTTATTGGCAGTGTCTGGGCTCTAGATGTCCCTGCATCCTGGCTAGCTCCTCTCTTTTCCTACGTTTTTTTTTAAGCATTTTTCTCTTACTGTGGGTGAAGCAGCAGCAGCAGCAACAGCAGCAACAGCAGCACAACATATAAAATAAATAAAAACTTGCCTGTGCTAGAGCTGCTCCTGCTGCTGCTCCTGTCATTTCCCTTCCTTTTACCCTGGACTTTTCCCCCACTTTCCCTTAGATTTTCCCCCCCCACACCTCTCGGTCTTGCTCTTTTCAGTTTCCAGCTTGCGCTGCTGCATTGTCGTAGCGTGTGAGATTTTGTTGTTCAAACACTTTTCGCTGGCTGCGTTCGTTTCTGACGTCTGATGGGCAGCAAACACACACAGACTCCGACTCCGCCCGGCTCTCGGGCAAAAAGATGAACTAGTTTACGATTTCATTATTAGTTTGAACAGGGACAAGAAGGCAGCGAGTCCGGCGGCCAGGAAGAGCCCAGGAGTCCCAGGATTCCGGTTCTGGCAAAGCGGCGAAGACGCCATACCACCAAGAACATGACTCACACAACTTATTGAAAAAGTTGCAGCAGCAAACTTATTAAAAATAAAAAAAAAATAGAAATACAAAAAAAAGGAGCTCAAAAAGGACTAGGCAAAAAGGTCTAGAAAAAGAACTACAAAAAAGTATAAAAAAGAAGGGAGGGAGCAACGAAAGCAACAGGGAAAAGAGTCTGCAATTTGATTTGGCAGGGAATTGAAACCGGCAATGGCTTCAAATTACCGCTCTGACCAGGTCGAAACCGGATTCCGGAAACTGGAATTCCAGAAAGTGCTAATAAAATCCAACAGATTGTTGCAATTTCTGGTACATTAAATACATTTTCAAACTGAATTGCTATAGAAGCTGCGGAAACTTTTTATATTTATAGTGATAATACGAGCATTAGCTTGTATTTTATGCCAACGTTTGCTACCTTAAATCTTTAACTATTTAAGCTCACGCATTCGCCATGTTTATCTGCATTTCTTAATCAATAACTATTGGCAATTAATCATTTTGCAATTAGGCCTGCACTGGAGCTGAAAAGTATGCTGTAATAAATCACTGTTTGCCTTCGACCGAAACACAAACAACGAACAAAAACACAATACTGCGGCAAGAGTTTTGGCTAATTCGAAGACCAAAATCCAAGCCGGAAGTGCGGCTAATTGCTCAGTGGGGGGAGTGGAGTTGGCCAAGTTAGTTAAATCACCGAAAGTGCAAGCAGCAAACTAACTAACTCTCTAATGACACCAATCAGCATTATTAGTGGCAATTACAAGGCGAACAGCCAAAGGATGTCGGCAATTATCACCGACCAGTAATACCAGCTATATAAATATATGCTTATATATATATTTAGTATATATAAATGGCTTTGAAGTGGCGAATAAATATTGCATTAATGCTTAACATTGCTTTAAAGGCACACTCGCTGCCATGTGGCTTAGTAACTTAAAGCGGAAGCTGCTCTTACTACACGTATATATACAAATATATATATATATATGAAGGGATATATATATGTCCTGCAGTGACTCCTGATTCCGATTCTGTTGCTCTTGCTTCTCTGGCGGAAGTTTGTTTCGAGCATATGCATTTATTAAAAGCATAAATATTGAAATATTAAGCTGTGACTGGCACAAACAACGGCATGTAAATATGCTCCAACCGCCAGCCACCCACGGGTGTGTGTGAGTACACTTAGCGAACAGTGTTTAATAGAATTATAAACTTCAAATTAAAAAACAAACAAAACTAACTCGCTCCCTTCCAAATAAAAGCTGCTTCTAGTACAAGGCAATGCTAGTTTGAGAATACAATTATTAATAATTACTAATTAATTAGGCTTGCCTTTTTTATTATATTTCTCTCAGTGTACCCAAAATAAATTCAACAATTTGCCTTCATATCTCAGTCTGTCTCTGTCGCAGTGTGTGTCTGCTGCTTATTTGCTTAACTAAATGCAACTTGTGAGTTGTCAACACAATGCCAGTTACTTCTCCCTTGGCCGTCCCTGGATCCTGGCGCTCCTGCCCACATCCTTGGGCGCGTTCCTTGAGTTTAGCTCCTTGTCGGTGCTGATAACTAACTGCTGTTAGGCTTTGTATTTGAATGTTGGTCAGCTTGGTTTTGCTCCGTGAAAAGCGGCTTGAGGTACAAGCAGACCAGACCGCCGGCTTGCGAGGACTCTTTAAAGCTGTGCATGATTTCCTTGCCATTTGTCAACACTGACGCTGAACAACACTGGCAGCCAAGCTAGAATTGCCACTCGGTCAATGCTGAATAGTTCATAGGACTAAGAACTTAATGAGATTTTTAAATTTCGGGTAGAAAAAGGATATTATTTACATTAACTATTTCTAGTTAACTATATCGCTGACAAACACTGGTGGGAAAATGAATTTTCTAGTATTTATAAACACTGTCAAAGGTCAACACTGATCAAGTCCAAGAGACAGCTTAAGCAAGCGGTTTGTGAGGCTCTTTAAGCTCAACTCATTTGCTCGCGCTGACCAACACTGGTGGCAAGTGGAATTGTCCTGGCATTTGTCAACACTGGTGGTGTAGACCAGTGGTGGAGGCCTGCAACCTCCCTATTTCCTCCCGCTCTCCCCCCTCCCTTCAGTTGTAACGCAATGGAGGAGACCACTAGAGCACTAGGCAGTCAGCTCCAAGTCAAACAATTTGCCTGACATCGATCCGAAGTGGAGTGGAGCCACTATTTCTGCAATAGCCTGCTAGTAGTAGTAGTTGTAGTAGTGTTCCGCCTTCTCCGATTCCAGGTGCCCATATCAACGGGCACAAATTGTTGCCCGGCAAAATATTTGATTTCATTTCAAACGCACCAACCTGTGCCTGGGCCTCTCAATACAGGTTTGCTCACGCCCACTATGTATCTAGTACCATGAGGGGAAGGAGGTGCACCGAGGAAAACTATGATTTCATTTTTTGAAACCTACTCAAAATGGAATTTTCAAAATAATTTTAAAGGAAATAATATAAAACAGCTGGTAAGAAGCAACTTAAAAAGTCTCCGACTCTTAAAACTTCTTTTATAAATTTCGGATAGTAATCTCTTTGGTATTTTAGTATTTTTGTAGTATTTTCTCTCTCTGCTGATGTCTGAAACAGTCCAGGATTTCTCACATTTCACGAAAAGAGCTCGCACTGAGCACTATGTGTTGGCTCACTACTTCTTTACAGTCGGCCGTCATCTCTACTCCCTGCACTGAAAGGGCATCAGGTAGATAGGGACAGTAGTTGGGTAGCTCGCAGCCAGTG
Organism: Drosophila aff. chauvacae BK-2020; assembly: GCA_018903765.1. Taxonomy (NCBI): domain Eukaryota; kingdom Metazoa; phylum Arthropoda; class Insecta; order Diptera; family Drosophilidae; genus Drosophila; species Drosophila aff. chauvacae BK-2020. Next base: position 217,577 of record JAEIGO010000395.1, on the reverse strand, counting down.
GTTTTTGCTCCGTGCAGTGTGTGCAATGAGTACGAACTTTAAATTGCTTAGAAAAATCAATCTCGTAAAAGTTTTGAGCTCCAGCGTCACTTATGTGCACTCGAGAAGGCGGAGGAGAAGAGTTGGTGGTCGTGGAGAGCCAACGAGCCAACGAAAATGTGTGCAGCAGGTTCGGTGAGGTGAGGGAGTGTGTGCTTTCTGCTTATTGAGGAACGTGTTCTGCTTTGTATTGTTGCTGGTAGTATGTTTTATTTATTTTTTTTGTTGCTGATGCTTGTCCATAGCGAGGGCAAGGGGCCGTTAGGGTCGTGTCCTTTGGCACTGGACGCATCCATTTTGTTTTAGATTCGCTCACAATGCTGCGCATGTAATGAAATCCCGGCAAACTGTAATTCCGCACTGCCTCGCCGCCAGTTTTTCCCACTTGAGCGGAGAGCAATGTGCAGGGGACACAAATTGCTAACAAGATAAATGAATCATGCAGCAGCAGCAGCAGAGGAATCACGTTGAGCTCCGCTCCGCTTTTCCGCTTTCAAATTGCGATTACTCACAGGATCCCCCCCCCTACGCCCCGATCACGGACGCTGGGGGAGTTGAGCGGTCCCTAATCGATGGCGACAACGACAAGTCAAGCATGCACGGACATGTAATGACAAATTTTGGCCACCCAGTGCACAGCGCAACTGTACTTTGCGAAATTAATGTGGCCAGCCCGCAGAGAAATTGAGGTTATGGATGGCTTAAGAAAACATTGAAAACTAATAACTTAAAATTCATTGATATTTTCCTGGCCAAGATATTGCTTTCCTATACAAAAAGGTGTCTTTATATTTAATTTAAAATTTAGCAAATAAGTACCGTACTTTGGACTATACATTTTGATTAATTAAAACTATTTAATTTTATTTTTTTGAGGGGTTATCACATCTTATTATATTCTCTTTAATTACTATTTATTTGCCCAAGTTCTATACTTTTCCCTGTCACCCAGATTCCAAAGCTCAAGTGCTGTATTTCATTAAGACCGAAAGGTAAAAAAAAAACCAAACAAAGTAATGGACACCGACAATAATAATGATAATAATCATGTTCTGTGGCGCTCTTTGCATTTGCATTTTAACGAGGGAAATTATGTAAGTTATGTATATTTTCGGGTAAGGATGGTTCCCAACCGCTACTACTCACCGTAAGTTTTAATTGTGACTCCCTTTTCGAGGATCTCGGTGTTGGCATAGGACGCGGTGCAGTAGTATCTGCCGCCCATCTCCACCGACAGCGAGGTAATCATCAGGGCCAGGCTCTCGCCGGGCAGGGTTTCCGTGTACATTGGCGGCTGGTTCCGTCCCGTCCTGTGTGGTGTGGCCAAGAGGGGGAAATTCCGGGAAAAGCGTGGAGAGAAACGGAGGGAATGATGGTTGGGTGTGTATTAGTAACGGAATAATATGCATTTCAATTGTACGGGTGTCAGTATATATATGTATATAGAGATGTATATAGAGGAGTGTGTGTTCTCCGTATAATTATTATTATTATTATGTTTATGTTTATGTTTATGCTGATGATTATAACAATTGCTGTTGCTGTTAGTAAAGTTTCCCTGCACTTAGCTCTGCTCATTTGCATGCCATTTCTCCCCCAAATCTCTCTCTCTCTGTGTGTGTGGCGCTACGCATTTTTCCGCTTTTCCCCAGCTCGTTTACAAATATTTTTCGCATTTCCAGCAAATTTGGCACGGCAACTTTGAATGGGGAAATTCCTTGGGTCTCGGTCTTGTTTTTTTTTGGTTGCCCGGAGTTGCCTTTTCACAAAACGCTCTGCAGAAAAAAAAATAAAAACTAAATCGAAACTTGAATTCCCTTTGAAAATATTTCGCATTTCATGCGTAATTGATTTCCATGTATTCTACGGTGTGGCCTCTGAGCTCAATTAAACTGATGGGTTAACCTAAAAACAATTAGTGGCTTCAGGTGGTTTCGTTTTGTACTTTGAGTTGGAAGGGAATATGGGAAAGTGTTTAAGAAACACAAACTTGGTTCTTTTTGGGGTTTTTAAAAAGCTAAAAAAAAAATAAATAATACCGAAAATAACTACCAATTTGCATAATTTAGAAAAATATTTACTTAAGGGGTTTTTTGTTTTTTTTTTAAATGGGTACCTTTTTTTTTCTTCCCGGACATGGCTAGATCGATTCCGCTGTTAATGCTGATCAAGAATATATATGGTTTATAAGGTCGGAAATGTCTCCTTTACGTGTAATGCATCGCTAAACTGAGCAAACTCACCCAAAAACGAAGAAAAAACTAGAAAACTCGGTCAAAAGTGATTTTATTTCAGTAAAAATGCTTTTAACGAAGGCTTCGAGTTAAAGGCTATTTTCCTATGTGCGTGTTTACGCGATATGGCAACTAAGCACACACTTTCCCCCCCTTGCTCATTTTCCCTTTTGCATTTTCCCCAACTACTACAACTTCTGCTACTGTTTATGTTACCATAAATAAATACGTCTTAAGTCGCACTGCTGTGTGTGTGTATTTTGCGAATTAACAGCATTACACCGCCTAAGTCGGCCAAATTAATGTACTCTCAACACCCAAAGATAAGAACGAAAAATAGAATAAAGTGTTTGTTGTTACTACAAACTCCTTTTCGAATCCTGCCGGCGGCTATTTCACAGTTTTCGAACTGTCGGACGCCCACCACCACGTGCTAATTAATTAAAAAAGTTTCCCTGGCGCACAAACTAAATATGCATAGAGGCGGTTGGTTATTATTATTACGACTTTTGCCGGGCAAAAAGCGCAGAGCAACAAATACAAAGACCAATATATACACAGAAACAAAAAAATGAAACAAGGAGAAAAAAACAGAAGCTCTACAAAGAAGATGAAGTTTTTGTTTTTCGTTACTTTTGTTGGTTGCCAGCAGAGGAAATTGCAATATTTGGAAAAGCGGCAAAGTCAATGAAAAGCCTCTTCGTTTTTTGCGGCTGTGGATTTCAATTTTTGACAGTCGTCACTGGCTCCTCTTCGTTTTCTTTTTATTTTATTTTTCTACTTTTGTTTTTACGACTGTAATTGGTTTTATATATTGCACACGTGTGGGTGTGTGTGCCTGGGTGTTTGTTTTCGCTTCCTTGTATTTGTGAGAGACAGGCACAACCTGCGTTCGATTTGCGATTCGCAATTCGCAATTCGCAATTGTTCGCAAAAATGCAAAAACTGAAAAAATAACCATATCCCGGAAAGCGAAGAGCGACGGTGCGGTTGCACAGCAACGTCTACAAAAATAGTGACACTAAGTGTAGAATTTAATTATAAGACTTTATTTTTTCAACGAAAATTTCAGATTTTAATTCGTTTCTTTTTTTAAGAAAAACAATTTTTTAGCATAATTTTGGATCATCTTTAAGGCTTTTTAAAAACCAATGACGATTTCTGATATTTCGGATGACTTTCTTTGTTTTTCCTAAATTTTCGCCACATTTTTTGGCAAGACTCTCGCTGATTATATTATTTTCACCGCAATTGTGCTTAGAAAATCGTCAATTCTGCGCGCCCAAAATTATGCTAACCAAAGTTGTCGACGCAGAAAAATAAAAATAAAAAAAAACGAAGAAAATACAAGCACTTTGCAGGGGGGAAAACCGCTGCGGTGGGCGGAAAATGGAATATCATAGGGAGCCTGAGAATCTGACGAGCTGAAGAAGACATTGTGCAAAAATTTCGCTGCATATTTGCGTTGGATTTTTAATATTGCACCAAAGAACTGCACAAACACACACACACATCTAGGAGGAGAAAGAATAGGAAAAATGAAAAGCCAGCATTGAATCGGGAAAATAAAGGAAAAGCGAGTCGGATAAGGATGAGCAAACTGTTACGCATACGTAAAAATCAAAATTTTTCCTTTTATTTTTTTAAGCGTTTTTTTGGCTGGTTTTTTTTTCTTTTTTATTTTTTTGTTCCCAATTTTTTCCTGTTTTTGTTGATTGTCTCTTTTTGGGGAAAAAACTAAGCGGGAACATGGCTTGGCGCCGCCTTGGGTTTCAGCGGGTTCATGGCAATTCCTACGTTTTTATTGCATTTCTTCTGGCCTTTTAGATGCGAACAAAGATGTCGTTGGTTGAGTTGCCTTCATTGCCCTTTTCGCTGTTATTGAAAACGCAATGAAAAGTCGCAGGAAAACTGCAGGCAGGGTTTCTTCTGTTTGTGTACTTGCTTACGGATTTTTATATGTTGTTGTATTGATTTCTTAGGCCACGCTATCTTTATTACAAATTAATTTTATTTATTGTCAAGAAAAGATGAGAATTTCCTATTTTAAAAAGTTGTTTGCATTTATTTTTATATATTTTAAATGGATAGGGTTTTTTTTCTTATTAAATAAAGGCCGGATTTATATGTTCTCCACATCAAATGTAAACATGTTTATGGTTTGAATCGAAAGAACTGTAAATTTTAAAGTACATATTTATCGTTTGTAAACTATTATTTTAAATGAGATCTAAGTCAAAGAAAAATCTCAGATTCTTTCAGGTCTAGATGACTTCTTACAATTTCTCTACTAATTTAAATTTTCTTCATATTTTTTTATATATGTAAATTGCACTCTTTGTAATTCCTGCTCTCTATTTCCCCTTTTTTTTCATTACATTTCCTTGACTCCTCTTGACCCCTTCAAAGGACCCCCATTGAGCATCAAAGGATCGACTGGCATAGAAGTTGTCCCCCAGGCTAATGGCCATGAAAACATGTTGCTCAAAGGAGTGAAAAAGAAATGAAAAAATATGGAAAAAAGTCAAGTCAAAAGTTGAAAAAAGAAGAAGAAGAGAAAGAAAAACCAAAAACCGGCGAGGCCAAAAGCCGTGGCCAAAAATGCGAGCAATGCCCGGCCGCAGAACTATGCCGAACTTAATCGTTTTAATTAACTTGGGGCCGGGAATAAACGGAACCAGGGATGCTGCAACTCCCCTCGCACCCCTTGGAAAATGGCGGGAAAATGGGGGGATGCTGCTGATGGTGCTGCTGTCGGTTGGTTTTTGGCAGCTTAATTACATTTCGCGCCTGCAAGTATGCAGTGCAATGCGTTTCTGGGACAGGACGAAGTGGGGGAGGTGCGGGAACAATGCCGCAGAGCGGGGCGGGGGGAAGGATTTTCGCCAGAAAAACCAAAAACCGAACCGAACACAAAACAATCAAGAGTAGGCAGAAAGCAGGGAAATTTCCGGGGAGCCAAACCCAGAGTTGCCAGCGTTTTGAAAATGAGAAATTGCATTTGCCCTCGACAGGGTTGCCCATAATTAAAACCGACTGAAAATGATAAATGAAATACGGGCAGACTTTATTTACAGGGTTGCCGGCTTCACAATTGAAATCAAGGAAATAGGGGAAGATTAAATTTGAATTAAAAAAGCCTGGTAAGCCTTTGTTTTTAGGTGATTTCAAATACAAAAACAAAAACAAAATAATTATTACTAAATAAAAAAATATATATAAATATATACATATACATATGCATAGAAAATATATATACATATAGCAAATTTTCTAACTTCCAGCCAAAATGCGAATTTCCACTTGCTTAAGTTTGAAGAGGAAACCAGGTTAATTGGCACGCAATGGTCGGGCGGAAAGTGTCGTCCCTTCGGGGAGTCCCCTCTCCATTCCCAAGGGGGGTTAAACGGCCAGGTACCCCGCTACCCCTTGCCAGGGTCAGGTGTGAAGTGCTCTCCAAGGGTTTAAGGCTGCCCGCAAATTTCTTGAATTTTCCCCCCAGCCCGGTCGGTCGGTTGGTCAGTCAGCAGAGGCAAATTAATTAATACGATTTCGCTTTTCACACGCACACACATATATACTGAAAAGTCTGGGGGGAATGGTTTGGGGGAGGTAATGGTTTCGATATGTATATTTAACCTAAGAATTTGCATTCCCTAAAGCACGCGTTTCTTCGGTATTTGCTTTGCCATTTCTTTGTTAGGTGTTTTGGTTTTTGTTAATAAATTTATTTAATAAAATTTGTATATAATATTCCAGTTTTCCCCAGGAGAAAAGTATCCTTTAATTTCCATCTTCCACTCTGTCTCCAGTTTCTTGATGTATTATCTGGACAATGCCCTGGCCCTCTTCCTGCGCTAGCAAGATGTGATAGGCCTCCAAAATATCCCCGTCGTCATTAGCTCCGGTCATTATGTTATCAAAATCGGGAACAATATCCTCCTCCATGGGATAGACATCATGGAACATGTCCACATCCATTTCGGACATGTCCACGTCCTTTTCCTCCAGGACCCCCATCAGGGCTTGAGTTGCAGCAGGTTTCTTGAAATCCATTTCTCGGATAATGATACGAATATTTCTAAAGTGGAAACTCACTTAAGTTTCCTGGGGTTTTTGAGCTTTATTGTTTCAACTTACTTTTACAGATCAATTTTTTTTTTAATTTTCGCTTTTTTCTCAGCACAATTAGGAGTTGAACTGAGAGTGACAGTACAGTCAAGGTCTACTTTGTTAAAGCTTTTCCCTTGAGAAGAGGTAACTGGGTTCTCCACAAATTAACGCAAAGTGTTGGATTTCTGTTTAGTTTAGTTGGAGATTTTTTCCAACATTTTTGTGAATGATAAATTCTATAAAGTAGAAAAGCCATACAAAAGCTTTATGGAGTTTATGTGGATTAATTTTTAATGTTTCTGATTCAGTTTAAGTAAAGTAAAAACTTGCTAATGAAAATGCGTATGAAAAATATGAGCGGAGGGCGGAGAAAAAACAGAGCTCTTCGCATCCTTTGCTAAACTTGTCACTTAGGAATAAATTTAATATTCAATAACTGAATCCATTGTTAGTACAACAACTAATTGAGGGATATGTGTGTGTTGCATGAGGGAGATGTGTGTTCTGTGTGTGTGCATTTGTGTCGGATGTCGGATGTCGAATGGAATATGGAGAATGGAGAATGTCAAATGTCAAATGCCTATAATAATGCTACTGGTGGTAAGTTTTTGGGCCTGGCAAAATGCAGTCTTCTCAATACAGCGAGATGAGTTAACAACAAAACAAGAACAAAAAGTCAAACAATTAATCATGCCAAAAGAACAACGACAAAAAAAGGACGAGGAACGGAACATGGGGCTGTGGCGTCGGCGGTGGCAAAGCTACGAGTCTAGCGTTCAATTTTCTCAAAAAGAAAATATGCAATTTTAAGTATTCGTCAAAGTCAGGTTTATGTTTTGGTAGTTTCTGTACAGCTTTGGCAACGGGCTGAATATAGCTTTAAAAATGTTTTATTGGTTACCAAAGTTATACTTTAAAAGTGGCATCATAGTGGCTGTTAAATTTAATCAGCCGTTAAATTGAAGCAGTCAGGAAAGCCAGTAGCCTATAAGCGATTAGGCTTGCCTAGTCATAGATAAAGGTATATAAATATGAATTATTTTGAAGTCACATTTAAATGTTTGAAATACAAAAAGTTGCTGTTAAGTTTAACAGGAACTTCTTGGTAAAAAAATTTAGAAGCCAACAAATATGTAAGCTTGTCAAGCTAGGAACGATTTTACGAAGAAATATGTATATAAATTATGTCAGTCACATTTAATGCGTGATAATTTAAAATTGGATGTTAAAGTTACGGTTAAGTTTGGTAAACCTTTAAGGAAAGTCCGTCAAGTGTCCGTCACATGTACTATCGTATTGCTATTTAATCATGTTTTTTGTTTGTTTCTTTTTAAGCTATTTGCAGTTGCAGTTACAGTTGCATTTACTGATTACTGTTGCAGTTGCAGTTAAGTTACTGGTTGCTGTTACTGATGGTTTACTGATTTACTGGAGTTCGTAGGAAGCTGATCATTGGCACACTTACTCTTTCTTTCTATTGCCATTGGCATCAAACAGTGGATCGTAATTCCTACAATACGATATTCGATATAAAAGTGTTTGTGAGTGTTTGGTGTCATTGGTGTGTTCATTTGTGGTGTGTTCATTTGTGGTGTATTCATTTGTGTTGTATTTGATGTTTATGTGTTGCATTTTTATACATTGACAATTATAGGATAATAAAGAAATTCACCAATAACCGGATGGGTGGTTAGAGAGGAAAACTTACGGTTTCGGCAGGATGGTGTTGTTGAGATTATCCTTCCATTGCAGATCGGCAACCAGGGCCGTATCGGGTACTGTGGGGCGGCAGGTGAGAATCAGGGGTTTGCCCACGGGCTTGCGCTGGACCTCCTGCTTGGGGTATATCTCCAGGATGGGTTTCAGCTCCGCTTGGCTCAGTTCTGCAAATGAAATATAAGGGCAATTAGCAATTAGCAAGGATAAACAGTGGGAAATCAAGTGGGAAAGCATCCATGGATCAGGGAGATTATTATGTGAGAAATTTGAATAGAAAACTAAATGCTGACTCTACAGATCCAACTCGATTGAGCCCCCGCCGTCCGTCATCAGCGGTCTTTGTTTTCTTTCGCTTTATCGCAGCAGCTCGCCTTTTTCCGAGTGACTCATTTGCACAGGCGAGTAAATTTAAATTAATTTTAATTGCCTTTGCCAGGGCCAGTGTGCCTTTGCGAGCAAAGGACGGACAGACGGACAAACGGACTGACGGAGAGACGACCTTTGTAATTTTCGCCTCCGCTCATTATGCACAGAAATCCGCGAGTGAGTGTGTGTGTGTGTCTCAATTAAATGAAATTATTCCAGCGAAATTCCAAGTAAAATTCTATCGAATTTCGTAGATAATTCATGTCGCCGTCGCAATGCATTTAATTGAAAATTAGTTGAGTTGTTTCATTAGGAATTTAATATAAATATTTTATGGCCACCACGCTCATTAGAGGAACAGCATGAGAGTTAATTAGGGAATATTTCGAAATGGAAATATTATAGGGAAAAAAACTCAATAAAACTCAGGAAAAATTCAAAATATATCAAAAATGCTCGATTTGCCGAGTGCTAAGTGCTGTAAACTTGTCACAAAACTGATGTAAATGCACACAGCGAGTGCCCAATTAACAATTTCTACTGACATTAATTGAAATTTATAGTGAGTGGCTGCTACTACATTTTGTTTGCCATTAAAGCTTATGTAAATTATAATGGGACGCTCTTAGCAAGTAGGGTTTATTGTCACTTGGCTATTTTTAATGACAACTCCACTCTGGCTGATTGCGGTTTATGGAGGTGTTTTAAATTGTTTGAAAAATTAAGACAAAAAATTGCAATTTGCACCCACTCCTACTTACCAGACATTCCCCACTCACTATAGTATAAGCCGGGCCATCTGCTCTTTCTCTCTGGCCTGGGTCTGTGAAACTTGCTCCATGGCAACTAAAAGTTGGCCATTGTTCATCTAGCTAATTACCGACAATTAAACGCTCATGAAACCCTTTGTTACGAGGTCCTACAAAAGTGCAGCCTAGGAGCAGGACTCGCAAGAAGTTTCAACATTTTCCTCATTCCCATTCCCATTCCCATTACAATTAAAAGCCTTTCTGGCCATTTTCTTTGACATTTTATTGGACAGTCAGTCGCCGTCGAGTTGGTAGGATTGAGGCTAAAGTCAAGGATGCCGACTGCTTAGTCCTTGCTCCTTTGCCCAAGTTCAAGTTGAGCTCACTGCTTAATGGCCAATGTCCGCACATTTGTTGGACAATTTTATGTGGTCAACATTTGGCTGCAGATTAAAGTGGCGCCCAAGGACAGCGTTTTTGGGGGGTTTGCAGAAGGGGCTTCACGGAGATCCTTGGAGTGGCAGCTGTGATCAGCTTGCCTTTTTTTCGTACCCTGTTTTAGGCTATTTTGTGGTGGGTATATTTGTTACGAAGCGAAGGACTTTTTGAAAATTGGTTCTATAAAAGTTCTGGCTTAAAAATTCGTAAATAAAGTGATTATCCAGGATTACAACAGAAATTGCTGTGGCACTGCAATCCTTGAAAAGGCGGCACAAAAGAATGCCATCAAATGTCACTGGTAATATTTTTATTAAGGCATAATTAATGCACTCGGTTTTTTAATATTTAGGACTGGCTGTCCATAAAAGTGGTAGATATGTAATCTATTGGCAAATGGTAAGAAATTTACCTTCAATTTGATTTGTTAACTATATCATTGCATACTTTTAGACTTGTTTTTTAATAGAAAGTTCATATTCATTGCAATTTTGGTGTTCTTTTTTTCTAGTAAATAATTTCTGCTACAAAAAATATGTTTTGATAAAAGATGTCTATGAACTATAGTGATTTCCAGGGTAACCCCCGACCATACAGTCCCTCCTTGGGGCGGCTTTATCTTTCTGTCAAGCCGCAGCAAGTGCCGCGCACACACAGTCGAGTGCATAAATAATTTAATGTAAACGAATCCCCTCACAGCTGGGCGTGGGGGTGCCGCATGCAACAGAGTGCATTAAACTGCCCCCCCGGCCCTAGCTCCACCCCCTGGAAGGCCGCGGCCCGCGGTTCCATCTGCAGCTCAGGCAAAATTAAATATGAGAAATTTATGCGACGTTGCCTTTTTGCATTGCAATTAATGCAAGCCAACAAAATGGCGCCGCCAACTATCCCGGCAATAAAGAAGAGCGCCGCACAAAAAAATAAAACTGTGAATAATAATGAAAAGTTCTGCGGTGGGTGGTGGAGGTGGGGGAAACTCCAAACCAGAAATAGTTATGCTTAAACTAGCAAATGCCCTTTTTTTGCAAACACATTCGTTTTTCTTTAAGCTAATAAATATTATTGATATTGAGGAAGAGTAGGTAAAAAAAATGCCACAGTTAATTATCCAAATGTGTAGTTTTAATTTTAATAATGTTAATGTGTTGCAGAGAGAAAATTAAGGGAAAGCGAGCTATACAATATATACATATGTATATTTCTAGTAGTTCTATGAATTGGTTTTTCCCTATTAAAAATGTAATTTACTTATAAATATATAAATATTTGATAGTTGTAGATTTTATTTTTAATAATTTCCAGCTTCTTCAAATTTTCTTCTAATTTTTTCCTGTGTATTGTACATATTTTTTGTTCCATTTGGTTAATTGTTTTGTCATTGCTTAATGGCTAAAATTGCTAATGTTTATTTTGCCACCAATAATGGATTCCTCATTCATTGCTCACGTAAAACATATAATTTATTAATTTTTTATTTGTTTTTATAATGCCCTTTCAGTGTTTATAGAATTCTAGATTAATTGTTTGTGATGAATAGAAAGCCTGGTAAATTAAGCGATATTAAATATTTATTTTTCAATTGAGCACAGAGAAAGAGAAAGAGAGAGGGAGAGAGAGAGTCATTCGTCCTTAATTGTAGGTTTTAAACCGGAGAAGGGAGACGACGACTGCCAGAGGTGATCCATCCTTCCCTTTGGGACTCTGGCTATGCTTAATTTATATTTATTTTATTTTAAATGCATGCTGCATAAATAAAGGCGCCATACATGTGAGCACATTATCTTTCTACCTCTTTGAACCTCCCCCGCCTGCTACCATTTTCCCATTTTCCCAGGCGTACCGAGTCTCTCTGTGTGTGTGTGTTGCTTTTCCGGCGCCGCATAAATAAACAAGCGGTTAAGAATTATCGCGAGGCTCTCGGGGAAAGTGGCAGGAAAGAGACGGCCAGATATGATGATGGGCCTGGGAAAACTCATGGGCATGGGCGTTGAGGGGGTGTTGGTTGTGTGGGGGTGGGGGCTCTAGGCCCACTGGACATTCACATTTTCCTTGCGGAGTCGCGCGCAATTAATTCACATTGCGCCTGGCCAGAAAATATTGTTGAAAAACAATTAAAAACTGCACATTCAAATGGGCAAACGGGGCAAATTAACAAAGGCAACACAGGCACAGAAAATAGAGTCCTTTGGGGTCCTTAAAAATGTTAGCTGCCATTGTTTGTAACTCTTCTCAGAGCTTTAGTTAATTTAAATAAATTTTAATGAAAATATTTAATTGTATAGTTCATTTTCTTGACATTTTTTTATATATTTTTTTTCAGTGAAACATTTAAATATATATATATTACTGCATTGTCCTTTAAAGCTTTAAGTCTTGAATGCTTTTTTATAGCCCTCTCTTAGCTCTCTTTGTATTTTATTTAATTTGTTGTATTTTATTCCTTCGTTTCGCTTGGCTTCCTTTTGTTGTTGTTATTGTTGGCGTTATTGCTTTTTTGGCCGCGCAAAAGTTAAAATTAATATTTGTTTGCTCGAAAGTTTTTCGGCGCTTTTTCGGCCAGCAGCAAAATGTTGATTTATGTAATCCTCCCTTACCAGGAAAGTTAGTTTTGTGAATTATAGCTGCAAAATAGTGGCGCAAATATTGTCCAGCCAAGCCCCCATTTCCACCTCCACCTCCTCCTTCTCGTTCTCTTCCTCTTCACCTTGCCTGAGGCTGAGGCGTGCTCAAGCACCTGTGTCCAAAAATAGCATCTATCGCTTATCGAGAGAGCAGCCTAAATTTACATAAAGCCACTCGAAAAAAATAGAAGCAAACGAGTGAGAGAGAGATCAAAGGAAATGTCTGGGGAAAATCTTTGAGGGGGAAAATTTTCGGACGAGATGGCATCGAAGAATGTCTGTTAATGGCATTGCGGAAAAATCAGTAAAACCGTTTTCCTTTCGCTTGTTTTTTGCGCAAAATATATGGGGAGACAATAGGTTGTATTTATTTAAATTAAAAAAGGTGAGAGAGACCAAGACGACTTGACTTAAGGTGACGAGTCATAGTTTCCTTTTCTGTAACATAATTATTAATCAAATTGAATTTTTACATCAAGTAAAAATAATAAAAGGCATCATTGCATACTTTTAGGTGACTTTTGTAACGTTTTCAAATCACCAAACACAATGTAATGATTTCGTTTTTATTTTTATGATCCTCTTTTAAATGCAAATTGAAGAAATGTATTTTTTGCATTTTGTAAAGTGACCCAAAATGATTATTTGATATTTTCCCTTATTGTTGTTTGTTTTTAGTACGGATTTTCCCTTGATTGTAAATACCAATTAGCGTGAGAGTACTGTACATGTGCTGGCGCCGTTTTGGGCAATTCAAGGCCAAATTTATTTGCACAATAAACATTAAAGGGAGGCCGAAAAAAAGAAAAGCGTAGCCGAAACACACACTACACCCACTTTAGCCCCCTTTTGGGCTGCAAACATGTTTGGCATATTTGATGGCATTTCCTTCAGGCATGCATGCGTGCCACCAAACGATTGCAGACATCCTGGAAAATCCAGGAAGGGGTAGGGGCAGGGCACCTCACCCGCCAGCCCTTTGCCCGCATTTTTCCGCCGCCACCAGTGTGTTTTATTTGCACTCGTTATAATATTTCCACGTTATGTTTGCGTTCCGTCCTTGCTATTTTCTTTTCTTTTCTTGTCGCTCTCGCTGTTTTTTTTTTTTTTTCTGTATGTATTTTTTTATTTCATTTATTTTATTTTTGCAATTTTTTTGCGTTCAGACATGTTGCATACTTTTGTGCGCGCTGGCGACAGGAAACTGGAGCAGCCGCCTCAAGTGGATGTCGATGGCTATGGCTTTGGCTACCCCTTAAACAAGGACCTCCAGCCCCTGCCCCTGCTCATGCCCCTTTTTTTGGCGTGTATGCCTTTTGAATTTTTAAATAGGCCACGGGGGAGACGGAGCGCGACAGAGATAGATGGAACGCGAGACAGCGGCATTGACAGTTGAGCTTCGTTTTTGATACCCTTTCAAGGACAGGGGTTTGGTGAGGGGATATCAGACAAGCGCGTTTGGGTATTTTTGTTTGGGTATTGTATTTTTTTTTTTTTTTTTTTTTTTTTTTTTTTTTTTTTTTTAAAAAATTTTTTTTTTTTTTTTTTTTTTTTTTTTTTTTTTTTTTTTTTTTTTTCTTAATATAACATTTGCAGGAAATTTTAATATTTTAATTTAATTATTATTATTACGTTTTTCTTTGCTATTTGATTTTAAAAGCATTTTAAAATATTTATTTATTATTTTTAATTTGTTTTCGTTTTTTTTTTTCTTAATTATTACAGATCCATTTTCAGAATGTAAATAAATATTTTTAGTTAAATATATCTTACAACTATTCATGCCATTTCCTGTGCTCATTTGGGTAAAACATAACTAACACCCCAATTTTCCAGGGTATATTTAGGCCTGCTCTCACTTTTGGCTAGTTTGCTGCCTTCTTGCCTCACCGCACGGTTTTTTGTGATTTGACTTGAAATCTTTTTTTGCGAGCACTTCAAGGCAATGCTCTTCAAAGCTCTCAAGTGGGGCTTTGCCGCCGAGGAGGACGCGGCGAAATTTCTTCTTCTATTTTTTATTTATGATTGTCGCCGTCTGTGTCTGAGCGGTAATTGCTGCCATTTGCACGCTTCAGATATGCCGTCACATATAAAACATGAAGAACTCGATCTCTTAACCGAGACACTCTTTTTTGATTTGAGCAATTCATTAAGTTCTTAAATTATTTAAACATTTTCCGTTAAAGAAAGAAGCTAATTGATACTTTTCCCAGAGCAATTTGCAAGTGTAAATGCCAGATAAATGAGTGATTCATCAAGAAAACTGACCTTGAAGTGGATTTGGAGGGAATGAGCTGTAAAGATCATGATCCCCAGCAGCATCATTTCATTTTAAATTGGAAACTGCGAGTGGGAGTGGGGATGGGAATGAGAATGAGGGAGGAGCACAATTTATTGCCTTCTAATTGGCACAAAATGTTTGTGTTCAATTTCGTTTTCGTTCGGTTTGCACTTGAAAAAGTCAGCGACCCAGAAACCCACAAAACAAGTGAAGTCTCGCCTCGGCCAGATTTTTCCTCACACCATTTTCCAGCCCCACTGTACCGCCGACCCCCTTTTCCCCCTGACCGCGTCTTGCCATCCATTGGCAATGCTTAAACAAATGAGGTCATTATGAGAGCGACAGAGTGAGAGCCAGCGAATAATGGCAGCAGCCAAGTGGCGACAAAGTAGTTAAAGTTTTTATCTCTTTTCCCCTCGCAATAAAGAACTTGCTTTTTGAAAATGAAGAAGAAAAAAGTAAAGCATGAAAAACTATATATACAAGTATATACATATATATAAAATGGCAAATGAAAAGTTGATGAGCATTGAACAAGGCGGCGATGGAGAGAACTCCGAGTGCAAGTGCAAGTTGCAACAAGCATTGCAACTGCCGCAAACTGTTGAGCAAGTCGAGTGGCAAACTGCAAAGTGAGTACTTGGCACTTGGATGCACACGCTTGCCAAGGGATAAAGGACTGGCAAGGATAAAGGACAATGAGCGTAAAGCAGTTACAAAAGGCTTAAACAATTTCATTTTTGGATCTAAGCAGTAGCTAAAATATTTAAAAGAGAAATATTTCTCAGTGATAAAATACAGTTTTTAAAATACACAAAAATGTAGAAATTAAAAACAAGCTTCTGTAATAGCAAATTCTCTCCTTCACAGTAAATTATTCCTTCTCCTGTAGAATCCCCTATAAGTGGCAGGATCAAAAACTTATGACTGTGCCACGAAAGTTTTTCAATCACAGCAAAGAATGAATCAGGTATCAAGCGGAAAAGGACGAAAAAACTTACAAAAAATAAGTGACGGCGAATTCTCTGCGGTGGACAAACGTTTCATATTAAAAAAAAAATAATAAAAAAAAAGAAGAATGAAACTTTCCACCGAAAACAGAAAAACGTCAACAACAAAATGCATTGCCGCAAAAATGTTTGGGATATTAAGCGCTCGAAACTGAAAGTTTTTCTCCAAAAAAGAAAGAGATGGAGAGTCAAGGAGAAAGAGAGAAAAAAAAGCAAGAAAAGAAAAAAATACATGAAGAAAAACATCAAAAATTGCATATAGAAGTTGAGCTTATTATGCGCGTAAAACTTTTGGCCGTCTCCGTCATCACCGCTTGCTTTTAACTTACTTTGCGTATTAAGTAAACTTGGCTGATAAAGTTCCGACCAGGAAGGGAACAAAAAAAAAAAAGGGGGGAGAAATACCCAGCGCGCAATGTGTGTGACCTCTGAGGAACTGCTGCCTTTCTGCTTCAAGTCACCTCAGTGACAGTGCAGAGGAAAAAATTCATAATTATAAATTATAAAAATCAAATGCAAATTTTAAAACCAATAAATAAAATATCGAAGGCTTTGCAAATTAATTAACCACCTCCATCAGCTCTTTTAGGTCAAAACTCAGTGTGACCAAGCTTGTCTTGAACGCAAACTTACTTGAGAAAACCTATAGTGCGACCCTGCCTGGAATCTTCTAGCTTTTTTAGTATCAACAGAGCTCATTAATGTGATTTTCCCTCAATTAAGACAGATTATAAGTAATTTCGTTTTAGAAATCAAATGGCACTTCTAAGTCATATTAAAATGGAATTATGCTTCTGTGTGGAGGCGTCAACATTTCGTGCCTTCTTCCTTGGGAAGAACTTCTGTTCCCCTTTTCTCTTCCCCGTTTGAATTTCGCAAATTTTTTTGTTGCGCTTTTTCTTTGCTCCTCAGGCGTTTTATTTTGCTTTTAAGTGCTTGAATATGTCTTGTTAAGTAAGCAGTTAGTTTTTTGGGAGCGCATGTTGTCCCTGCCCTTGTGCCATCGGCCCTCCCGTAACCCCTTCTGTCCACAAAATGTTTCGCAAAGTGTTTCCATGCCCTGCTTTTCCTAGCCTTCCCTTTCCACCCGCCCCCAAGGCCTACGAATTTTCCTGGCTAGCAAGTTTCAGATCCAGCACCGCCTGCAAGCCAAAAGTTACAACGTTCACTCTCCATTTTTTTCGCTCCTCGCTTTCTTTGGCATTTTTTTTTTACTATTTCTTAGCTTTTTTTTTTTTTTTTTTTTGAAGTCAAAAGTTTTGTTGCCTTTTATTTATTTTTATTTTCTTGGTTGGCCCCTTTCTGGTTGTGCTGTTCTTCCTTCTTCTTTTTTTCATTTGCGGCGCTAGAAACTTTAAACAAACCCGAAAAGTCAGCTTGGTTAAGGAAAACCTGGAGACGGAGGCGGGGAAGGTATGTATGTAGTTAAGAAAGGCAAGCGGATCCAGCAGTTGAGGCTGGGGGCAACGTAACGAGAGATGAGGCCGCATTCCTTGACATAAGTAAGCCTAAGAGTTTTCCCCCAGAATCTTCGGGATTAGTTCAAGAACAGAAGAAAAAAAAAGAGTAAAAAACTGGAAAAAGAAAAACCGGCAGGGCTGACTTTCGATAAGTTCGAAATGGTAAGAGCAAGTGGTTAACTGGTTCCATGTTGGCAGGGATTTAGAACAGGCTTTAAATCAAAAAGTAATCCGAGACAGGTAAGGAATATGTGCAGAAAGGCTCAAAGATTATAATACGAGTGTTCAAGATTACAAATCGATACGTTCTGGTATATCGATAAAAGGAAACGATTAGGACAACGACTTTGTTACTATTTTAAACTTTTGAATTGATCGATTAATAAAACAAATTAAGATTAAATCTAAACGTTTAAACATTGATAAGTTTGTTATGGTAAATCGATATAATTTGTAATAAATCATAGACCAAATAAACTGTATATTACCATTAAAATTGCTAGCCAATTACGTTTCCCTACGCACCGATTAATTAGATAACAATAGATTCGCAGAAAGCAATCGAAATTAAACGATGACATGTATTTTGCTTATCTCGTTTTGTTAATGAAATCAATACCCACGTTAAGTGAATAATTAAAGTCCAATATGAAGAGAATCAGACATTCATTACCGATGGCCCTTGACCAAGAAGTACTCTTCTCGGTTTTGCATCCTCTCCCTATCTCTTTTCCTGCACTCTTTCCTTCTCTTCCTCTCTCTCTCCACCCAACCCTTTTGATTTTTGCGCTATTGCTCCTCCTCTCTGGCGCCGAACAAAAGTTCAATTGCATAAATTAACCAAAAGCAGACATACCCTATACTATATATACAGATACACGTATATAGTTGCACATTCCATGGCCGCAGCATTTGCTTCTTCTCCATTATTGATGCATTCAATGACAATTCGCGGGGTGGTGTGCGGGGGATAAGCTCGAAAGGGGGTTTAAAACGGGGGAAATATATAGTTGGGGGATCCATGGTAGTGGGGCAGAGCACAGCCAGTGAACTCATTAAAATGCCATTTAATTAATCATCGCAGCAACGACGACTACGACGACGACGACGACGGCAGCGAAGCCAACCAACTGCTATAATTCAACGCTCTCCTCTAATTGTTATTGGGGTGCCATGGGTGTGGGCGGAGAAGGAGAAGGGGGGCGCGGCTATCTAGGGGATTTTAGGGGTGGCCAGTGGTCGATTGATTCATTCCCTGGCTACCGCCAACAACTGCAAGTGCAGCATTATTATCATCCTCATCTGCATCAACATTTTAATCATCATTATAGTTTTCATCAACGCTGCATATCATTTCCATCATCAGAGGGGCTATCATCATCAAATGTACCCATCATCAGAGTGGCGGTGTGGTTATTCAATCAAGTTCATCTCGTGTGCGATGCTCCTTTTGATCGTGATTTAGCTGAATCAGATATATGTACTATATATATATTTATGGTAACCCCATTATGGTTCCTCTATCAGCACCCTTAACACTTGTCTTGAGTTGAGCCCCAAACCATTGGCTTCTATATAGTATTTCCCGGACAGAAGGGGCGCCGACGTGGACAATTCCAATTAGCCGAGCAACTTTCCGCTCAATTGAGTCTCGTCAAAGTGCACTGCTACAAAAAACAGTCTTGGTTTAAGCTTTAATTAAAAATTAACAATTTTGGGTACTTTAAAGAGCAAATACTTGTTTAATGGTTGCATTAGGAATGTCAGATGGCCTTAATTTTTGATATAAATTGGTATTTTAACATTAACGATATGTGCGATTAATCAAAATGTTGTTTTATATTTTTTAATGTTTTGTTTAGTTTCAGTTTAAGCTGCATCTTCAAGAGCAAGACCTTCTTTTAAGCCTTATTGATGATTAATTAAATATTCTACATTTTCATAGTTTTTAAGTATAATTATAGTTATAAATTTTAGTTCATAATTATCGCTTTCAGTGTTTATTGCAGGGGCAGTAAGCCGAAGAAAAGGCAGTCAACACTTTGCACTGGCCAGCGCGTCCGAGAGATGAAGCGAGCCATCAATCAGGTTATCAATCAAATTTTCCCTCAACCGCCACGCCCCCGCCGCGCTCTCTGTCGATGATCGATTTGTGCTAGACATTTTCTAGGCTACCTTTTCCCATTCGCACACACCCCCTGCCGTAGTTTTCCCGGGGGGGAAATGGCGGCTGGCCGTCTCTCTGGCTTCTGGCTGGAAATTATGCAGCCCGACGGGGCCATCGATCAAAAATCCTTATGCAGGAGCGGCAGCTGGGCCGGATTCCTATCTGCGGCTCATATTTTTTGCAGTCATCAATTTGGTCTTTGATTTGACTCGCTTTTCGCTTGCGTTTTGTTTCTTTCCCCCTCTTGATTTTTTGCCTCTTTTTCTCTCTCTCTCTCCTTTTTTTTTTTGTATTATTTTTTGGTCGATTTTAATTCTTGGCTGCAACGTTTGCATTTGGGATTTAGGCCTCGGCAGCAGTGGCTCAATTGACTCCATTTGATGGATGGGCGGTGGCAAAGGCGGTGGATTTAGATATGGCCAGATGGATATATATATATCTTATATATATATATATATATATATAATAAAGAGGACGAGGAAGAGTGCAGGCCATAAGTCGGCTAAATATGACAGATGAGGCAGGACGGGCCTGTTGGACCACCTGATTTCGGTGTCAATTTGCATTCAATTGGCAATTCAAATTGACTTAAGGAAGAGCGGTCAGGGGAAAATGTAATACTCAGGACACAATGATAGAAAAAAGATAAACATAAGGATTATAAAGGTATAATGATAGTTGAAAATTAGAAATCCCAGCTACAATTCAAAAATCTCTCAGTAGTTATTACAAGTCAAGTTCTAACAGTGCTTCCAACTCTTAGTATTCTTTTTCATAATTAATTTGTATTATTTTATGCTATATTCCAACCAATTCTATGCTCTCATATATAGTAAAATATATTTAAAGGCAGCTCGTAACTCACAATGAAGCCATTTCTGCATTGAATAGAACGCAAAGTCCATAAAAAAGGCAATTGCTGGCTTAAATTCAGATTAATGTAGCCGATTCGTTTGATTGATTCAACCGAGTAGGTATTCCCCAGGCATCCATTTTATTTGCTTATCAACTCGCTGGATGATGGCCAATAAAAATGAAATCGACGACAACGACTATCACAGCGAGGCAAATGGCCAAAACAATGAGCGGAGTTGAATGGAACGACGACGAGACATTGTGAGCATTAACATTAATGTCTTTTCATTTGCATTGACACAAAGTTGCAGTTGAAAAAAGTGGAGTGAATGGGGTTAAGTGTCGGAGGAAAAAGAAGTGCAATAAAAAACGAATTTCTTGCTGCCGCCTGTCTTTACTCCCCCCCTTTCTATTCTCAATTGCTTGAAATATATTGTGTACATATCCCATAGATATATACATATATATACATTTGGTCTCCGCTCCATGGAGCTAAATTAACACCATCACACAAACTAATTGACTTCAATTAAAACAAATAATGCCAGTGCAGGCTGCAATAGTTGAATGCTCAACGTTCAATGCTAGATGTTCAATGGAATCCGAGTCGAACCAAGTAAATATTTCTGTTCTATTTATGCATACCCTGGACTTTAGTGGATGGAGGGTATATCTGGACAAGTTGCAGTTGAAAATGAAAAAAGTAGATATGTTTAACTTGAATAATTCTTAAGATTGCAGTTGATTATAGTCAACAATGTCTTCAAATTAATTTTGATTTAATTTTGATTTTGAGAGGGTGAAAAAAACATAGTACCTCATAGTCTATCCCATTCAAACCTATTTACTCTTCTCGCTTTTTGTTTCGAGCTCATAAAAATTCAAACATGTAAACAAAAACTTTTCCTGCCATTTACCCCCCTTTTATCGTTTATTGAACAATAGAACGCAGAAATATAGATCGTCGGAGATATGAAAAGTGTGCAGGCGAGGCGGGCAAACAATTGCTGAGCTGCTCCATTCATTCATTCATTCATTTGGAATTCATTTAATTTGGTGGCTTAAATTTAAATATATATACTATATATAGTGCGTACACATGTATATGCAAATGCAAAATGCAAAATCCAAAATGCAAAACACAAAATGCAATCCAACACACAAATCATGTAAAATGTGAACAATATGTGCTTACTATCTGGATCTAAGAGAGATAAATGCCGAGGTTGTGGGGAAATCAATTCAATTTCAATTGTCCATTATAATTAACAATTTCATGTGGTTTTCTTTCGCGGCGGAAATGGGAAAGTTAATGAAAATTGAAATGCCAGGAAAATGGGAGAACTAGTTGAAGTTGCTAATTCTATTTTTTAATTTCATCAACAGTTTCGATTTCGATTTCTATTTCGATTTCAACTTTAATTTCCATTTCGATTTGGATTTATTGAAACGAGCAATGACGAGCCACAAATAAATTCTATTTGTAGGAAAATAGTTCGTTTAATTGAAGGGCAAATTGAAATTGATTGAGTAATGGCATGAATATTGTAAGAAAAATTGTGAAGAATTATTAGAGAGTGGGGGAGAAAAGTACTCGAAGGCAGCACAAGTGAAATTGTGGCAAAGGCTTAGCAAAATTTCTTTTTCTTTAATTATGTATTTGATTTTATAAATGTTTGGGTTCTTTTCAACCTGAAAATATTTCTGGCATGTGTAAATTCAAGAGCTTACAATTTATATAAATAACTTGATGAAGGATTTTTAGCCCTGGTGCTCTTGTAACTGTTGTGCTTGTGGCCGCTCTGCTCTTTTTCTGTGTGGGTGCATTAAATATTTAATTAAATTCGGCCAAAAGCCGCAGCAACCGTCTAAGAAAGTAACCAAATGAAATGCCTTTTGCGGCTGCCATTGAAATGAAATGAGCGGTTCTCACTTGGCAACTTTGCTGCAAACGCCGAGAGACCCCCAAATTGCACAAGCAACATGGAAATGGAAATGGAGTCGGAGATGGAGATGGAGATGGAGCTGCAGATGGGGACCCCGACATTCGACCCCGACCTCTGGCAGAGCACTTGAAAATGCCACTGACAACCAAAAGGAAATTTATAGCAAAAATGTATGTACTCATTGTTGCTGTTTCTGCTTCTGCTTCTGCTGCTGCTGGGCACTACTGTTGCGTCTGATGTTGCTGCGGGTTGTGTGGGAACGACAGCCGCCGGACAACAACAACAACAAAAAAAAAAAAAAAAAGGGGGCGACGTAGGACAGCAGCAGCAGCAGCGTCTACGCAAAATATTTTCATGCTGTTTATATGTACTTTTATTGCAAATATCTCATTCGCTTTCGCTCGCTCTCTCGCTCTGACAGGAGCCCCCAACAGACATGTGTCAAAGTTTGGGGCACTGCCTGCTGTCCAAGGAGCATAAAGGCACTGAGAACAAAAAATAGTTTAAAATATATAAACCTTAAAAAGGTTAATCCCAAAGAAATGATCGTTTAGTACAAAAAAAAAATTAGCATAACTTTAAAGCCGCTGGCCTAACTTGCATTTAAAGGAAATTTCAGCATTGCATTGTCCGACTCGAAGTACTTTTTTGGCTTAAAAATCGCTAGCACCTTCAATAGTTTTTTATCATAACTTGGCTTTAACTCAACCGATTTCGAGTTTGGTTTTTCCTTCTTAGATTTGATAATTTCTGGCCAATTTTTGACAATTTTGACGATTACCAAAAAATCATGAAATAACTCAAAAAAAATTCTAACCTAACTTTAACTTAAAGAATTTTTTCCAATTACAAAATTATTAATACTATAAAATATTTACATATAAATTACAGTGCAGTTTAAATGTATATATTTTTGCCCGCTTTTAAACGTTGCCCCGCTCCGAGGCTCATAAATCACTTGGGGGAAAATGTGCAGTGTCTGGTCTCCCGGCTACACACGGATTCGGTCTCGGTTTCTCGGTCGCAGTTCCATCTGCCGAGCAGCTCCACCGCCATTCCGGGATCCTTGGCAGCTAATTCCGCTGGAGCGTGGCGATGGTGCAAACAAGGAGGAGAGCTCCTCCTCCTCCTCCTCCTCCTACCCGGTCATGGCTCATTTAAATGCGGCAACTCCTGACACTCCCCCACCTCCTACTCCTCCTCCTCCTCTGAGAGAACGAAAAACTTTAATTGTAATAAATTTGCCACATACTTGCGTCTGGTGTTGTTTGTTGTTATTTCACCTCCTCGAAAAAGTAATGAAATGCTAAACAGACAACAGACACTTGTTGCCGCCCCCTTTTTAGCTTTTTGACAGGCGAGAAGGGTTCCCCGAAAAAGCCAGGACCCAGCGACTGCTCCTCGAATAAAAACAAAAAGAAAAACAAGCTACAAAATGCTGAAAGCTAAAAATTGAAAGCTGAGAACTGAGAACTGAGAACTGAGAGCTGAGAGCGAGACGAAACCCCAGACAGAAGACAAGACAGTTTTATGGCACATTTCGGCTGTCGGAATGCATTTGTCGAGTGCGGGTTGGAATGATGAGCAATTGAGGCTTCAACTTGATGCCAAGCCACTCATAATTGAAGCCAGTCAGTGAGCAACTTGCTTTGATGAGTTTTTCATGGGAAATGGATTATGGGAAAGGGTAACCAAATATATCACGAATTTACATGGCATTTAATTGCCCTCAATTGGGGACAATACATTGTCGTATGTGCAAGTAAATATTAAAACATTAAATGGGTAATTTTTTGTTATCAATTTGGAATGGTATTAAGTTAAATCGCTGTGGGTATTGACTAGTAAATCTGCGAGAGGCTTCGAATTAATTGAGTTCATTAAGGCATAACTAAAACTGATTAAACATTGGTTAATTTTGCTAATCGGATTATGCCTGATGCCTTAAATAATTAGGAGTTACCTTTCACAGGGCCCCCCATCATCGATTGTCTAAGCATTGGCTCTCCAGTGTTCTCCTACAGTTTTCGAGTGAATGAATCCCTTTCAAATGGCCGATTGAATGGCAGAGATAGTACCGAAGCCATTGAACAGACACAGACACGGGCTCGAGCTCGGGCTCAGGCACTGGCACCGTGCTACCGGCAGCACATGCTGTCATTATAGCAGCTACTTGCCTCACCTCTTATCGTTGCAGGAAAATCTCGCACTCGGAGTCCATTAATTGGGCCACACAGAGGAGCGGACGCCGGAGAAAAGCTGGGAGATGGGAAAATGTCTCATACAAAAGCTTCCATCTGAATGCAGAAGCTGCATGCCTTAATGGCATAAGCGCAGCCACCAAAGTGCTACTTAAGACGCCCCGGATCCCGGATCCCCGATACTCAATCCCCTATCCCCAATCCCCTATTCTCAATCCTCAATCCCCTCTAGATGCATAGATAACGCTCCTGCTTTGGCTTTAGCTTCTGTTCCAGCTCCTGGCAATCCGGGCATTGAGTGAAAAGGATTTGGCATCGTGAGGCGACAACTCCTGCGACTCTGACTTCGACGTACCGGCGTCAATTGAGGAAACAAAGTGGGAGAGACCCGAGAAAGTCGCCTTTCTTGAACCGAACGAACCCGCCACGTGTGTGTTCCCTGCATCCTGCCAGAAGGCACGGGAAGAAAATTTTAAAACTAGTTTAAAATATTCAACATTTTTCGAACTGTTTAAATTATAAATAAATTATTTTCTAAATTATTATTTATTGTTTGGAAATAAATGTTTTTCAAATTGCTAGCTTTTTATGGTTATTCAAATTATTTGAATGGATTATAATTTAAAATGCTATATTCAAACCTTCGAAGATGCGTAAGAAAGTTTCCAAAAAAAGAAGTTGAGATCTCTAAGCCTCGTAAGATTTTCGCGGAGTGCATGGCCAGTGCTTATCCAGCTCAGGCATCGCTACTCTTACGTTTCTCCCTTTTCTTTCTCCCTTTTCCCCCATTTTTCCTTCTTTTTTGTCACACACTCGCTTCTTTTCAATCTTTTCTTTCAGCTCCCTGCTTGTATTTCATCAACAGTGCCTGCATAATTTCGCACTGCATTCATTCCACTCTTGCCCCACTCCCTGCCTTCGTTTCTCCCCGCCTGCCACACCAGATCTTCCCCCTCGGATAAGGATGTGCGATGCGAGTGTGCCCCATGCAGCGTGTGGCGCTATTAACACTTTTGTCATTATCATCGGGCAATGGGCTGCAGCAGCTGCTCCCAGACCCAGCAGCTCCAGAATCTGCCCTCTGGAGGGAGTTGGCTCCTCATTTAACGTTACGTTTACGCTGGTTAATGTTACGCAGGTGAGAGGAGCGGGAGGGAGGGAGGGCTCTCTGGGCTCCCTTACGGAAAACGGAAGTCTCAACTTCCGTTTGTCGTCGCCGGCCCCACCGGTTGGTGATGAAGCCATTCGATATAAATGCTGGTGGTGCCCAGAAATTCCACCCATCCCGCTGTCCAGGAAGAAGGGTCCGCCCTCAACCCACCATTTTGGCATTCATGTGCTCCTCTCTGGACGTGGCATGCGTATTCAAGTGTAAGCGAGTTGAAGTGTCACTCGGAATTTGGAGCACAAGAGGAGCAGGAGGAGGAGGAGGAGTTCCTGGGAGGTCCTCTGTCCCCTGTCCGCTGATTAGGGTTGCTGCTGCACTGCCTCACAATGGCCATGGAATGTGACATGACGTGTACAAGTGCTGCCATCCCAACGGAAGTAGCGCATAGAGATACTTTTCAAAGGAATTGTCAACTACAAGGCAGCGGGAGCGGGAGGAGCGGGAGGATGCAGGTCGCGTCCAATGAAGAGAATTTGGGTTACTTTGCAGGATTCCAGGAGGAAAATGCTGAAGCTGACAGGGATTTGAGGATTCAATCAGTTCCGGTTGTGAGGGTAGTTTCCTGGTGGCGAATTTCATTAAGCTCAAGTGTATCGCCGATTAAATCATTATCGAAAAAATCGAGAAAACAGTAAAAACCATATTTAAAATATATGTTTGGTTAATCAGAAAACCAAATTGAAGGCATAAATAAATTATCGAAATAATCGATGCAGATTTCTATATTAAAAATGATATTCTGATATTCTGTTCTTAAATATATATATACAAAAAAACAATCAAATCTACACCAAATACAAATTTCAATCGTTATCGATAACACATGCAAATCATTGCCTCCAAGGAAGGCAAGAAAATGGATACGAATTTGCATGTGTTTGGCAAAACACAAACCAACGCGCGCTGCTGTTTCGATATGCAATATGCAGATGCATATCGATATCCGATATACATACAAATGACCGCTTCCGCAAGCTGCAGAGCCGAGAAAATGAGTGAGAGTGAGCCCAAATGAATTATTTATCGATTGTGGCGGCAGCACTCTTCCGGCACCCGGTACCCGGCACCCGAGACCTTCCCAAAATGATGGTGCTGCCCACTTAATTTCATATGTAATCGGATTCTGGGCACGGCCATCGGACTTAAGACCTCGAGAGCAGAAAGGGAACCGTTCACGCACAATCGATAATTCATATGCATGGCGTCTCTCTCTCTTTATCTCCCTCTGGTCTCCTTGCTCTTCTGGCCTTTACCTTTGGTTCTTCTCCAGTGAAAGAAATACTAAGAAGAAAGTGAGAGTCACTTTCGAGAAAACACTTCTTCACTTTCGACACTTCTTCAAGCAGGAATTTAAGTAGTTCCCAATCAAATTAGTTTTTAAAGATTGGTTCTCTTGGATATTTAGCATTTTTTTAGATATTTTCTCGTTTTATATTCCAATCAAATCCTACATATAAATATTTTTCTCAGTGCTCCTTGGGGGCTCCCCCAACATTGCCAACATATTGTAATTCATTTTTGACTTTTTTACGTGCGGAATTATCTCCGCTTAAGATTTATGCAGCGAAATTGTGTGTCAATTTTCTCCATCGATTCCACATGAACCAGCGGCTGGCTCCTCTCCTTTGAGTCCTGCAGACACACACTTACACACATGCAAAGTGGGCAGGAGATTGTCGCAGAGGCCCAATGATGTGGAAAATGTGAATTTATATGTGAACAGCAGGAACGGCGGCATAAGTAATAAAAGCAGCGGGAGAGGGGCTTGGGGAGAAGGCAATCGACAGGAGCCTGCCAGGGTATCCTTGCCATTGATGCCCGTAAAGATAATTTTAACGATGTCGATAAACTTCAATTTCCATTGCCAGCCAAAGGGAGGACTCACAGCCGCCGCCGCCGCCGCCGCCGCCACTGCCTTCTCCTCTGACCGGCCATTTATGACAAACTTTTTCTTGGCTTTCGTTTTTTCCCCAGGTTTTTCTGCCCCATTTTTGGGATTCTTTTTTCTTTTTTTATATATTGGAATGGCATTTAACTGTGTTACATTCGGTGTAATATGCGAGGACAGGCAGGCGAGGACAGCTCTGCATCCTGATTGAGTCCCGATGCTAGTCCCCCGTCCCCGTCCCTACGCTTTCGATAATTCCTTATTGCATTGCCATCGAAATGGCAAATGGATTATTAAGGCTATGACTGCGGCAAGCGGTAATTCTCTGATTGAAAGTCCAACGATCCTTGATCCCGCGTGTCCTGTGTAAGTGGTTTTGCTTCAGCTTAAAGTGTTAAGTGTCAAGGATGCACAGAGAGAACAGGAGAGTAGAACCACTTAATGGGATTGAGGGTACTGCTTATAATTCTCAAGTTGTTGGCTTGAGTGATTTCTGCTTTGTTAGATAAATTCGTAGTATCTATTTTCTCCTGACACTAATTTATATCTCTTGTAATTCTCAAGCTCTTAGTTTAACTACTTTTTGTCTTGTTTTTTAACTTCTCTGTTATAATTTATAACTTATAAAATACCCCATGAATCCCAATAACTCCCTTTCGTAGAAAATTGCTGTATAGTCGCCATGGCTCTCTATTTTCCGCTACTGACCCCAATTTAAACGTTTTGAACCCACAATTTTGCATAACGCTGCGAGTCTGTTTGCACAAAGGATTTGCTCAATTATTTTTCTCCTTTTTCGCCGCGCACATCCATTTTCGGCTTATCAATTGCATGAAAATTCAAAACGACAGTGGCAATTAAAAGTAAACCCACAGCCGGAGAGCCATGCAAAATCACGGGCGGCATTCCACGAGCCCCAACAATTCGATGCAATCAAATCAGATTTCACTTTGAGTCGCGGACAAAAAGTAAGAACAAAAATGGAAAAATAAAAATAAAAACAAAAAAACAAATAGAAAAAACCACCTCACAACATTCCGCAGTTATTTAATGGTTTGCGTTTGTCGTTTTCAATTCATAACCACGTTTCCAATTGGAGAATATATATTAAAGTATGGATGTGCAACAGCACTGAGAGAAAACGTGTAAAAAATGGGATTAATCACAGTTAAATAAAGGGAAATATGTGCAACCATAGCTTTTATTTGCAGTGTAACCCCTGGGACTATTTGAAATTTTTATTATTATATGCATCAGCACCATTTGGCTTTTATTTTTTGCGGTCACATTATTTTTATTTCAATTCCGAATCAAAGGAGGAAGCGGCGGAGTAGAGATGTCTGATGATGGCAACAATATTTTCAATAGGTCTTCCTCCCAACGATTCATTTCATTTTTGATTTTATTATTTAGACCGGCTCACTCCACTCCCCTGCCTGCACTTTTTCCCATATCTCTTGCTCTGCTGTCGGACTGCTCCTGCTCCTTTTATTTCTCGGTATTGCACATTTTTCATGTCACTAAAAAGGTTTCCCCTGCCGTTTGCCTCGCCAATGCCAAAATGCCAGTGCCTGGCTCGTCTCTTGCTGGATAACAATTTACCCTATTTTACAGATTTATTTTTCCTGCCTTCTTTCTTTTTTTGTGTTTGTCTGCAGCATAACTTTCGACCTCTCGCTTTGGTGTTTGTTCCCTAAAATGGGTTTTTGTAGGAAAGTAATTTTCCTGCTAGTTTTTACGAAGGAAAAATTTGTTTTTGATTTTTTTTGTTGTATGGGAATTATTTTTAATTTTAATCGAAAATGTAGAATTACAAATAGTTTATATAGTTTTATATAAATGGAGAATTCGACAAATTTTTCGATATTACATACATTTTTTTAATTTCTTTTGATCTGTCCTCTTTTTATTTTCTAAATTTCGTTCTGGAAATGGAACAATTTTGCGTATTTTTTTCTGAATCAGGCCCTTGTTTTTTGATGAAATGTCGATTATTGTTTTTTATCGGTATTTTATCGATAATTATTTCGCTCAAGAGTTAAACCCATAATTGTAGTTTTTTTTTTATGGAATTAAGCACTTTTTCTTGTTGTTAATTTTGAAGGAATATTTCTTGGACATCAATAACAAACTGATGGTCTTTCTATTTATCGCTCAAGTATCGAACTCATTTGTGCATTCCTTTGCAAAATATTTCCCAGGGAATTCGGCACTTTTCGCGTAATTCTGCAGACCTTATGCATTAATGCAAGTGAGAGAAATAAAAATAAAAAAAAGAAACATATATATCAAAGGTATCTGTGGAAGGGGTTCGAGCGTTTCCCTCCCAGCTGAATCTAACAGCATATAAATATTGGATATATTGAAAAAGCAAGGGGAGAGAGTGAGAGATAGGGCCAGAGGGGAAAATATAGAGGGAAAACAATGTCTGT
Source organism: Drosophila aff. chauvacae BK-2020 (assembly GCA_018903765.1). Classification (NCBI taxonomy): domain Eukaryota; kingdom Metazoa; phylum Arthropoda; class Insecta; order Diptera; family Drosophilidae; genus Drosophila; species Drosophila aff. chauvacae BK-2020. The sequence continues at coordinate 187,890 of JAEIGO010000395.1, read as the reverse complement.
ATAAAAAACATATTCGCGTATATCTGTCTGCTTGAGCTCGGTTAGAGCAGGGATGTGGGAAAATGTGGGGAAATGTGAGGGAGTTTTCCCATTGCCACCGGCTGCCATTTAATAGCATGTGTCAAGTGCATTGAAAAAGTCTATTTACGTTGCAATTGCAACTGTGGCAGTGCCACTGTCAGTGGCAGGCACCAACCGCCCCTGGCAACATTTTGCACCATAGTCCCCCAACCCCCCCTTTTTTTTTATTTTTTTGTTGTATTATTTTTTCTGCAGTGCCTTTTCCGATTTCTGTTGATGATTTTGTATATTTTTAGGATTTGTTGTGGCGCCAGCCAAAAAAGTAGTTGCAGAAAGAATATATGAATCAAACATCTTTGTATATATGTATGTAGAGTGAGATATAACCAAAACAAAGGCAAAAGAAAATTAAATTTGATGGGAAAAATATTGTTTTTGCGGTTTGCGGGGCGTAAAAAATCATTTCATTTTGCGGTTAACAGGATGAAATTTATATTTCATAAGCAAACAATATATAGTTTGAACGGATTTGGATGCACCGCGGCATGGCGGGATTTATCGGTAATCGAACAGGGTTGCCAGGCGCACGCACATGAATAATGGCGCCCTCTCAGGCGAAGACATTAACCATTCTCCCCCAAAGCAAACATTTCGCAGTCCATTTAGACGCAGGCAAAGAGTCTGAAGTGGAAACTCATTCGTGAGATCAGGGGTTGGGGAAAAATCCAAAAGGAGTGGGGCGGGGGGTGCTAAGTAGGTGCCTTTCTGCTTTGGAAACTGCTGCAGCTGGCAACAATTTTGCACTCAAGTGAGCGCCAAGTGTGTGTGTGTGTGTGTGTGTTTACGAAACATTAAATTGGAAATCAATTAATTATACCAACTACACAGACGAGAACATTTTGCTCTGTTTTCCCCAGCATTTTCCATCACGTACATACCTGCAAGAAAAAAGAAGAGAAAATTATTGGTTAGTTATGATTAATCGGGGGGAAAAGCCATCGAAAATACGCGAACGCACACAAAAAGCACACTGATGTCATCGCCAGTGGCAAGGACGAACTTTCGCTTTTCATTTTCCATTTTCAAGCCCCCTGGGGAGCACCCTAATGTATGCTATGATTTCAGTCAGCTCTCGCTTTCGTTTTGGTTTTGGGCATTTTCCTCCCTTTTCCCCCACACACACAAACTCACACAGTAATTGACAGTCGTGATTCAGATGCATCCACGAGATAAAAACTTTGCGCGCTTTCCACCGAAAACAATCAAGACATAAAATCACCCAAAAAGAAGCAAGAACATCCCCAAAACCCTCCCAAAAAAAAAAAAAAGAACAGAAAAAACACCCTGTGTGTGTTTGTGACTTTTCCCTCCAAACAATGTTCGTTATGAAAATTGAAAATTTATAGCCGAAAAAGCAGGAAGGAAGAGCAGAAGCCACTGCTGTCATTTTATACATAATGTAACTGAAATTAAAGTGTATTAAGGCAAAGTTCGGCATCTTTTCTGCTTAAGCTTAAGGATGCCTTCATTATTTACTTAGAAATAATTTAACTTAGTCCCCAAACTCTATTTAAAAACATAAAGAAAATTGTGACTAACTTTCAGCATGAGGAAAAATTTACTTATGAATTCGAGGCATTTCAAAAGCATTGTCAACGCCATTTGCTGACTGCTGGGAGTCCTCATTGGTTCGAGATTCCAATGCGGAACTTGCCACTTGCCACGCCTCGTCGTTTGCTTTTCTTATCCACCACTAAATGGGTCAACTTGTCTACAAAACGGCCAATTGTCACTGCGTTTCTGGTAGCAGTTCTCCTCTGTGGCATCGAAGTATACTCTTTTCAATACTAGGAAGCTCCACAGATAGTTTCTTGGAGTCACAGAAGGGGGCACAGAGCTACAAGCTACTTTGGCTACCACTTGGCAAGCCAGTCTTTGCTCTGTTCTTGCCGCATTCACAGGCACTGGGGAAAATTGTAGTTATAGCTTGGAAAACTATATCTATATCCATTCAAAAAAATCGTTCTTATGACTAGATTCTTTTTATTCTAGATACCTTGCAACCATTAATTAAGGTTTTTCAAATATGGAAATTTCTTTATATTTAATTTTCCTTTCCACTTTTCTCCAAGTGGCCCAACTATATATGTACAAATACATATAGAAAGCTCGTTTAGATAGTTCCTTTATTTTCTGCTGACTTTGCATGTCAACTGACTGCAGCAGGAGCAGCAGCTGAGGCTTGATTTTCACTTGATTTTCCTCAGATGCATTTGGGGAAAATTCCGCAGCGCGTTTTTAAGCGAAGCAATCAAGTTGTTGCCCGGGAAAATGGATAAAGGATATGGAAAAGCAGACAGGGACAGGGACAGTAAGACACTTATAGGGACAGCGGAAGGCCTTGACATTCAGGGAAAGAGAACAGGGAGAGACTCAATTATTTTTCGGGGATTCCCGCTATACCAATCCCATTTCAGATAAAACTTAAATAATCAGCGAAAGAAGTTTTCCCGAGTTGTGTTTTCCATTTCTCACTCTGCTCTCGCTCCTTCTCTGTTTGCCCTTTTCGCTGAAAAGAAGCCAAATGAGCTTTTAATTAGCCGAAGAAGCCTTCGATGTGCTAATCAACTTTGGCTATGCAAAAGAAGAAATGCAAGTGGGACTCGAACTGGGAGAGAGATTAAAATTTAATGAGCCAGAGACCACAAAAGAAATCCATCAGGAGAAGGGGGTTAACTAATGAGGAAAACTCTGGCACAACTGTACTGTACAGGTAAGTCGGTGGAAATTGAATTGAAAGCAATACCACTATATAGATAATAGATATATAGTATAGTATATAGTAATACTATATGTATAAGCAGGAAGTTCTACTCGAGGCAGCTGCTCGTCATCATGATGGAATTGAAGTCAATTGATGAGGTTGCAAGTTGGGGGAGACAGAGGCTGAACAAATGAACACACTCCCCAATAATAAAAAAAAAGAGCAGAAAAAATACTCCTCAGATGTCACTTTGTCGGCGACTTTGAAGCTGGCTTTTTTCCCTCCACATTTTCCAGCTGCCTCAAGTGGGTGAAAGAAGTTTAATTAGGAGGAAAAACTGAACTAAGAAGGGGAAAGTTCATGCAACCAGCCAGGCTACAATTAAAAATCAAATTGCTTTTATTTAAAGAGAGAAAAATATAAACCAAAAATAATTTACAAATCAAGAACAACTTTTTTTGAATATTCAAAGCAAAACAAGAGCTTTGTACAACATTTTTGGGGGCAACAAAATATGCTCAAAATTTATGGAAATGCTTTCAAATTCCTTTAGAAAAGCATAAATATGTCAAAACCAAAATGGCTTTTTAGAAACTGAAAAGTATTAGGTAAATATAATCAAATATGTATCTAAAGCTCAAACTGAGCATTTAGAAATGTCGCAAAATCAAAAGTGATAAATGGTTTTAAATTTTCAAAAGTATCTACTACAAAAATATCTATGCTATCAGGCTAAACCAATTAATTGAATACAAGCAAAACGTATATTCAGCTAATTAGAATCCCCGAAAAACAAGAGTGATTACTGACTATTGAAAAAGGTTCCTCAGATCGGGTTCAGGTTGCTTGTTTCGTGACAAAAACAAAAAGCTTAAATGGAGAGCGAGACGAAATATTTTGTGAATTAATTATGCAAAAAGTTGGGTTGCAAATTAGTCATGTCCACAGCGACAACATGAGCGGATCTAATTGAGTTTAGAATTACCCGAAAGGGGATTTCGGTCGGCATTCAGTTTGCAACTTTTGTGGAGAGCGAGTGCTTTTGTGCCGACTAATCGCCATTGGAAGCATTTTACCCATTTTCGCATTTTCCTACGTGCTGCTAACCCCGCACCCCTGCACATCCATCACGCCTCACATTTCACCATTCCAGGGCAAAGTTTGGTCCAACTCTCGAATGGGAATCATATTATTTTAATAATGGCCCCGACAGTTCGAAAACTGTCAGCGCTTTGGCGCCGTCTGGCGGCGGAAGCCGGAAGCTGCAACTGACAGAGTTGCCACACCTAACTGTGAAGCACACTGGACCGAGTTAGTTTTCATCTTTGCTCGTTTACAAAGTCAACGATTAAACTATTTATGACAGCCTTTTAAATGCGGGCCTCACCACTTGCAGTGCAACCATAAAAGTCCTGCCCCTGCTGACCGCATTCGGTGGCGTCAACCCTGGCAACAATATGAGCATCGAGAGCTATAAACATTCCGGCGTCTGCAAGGAAATTAACAAAATGAGCTCCAAATGGGACAGCGATGAAAAAAAAAAACCAAAAGTGAGCAAAACCAGTACAGGATTTCACAATGCGGTTGTCAACACTGTTGCGCCAGTCCCTAGACACAATGTTGCCGTTTTTCGCGGCCCTTTCAATTTAGCTGCTTTTGATTTTGATTTTTTTTTTTTCAAGGTCCCTGTTTTCCGCCATTGTTGTCAAGTACAGTTGTGCACGCCCTCTTATTACAAGAAATTATGGTTCAGGATTTCATAAAAAGGACATTTAAAAAAAGGTTTATGGGAAAGCTTTACAGGGGTTGTCACCTGTATGTTATACGCAGATTTTAAGCTAGGGTTGTTGTTTAAATTTAAAAACTTCTTTAATATGTAAATAATTATAGCCTCAATATGAGTTAAATTAAAATGTTCTTTAATGATTAAGCCTCATGGGTTCTTTCTATATACACATTTAAAACAATCTTTGCAGTTTTCTTCTCAGTGCAGACCGAAAGCACTCGCGTGCTGTTTTTGTGAGCTTGTGTGTGGCATTTTGCTGATGTCAGTTGCGTGACTCGCCGACGACAGCGACGACTACCGACTACCGACGGTGAGCAATCGATGTTGTATGTTGCAGGTTGCAAGCAGGAACATGCAACAATGACTGGCAATTGCTGCGCTGTGCCCATTTCTTTTGTTCGAATTTGTAACCGTTTTCATTATTTTGCCCGTCCACAGGGGCAAGAATTATTATCACAAATTGACCTCGTGCCGGATAAGAGGAGAAAACTGTAACCCAAAAACAAACAAACAGAGAAGAAAACCCAAAACTGAATCAGCAGAGATCGTGGGGGAGAGAACTGCATCAATTTGTGGCACATTGTGACATTTTGCCAGCGGTTAAAAGCCGAAACCGAAATGTGTCACCAATATCCAATGAGGAGGAGTAGAGAGACAGAGCTGTCAACCGAAATTCCACTTGGCTTTGCCATCTGCATACATTTCGGCATTTGGCAGGCCAAGATAGTCGACAGGCGATTGCCTCTGACCTTTGATCGTTTTAAATGCAATAAAGACGGGGATAGTACCGAAAACCTAATGGCAAAATCGATGGAAATCCATAGGAAAATAACTAAAACGGCTAGATGATGATGCCCTCCTTGGTGATGGCCATCTCCTCCTCCTTGCAATTAAAAGGCAATTAGTCGGGAATTGCTATCTGCCAGATGCAAAATGCATGAGCTTCTCTTTTGGAAAAACATTTGCACTGCAAACCCTGGCTCACATAAAAATCAACCTGAGAGTATGAAATCAAATTGTAGCGAGATGAGGCGAACCACTTGATGATCTTTTAATTAACACGGCTAAAAGGCAGTAATTTCAAGTAGTTTTCAATGGCAAAGAACTTGAATTTTCAGTGGGTTAACGTGGGAAATTTGGGATTACAATTGAGTTATCAAAAGCAACGCATTTCGATGGGATTTGTGCGCGTATGATTTGCAATGATGCGTAGAAATCTCGAATGAGTTATGTGTGTCGCTGTTGTTGGGGGGCATTAAACGAATTAAACGATGGGATGGCTCATATATACACAACCATATATCTGTTGGCACTCGGCACTCTTGCAGCTCGTATTTCGACAAATTGATTTCACACACCATTCCGGCACAGCCTCTCCAGAATCCAGAATCCAGACTACAGACAACAGAGTCCAGGGACCATTACAGCATGTACCATTTACCATTTGCCACTCTCTGCCATTCACTCCAAAAACTTTCAGCTTCATCAGCAAAAAAGGGCTGCTCCAGCAGCAAAAGCAAAAGCAGAAGCATCAGCATCAGCTTTAGAAGTAAAAGCAGAACAATTATAATGCTGATATAGCTGCTGGCGTTTGCGTCTTTTATACCATTTAATATGCATATAAACAAAACGCCAAACCGAAATGAAAACAAAACACAAACACACACACAGAACTGGGGTAGTCATTATGAGTTATATCCAAGTCATGGCCATGTCCAAACCATGTCTGCTGTGGGAATCGAATTAAATGGAAGGAGGATTACTGATGGAGAATTATTATTGGGGGAACACAGCCAACAGACAACTGATCGATGTGGCAAATGTGCGGCCCCAACTGTTTTCCACTGAAGCGCAGAGCAGCTGGGAAAAAGATGCAACCAGAACCAGGGCCAAGATCAGCTTACCAAGTAAAGCCTTTCACTCAGCAGATGTGCCAGCAAATGGGATTTTGTATATACAAAAAAATAAAGAAAGATGAATTTTGGTAATTAAAAGCCAAAAAACTCGTAAATAGGAGCCCATAAATATGATTAAGATGCTTTTTAAACTGTAATATACTTTAAAAATCGTACTAAAAAGAGATAACCTTGCTAAGAAAATTTTACTAAATAATTTCTTTATGATTTTCCCCCTTTCAAAAAAACCTAAACTAAGCTTCTCTAACTTTATTTTTCCCTCCAAATCACCCATCACAAAAAGGCAAAACAAAGTGTAAATACAATCGAACAAAGGCTCTCTCTCCTTACCCAAAAATTCAATTAAGAAGTGCAAACTAAATTCAATAACTTTCGACTGGCTGGCAAAATGTTCAATTTCAATTTTGTGAGTTGTTGCAACTTGGCCATAATTTTGTTTATAAGAATCTCTCCTTCTCTCTTGTCCCAAAATCCCCTAAAACCCACCGAAGAACTCAAATCCCAATCGCAGTCCCAAATCGCCATCATAAACAAAGGCGAAAAGTGGTTGCCAAAAACAAAAAAACAACAATAGGGACAAAGACAAGCAAACAAACAGAGTTTCTACTCTTGGCGCAAATAAATTTCATCGTCTCTAAACAATGCAGTTGATGTGTCAATTGTAGACGGGCGACGGGAGACGGAGGACGGAGGATTGGTGGGCGGAAAAACTTTTCAGCCCGAGAGAACTGCAGAACAACAACAATAATAATTTTGCCGGCAAGACTTAGCCTCCATATAACCATTCATCCATCCATCATTCCGTTTATTTGGCTGCCCCCAATTGGGCATCTCAATCCGCAATTTGCCATCCTCATCCACACATCCCCACATCATCGTCGCTACTCCGGCGGAGATCCGTTCAGTCCATCCATCGACAGTTTTAATAACCTTTTTCTTTTGCTTTTGCCAATGTTTTGAGTTGTTTTGTTTGGACAGAGCGTTTCAATTGGATCGTTCGTCGACAACGATGATGATGATGATGATGATGAGCCAAAATATTTGATGAGTTTTCCATTACTTCAGCGTTTTGTGCGCCTAATGAAATTCTCCTGCGGTTTGTTTACAAATCAAATTTGACTAATGTGGTCTGATTGATTTGGAATCGCCTTCGTGTCTTTGGTTTTTGTTTTCTATTAAAGCAAAGTCTTGGAATACAGGAAAACACAAACGGCTTAAGTATGCTAATTTTCCAGCGACACACAGGTATCTTAATTAATATAATTTAAATAAATATTTCGATCTTAAGTATTACAATTTAAATACATTTGTAGGCTTTTTTAAATGTTGACTTTTAAAAGAGGCAATGCTATTAAAATATATAAATATAAATTAATTTATAAGCTTCCTGAAAACATTGATCAATTTTTACAAATTGTCTTTCAGTTTTCCTTTGATATTTTTTTAAGGAAAACAATGAAACATTGTTAAAGTAATCGTTTCCGTTTCAAGATTATTCTTCATTTTTTTCCTTGTAAAAGCATTTTGGTTTCGGGTATCGCAAAGTCGGTGCACTCGATTACTTCTATTTCTCGTGTTTTACTTGCATTTCTTTTTTGCGAGTTTTCTATTTTTATACCCTTTTGCAGGGTATTATAATTTTAGTCAGAAGTTTGCCAAGCAGTGAAGGAGTCATTTCCGACCCTATAAACTGTAAGAGTATACAAACTTCGGCGTACCGATGCTAAATTTCTTTCTAGTTTTGAATTTTTTTGACTGGCAATTATACAAACACACGGCTGCAGATACACAGATACTCAGATACTCCCCCAAAACACATGCACACGCGTGTGTACTTCGCATTCTGGGCAAACTTTTCAAGCGTTCACTTTTTCCAGTCTAGAAAAAACTTCAAATTCCCCTCGCTGCTTTTCGCATAGTTTGGCAATCCATTGGATGCGCCGACATTGCGTCGATAGCATTTAGATATTTTTGCACACTTCTTTTTGTATTCTTTTTTTGTGTTTTCTTTTGGCCAGTAAAAATCGCAGTACCCTGCCCGGTAGCACTTTACGCTTGAATTGGCGATCCATTTATTGTTTTACACAGAAACTTGGGTACTTGGCTGGCTGTGAAGTTAAGCCAAAGTGCTGAGATGTTAACTTATTTGAATAGGAAATTCTAGGAACACTTAAAACTATAATTTCAAAAGCTTTAATAAACAAAGAAAATATATAAAATATACCAAATATTATAACCAGGAAATTACAATAATTAAAAACGTTTTAGGCGCTTATAGACAACATAAAAACTGGCTAATGACCATTTATATTTATTTATTTAGAGGTTTAAATCGATTTACTAATTGGGGTTTTCTCTAGGCCAAGTTTAGAGGGATTTTTGAATGGAAAGTTATTAAAGTTCTTTCTCAAAAATCAAAAGAAAAAATTTCTAAATTTATTATTAACAAGCATATCAAAGATCAGAGATAGACATTAATTAACCAAGCAGCTCAAACCCTTTTTCTTTCTTTTTCTTCCTAAAAAAATACCACACTTTAGATCAATCTTTTTGACTAGGCTTATCTGAAAGATACAAATGTATCTAAAGTTGCAAATGGGCATACATCACATCATTCTCAGTTACTGAAGCAGCAGCCCAACCTTGATTAGAGACGGATTCCGCCAGAGAAAAATGGATGGAAAAGAAAAGAATATAAAAGAGGGAGATAGGAGAAAGGGTAAACAAAGAGAGAGAGAGAGGAGACTGGCGCCAAACCTTTCCCCCAAATTCAATCAATAAGACAAACACAAGGAAACCGAGTCGCGCCAAGCCAAGTTAAGAGAGAAAAGCCAACACAACTTCTCGCTGGGACTTGACCCACAAAATCCCCACCAAAAAAAAAAGCTCCCAACCCGCAGCCAAATATCTAGATATTATATATATATTATATACGGTATAAATATGGCCAGCGATGCGTAGATACTTTGGCCAGAATCGAACTCAAGTGGCTATAGATACGCAACATTTATATTTGGCGACACAGCAGCAGCACCACCACGCACATCGAATGGGAAAAGTGGAAATATTTTTAGACTTTCGAAAAGAAAAATCAATTCCAAAAAAATTAGATGCTCCTCTCTCCTGGCACTTTGAAGTCCAATGGATTGTGAGGAGCAGCGAGCGCAGCGCAGTGTCGCCTTAATTCATATCCAAAAATCGGACTCCGATTTAAATGCTGCCTCCCCCTGTTTTTGGGGCATAAACAAAACTATAAAAGTTCTGTTTTGGTTTTGCCAAGGCGCCACAAAAATGCTCTCCCTTTTTTCTAGGGGGGGGGGCCGCAGGCAGCAGGCAGGCAACTGACCCGATTTATTTATAAAAGACTCCAAAAGGGAGCTCTGGGGCCTAGCTCATGCCCAGATTGCCTTAAATGCTGTCGGCGCCTAATTGTATTTGTTGCGTGTCACTGAGCAGCAAAATGAAATATATAGAAAATAAATATATACCCTAGGGGGGCGGGGGTCTGGTTTCAATTAAAGAAATCTATAAAATAAAATCAATTAGAGCCCAGAACCCGCGGGGCCTGTAAGCCTTCCCTTGTGTTTATATTTCTTAGTGTTGCGTTGGGTTTGTAGAACTTAAGGATTTATTTTTTTGTAATTATTAAAAGCCTTGAAAGTAGCAAAATACATATGAGAACCCCTCAATGTTAAAATATTAAATAAAAGCTTCAATTCATAAGAATTCCAGGATTTATCCATCGCAACCATTTCCCTTTTAAAAATCGTATCTATTTGTGTTTGGCCAGAAGTGACCTTTCACATCAATAACAGCGAAGGCAAGAGCGACAGCCAAATGTATCCGACAGATACTTTACACATGCCCATCTTCCGCTGGAGTTTCCCTCATTTCCCCCGCCCCCTCCCGAAAATCACATTCAATGTCAATGCAGCTGTTTGCCATTGACTCAAAAACAAGCCAGGGAACAGCCAGAGCATTATATCAACGAATATATTCTACATATATCTGTATGTATAACGTGTCAAATTAATTGCCTCTCTTAGTTGTTCACACCTCGGAATATATGTCGCATTTATTCCTGTTAGCCTCCACCGATTTCCCTCACATTTCTCCATTTCCATATGAAAGTATTCATAATATGGATGTACATTGTACATATATATTCCCATTCATGTATGACAGGCAATTAGGGGGCGTGGCAGCTGCTGAGATGTCGCCGCATTGCATTGTCACCTTTAATGAGTTGCCGCGGGCATAAACAGGCCATAAAAACGCGACATATTTCCACTTTTCCCCAAAGAACAAAACAAAAAATACACAAACCAAACTTGGAGGTGTGAAATCATCAATCATGACTTACAAGCCCGCTTTTCGTGTGTGTTGTTTTGTGTTGTGTTCTGTGTGTTTTTGTTGTGCGTGTTGCTTTCTTACACATTTTGTTGTGTTCTTTTGATGGCCATTGACATTGACACTTACCTGGAAAGAGAAATGGTGGGAAAGAGCATAATTAGTGAGATTATTTTTATATATTGGGGAAATCGCAGAGGTAAAGGTAAGGTAATGATATGATATTCGGTGATTGATTGCTTATGTTCTTTACTAATTCAATGAAATTCTTTAAGTCTGAATAAAATATTTAAATTCTACACAGTTTAATCCTCTCAAATTGAATTTTGATTTTCCTACAAGTATTTAATTCATTTTTCTGCTAATCCCTCTTAAGGTTTAAAAATCCTTCGGTTTAAATACACTTAATTGAATTGTTTATTATTCACAGGCCATGTTTCTGAAGAGGGATTCGAGGCAAACCAATTTGAAAATCCCTCAGAATAATCGTTGGACACGTGACAACGACCACTTGATGCCATTTGTAATCTCCTTCACCTAATCCACTTCATTTCCGCACTCCTGAAGGGGAACGGGGGGGTTGGTAAACGGAAAATGGAAAATGGAATTGTAAACAACAATTATGGGTAGTTCTTGTTGAATTAAAGGAGCCAGGGAAATGCTTAGAGATTTTCCAAGACAGAAACAAAAGCAGGGAGAACTGTCATACCCGAAAAAAAAAAAACAACAACTAATTGAAATACTTAAGCTGTTGTTTTCCTCACTGCGAATGGCTCCCTTTTTCTGAGAGATATTTCAGCTTAAATGAAGTGTTAACAGGCTGCCAAGAAATGCCTTGGCCTGGGCATAAATCACATTCGCAATTTGGCAAAGTGCAATTTTACTTCAGAAAAAAAAGATATATATATAAGCAAGAAAGAACTTGAATTTTGATTTTGGCGTACAACCCTCGCGCTCTGATTTATGTCCCACGCTATAATAATAAAAGAAAAGCCTAGGAAAATCAAATTAATACGTTGGCTAACCCCTCGGATAGATAAAGACATTGCCCCAGGAACTATGCCAAAATTCGCAGCGGGCCATAAATAAATTTCCGGGGGGAAACCTCGTCTCCGGGTAAAAGCTTTTCTCCCTCCCTCCAGCAGCAGTCGCCTCCCCTCTCGGAAAATCCCTGTACAGCTGAACAGCGCCTTTAATTGACATATTATGTAAACAGGATAGTTAACATCGCTGCTCATTTCGGCAGCTGTGACAAAAAGGGGAGGATATTCCATTTAGCTGCCATTGTATTGGAATTAGAATTGGAATTTGAATTAGAAGAGCACTTTGCCTGAGATTTCGGAAAAAGTTTTGCAGAGAACATCCCTTCCCGTGATGACATCGAAATAAGTACTTTATTCGTACAGTTTGGGCCTTAATTCACTTGATTTCTGGGGTTTTCATGAAGCTCTTTTTATGTTCTTTAAGAAAATATTTAAAGTTATGCTCTAAATCTTTAGGTTTCTTAAAATTGTATAAGTAATATACCAGGATTTATTTTTTATTAAAATTTTTGTAGTCAATTCCTGAACAAATCGGACACATAGAGGTTTTTTTGGTCTTTTTGAAATGACGACATCTCCTGTGCCATCAGAGTCTGTTCTAATTGGATAAATATGTTTTCTGTGCTTTTTCGCCTGAGCCCTGGCTGAGGCAATTCAATTTTGTTGATTGAGGTTGGAGGTCTTCACCGCCGCTCCGCCTCCTTCTGCTGCTCTTTTTTTTCTGCTACTAAATGCATGGAAAACAGTCAAAGAAAAACGAAAGAAGGAAACTGCTGGCTTTTCCTCTAGCTCTCTCTGTCTCTCTACTGTTTTTTTCATTCGTGTGTAATTAAGTTTTTGGAGAATGTTTTGTCAGTTGGCTGTCGTCTATGTTGCCGATTGAAGTATTTGATAAACTGCAGCTGCAGTTGGAGGTAGAGATGGGGATAGAGTTGGGGATGGAGTTGGATCTAGAGATGAATCTAGAGCTGCATATAGAGCTGCATATAGAGCTGCATATAGAGCTGCATATAGAGCTGCATATAGAGCTGCATATAGAGCTGCATATAGAGCTGTATCTACAGCTGTACCTAGAGCTGTATCTAGAGCTGTATCTAAAGTTGGAATTCATTTAGATGCGCTTCGGTATCTGCTTGAATAATTTAACAAAACAAAGCAAACTGAAAACTTGGGGAAACTTACACGATAACATTTTCAAATAGGCAAACAAACACACAATCTCCCTGGCAGACATCGAGTCATGATATAGGGATATGTTTATGAGGAGAGGGGGATCGATGTCTGCCACTGTTCTGGACTATTTTTAAACACTAATTGTCGTGGCGCATAACCATGAGATACATTTGTATCTAGCGACAGTGGCAGCAGCCGCTTTAAATGCCGTCTGGGGAGCAGCCGTCAGAGTTGGTTGTTTTCCCCAGGAAAAGCGGGGAAAGCCTTGTGCCTGGTGCCTTATGCTGCCTGCACAGCATAATTGGCAACCCCCAAGAACAAAAGCCACTTGCGGTCCATATATCATGGCTTGGCTGAAGCTGAAACTCAAAACTGTGGCTCCTGAGGGGCGGAGGAGAGTGTGCGTGTGTGTGGGAAAGTGGCAGAGTGTAGTTCCCCCCATCTTCATCTCCATCTGCAATCCCACATAATATCTATTTGTTTTTGTTGGCACTTTTTAAAGCAGTTTTAATGATGTGATCCTTGGCCGATTCCCTGTTTGTTTGGATTCCCTAAATGCTCCATGGGGCGTTGTTATATTCAATTAGATATCTGAGGAGCAGTGGATTGGATGGAGGAGAGGCCCTAATAAGATCCCTATGTTTATATTTATTGATTTATGTCTTGTTCTTTGGGTTGATTAATGTATTAAATCTACTTATAAGCAAATATATACAAATATCAAGCTAAGAATTGATAAATGATCTGGGAAATATATATTTTTTTTAATATTTTTAGAGCTCAGAACTCGATGAATATATTTTGTATATATTTGTAAGCTCCAAATCTTGTTAATAACCATCTTGTGCATATTGTTTCTACTTGTTTATAGTTTTTATAATATATTTCTATATTTTTTAACCATTTAACTTGGCTTATAACACAGACAAAATTTTTTCACACAACTATATAGGTAGTTTTTGCTACCCTCTCTGTCCCTTTTCAGGCTTAACTTCCTGTGTAACCTTATACCTGAGCAACTGTTCACAGAGTCTGCCTGTCCCTGCCTATATCCATACCAATATCGAATGCCTATCGAGTGTTTTTACGCTTCGATTGCCGCCGAAAAAGTCAAACACCTGTTGGTTCCGACTTTAAACATTGCACGCCTCGCTGGCTGCACTAAGAGCGACAGAATTGAATTAAACCCAACAGAAAACAGCAAAAAACTCGAATTAAAAAACATTGAAGTGTGTATATAAAAAAAAGAGAGAGGAAAAAGCCGTACAAACAAGAGAAAAAAACAAGCATTTATGATTCATTGAGTGCAAAATGTCCAGCGCAGTTGTACGACTTCCGCTGGGGCTTCAAATAAAAATACAACTAGATAAAATAAATATACATATATATATAGAAAATGACCATCGAGGGGCTTGTCTTGCTCTTGGCTCTGTGTTGTGTTGACAAATTGACAAAAACAGGCAAAGGAAGTCGTTTCAACATCATTACAGGCGCTCAAACCCCTCGGATCTGCTCCGGATCTGAAAGGAAACGACGAGGGTCTCGGCGAGAGTTTGCTGGCAGTGAAAGGTCTGATCGTTCGGTTAAATATAGCAGCCTATAAAAATGCATGTCCATCTAATGGTTCACAAATAAAAACGTCATATTACACGGTGTCAGATGAGGCGAAAACCCATAGAAATGTCAGCATTCATCTATTTTTGGGCAACATCTATGCTCTTTTGGGGTATATCAAATATTTTTAGCAAATGGGGTGGAAAAGTACAGGGATGGGATGGGTGTATGTAATATATTTTACTAGAAGCCATTAAGTAGGAATGCTAGAATGCTAGAAGGGATGATCTAAAAAATCAACAAGACCTTTTTGGGGTAACTTAGCTGCGAGTAAAGTCAAAAGATCGTAATTTCGGATACGATCTGGACCTTTATCCATTAGTTTTTATAGTTCAGCTAAGTGCAACAGTAATATTATTTAATATTTACTATATTAGTTTCGTATTAACCCCATCGTATTTAAATAACGAGCTAACCTATCTATATTTTTAACAATTAAATAGCTCAATATTCTCCCTAAAAACCTATATAGTATATATAAACATCCAGAAGTATGTACATATTTTCCTTTGGCCAACAGTTGGCCATAATGTAGCCGCTCTGGGACCGGACCCAAGGAGCCTCCAGACGGTCCTAATTGGACACACACTTCCCAGAAACGATCCATCGGGGAGAGGCGGCACTCAACAGTAAACACTCGGCACGCGTGACTCGCATACCGGAATCCCGGAATGGTTCTGGTTCCTCTTGTTCCCTAGTTTCTCTGATGGCGGAAAAACTGAATAATTAATAAATCTAGCAACAAATTAATGAGGCCGCAGCACGCGCAACGCATCTAATATTATTATTATTTTTCAGGGGTTCTCGGGGGGTTCTCAGGGGGGGTGTGGCAAATGGCCCGAGCGCATGCCAAATGTTGCATGCACTGCGTTCAAATTTTCCGCCTATTTGTTTGCAACAAACAGAAATTAAAACAATCGTAAAAACAAAAATAAACCAGCAGAGGCAGAGGCAGCGGCAGCGGCATGTGGCACACTCCACTCCCCTCTCCCTCTGGTCACCGCATTAACCCTCCATATTTCGCTGTCGTTAAAACGGCACGCGTCAGAAATCAAATGTCAAGTTAGAGAGAGGACACAAAAGGGCGCAAATAAGGGGCACGCAGGACCTTTAGAGAGACAACCCCGACATGGACATGCAATACATCCCCCTAGGCACCTTTTAGCCAGCGCCTCTAAGGCCATAGCAAATTTATTCGATTCGATTGGATTCGATTGGATTGGTTGGGACCGAAGCCACGTTATATTTCCATTGCTCTGGCATTGTGCAGCGGCAATTACGTTTATTAGCAATTGAGCAGAGACGACTGGCAACCGTCAGGAATGTCACGCGAATGCAAGAGACAACTAATAAGTCAAAGAACAAGGAGCTTCACTAGGTAGGCCCCTCTTCAACGTAAAAAGATACTTTGGTTAGAGGGAAAAATGTGGGTTTTATGTTTACAAGGAGTTTAAGGTTTTGACAGGGCGATGATTATGTAAAAATAAACCGGGTAAAACAGGGAACTTCCCCTGAAGATACTTTTAAATATACATCGAAAGACACTTCTAATGATACTTTCCTTATCAAAATATAGATACAACTGCCTGTTCAGCTGTTTCCATCCACAAACCCACTCTGTCATCAGTATCTGCTTGCATTCAGTGTAATTACCTGCACTTTTCAACAAGATACAGTGTGAATTTCAACAGATACTTGGCTATAAGATACAGTATCTGTAGGAAAACAATAAAAGCCTATCTATAGTCAGGTTTTCAGTTGAAAAAAGCTCCAACAAAGACAACAGCTGGAGTCATTAAATGTGGGCACAACTGGTGTATCTATTGCCACTTCTTGTTAATCAGACATGTTTTTTGCCTAAGCACAGAGTCTGGGCTTAAGTTAGATCGCTTCACTGACCCGGCATTGAATTTGGAATCGGAGAAAAGCCAAAGAAAAATCAAAAAAATAATCAAAACAAATCAAAAAAGAAAAAAAATCGAGAAAAGCCCCATAACAAACCTTTTTTTTTTTTGTTTTTTGGGGATTAATCAAACCAATCGGAAACAAACTCAACTCGATTTCGGTTCAGGTTCAGGTTACCAATTTGAGCAGGAGGCTTTCCGACTGTTCATACTCATACTGAGACTCCTCTTAAACTCCCACTCATACTCCCATATTCCATAGATTTTAATAGCTTGGTAACAAGGCAGCAAATACACAAAAGCCTGCTCTGGGCCTGCTCTGGTCCTGGCCTGAACTGAACTGAATCACTGGAATTTAATCATCAGTCAGTTTTTGGCTCCAATGTGTGTGCTTGTGTAAGAAATGTAAGAGTGCTTTATGCGCTTAACTCGGAATTTTGCTGCAGAACGACAGAGCTTAAAACATAAAGTCCCGAAAAGTGGCAAATCCGTTGCTGCTGCGCCTCTGCAGGCTCAGAGATAAAGCACCCTAAGTTATGTGAGTGAGTGTCCATTCCCGAGGTTAAGATACTCGGGTTAAGGCGGCGAAAAAAGTAGGAAGCGGATGTCTCTTTTTTTTAAGAAATTCTTGGAAAAAATATTAACTTCATTTAAGATTTATGTGTATTTTTTTTTTAAGCTTAAACTCTCACTAAAGAATTTTACAAGTAATTTCTTTTTCAACTCTCTCTGAACAATTTTTAGAAATTCGCACACAAATCATTTGTTTTGCAAAATATTGTGAAAGATATTTTACTGCAAAACCATTAAAGTTCTTAATTAATATTCTTATCAATTAATTATTTGGTTTAGAAAAACAATTTTAAGAATTTCACCAAAAAATTGGAAAAGATATGTGACATAAAAACCCTTAAAGTTCTTATTTAACATTCTTATACATTTATTATCTATTTTTCTAGGTAAAAGTACAACTTTTAATTTCGTTTCTGTGGCTTTTTGATTATTTAAGAAAATTATGGAATTCCTATGGTTGAAATAAATATTTTCTTTGCCTTTTAAATGGAAGGAGATATATATTTTAAAAGAAAACCTATCACTTGGGTGAATCACTAGCCATAAACATTTCTTTTTTATACTTTTTTATGGTGATAATACCCTGACTTAAAGGGTATTTCGAGGCTTCCACCTACTCCACCTTCTCGTGGATGCAACAAAGCAGTGTGAATGAACTTTTACTTTTCGCAGACATCAAAAATCTCGTCGAGCTTTCTCCCTGGCCCCTTAGCACTCCCTCCCTGTCGCTCTGCCCCTCTGTCCCTCTGTCTCACTGTTGGGATAAAGGTAAAGGCCATCATTAATCTTGGCTGTCCACTGGTGCCACGGATCTCCCCACTTTTCCAGACATAATCCGTTAGCCGTATCGCAACTCGGTTTGCTGACTCAGTTTCCCAGTGATGCTGCCTGCCTGGCTGCCACATTCTCTGGGGTTATTAATGGGTTAAGCTAATTATTGACAAAGCGGTTTGCTCTCCTCCGTTTTGGATTCTGGATTTTGGATTACTCTGACTAATGTCCAGAGAGTCGCAAGTCCAAGTCCGAGCAGTGCATTATCCTCCGCCGGACATAACAATCAATTTAAAATTCTTTCCAATACATTTGCTGCTCAAATTATGCATGACAAATGCTTAAAAGTTCATGACTAAAATGCCAACACAAAGCAGACAAAGGGCGCCGAAAAGGGGGGGCTTGATTCTTGCTGTTATTTTGGTTTCTTTTTTGCTTATTTTTTTTTCTTTTTTATATCTTTTTCTGCCGCCTTGTTGCAATGCGAATGCGCATGTGAAAAATTGCCATAAAATTATGAAAATTTACGCTAAACTATGCCCCGGCAAGGGGTTTTCTGAGGGAACAGAGGCGGGGCCAAAGGCACGGTGGACAGAATTCTCAGGCCCCCAGCCAACGTGGCGTCGGGCTGAAAAGTTTCCCCTCAACTTTCGGAATGGGAATGGGATAATGATGAGAATGAAGCCATGAAGCCCCGCTTAGTCAAGGGTTTCTGCTGGCGGCTGCCGGGAGGGGGGGTTTGGGGTTCCCCCTCCATTAAGTTACCCGAACTAGTTATTTTCAAGTCGCGGAACTAGTTTATCAACAAAACTCTTTGAGAACTTTTACCCCCATGGAATATATTCACTGTACTTGGGCTCAGTCAATTTTCAGAATTTCGAAAATAAAAGTTTTGCGGTGAAATTTCAATATTTTTGATGGGAAAGCCTTGAGGTTTTCTTTCTTCTGTGGAAACAGTTTTCCTTTTCAACAGGATTTTTTAATGATTTTTTTAAATTTGTAGTTGTATTTTAAAACGTTTTGTAAGCATAACTTTTTTTAGATTCCATAAAAAAACATTTTTTAAACATTTTTTAGATAATTTCTTAACACATTTTTTAAAGATCGATTTTTTAAGAATATTTTTTGTGTAAGAGCATTTTTTAAAAATGCATTTCTTTAGATTATTTTTATTTCTAAACACATTTTTCATTGCTAATTTTTTTTTTAGATTATTTTTCAGGTAAACACATTTTAAAGCTGCACATTTCTTGATTAAGACACATTTCTCTCAGTGAACTAGTTCCGCGAAATTCGGTTAATACCAGCAAAGTGCAATATGAGGAAGAGCAGAAATATGCAGTGTGGCCAAAAAAAAAAGGAGGAAAAAACAATTTGGTGTCCAGGTGAGTGTCTGGCTGAGTACCATTGCCAATCCCAATCCCATTTCTGTTTCATTGCAGCCCATTTTCACTCATCTCCTGCTCGCTGGCAGCCGAAAAGGAAACAGGCGAAACAGACAGCGGAACATGGGAAAACGCGGAAGGGGTAAACGTTGATAATGATCGGGGGAAGGGGAAATGGGCGAGAAGCTTTGAAGGGTGCACAGGAAAAAATGATCACATTTCTTATTAATTATACTACATTTTAATATATATTTTTTATCCATTAAAAATATTTAAAAATGTATCCAAAGCACTTTTCCAATTTTTGAGGAAGCATGAAGAATATTTTCAAAGAATTTTATTTGCTCATGAATTTAAAGATATAACTCTTGTATTTACAAGTATTATATTCTAAATATGTAATAATTAATATTTTAAAATATATTCTTTACCCTTTAAATATATATTTTAAAATGAACTCAAAACTCTTTCTGAAGATTATTATTAAAAGAACTTTTAAGGAGTTATAAAACACTCACTAACTCCACGATCATCTTCCTAATTTCCTCACTGTTTCCTAAGACAGAACCCTAATATATATTTTTTACAGTGTAAGCCAGGGCTAAGGTTTATTTGGTTAAATGCTGAAAATTGCCAAAAGCAGCGGAAAGCGGCGGGGGAATTGCCAGGGGGGGCAACTGCCTTATGCTTGCACTTTTTGCCGCCTCTCGTTGTTTTTGCCGCACACATCTTGATGAGCTGCCGCTGATAGTTGAGGCTTAATGGTGGGAAAAACACAAAAAAAAAAAAAACCAAATAAAAAAAAAACCAAGTTAAAAACAAAAACAATGTGGGAGCCAAGGAAAGAGGCTGCTATCCAAGGGCTCGGCAGGTGGAGTGCCAGGGAGAGGAGTCACTCAATTTGCAGTGTGGGAACCTTAATGAGTGGCGGCCAGAGGGGAGGGGCTCGCCCAGGATTACGGGGTATGCAAAGTGGAGCACGACTCCTCCAGATAACAATTTGACCCAGGACCAGGTCTGCCCAACCCCTTTCCCACCCTTACCAGAACTAATTCAAGTACAGTGATCACTCTGCAAATTACCCAAAGGGGTTTATGTGGGAAAAGATTCCAGAAACCATTAAAGGGAATTATTTATTATGCCAAGGGAAATAATTATAAGAGTAAATATATTTAAAAGTATTATTAGAACGATTTTCGTGTGAAAATAATTATATTACAAATAATTATTTTGTTACAATTCTATTAAAAATAAATAAAGTAATTAAAAAATGTGCAAATAATTGATAACTATTTTTATATAAAATATCTAAAATGCTATTTGCTACTGTATGTATTTCTAGCATAAAACCATTTTTTAACCCTCTCTTTCTGTCTACACTTGAATGGAGAGTGATCAGGGTTTTTTATTGTATATTTTTTATATATATATATATGTAGTAGTACTTCAAAAATGCGAAATAGAAACGAATTGATTAAACGGCAAGGCGACAAAACAAAGGCCGAAAGGGGACAAAGAAAGGTGCGGCTTTTGAGGCAGAGGAAATAGGGGAAAGGACCGCCAAACCGACTGACTGACGGACAGCCAGCGGACAGGAGACCAAAGTTGGGTTTGGGACTGAGCCTGGTATCTGGCCATGCACTTTGCATTACCAATTAGAAAGACCCAAGAAGAGCCCGACAGAAGGTAACAAAAATTGACAATTGACGCCGCAATCAGGCAGGCAGGCAGGCAGGCAGGCGGGCAGCCAAACACACATATGGACACATGGGTTGCAGACAGGAAGGGGATGGGATATGGTGTTGCCTCTCATTGTTATGCAATTGCAATGGGGCAAGTCAATTAAAAACATTCCAACAAAAATAACAACAATAACAGCAGCAGCAAGAACAACAACATCAACACTGGAAGAGGAGCAACCCCCGGAGCGTCTGACTGCAATGACCGTTTGGATTACGGCCAAAGGCGGATATCAATGACCTAACCACCTCTCTCTTCTCTGGGTCTCTGGAATTCTTTCCTACTCTCCATTTAGCCAGCCTTGTCCATCTCCCACTCGACCAAGACATAATCCAATTAGCAATTAGTTGTGTATGCCGGGGCGTCATCGGGTTACCTATACCCATAGCCATAGAGCCCAACTTCACAGATGGCATCGGAGGGACAGGCAGGCAGCAGGCAGGCAGGCAGGCAGGTAGGCAGAGAGGTGTAGTATGTGCCGGGAATGAGTCCCAAATCGAATGCCTACCAATTGGTTATAACTCAATTTCGGCTGGTTGTTAGGCCCGGCACGTCCAGGGACCACAGGTGGGAGAGTTTCCTGTGTCTCGAGAGATCTTTGAGATCTTGAAAGAAATACAGGGGCGGTTTTAATAATTTCCCTTTGAATAAATTCGAATTGTTCAGGGGTTTTGGAAAGTAAAGGAATTTCTTTAATAGTTGAAGTTAATAATATATATTATTTTAAGCTTTAAATAAGTTACTAAGTAACTATCTTAAAACAGCCCCAAAATTTGGCCCCATGCGGGCTGTCGTGGACCTGGACTGCGCTTTTGGGACACATGTGTGAGTCTCTCCCCGTCTGGGTTTAATCAGCATTTTTGTGCCTGAATTTCGTCTGAATTTTAATTTAAAATTCATTCATCATACTTGGAAGGAAGGAAAACGAAAAACCCAAGCGGGAAAAGCGAGGGTCTCTGGGCTTAACAATCCTTCATTTGTATTTTCTGTGCATTCTTTAGGTTTTTGTTTTGTCTCATTTATGTATCTTGTCTTGCCCTGCGACTCATTGTTTAAGCTTCATTGGGATTATGCGGGCTTAACCCCTCCTCTGCTGCTGCCACTCTCGCTGCATTCCACAGCTCGGAAAAAATACAGCAAAAATACAAATAAAATAAACAGAAAGCAACTCGAGGTCTTGCCATATCTTTCACACTAATTCAATTCAAATCTTTATGTTTTCTTTACCAACTCTTTCTTTTTTTTTTTTTTGATTTTTTCCCAGCATTTTTCCTGGATAATTGGGTGAGTAATAACAACTATTTTTTGTGTGTTTATAAGCGAGATTGTGGGTAACCAAGAAATTAACGCTTTCTGTTGTCGCATTTTCACTAGTTTTAAGTATATTTAATTATTAAACAGCTTTTCTTATGCGACATATACCTACAGTTATTATCGATTATTTATCGAAATAAAAAAGAATAACATTCTATATGAAATTAAATTTAAATTCCTAAAAGAAAATTCAGTCAGCGAATTATTTCTTATTTTTGGGCTTAAAAATCGCTAGCACCTTCAATGGTTTTTTGATCATAAAAAAAAGAAAGTCGATTTCGCCGTCTCTTACTTTTATCCGATTAATTTAAAATCGATTACATAATGAAATGAATTCAATAATAATTCGATACAAAGCAAATATAAAAAATTGGTATATTATTACAATAAAATTCTACTCCTTAAAGCAGATTCAGGTTGAGAATTATATCTTTAAACAAAGAAAATCTATTCTCCGTTCCCAATTTAATTTTATCCAATTTTTTTCCGGCTCATTTGCAGTTAATTTAAATGGCTGCAGCTTGCTACATACATACAATGTGCCCTAATTATGCACAAGTTTTTCGGCATCGAAAACAAAAAGATGGGATTAAAGATGAGCGCCTATATATAGTATACAGGAGTGTGCAAAGAACAACAGTATCTCTATCTACCGACACGGCTCATTATCATTTCTGCAATCCACTTGAAGCCGCCTTTGTTTTGCTGTCCCATCCGAAAATGTTTTGTTTTATTAATTAAAGCGAAATGCGATGGAGCCGGGGCTTTGGGCGGGCATTACGGGGACCGGATTAAAATTAAAAACAAGGGAAAATCGCGCATTAAGGGAGAGTGAGAGATGGATAGCAGCAGCAGCAGCAACAATTCTTTTCTACGCACGGCCAGACTCTACTCTTTGCAACATAATTGGAATTTCCTTTTTCCTGCCTCGCTTCTCGCCACTCCCCGGCACCTCTCGCCCCGCCTTTGTGTTGTCAAGTGGCACAAAAGACAAGAAATAAAAGAAAGAAAGGAGGAGCTCGAGAGAGCTGCCCATAAGCGCTTGACCATAAGCTGTCCCATTCAGGCAACAACTTGAGCGGCAGCGGCAGCGGCAGCAACCTGATGTTCGTTCCCCTCGCATCTCAGGGAAGTCAAGAAGATATGTATGAGTCAGTGGAGTATTCTGAGAATGTCCTCGGCCGCGGGGAGTCGGAGAAGAGTTGAGTTCATGGGCCTCTGGCTTGGACCATAAACTCCAGACCCAAGACCCTCTCCAACAATTCCCAGTTTCCTCTGCAGAAGCCACACACTGCTTTAGGACAGTAAATGAAGAGCAGAAATCATTCAGGTTGCCTCAGCTTAGTGTGTTCTTGAACTTAAATTATAACTTGTTAAAAATCCATCTCAAAAATATGTTAATTATGATCTTGCTAATAAAAAAGCTTGCCTTTTGGCATACCAACAGCGTTAGTAACATGTTCTATTTGATTTTAAGCAGGTTAAACTAGCTTTCTTCGTTTTAAATAAGGTAATCATGAATTCTTGCAACTTTGCCTTTTTTGTGTTGGCATGAAAAGCGTCGTTGCTGGTGGACTTGCACAAAAATAAATATAAAATAAAATAGACTCAACAAAACCTCTCAAGATTGTGCTGAAATTTTCCTGCTTTCAGCTTCCTTGGAATTTTCTTTCATTCATCTCGCGGAGACCCTCATCTCGTCCATTAATGGTAGAGTATGACTAACTGTGTCGTAACTGACAGTTTTCCCAGGCACGATGGCCAGAGTGAAAGCGGCACCCAATTAAGCCAGTTTCGGGCTTAGCTAATTAGGACTGTTGTCCACCACTACCAGCAGCCTTCACCCTTCTCTTTTCCGCGCTTTTCTTCAGTGCTTTTCTTCAGTGCCTTTCTCACAAGAATATGGAACACGGGGCTCCCGTTTAGCGAACAAGAAAACGCGGCAAGAACATAAAAAACTTTTAAGTTTAGTGCACAAAAAATTAGAGCAACAACTGACCACGACAAAAGCCAGACACAGCTCTGAGTGCCTCTTCTATAGACTTTCTGGACACAGTCCCCAGGTCTTTCCCAAGATTTTCACGACTTTTCATGGGGCCTAAGCCCCTGGCGAGCGATCATCTCAGGATGACTCAGCTCCTGCAGTGACGCTATCAATTTTTATTTCTCTGGGAAATTTGAGAAGGAGAAACCTATATGTTTATAGGGGGGTTTGAGCGTTAATTAAATTTGACTTTGTGCTGTATTAGAATGTTTTTTTAAGGCCTTCCAGCTTTTGTGGTCCGAACCGGATGCGGTAATTGCTGGGAAGTCAGAAGAGGAGCGTCGTCTTCTGCTTCAGCATCTCTCCGCTTCTGGACTTTACGAGTACAGTTCGTACGAGAAGTTTGCGACTCCATAAAACCACTTAAATTATGGTTCAAAGATGTCGATATATCTGTTAACTCTTGGATTGCTCTGCTGCGGCTCAAGTCCGGTTTGGCTTTTGGGCCATAAACTAATTATAAAGTTTTGGCACCGCTAGTTCTCCGTTTTAATAATGTGTCGGCCTATTATGTGGCCATCAAGTAATCGGTTGCTATATGTTTTTGCCAACTTTTTCTTCTATTTAATTTGCATGTGTATATGTCTTGTTTTCTAAGTCTTAATGAGCTGATTATATCTTTAAAGAAGCCACTAAGAAGATGCTGCTAAGAGATAATATATTTATATAATTTTAGGAGATTTTAACGAATTAGAATTCCTTTAACTTCGCACCAACTAAAGTAGTTTTGTTTTAATTTAAAATGATTTGGCCTGATGTTAAAATAAACCTCATATAGAGGAACCTTCTCCTGGCAACCGTATCGCCTTGCGTAATATATTTTTTTTCGTCTAACCCAGAGAGTGTCTGTTGTTTGCCCAACTTTTACGGCCGCAAAGTCAGGTGCTGGACTCTTGGCTCAGGCAAAAAAAAAAAAAAAATCTGTATTTGGTGTATTTAATTCTCCAGACTCTCCCAATGTCATGTTCACACAACAAATTTACGATATTTGCCCAGCAACGATTCGGATACCACCTCGTATAGGAGAGCCTACGTTATGAGGTAAGGCAAATATTGGCTCTAGAATTTCGGGTAATTGCGATAAGGAACATGATGATGATTTCCACTCGTTTTCCACTCGTCGGGATGTTGATAATTTTCTTTCTGTTGTTTTTTTTTTTTTTTTTTATGTCGGCCTTCTATTTGCTTAGCGTTCGTTTCAGGGTCGAGGCACCAGGTAAGTGCTCAGGTAGATCTTCTAGATCTCTCCAGAAAGAATATGACGCGACTGATAAGCGGATTTGTAGACAAGTCAGCCCTTAGTTAAGGTGCTAATAACAGCCATAAAGAGTGGCCTGGCATGATTATCTTTAGTTACAATGCTATATGGGGGTATTAGCTAATGATTTGTCAATTTTCGGAACTATACTTGAGTAGGAACAATAAAAATTAGTGGATGAAGCAAGTATTTCTTTGAAATTAAGAAGGTCTAAAGAGATGTGTGGTAAGAGCGAGTAATTTGCTTTAGATAACCTAGTTTTTATGGTTACTAAAGTTCAGCTAAGAAAGATATAAGAAATAGTCTTGGTAGATTTGAAATTTAATAATAACTCTAACTTCACTGTTAAAACCTATACTATTTTGATAATGTCTTTTAGGCTCCAATTAATATTTATTTAATTTACTTTTGTGTGTTTTTAACAATGTTTTCATCATCTTTCTTACATATATACAAAGATATATAATTATCCCAATTTCACCCTTTCATTTTCCATTTGCCGCCCCATTTGCGCCTGTCATGTTGCCCGGCTCCTATTTCTATATTTCTAATTATAAAAGACCCTAAAAAAATAATGTTTTTTATATTTATTACTCACCTATTAATGAACTGCAGCAGAGCAGGAGCGCCAGCTGCGGCAGCAGCGATTTTCGCAGTTTTCCCATTTCGATTTTTATCGCTTTTCTTTGTTACTTATTTTTGGTTTTTTGTCTTTTGTGTTTTTTGTGTTAAACTTCTTTGGTTTGTTTACGTTTGCACTCGAAAAAAATGTTTGAAAAAATGTGAGTTATTTTTTTGGTTCCTCCTTTGCTAGGTTGCTGTTCTTAAAATCTTAGTGAGAAATCTGAAAAGAAAATAAAAAATATTAAATTTAGTTTGGGTTTTAAATGGAAATTATAAGTATTATTTGGTATTTGTCTGTATTACGTATTTATATTCCCTTTTGGCTTTGTTTTCTGAAAGGAAATCTATAATTCCACAGGAGAATTTAGATTTAATAGATAATCCCTTTGACTTGAGACTTCTTTTCATGCTCCTGGGACTTAAAGGTCTTACCCAATTCACAGGAAGTTCATCTGCATTTGATATTTTGATTATTTCTCATAACTTTAACATTTTCAAATGGCAAATGTTGGCATTTATTAGGGAGAAGCAGAAGCAGCGGCAGAAGAAGCAGAGACAGACGCAGCAAAAGATTAAGGCGAAGCAAGTCGCGTCACACACGAACGGTTTTGGCGGCGAGAGTGGCAGCGAGGTGGAGATGGCAAACAGAGTGCTAAATGCGTGTGTGTGTGCGTGCGCCTGGTGTCTCTTTGTAGCTTGCATTCTAAAGTTGGCGGCGGCAGCGGCCAAAGGAAAAAGATAACCTGCTAATTCTGCCGCTGCGCTGCTGCCGCCGACTGCGCTGCCAGCTTTGGACACATGTGTCGGCAGCGGCGGCCAGTTTTGTAACGGAAATTGCGGCCCGCTGTCTCTCTCTCGTGCAATCGAAACACGTAGCGGTGCAATAAGGTGAGTAGAGTGGAGAGAGGAGCCCTGCATACTTATTAATATTTCCAATACATGTGCTCTCTTACTCGTCGATCGTAATCTTTAGAAGTAAGAGAGTACCAGCCAGAGAGATCTTACTATCTAGCATAAAGAGAGAGATAGAGAGAGACACCTTAAATAAGCGATTTGTTTTTGTCATTCCAGCGATAAGTCGTGAGTCAAGACCCCGGACTATCTATCTCTCTCCCTCTTTCACTCGGGAGTTGAACCTAGTCCGAGTGTCCTTGGAATGCAGCAAGCTCAAGCGCGGTACAGTGATCACTCGCCAAATGAAGAGACCCTGGAATGGAGGCTCTTAATAAAAAAAAAATGCTCAAAATGTCTAGAAAAGTTGATGATAAATTCTGAAAATCGAAATTGATCTAAAATGTGCGCTGAATAAAGAACTAAATTTAAGTACAAATAATTGCAGAAGGAACCTATCAAACAATTAAAAGAATTTATCAGTTAACGAAATAAAAAAAAACAGCATGTGTATTTAATAGTAAAAAATAAGTAGACGCAAGGGTAGACTTTCCCAAGTCGCCTTTTTTTATAAACTTATTAATCACCTACAAAACGTGCCTTAAAGGCATTAGTGTACAAAACAAAACCAATTAAAGTGACTCAGGATTTAGGTATGTAATTTAAAGAAATTATTCATCAGTTCAGAGAACTCTAACTATTTTCCAAGAATGCCTTAAAAGTCGTCTTTGAAATTTAACTTCAATCAAAAAACCACTAAACTCAACTTAAATAAAAATTTAAGAGGAATTAAGAAAGGCCTCTTCGCAGAGTCCCACTGTACTCTTGAAGGCGCCTCTGCCTTGGGGTCCCACCTCTCGAGCCTGTCTTTTGCCACTAATCCGGGGCCCCCTTAGCGGGATTTCCCTCGGCTTACGGCTATTACAGTTACAGTTACCGAATAATCGATATTTGGGGCAGGCCTTGACTTTTCCTAGAACCTAATGTGCCGTCGTTAGTGTGTGGGAACTTGTTTTAGCACATGCATATTGCCCACTATATTTCTCAAGACAAAATACTTTGGCAAGCGAAAGGAAAGACCAAGTCCCAAAATATTCATAAAGTTTCAAAAACGCTAATTATAATGGCAAACTTTAAAACAGGCGGCGCCGGCGGCGTGGCAGGAAATCTGGAAATCTGTTCAAGTTGCATACAAGTTTAGAAGTTTTCCACTTGATATTCACTGAATTATTAATGCTGATGTCAAATGATTTGATTTTGACTCGACCTCCGGACTTGGACGGACGCCCAAACAAATTTTAATTACATTTTCCCGTTTTTCGTTTGATTGGTTAATAAAGCGCATAAATGTGAGGCATTAACTGGAAGTACTTTATACAACTTTTCTAACTGCTTTATGAGTATGAAGTGCAGAACTTTTACTACTAAAACATACATATAAAAAGAACTTTTTAGTAATTTTATTGACGAAAAAACGCAGGAAATAAATTAAAGGAATTTAAATATATTTTAATGAAAGAAGGTTGGTATAAAATTAATTTAGACGGAACATCGGGTTTGATTTAGTTCAATTTAAATTATTCAACGATTTCAATTTAAAATTATTTTAAAATCTGAAATTGAAAACAATATCTACTGAATTTCCGTGTTTTATATTTAAAATTAACTGAGCAATAGAGTAAATATTAAAAATAATTTTTTCAACATGTCAAACGTATATTTAAATTAATTTTGAAGATTTTTTTGTAGTAAATAAACCTTTTTTGCATTTCTAAATAAATTTAAAGAAATTAGACTAAACACAAATTTTAAAGCCTGCAAATATTCTCCAGGAATATTGTTTTTGACACTGCAAAAGTTGAAGTTATGCCACCAGTTTGACCGGGGCCTTTGATGATATTAAAAATAAAGTTATTTTGTTGACCGAAAAACCACAGCAAATGGAAATAACTTTTGTTTGAAGCGAGGCACAAAGTCGCCAGTTGAGTAAAGTAATAATTGCAAAATGGAATTTAAAAAGCCCGTCGTCACACAAAATGGTTTCGGTGGACATTGAGGATCCCTGGGAGTTCCGGATGTTCGGAGTTCTCCAAACATTTTCCCCTGTAATTTGGCTGTATTTTCTTTGACTTTTTTTCTGTTAACACTTTGGTTTTAGTTTGCGGTGCAACTTTTCCGCATGCCAGCCAAGCTTTTGTTTATATTTATGTTTATATCTGCATAGTTGTGCCCCCTTTTTTTCCTCAGCTTTTTTTTTCTGTTGTGCAGCTGCAGCCGTGAGTCAATTTCCAGCGCTCACTGTGGCCAGCAACAACAGCAATATCAACGAGCGGAGCGGGCCCAGAAACCTGTTTCCATTTTTATTATTTTTCTTGCTCTCTGTTAACGCTTTTTGTAGTTTTTCTATTATTATTTTTATACGTATGCAGGCACTTGGCGGCTGGCTGGAGAGTTTTTCCCGGAGTTTTCTTGGAGTTTTCTGGGAGTTTTCCCCATCAAGTTTTTAGCGGCCAAAGAATTGTTTAACTTTTGCTGCACGTGACTCATTGGCCATTGGAAAAGGACAACAACAACAAGAACAACAGCAAGAAGAAGCACATGAACAAAAAGAATTAGCGGGAGGGAGCGAGAGCGAGGCAGACACAAATTATTTCATATTCGTTTTGTTGTTTTTCTTTTTTGTCACACGCTAAAAAAAAGGCAAGAATGCCGCCAGTTTATTTTTGGTTATTTGTGTTTTTTAGGGAACTTGTTCCGTTGTCTCCGGGTTTTGGTGTTAAATAAAAAATATTATTATTATGATTATTATTACCAATTTCTCATTGTTTAACTGGCACACTAACACACGCGAACGCACGCACACTCACACGTAAGCGACGCGCTACGACCGTTAACTACAGTGAAGAGAGCGTGTGGGAGAGCCTTGCCTTTTGGTAGTAGCAGTTCTTGGGAGAGCGCGTTGCTCTCTGGTGTACCGTTTGAACGCAACTGAAAGTGGCGATGGCGGCGAAGCGTTTGCAAGCCGAAATGCCGCCTCCGACGTCGACGGCGACGCCGACGCCGACGCTCGTGTCGCTGCTGGCCGGTGTCGGTGCTGTCAGCGTCGACGCAGGCGCCGCCGCCGTTGTTGTTCTGTTGCCACACTCCCCGCCACATGCATAGGGTTGCATGTTCGACTCACTTCTTTGGTTTGTATGAACGCTTGAGAGCCATTGGAGCAGCGGTGTGTCCTAACCATATGGCCGGGAATGTGTGTTCGAATGTTGCTGCCAGAGCATGTTGCTGGCAGAACATGTTGCTAAGAATGTTGCGCAGTTCGAAAAAGTTTGTGTGGGAATTTTATTAGTGTTTTCTGTTAATTTGGATTATTTATTAAATGATTAAAAAAGAAAATTCTTAATAACTAATTTTATATGTATATATCAAATATTAATATTAGGACTTAAATATTCAATTTAGTTGAATATTCTTCTTGGTTTTATAAGTTTTAAAACAATAAAATATTACAAATAAAAATTAAATACATATTGATTTAATTATTTAAATATGATCAAATTACTATTCAGCAATTTAAGAATTTTTTGTTTTTTAATTTAACCCGAAAAAATTACGGTCTGAATGCTAAATGTTAACCGTTAGACGATGGCCAAGAGCTCAACTTAAATTTCTTGTTTTTCATCTTATTTATTTTTTTTATTTTCTTTTTTGTTTTCTTTTTTTTTCTGGCATGTCAGCAAGGTCAACCGACGATGGGCGGAGAAACTGGGCGGCCGGCACTTAAGCCGCGTTTCGTCATTTTTATGAGTTTTTTCATTGGTGTCGAGTTTTTAAGACGTTTTCCTTTTGTTTCTCCATTGCCCAATATATTCCGTTTGTCAACAGACATTTAGAACGGCTCGTTAAAAAGGTAACTACACTTCACATTATGGTTTTTAAAATGTTCTCCATAAATTGCGCAATGCCTGCCATCAATAAGCAGGGACTTGACTTACAAATTTGTTATTTAATTCAATAATTTAATAATAAATTAATTTAATACAGTTAATAAAATATTAGAATATTATAAAATATTATATTTCCATTTTCCCTGGTCACACTGTGACCCCTCAGCAACATCCTTCTAACTCCGCAACATGTGTCCAGGGCCTCCTGCAACATCTCCTGCCACTGGCTGCCGCAGACATTTTTATGTCTTATTTTCTCGGGAACTCGGAACTTTTACGATCAGAATTCGGGGCAAGTTGGGCGAAGGGAAAAGCGAGGCGCTTTTCCACCCTGCTGGCAACATTTCGACAAAGCAGCTTGAACCACTTGTTGCCCACGCAACATTCTCGACCTCGTTCGGATTCGCAGCTCCGTTTTCCTTGGGTTTTTCCGCGTTTAATTGCCGCTGTCAATTAACCCACCACCGCCCACTTTTGCCAGGCAAAATCACCCCACCCGCTCCGCTACGAGGAACAACGGAAAAAATCGCAGTTACGTTTGAATGCGTTCCGTGCAATTTAGTAAATGAAATTGCGTATCTGACAGATGCATAGATGCCGATGGCGATGTATCTGCAGTTATCATTGTTGTTTTGTCTCGCCGCTGCCAGTGTGACTGAGCAATTTATCACCCTATACAGGAGGATATATAGATATATATAAATATACCACCCCCTGCCGACGATAAGTGATTTATGGGATTGTTATTTTGTCGTTGATGTCGCACTTTCGCTGCGCTTTATTTATTGCACTGCCGCCAGGCATCCTCCCCCCCCAACCCGCTTTCAAGTGTGTTAATTTTATTTCCCGAATTTTCCACAGATGGATATTGAATTGATCGGCGTTTTGTGGGAATGTCCTTGTTTATCCCGCTATCCTGCTGCATGCCTAATTTACGTAATGCCTTCGAGGTTTGAACCTGGGAAAACAGGCGTGTGAAAATAATACTTTAGGAAGGATATTACTGACTTCATACATTTTAAAGATATTTTTAATAACTAAGTAAGCATTTAAAAATAAGTGTGTCGAAAAATGTAGCAATGGAATAAGGCTATAAGATATGACCTTTAAGTCACAAAGAAAATCTTCTAGATCTGGGAAAGGTTTTACTAAATACTAAAGCAACTCCTTAAAGACTTTTTGAACTGATTTTACATTTATTTTAACTTAAAAAACGTTTAACTTTATTCAACAAAACAAAAAAAAACTCCCTTTTGCAATTCGAAGCCACGACTTCCTTTCCAAGCAAGACAATTATTTAACAATTATGGGAAGAACGAACAATGGCATTAACCCGAGTAAAACCAATGGTTTAACCTGACCTTTTAACCACGATCTCGATCTCGATCCCAATTCCAATCCCAATCCGATCTGCTACCTGATTCCCCTCCAAATGAAGACATCTATTCAGAACTCAGATGGGTGGTCCACGAATCAATCTCTCTCCAGCGATCTCGGGCAATTTTGTACCAAATTTGTAGCCCGGATCGAGTTCCAAATTGTACGAAGGAACACACCTGCATCAAGCCGTAGACGAAGATGTTCTCAAATGACCCGCAGTCGCTGGAATCATTAGAGAAATGGTTAATAACTCTATATGTGTATAAGCAATTAGAGCCAGAGCAGTGCATCTTCGGTTTCTTGGCTCATTTTCCCCGCATTTCTGACAGGTTTCCACTCTGTCCGCACCAAAACTCAATCACAAGCCTGGACTTCGAACTGAGACTAATGATGATGCTGCCGCAGACTCGCAGCAAGATGATGAATTATTGTTTTCAAATCGAGCCAACTAACACAGACAGATACAGATAAAAGATACTGATGCACTGGCGGATACTATTGCACACAAAAGCCGTAGGTGCCAATGTCGGATGCACCATAATTAATTGATATTTAAGCATTCACCTTACGGGTTACGGGTTACGGGATACGAGCGGCCTTTGCCCTGGACAATGACGGCAGATATGAAAGGAAATGTTGTCTAGGGGAAAAGGGGGCACTTCCTTTGGTTTATTGTTCAATTTCCATTGCACATTAATTCATTTTAAAGTTGAAGTTTATGACTTCTTGGCTTTTGATATGTTTAAAACAAGTTAAACACTTTTTAAAAATTATTTTAATTGCTTTTTAGGATGAAGAGATTGTCTTAAAATGTATCTTCTACTTTATTTATAGTTCTTCTCAGCTATTGATTGGTTTATATAATATAATATAATTTTAATTATATAATTTTAATTAATCAATTTAAGTTGGGAATATTGTCTTATTTGTATCTTAAACATTTTATAGGCACAGATCCTGTTAAGATACAATTATTTTGCAGTTTAGCTCATCAAGATTTAACCCAGAGTTTTCCGTAACCGAGCTAATGAGTGGTCTAGCCTTGGAAACCCCTTTCAGCAGGGAACCCTTCTGTTATTATTAAAAGGTTCTGATGCCATTAAAAGGTTCCATTGTCCATCAGAGTCTCTCTCCCCTTTTCCCCGTTGTAACCTTTGACCGAAAACAAGTTGATGAGCCTTCCTTCTCTCCTCTCCTCTCGTAGAAATGATAGCATTTCAACCATCAGGACAGTAAATGGACATGAAATATTTTCAAAGTTGACCCTTAATGAGCTCAACCCACCCACTATTTTCCACTTCCGGCTGTGGGAACCGCAAAATTCGCAAAAACTGCGCCCAGGCTTCGATTCATTTTGGATTTTTGGACCCTTATGCCATCCTCCCATGTCCCCTGGCCCCTTCGCATTTCTATTTAGCTCGGACTATGGATTGTTTATTATTTGTTTGTTGACCTTTTGGCTCTTGTGGCGCGTGACTGTGACCATTTGTCCGCTTTTGTTGCGCACGCGTGCCTAGATTTTAACGTCAATCCCCGAACCCCGAAACCCTCGCCTTTTGTTTTTGAAAAACGCAGGGTTACTTGGACATTTTCAGTTTTCAATTAAATTGCCAAAAATTATTTACTGGGTGGGTGTGTGTGTGTGGTGTGCGTTTCACAACAGTGCAGCCTCCAAGGAGTGGTCATTTTCGTAGCATAAAATTGGTTAATAAATGTTTTGGCTTTGATGAAAACTACACTGAATTTTGATGGAAATTAAGCTGAAAGTATCGTAAGGCTGACCCACTTTAAAATTTAAATGTTGTATTCCATAAAATTTCACGTATCTATATTTTATTTTATTCCTGGTTCACCATAACAACTTCATACTGTAGCGAGCATGATTTTAAGGGGTGTTGGAAGATGATAAAATTGTGCAAGACCAGGGGTCATCGCTATTAGGTAACGGCAAATGTTCCAACCAGTTCCATTTCCTGTTGCGTCCTTAACGATTTGATTTAATTGAACGAATCCTGGCTTGCGTGTTTAATGTTTCCTGGTTGCAAAATTGCAGGGAATGGGTCCGAAAATAGTGACTGCTTTGACATTTGCTGCTTAAAAGGGGGTGTGGCAGCGGGTAAAAGTCTAAACAAAATTGTCAATAAAAACAGACAATTGAAGAATGAGGAAATTCAATAACAATAAAGTCTAGAACGTAAATGGGTGCTTTTTAAACACGTAGTAAGGATGCTTAGAGAGAATATTTTGAACTTAAGTTTTCCGAGTTCAAAAGTTATTGATGTAATTTTACGTAGAATATTTTAAATAATTCCTGCAAAAATCTCTCTCTATTTCTGCAATTGGAACTTATACTCCCCAGTTAGTTAACAGGACTGCCAGGACGCTGTGTCCTTTGAGTGGAAAATGCATAAATGGCTTCTGTAAATCACCTGGCGACGACAGTGTCCGTCAAATTGATCCCAAAGTGACGCCCTCTAAATTTGGCCCAGTCGAGAGGAGAGGCGCCCGGAGTAGAGCCAGGATTAGGGGTGGCAAAAGGACAATTAGCGATGGTCGCAGCTAATTATGATCCCCTCGCCGCGGGTGGTATGTGTACTGTGTGTGCGTCCAGGAGGCTGGCAGGACATCGGCTCGCAATTGCGGTTCAATGGCACATACCGTATTTCACTTTTCCCCGGCAAAACCCTTAATTAACTTTGCTGGCCAGAATAATATGACCGTTGTCAAGGATCCCGGCTTTTGTTTTGTTTTGTTTTTTTCCTTTCTATTTGGTTTGGTTTTGTTGCAAATGTTTGTTGCAATCCGAGACGCAAGCCAAAAGGACCAAAAGAAAACCAAACAAGAACAAAGACCAGGACGAACAGGCTCGTATTTGCGGCCATGTCGCGTGCTCAAAAAGTTAAATATAGGTTTCTGTTTACAAAAATCCACTAGGATATTGGCTTCCTGTAAGGTTAAGGGGGTTCTGAATATATATTTAACATCTAGAAATAGTTACTTAGGTATTTTTAAGATTTAAACATGTTTTAACTATTATTTATATTATTTTAAAGATATTTCTTTGCACAAAGTTGTTTGGAAAATATATTATAAGCACAGAAAACAAATTTTTTAAATCAAATTGAAGCAATTTCTATTTTACAAAAATCTTTAGGATATTTACAAGTAACTCTATACATATTTCTTGTATTTTATTTACGAGTTCTTGAGTTTTTAATATTCCAAAAAAGGCAATTCAAGGCTATCAATCATTAGAAAAAATACGAGAAAAATATAAAAAGCAATTATCCTGGTTTTGGGTCAATTCCCAATTGCCCGATTATTTCTCTCAGTAAGGTGGGTGGTGCGATTCCTTGTCCTTGTCCTGTCCTGTCCTGAATAACATTCGAATTTTACACCTACTCAAGCGAAATTGGGAAGGCAATCGCTGCCTGCTGTCTGACCACAGACATCCTGCTGGCGAGCACACACACACACCAGCACCCACCTGAGTGTGGTGCGAACGAGTCCTTGGGCTCCTTTGTCCTTTGGCCAGGCAGCACTCATTATGCCATGTGGTCAAACACAAAGTATGTCTGCATGTGGTGCGGTCCAACAATGTTACTTTGAAGCTATATATACCAGATATATTTATATATATATAGGTATATATATATTCCTATATATAGACAAGGTAGTAAAAAAAAAATGGTTACAAAATAATTCCCATGCCTACATATCCGGGAGCTGTGCAAATTTAGGGCTTCGCACCCGTGCCTGCCAGAGAGGAATGTGTGGATAATGCGTTGCCATTTAACGCCTTACTGAGTCCAGCGAGTCCTGCGCGTCCTGTGAGTCCTGCAGGCAGCAGGAAAAAATTTCAGGCCAATCACAGGCCAGGCCAAGGCAGCAGAATACCCATTATAAACATATTTTAAGAGATTTAGAAGTTGAAGCCAGGTTTTGTAAGCCAGCCAGCTTTTTGGGTAATTTATTTAAATAAATAAATTAAAATAATTTATATTTTGTGTTATGCTATCTAAAAAAATATTATTTGAATATTTAAAAATATATATTAAATCATTTATTTATATTAACTTTTATATTACAAATTAAAGAAACGGCAAAAGGTAAGAAATATATTTGGATTTGAATTCCTTTCTACAAACTTTTTGTGTCTTTAACTTCTAACAATATATTTTCATATTATTTTATTTACTTTAAAATGTAATTACCTAAATATTCCAATATACCCTGCTCATTATACCCTACCTAGAGGGTATAAAAACAAGAGTCTGCGGCTTGGCCTTTTTTTGTAAACCATAATTATTAGCTTTTCGGTTAGATAAGGCGTCGCCTGGTCGTCTGGCTGCCCTCGAAAGGATGCTTTGTTGTGGTCACCATTCTACCGCTACTCACACAGCTCCTTGGGCCCTTGAGTGGCAGGACAATGGCCCAACAACATCTCCGCAGGACGATGAGTAAAGAGCAAAGCAGCAAGGAATTTATTCCATTAAAAATGTATAGCTTTATTCTTAGCAAAAATTTTAAATTGAAGTTCAAAGGTAGCAGGATCATATTTCCGATGTTTCACAGAAATTCCCAGAAATAATCCCTAGAAAGCCCTCTCTTTCGCTCTGTAATTTCTTTATAACAATTTTATTTCCCCATCAATTTTACTATTTTGATTAGATAAACACTAATTGCTTGATTTTTATTTGAAAAGTACCAGCATATATTGTTGTGGCATTATCTATCTGACCAGTTTGATGACCAGGGAAAATTGGATATTGGACATTGGAAAATTGGAAAATTGAGAGAATTCGAGATACGAAATTAGAGCTCGGAAAGCAGAACCGTGAGAAGGTAATCCGATAGTTTCCGACGCCTTAGGAACCTGCCTAGAAACGTACTACTCGGGGGAGGGGTCCCCCGAAAACTGGCTGTCAGACCCACTCCCCGTCGCTAATCTACACTCGCCGCACACTATTTATCGAGGCGAGAGCGTGGCATTATTTCGGCTGGGTTTTGGGTTACCTTGCAACCTTTATAGATCCGGGTACACGAAGAAAAATTACCTAAAACGATGCCAAACGATGCCAAAATATTGGATTTTATTTGAATTTTATTCTGGAATTGTACAAAATTTGTTTAAGTACAATTTTTATTTGTTGAAAATGTAGTTTTGTAAATCTTCCAATAAAAAATTTAAATAAATAAATAATTTAAATAATCCTTCTGGTTTAAGAGACTTGAAATTATTATTACTAAATTGATTACTTTTTAATTTCCCCATCTTTAATTCTCTCTGTATTTTCATAGAGCGACAACTCTGGCTATGTCAATATTTGTCGTTACCGCGTGGCATTTTCTAGCGAATTTCTTCGCCGCTTTGTCTATGGGTTCTTTGGTTCTTTGGTTCGGTTTTTCGGCTTTCAGTTTTCAGTTATCGGTTTTAGGATTTCCATGGGTTTAGGTTTAGGTTTAGGTTTCGCGGCGGTGCGACTTGCTGGGCGGCTTTCCTTTGTGTAAAAACCAAACAAAGGCGAAACAAAGGCCCGTCCGCGCCGTGTGTGATCATGTAAGACGCAGTTGCACATCCACGGATCGTATTTGCCAACACCAAACATTCTGCGTTTCCAGAACGGAAATTGAAGAAACCGAAACCAGAACCAGAACCAGAAACAGAATCAGAATCAGAACCAGAAACGGAGCTTGGCAGTTGTTTAAACTTGCCTTCTTCCGTTTTTCGAAAATGCGTGCAATCTTTGCAAAATTGGGTCACACTAAATAAGCCATAACTAGCTTTAAATACTGAACTAAAAGAATATAGAAATCTAGCTTTTATACTGACAATAAGAAATAGCCGTATAAATCTCAGAAGGCGTTCACATTTCTTGGTTGTCAAAATCCATACAACTTCCTCTTTCTCGATTTTCTTCGCCTGCAAGCAGCACGTTTCTCTGCAATTTAAGGTTGTGAAAAATTACCGGAATTACCTGGTTTTAACCAAAAATAAACGCGAAATCGTGCTGCAAAACGAAAAAGTGTAAGTAAACAGCGCATGCGCGCCTTGGTTAGCTAGTGAACATTTGAGTAATTTCCAGAATTTTCTTGGCAAGAAGTTGGAATTTCTAAGCGCTAGAAAACATGAGGGAGCCACTCGATGTTAAGCCCGAGGAATACGACCTGTTCATCGAGGCTTTCCAGGCTGTGGATGAGGGCGGGATCAGGTTCGACAATGATGAAATGGATAATCTTGGCGTCGAGGAGCTGTTCGACGATGAAGAATATGCCTCCGAGGAGGACGACTTTCCCGAGGGCTTAGAGTTTGGCGAAAATTATTCGGAGGCTTCTAGCGACGACGAGGAGCTGCTTCCTAACGACGTCGATGGGGAAACCGAGAACCGTCTGCCAATTGAGAATGGCGGCCCTGCAAGATGCCCAATATGCGGCCGCCAATAAAGCTTTTGCCACAAACGGCAACTCGAAATCTACCCTAAATTGATCGTTTTCTTTGGGATCACTCGTCGAGTCCTGAGCGGCTTAGGTTACACCAGAAACGTGCCCGGGACAAAGGGCTCGAGGCGGGCACAAACAGGGGGGAGCAAAAGTAGAAAAGGTGAAGGAAGCATGAACAATAGTGCCGCGTCATGTGGCAAGTGGTTCAACCGCTCGTAATCCGTTCCAGGAAAACGCACTTGCTACACGGTTATTGCATCATCGCCTTGGTGTGCCAATGGGATTAGCACTCCCTTTCAATCGGGCCTCATGGGAGGCGGGTTTTTCAACTAATAACCTCATTTTATTGCTAAATATTAACAATTACTAAACACACGTGCTTTTGCACTTGCTCGCCGACATGTGAATGGCACAAGCAGCTGATTTACATTTGCGTTCCAATGGGAAGAACTTCCATTATGGCGGTGTCCGGTAATTTGCGGTAATTTAAGGCTTTCT
The DNA here is from genome assembly GCA_018903765.1 of Drosophila aff. chauvacae BK-2020. Taxonomy (NCBI): domain Eukaryota; kingdom Metazoa; phylum Arthropoda; class Insecta; order Diptera; family Drosophilidae; genus Drosophila; species Drosophila aff. chauvacae BK-2020. Next base: position 148,456 of record JAEIGO010000395.1, on the reverse strand, counting down.
TTGCAATGCTGGGACAATGCCCAGCCCCTGTTATCTTTAAAATTAATCTACTTATTTAAAAAAGCATTACTATACAAACATAAAGTTATGAAAGTCTTGTATTTCAAGGAAAAATGTGCTGTTTTTCTACCTCAACTACAGAGCTGGAATATTTTTTGCCGCAGATCAAGGAGCATTATACATAGGCCACCTTTAAAAGCTGTGTCTGAGCTTGTATTCATTTTTAAACAAAAAACAATTCATATTGCCAAAAACAATACAAAATTGGCGAAAAGTTAGAGAAGAAACTTTGGGAATTTTTTTTATAATCGATATTTGTTGGTATTTTTTCCAAATACTTCATCAATCTTCGGGGCGAATGGCAAAAGTTAAAGAGAATGCATGCTTCTTGTTTTTATATAAACATAAAAATTAAACATGCATGAAAATGTGGTTATGGTTATGTAGTTTTAAGGCCTGTCCTCGACCTTCTTCTTATTTATATTATTTATTTATTAATTTTCTATGAAAATCTTGCCAAAGTTGAATATTTGCCTAATTTATAATTTATTTTTGATTGCTCATTATGCCCCATTTTTCTGGGGGACTCGCTCGCCGCGCTCAAGTGGCCCATTGTCAGTGCCGCAGACCAGAAAGGCAAACCGTCTCGAGAGCGACTTGAGGCCGGCGAATCAACGCTGGCAAAAGTACAGTTACCACCGGATGGATGGCCGACAGCTGCTCCTGCCGCTGTCCAACCCCTGACCCCCTATGCCCACCCCCTTGGTGCAGTTACAAAGGACAGGGGCCAGAGTGGAGCGTGCTCTGCCTGTGAAATTGCAAGCCGGAATAACACTTTCATTGATAATCACACCGAGGGTTAAATCGGTGGGTCAAGTGTCGCTGCAGCGCGTGTCAAACTCTTTGGAACGAAAAAGAAAATATATATGTAGGTATATTAATATGCGGATACATATATGTACAATATGTACATACATATGTATGTACAGAACATAAAAAGAAGCTACATAGCTTCGGGAACAATAAGGTTGTTTTTCTTGCAGTTTGCCATGGAATCAGAGGACCGAATCTGAAATCAATCAGCGCCTTGGGGTACCAATGCGATTAGCACTCCCTTTCAATAGGGCCTCATGGAAGGCGGGTTTTTCGTCTAATAACCTCATTTTAGTGCTAAATATTACAAATAACAATTAATGAATGGACGTGTTTTTGCACTTGCTCGCCGACATGTGAATGGCGCCAGCAGCTGATTTACATTTGCATTTTAATGGGGAGAACTTTTATTATGGCGGCGTCCAAAGTGGTCAGCAAAAAACTAAGCCAAAGAAGTAAAATCTGTTCCCATTTTGGTTTCTATAAACATAAATATTTGCATTTCTTTTACACCCGTGAGTATGCTACGAATTATTATTTGAATTATTATTTCAAGAGCCGCCACCGAAGCACAAAAGCAGGCAGCAAATTGTACATTTTGTCTTTCGTAACAATTGTTTTCGATGTAAACTAAATAATCATTATTTATAATAATGATAATAATATTAATACAATTTAAATATTAAATGGAGTACATATATACATTTAAGGATGACAAAAGTTTCTATTAAATGACCCACCCCAGTTACCCTTTTCTTCCTGAACATTTTCTACCAAGTAGGCCTTGAACTTTTGCTTTCAAACGAATTGTCAAGGTCTAGAATTTGTCAGCTTCAAACAGTCATTGCAAATTGTAATTGTGTCGAAGCGGGTTCTACTGAAAATTGTCTCCTAATTTTCTACTCCGAACAAAAAAATAAATCCCACTTAAAAAGTAAGTGATAAGAAAAACAAGCCCAACAAAGTATCCAAAAATTGTAGGGCCTTTTCCTTTAGTTCTTACCTTTTGTTTGAGATTTCGAGAAGGTAAGAAAATGATTCCCGAGAAGCACACCGAAATGCTGGAGGCCGACCCAGTGCCGGAGGACATAGAGCCGGTCACTGTCATGGGTCCCATTGAGGAGGCTCGCGTGTTCGAAGAGTACCTAGACGATGATGGCGACGAGGTCTATAACAACGAGGACGGATATGTCGAGGAGGTCGTTGCCAACGAAGAGGATCCCCTGGACGATCCTGTTTCGTATGGCGACTTGTTGATGTTGGTTTACCATGCCTTCTTCCAGTAGACTTTATTTGTTGATTAAAGTATTGGCCATAAAGTCCAACAGACTTTTGTATTTGTCATTAATAGATTTTGGGGATTTTTGGTTTTCAACATTTTATATCTATATATCATATATAGAGGTGATAGCCATGAATATTAAAAAAAAAAAAAATATTCCAAGGAGTGTCTTCCTCAAAGCGCCAATGCAGGCCACCTGTCTTTGGGATATTTTTTATTATATTTGTCGGAGATGAAAAGCAAAACCTACTGTGTTGACTTGAAAGTGTAATAGAATAGATGTTGGGAAGCATAAATGGGTTGGGTTCTTAGATTTGCTTTGACCAACTGATCTTTTGAAGAAAGTGTTCTTTAAAAAATTAAACAAATGAAGAGAAATGTATTCGACATATATAACAATTTTTTAAAGAGTTAAAAGGAAGTCGTGATATTTTGTTCAACTTGGCAACCTTTTTTCTTTAAAAACCCATTACCCAAGTAGTCATTGAACTTTACTTTCAAACGAATTTTTAACGTCCAGAAGTTTTCTCTCGCAACCAGTCATTCTAATTCATAATTTTGTAGAAGCGGGTTCCCAATTTTGTACTCGAAAAAAGTTTTCTTTTCGATATATTCAACTTGAAAAGTAAGTGAAAAAAATTTTAAAAAAAAATCTCTAAATCCTTTTTTTAGTTCTTTTCATTTTGTTAAGTTGACAAAAAGGAAAATGGATCCCGAAAAGGACATTACTAATACTCAAGAGGACGATGAAGCTCCCCAGGCCACCGCTGAAGCCAATGTTATGGGTCCCTTGGAGGAGGAGGAGCCTCTTGTGTACCGGGTATACATCGATGACGATGACGATGACGATGACGATGACGATGAGGATAATAACGATGAATATGATTTATATGTCGACGAGATTAATGTCGAGGGGATCGTTGTCGAGGAGTTCGACGTCGAGGAGTTCGATGTCGGGGAGTTTGATATTGGGGAGATCGTTGTCGAGGAGCTGGTTGTCGAGGAAGAGGATCCCCAAAATCTCGCTGTGTATAGCGATGTGATTTTCTACGTTTACCTTTCCATCTTCCAGTAAATTGTAATATTTCTATAATAGAATGTTGGCACACCGTCTAAAGCAACGTCTTTCTGTGGTTTCAATAATGGGTTACGGGGATTCTTGGCATTTTATACAGTAAAGCATATGCATAGAATTATTCCTATTTCAACGACAGACAAAACCCTGTTCGATTTTGACATTCGTTTGCTTTCCATTTATAGTTTGTGGCTCCTTAGTTTCCATCTGTTTCCCTTTTGGAGCCGCCTTTTGTTCATTCAAAGCAGCTTAATTAAATTGTAATTGGATATGTTTTTTCGCCCAGAAACTGAGACAAACAAACAAATCCAACGGGCGGGAGTGAGGGTGGTGGTGGTGGCTGATGGCTGACGGTTGATAAGCCCATCGCTGGGATTCCCTTTAAAGCTGCGGACAGGCGTCTCTATCCGTCCAGCCATCAGCCCATCATCCAACCATCAGGCCCTCCTCCCAACCAGCCCTTAACCCATCTTTGTCAGTGCTGTCAAGGCAACAAATATAAAAACCTATGGAAATTATTTATATTATTTAATTTCACGTTAAGGTATTGACTATATATTTTAATTTAAATTCTACTGCAAAGCTAGATATTTTAATTTTAAATTATAGTTTGAAGGCCTTACAAATTATTTGTGTAAGCTTTAAGAAATTTTAGAAAATAATAATATTAGCTATAAAAACTATATATTAAGAGTAAATAAATTAAATATAAATACAAGAAAATGTTTAAGAATTCATACGAATTTCTAAACAATTTGAAACAATTAATTATCAAAAAATGCTTTTTCAAAAAATGTTTTTCTAACCTTTAAGAAAATGTTTAAATTTGTAAACTATTACCTTAATTTTAAGCTTTAAAAACAAGCCAGTTTTTGCCATAAATAAGACAAACTAACACCACTGACTTTCGCTAAGTAGAGGCTGTTCCTTGTTTATGCAACGAAACTAATTTAAAGTGCTTCACGCGGCGGTCGCTTAATCCGCTGCCATGGTGTGTGTGGGTGGGTGGGTTGGTTGTGTGTGTATGTGTGTGTGTGTGTGTGATAACTTTGTTAAGTTGTTGACACGCATATCGCGCATATGGGGTAAATAATAATAACAATATAGTCAGTAATTAAATGACACTGGCACGTGTCGCAACGAAGCCCAAAAAGTTCACAGGATGGCCAAGGGACACACACACAATCTACACACACACTTTGGAACACGCACACCCAGGGCTATGGACAAATCAATTACTTTGTCATCGCACTACTTTGAGGCCACAAAGTTACATAACTTGTGGCAGGAAGCCCCAGGAGTTCTAGACAAAGTCGGTTTCTTGGCATTTCGAGATCCCCATGGAAAGGTTTATAATTAATTATATAATATTTAATATGTTATTATTTTAATTATTATTTATAAATAATTACTTAATAAGTATAACTATATTACATGTTATTAATATTTATATTATTAATTATATATAATATCTTATTATTCATAATTTAATATGTATTATATAGTATTTATACCTTTAATTATTTAATATAAGTATTATATATATTATTAATATTATTTCTTACTTAAAATAATAATATAAATTTGGTTAGGCATCACTTAGGAAATTTTTAAATGCCTAATGTTAATTTAAGCCTTACAGAACTTATATATTATAATACAATATTTATAAAAAAGATTTTTTATGTCAAATTTTACTTTCTTATATGAATGCATTTTTCTAGTTAGACTTCTGTCCTTCGATTACTTTTTGAGCGACTTTAATGAAAGATTATGGCAGATATTTGATTTGAAAATCGAGCACGTACAGAAAGCCAAAAGTCAAGCATATTTGCGGCTTCGTTTCATTTGGCAATTAGGCGCAGATACACAGATACACAGATACATTTGCAGATCCCCAGGCAGATGCAGACTCAAAATCAGATGCAAAATGTGTGAATCCGGGGGGAAATCCCAGTTGAGGCGGGGCAACGGGCAACGTTGACATTTAACAATTTGCACAATAAATTCAAATAAATCTTGGCACGAATTAAATTTCATTTGTTTACGACTCAATGAAAAGCCACAAAGCCTACTGCCAATGGGCTTTCGCTGTCAGTTTGAGTTGCCCCCAAAAAAAAACCCCTCTCAGCCAACAGACACACCCCCTCGCTGAATATACAAATATATACACAAATTTATAGCTTGTATTTTTGGCACAATTAAGATTTGCGCACATAAACGCCCAACTTGTGTGGCATTAAGTGCTTTGCCCCGAAAACTTTTAATTGAAATAATTTGTTAAGGCCTCCGGGGGCAGAGCAGAGACAGGGGTCCTCGTGTGTCTTCACAACTCCAGTGGAATATCCTGCTCCTGCTCTAAATATATATAATATATATTCATTCGATTGACTTACAGCTCAACAAATGATTTCAATTACAGACATTTCGCAGGTCTGAGGGGATTTTTGGAATATTTCGTTGCTAATTGATGGGGTAAATATTGATTCCCATCAGTGGCCTTAGGTTTAAAGTGCATTTTGAGGATACAAAAGGGTTTCGAGGGGATATTAGTCAGGGGTTTCAGCTTATTCTTAGCAGTAAAGAAGACATGTGTCTTGCTATTCAATTATTGTTTAGATTGATTGACTATTTGGGTTACATTTCTGGCTTCCCTTTAAGGCAATAAACAGTCACTGTGGCATATAATTTCCTTGCATTTTATTCCCTTCAAACTATGTAGCCTTTATCGTTGCCGAATTTGTAGCAAAAACGCTTGAAGCACATGCGACGCCTCACTGTAGGTGTGGTTCCTTCTGTGGTTGTGCTCGTGGTGCCAGGATCTGTGGAGCCCGAGGAGCTGCTGCTCTCCACAAATGTTGTGGAGGAGCTACTACTGGTCACAGCAGCCTCCGTACTCGCTTCGGTGGAGTTGGAACTTGTGCTCAAAGCGGTGGTTTCCACCGAGCTAGTGACACTCGTACTCCCTGTCGTTGCCAGGGTGGAGTTCTCCAATTCCATATCCAGAAAATTCATAAAGGCACCCACAAACTTCAGCACAGACAGACGATCCTCCGTCGTCAAGGTCTGAGCCTGGGTGAAGCCAAAAAGACAACTTCCCCCCACCAGGGAGAAGATCAAAAGCCAGGCAAATCGCTGATCCTGATTAAGGGCTGTCATCTTGTTCTAACTTCTTGGCTAACTGCGCACACTGGCTGCCCGCTTTTTGGCATTTATATATACTCGTATATATTGCACTCTCTGTGAGTAAGTATCTCTATGCGGAAATCTCTGCAGCCCGAAAAGTTGTGGGCCAGCTGTTGGCCACGTGCTTTCCCAAAAAAAAACAAAAAGCACAGCCAGATAGTCAACGCTTCAGAGTTTTGGGCCAGCTGGTGAGTCAAGTTTGCCAATAATCTAACAATAACTCAGCTGTGGGCTGCGAATTCCACAAAGATGATTTCTTGACTTAATCAGCAGCTTTCTTATACATGTTTTTTGTGAATGAAAGCTTGGTCTGGGGTTCTTTTTATTATTATTATTATTATTTAGACATTTATTTGGTGAGTTTGTTTATGACTTTATTCAAGACTTTGGGAGACTCTTTAATTCCTGAACTATAAAACTTATTTAAAGCCCTAGCGATGTCATAGAAATTTGTACTCCTAGTAATATAATTACTACTAACTTTGTGATATGAATTTCAGCTTTAGAGACGGTTTGCCCTTCTGGTCTGCGGCACTTGAGCGCGGCGAGCGAGTCCCCCAGAAAAATGGGGCATAATGAGCAATCAAAAATAAATTATAAATTAGGCAAATATTCAACTTTGGCAAGATTTTCATAGAAAATTAATAAATAAATAATATAAATAAGAAGAAGGTCGAGGACAGACCTTAAAACTACATAACCATAACCACATTTTCATGCATGTTTAATTTTTATGTTTATATAAAAACAAGAAGCATGCATTCTCTTTAATTTTTGCCATTCGCCCCGGAGATTGATGAAGTATTTGGAAAAAATACCAACAAATATCGATTATAAAAAAAAATGCCCAAAGTTTCTTCTCTAACTTTTTGCCAATTTTTTATTGTTTTTGGCAATATGAATTGTTTTTTGTTTAAAAATGAATACAAGCTCAGACACAGCTTTTAAAGGTGGCCAATGCATAATGCTCCTTGATCTGTGGCAAAAAATATTCCAGCTCTGTAGTTGGGGTAGAAAAACAGTACATTTTTCCTTGAAATACAAAACTCTCATCACTTTAAGTTTGTATAGTAATGCTTTTTTAAAGAAGTAGATTCATGTTGAAGAGAAAAGGGGCTGGCTTTGCAAAGAAAGCCTTAAAATGAACACTTTCGAAGCCGCCATAATGGAAGTTGTCCCCCATTAGAATGTAAGCAAAAATCAGCTGCTTGTGCCATTCACAGCTTGGAGCTTTGTGTATTGACTCCCGCAGTGGAATAATAAAAAAATAAATCGATCATGATCGTCACGATGCAGAGTTGTAAACGCGATTTCCTCAAGCTCTCCGAGCCCACGCAAGATAAGAAGATTACGGTCGGAACATGCAAAAAGAATGCGTTGATGGTGATGATGCAGTGCGATACTGGTACTGGGGAGGCACGTTTACAGCATGCCAGAGTGACTATCTGCAGCTCGATAAGCCCCGCAGAGATCGTATAAAAGCGGCCAGAACCCGGCGAGATCTATCAATCACAGCAAGTGACCAGCGAGATCGAGATGTGGCGTCTGCATTTGTTTCTACTGCTCTCCACGTGCTTCCTCATACCGCACGATGCCAAGCCCATGACCAGGTCGAAGACGACCACGAATGGATTACCGCCGACCACGACTTTGGCCTCGCTGCTCTTGGAAACGGCAACCACCACGGATGGGCCTAGCACCACGCCCAGGACATCATCACGTTTCACCCACATTGGACGCTTGGCAGCCAAGGATCTGGCCGATTTGCTTTTGGCCAGCATGCAGGCTCGCGGAGCTAAGCTGTCGCCCTTCCAGGAGTCCACCATGAAGATGCTGCGCACTCAGGAGCCGTCCAAGGAGGCCAAGGGCAACAACATGTTCCTTCAGCTGGGCATGGACGTGATCATTGACATCCTGATTGGCGCTCGCAACGAGGCCACCTGCGGTCGCATTGTTCGGGATATTGAGCAGTCGCAGGATCGCAACAGTCTCACCCTAACGCTCAGATCCTTCCTGGCCTTGCTGTCCTTCAATGGCATTGAGTGCACCCAGGATGAGGTGAGCCAGGCCATCAAGAGCTCCCTGCTCCGCCAGCGGCAGCAGCAGCAGCAGACCACCAAGGCCATCGATACTGAGCAGCAGCAGACGGAGGGTTCGGGCATCCGGTCTGCCCGCAAGGTGGACTCATCCCTCAAGGACGATCGCGAGTCGGTACTGCAGTTCCTCCGGGAGCGCAGCCTGGCCGACCACAGTACCATTCTGAACACGCTGCTGCGGGTGTGCGGAGCCTCCAGAGGAGAGGCCCACAAGATCATCAGGAATCTAAGAGAGAGTGAGTAACTTAAAAGGGGAAATATCTTCTATGGGGAGAGACAAGCAACGAGTAGCGTGTAGCGATTATAGAGAAACGAGTAATCTTTAACGATTTGTAAAAACTCAACAAGTTACGAGTAGACAGTAACAAATATATAATAAAAAGAGATAAGTAACGAGTAGGACAGTAGCGAGTAAAAAGAAAAGAAAAGGAAAACCATTTAAAGTAACGATGTTCAAAGAAACGAGTATAAAAGTAACGGTTAAAGATTATATAAACATTCTATAGGGATAACACTTGTAGCGAGTAACGAGTAATGTTTAAAGATTAGAATAATCATGTAAAATAACGACTACATAAAATGAGCAGCGAGTTAGGTTTCAAAAGTAACGAATAATTAATAACAAAGACCCTTTAATTACTGTAACACTAGTTTATTTAGTAGAATTTTTATATTTCCCTTGATTTTTATTTATTTAATTAATTAATTTTTATTTTCAATATTTTTAGTGGGTCCTGAGAGTTCTAGTACCCTGCAGGTGAATGCCTTCAGCATGCTGTCCGTCTCTATGCTGGACAGCCTCTCCTCGATCGCCGATGGTAATACGAGTGGCTTGTGCTCCGCCAGCCCAGACACCTGGATTGTTCGCCTCCTGGCCATGAAAGTGGGCAAGGTGGTGCTCCTGGGCCTGATGACTGCCCTCGATCGCACCCTGGTCAGTCCCACGCCCACGGAAGCGGCCAATGCGTTGGACTTGAATAGCGTCAATGGTGGTGATTTTACCGACCTAAAAACTCCCCTGGGCTCGAAGGCATCCATCCCAGCGAAGCGAGCCAGTACCAATCCTCTGGGTCTTGGTAAGTTTTTTAAAGGCGCTACTACTTTTCATACTATTTCATGAGGTTTTTCCTTCTACTTTTTTCAGTGGATTCCAATGCTTTGGGCACTAATCAAAATGGTGGGTTTTTAAAGCTTTTTTATCGAATCAAAATGTTAAATATGATTTTCACTGTTGTGCAGTTTTTTCGAATATGGAAGGTGCGGTTAACGCTTTGGTGTCCCCCGATGCTGCTGTCGATCTCTTGAGCACTGGTACAGGAAGCGGCGGCACCAATCAAAATGGTAAGAAGAAATATATCTTAATTATGAACTATCATTTACACATATCTTATATATGTATTGTGTTTAACTGTAATTTATATTACATCAAAATGGTGCGTTTTTAAAGATTTTGTATCTAATCAAAATGTTAAATATTATTTTCACTGTTGTGCAGTTGTATCGAAAATGGAAGGTGTGGCTAACGTTCTTGCGCCCGTCGGTGCTAATGTTAAAGCCTTGACCAATGGTGAAGGAGGCGGCGGCACCAATCAGAATGGTAAGAAGGATTATATCTTAATCATTAAATGCAATTTACACATATCTTATATATATATTGTGTTTAACTGTAATTTATATTACATCAAAATGGTGCTTTTTTAAAGATTTTTTATCTAATCAAAATGTTAAATATTATTTTCACTCTTGTGCAGTTGTATCGAATATGGAAGGTGTGGCTAACGTTCTTGCGCCCATCGGTGCTAATGTTAATGCCTTAACCAATGGTGAAGGAGGCGGCGGCACCAATCAGAATGGTAAGAAGGATTATATCTTAATCATGAACTATCATTTACACATATCTTATATATATATTATGTTTAACTGTAATTTATATTACATCAAAATGGTGCGTTTTTAAAGATTTTTTATCTAATCAAAATGTTAAATATTATTTTCACTCTTGTGCAGTTGTATCGAATATGGAAGGTGTGGCTAACGTTCTTGCGCCCATCGGTGCTAATGTTAATGCCTTAACCAATGGTGAAGGAGGCGGCGGCACCAATCAGAATGGTAAGAAGGATTATATCTTAATCATGAACTATCATTTACACATATCTTATATATATATTATGTTTAACTGTAATTTATATTACATCAAAATGGTGCGTTTTTAAAGATTTTTTATCTAATCAAAATGTTAAATATTATTTTCACTGTTGTGCAGTTGTATCGAATATGAATGGTGTGGCTAACGTTCTTGCGCCCGTCGGTGCTAATGTTAATGCCTTAACCCCGGATGGAGGAAGCGGCGGCACCAATCAGAATGGTAAGAAGGATTATATCTTAATCATTAAATGCAATTTACACATATCTTATATATGTATTGTGTTTAACTATAATTTATATTACATCAAAATGGTGCGTTTTTAAAGATTTTTATCTAATCAAATGTTAAATATTATTTTCACTGTTGTGCAGTTGTATCGAATATGGAAGGTCTGCTTAACGTTCTTGCGCCCATCGGTGCTAATGTTAATGCCTTGAACCCTGATGGAGGAAGCGGCGGCACCAATCAGAATGGTAAGCAGGATATCTTAATCATGAACTATCATTTACACATATCTTATATATCACATATATTGTGCTTAACTATAATTTATATTAAATCATGAACTATTTATTTATTACACTTACACACCCAGTTCAAGCTGGCGCAAATACCAATGGCAGTGGCAACACTGACTTATGTCTGCTTGAAGCTTTGGCACCCGTCAATGCTAATGCCATTATGTACTTCTTATTATATCTAACAAGTATTTTTATTATTATTATTATGACAGTACAAGCTGGCAGGGTTATCAATGGAAATGGGATTAACCAAGTCAGCCTTGCGAATATCCTTCTGCCTGTTCAGGCGAACGTTCAAGCCTTGAATCCGGGAAGCTCTTCTACTGCTACAGGATCTTCAGGTTCTTCAGGCTCTGCAGGATCTTCAGGATCTTCAGGTTCTTCAGGATCTTCTGGTTCTTCAGGCTCTTCAGGCTCTTCGGGCACCTCATCGGGCACACCATCTTCATCGAGCCCTAGTGGTTCCACTGGCTCTAGCTCTGTGGGTAAGTCACTTTCCCCCACAACCCATTTATCGCGTTACCCTTAGTATTTGAATATCAGCTTAACTTAATTATATTCCTTCCTAACCCTTTCCCTTTGCATCTTTCCAGGCAACACTCAGAATGGTAAGTTTTCGGGGTTTTACTCCCTCTTAACAGCTCTTAATAAGCTTGATTTGGACTTATAGTGAATGCTAAAAATGTGATCCACGGCGACAGGAACACCATATTCAAATTGATTAGTATTAATCCGACCATTGCCATTGTGCTGGCTATTTTAAGTACCATCACAGGCGGTGGTGTCGGTAACAACGTGAACAGTGAGTATCGAAGGAACTTCTGCGATAGTTTTGTTGTGACTTAATCGAAATTTGTTTTTAATATTTATTCTATCAGTTCGCGAGGGAACTATTATGAATGGAACTGACAATGTTGATGTTAAAGGACTGGATGTTTCCCCAACAATACCCCTCATTGTCTCCGTTCTGTCCATTGTGAATCCAGCAGGTGCTAATGGCACAACTTCGGGTAAGATTCTTGTGGATTCCACCCATAGAGTCCTGGTAAATATTTAAGGAAATCCATGAACACTTTGTTTGTAATTTTGTAGGTTTGCTGGGAGGACTGCTGGGAGGTCTGCTGGGAGGTTCTAGTTCCGGCTTGCTTGGAGGTATTCTTGGAGGAGGCTCCAGTTCTGGTTCCAGTGGAAGCTCAGGCTTGCTGGGAGGCTTGCTAGGTGGTCTACTAGGAGGAGGTTCCAGTTCTGGAAGTTCCTCGGGAAGTTCCTCGGGAAGTTCCTCTGGAAATTCCTCTGGAAATTCCGGCCTGCTTGGCGGTCTGCTAGGAGGAACAGGCTCGAACGCTGGCCTGCTTGGAGGTGTCCTGGGCGGTGTCCTATCAACAGTAGAGGGTCTGCTTAGTACCCTTCTTGGCGGTGTCCTCGGCACTGGCCTGGGCAGTCTCCTCACCTCCGTTCTCGGTGGGGTTCTCCCTCCAGTTCTCACCACCGTCGAACAGCTGCTGGTCCACCTGATAAGTCTTTTGGCTGGCGGCACTGGCCTCACCACTGGCGGCTGCACCGTCAGCAGCAACTCAACCAACTCATCCGCTGCGACCGGCTTACCTGGTGCCGGCGGCACCTCCAGCTCCACTGGCATTGGCAATTCGCTGAACAAAAGCGCCGACGTCGCCATCTTTGGCAATGACAACACTATGGTCACGCTGTTGAACGTGGACGGAACGGTGATGTGCTCGCTCTTCCTCCTGGACAGCATCCTGGGCACAGGTTTCATTGGTAACTCGGCCAACGGTAAGTTTCGGTTTTAAGAGTTTGAGCTTTGACTTTATTATTAATTATTAATTCGCTGTGTCTATTTAGTGGGTCCCAAGCAGATCATTGTGGGCAACAATAACAAGATTGTAAGGCTGGTGAATATAGATGCTGTGGTTCTGCTCTTCCTCAGTGTGGGCAGCATCATCCGAGGCAGTGGCGGCGTTTGCAATCAGATCAATGGTGAGTGGAGGCCGGTAATTCTTTGGCAATCCCTTGAGCTGACTTTATATTCCTTTCTCCGCTTTCAGTTCAACCCGAAACCGAGATTATTGGCTCTTGTAATACCGTCTTTGAGCTGATCGACATTGACTTGAACCTGCTGCTGGATGTGGCTGTGCTGAGTCAGCTGATTGGCACGGTGGCCAATGATTGCAGTGGCACCACCACCACCACCACAACTGAGGCACCGACAGCTTCGCCACCAACAGCTTCGCCACCAACAGCTTCGCCACCAACAGCTTCGCCACCGACAGCTTCGCCACCGACAGTTTATCCACCGACAGCTTCGCCACCGACAGCCTCGCCACCGACAGCTTCACCACCGACAGCTTCGCCACCGACAGCTTCTCCACCGACAGCTTCGCCACCGACAGCCTCACCACCGACAGCCTCGCCACCAACACCTTCGCCATCGCCAAATCCCAACAACTGCTATCGGCGCTACTGCCGCAAGTGGCGGACCCGACCCAGCTATCTCTGCTACAAGCACTGCGGCGGCAACTTCACCTACAAGCCCTAGGGAGGTCACGGATGAGGATCGGGCTCAGGTTGAGCTCCGGCGGAGGAAGCAGCGGAAGCAGCGGAAGCAGCGGAGGAGACATCGGCTCCTCGTCAGCCACTTCATCTTGTTAAGCGTGGCCCTGACGGCCACTCTGCCATTGGGCATTTATTTATTTTGTTTACTCGCTAAGTGAAAATTGTTTAATTTATTGACAAAAGAAAAATATATAATAGTAATTGAAGCATTAATTGGTTGTGTTTTTATTTGAATCATTATGTTATATAATATTTATTAATAAATATATATAACTAGGGTTTGTAAAATACCTAAAATAAGTGTATGCAATGATATGTTCAAGGTCCCAAAATCCATGTAAATTTGCTTTGTTTATTATCTTAAATGTTGTATAACTTTTTGGGATATTTTATTTCCGTGGAATTCATATTTTTATAAATATTAAATTATTTTTATAATTTTTAAATATATTTTAATATCCTAGCTCAGATAGTTGGTTCCCAAATTAATTATGAAAAGAAAACTGAATGGAAAATATTAATCACAAATTCATTTCTGGCAAATATTATTATATTACTAAGTATATTAAATTGTAATTATTATTACATTAATATATTTACTACTATAAATTGATGTTTAGAGTATATAATCAAGCAAATAATATAGCTTATTATAAGTTATAACTTGTACCATTTGTTTTCTTTGTAAATAACCCCTCATAAAATTATCAACTCTTAGCTCACCCAGAAATTATGCAAATAGAAGCCCATTCTGGGCATTTTTATAAACCATTTAATTTATGCCAACCCAAAAAAATAAAAAAAAAGAAGATACAGCAAATGCAATTACATTTCCGGAAAGAACTCACGCCCACAACAGAAGTTTAAAATGAGAAAAGCAAAAAAGTTACGCTTTATAAATAAAAGATAACATTATTAACATCAAATACCTGAAAGACCTGAAAGTTAGACAAATGGTCGTCAACGGACGGAAATCGGGGAATGCTCCCTCGGGTCTGGAACGTGCCACCACCCACCTCTCCGCCCCCTGTGCGCCGCATGAAATCATAATGAAAGCAATAAAAGCATCACCGAAAAACAGAAGAAACACCTCCAGAACAGAGCCAGCCAAGAGACCCCACCGACCGACCGACGACTCTCACCTCATAATTGATGACCTAAGTAATTTGTTATGGCTCTCTGGAACGTGTGGCAAACACAAACAGCACGACAACAACTGCGGAAGAGCAAAATATGGAAGCAATTATAAAATTTTCATTCAAAAAAGAAAAAAAAAGCGAAAAACGAAAAACCCCACCAAGATGCCTACCGGGAATGACAAATGCGGCAACAACAAAAAAATGAGACACAACTTTTTGTGGCCCTGCTAATGATGGCCATCAGTCGGCCGGGGTGTTAAATACATATATTATGCAACACCTTGGGGAGGCCCTCAGAAGAGGGACCTCAATGATTATTTGCGCCCAAAGGTCGTTCCGGCAGATAATCTAGTTCACGGGAAAGTGTTTCCATTAAATGCCGCAAACTTTTAACACCTCCAAAAAGGAAGAAGAGCGAGTCGGAAGGCGGTCATAAATCCCAGAGAAATTCCATAAAAATGCCACAGAAAGCAGTTCTTGATTATTTAACTTAGTTTAGTTGTTTTATTATGGGTAATTTTAGGTGCTGAATTAACAAGAGTAATTTTTTTTACCATTTGAGAGTGTATAAAATAATGTGGGAAATAATTTAAACAATTAAATTAATCATTTTTAATTTAAGGGAAAAACCAAAATATACAAAATAAAGGAATTATTTTGAATAAATCTATACTTTATGATAATTATTTGATGATAATTTAATTCAAGACTGTGGCCTTAGTTAGTTAATTTTTGTATATAAAATGAATATTTTATGAAATATATAATTGCTCAGCTTTTTATGTTGAATTTATTAAAGAATTAATTATAATCAATTATATTTTGGGCCAAAAATGTTGGGAGAGAGTATATAAAAATGTAAATTGTCGTGTTTATACAATTAAAATTAGGCACATATAAAGAAACCCTTAAAAATAAGGGAAGAAGCTCAGGGTTTAGGGCTTTGATTTTTACCAAAATATGGAAAAGTCTCAGAAAGATTATGGGACTTATTTTAATATATTTATAATAATAACTGAAGGATGATAATTAGATAATGATAATGAATATTAAAGATTGAAGTTTAAATTGTAGTTAAATATTTAATACAAATTGGAGTTTGTAGTCTCATTTGAAATGCAATTTTTTCTTAAATATATACTTTGCTCAACTTATTAATATTAAATTTATTTAAGGATAATCTCCACTATATCTTGGCCATATTTAAAGACCCTCAGCCATGCAATGTACACTCTCTCTCTCTCTCTCTCTAAGCTGAATTAACTGAGACTTGCCTGAGACTTTCCATCACTTGTTGCCAGCGTGGTTCGTGATGTTGGCCAAAAACTTCCCCTTTAACTCAACTTTATTCGCCAATCGATATTGGGGCAATGGACATTGAAAATGCAGCAGACTTTTAGGCGCAGACATGTTTTATGTACTTGTCAGTCGTCGGCAGACAGTGCAGACAGTACAGTCCGGAACATGACTACAAGTTCCGCCGAGTACATCTCCCACACTGCCGGCGTCTTACTTTCGCTGTGGATTATTCCTCTTCTTGCCGCTGCCGCTGCCACAGCCGCTTTTATTATTGTACATAATTTGCACGTGCTGCGAATATCTAAAATTTACGACCAGCATAGACACAAAACCGAGAGCGAAAGTGCACAGGTTGGCTGTCCTGTCCTGTCCTGTCTGCGGGGGGGTTGGGTTCGGGCTTGGGTTTCCAGGGGGTGGTCAGGGGTGGTGGCGGTGTTGTCCTCGTGTACATTATTTTGCTTTCAAGCGTTGAAATAAAAGGAAAAGTCGCCAAGCTTTAAATGAGTAGAACGACACACTGAGAAAACACAAAATCACATCAAGGGGAGTATATATTTTATATTGCAAATTTGGTTTATTTTGTAAAATAATATTACTTAAAATGAATAAGGTAACAAATATATAAAAAGAGTTTGATTGGTTGTAAAGCCGTACGAGATGTAATAACGTTTTCCTTTAACTTGCATCTCGCTTAAAAAGAAATTTAATGATTTGAAAGACTTAGGAAAAGAGGTTATTTATATGTTATTTACACAAATTTCCCATCGAACAGCTTTTAAAAAATATTAATCCCAACGAACAGATATTTATTATATTTAAACAAAATCATTGAAGAAAAATTACTCTATTTAAATCACATCTTCATTACTATCCTTGAAAAAATAACCGAATTTTGGTTGTTTCTGACAAATCATGGTCACATTAGGATGCAACTGGTACTCTAACGAATACCTGGTCACACTGAATACGCAAAAAATAAGAATTTAATGCAGGTTTTTGATTTTTCCCCAGTGCAACCACAGTCCATTGGGTACTGGGTCGGGAACCCTGCCTGCCGCCTCCACCCCCCGCAATTCGTTGTCTCTAGGTGAGTGAAATCTTCCACAACCTGCCCCCCGGGGCCCCTTTTGACTGTCTGTCTCACGCCACCGCCTCCGTGTATCTGGCTGTCTGTCTGACTGGCTTGCTTACTTTTACACGTTTTATGTCGAAAATAAATGTGAACTAATGCATTTTTATTAATATATACAAGCGTGCTGGGAATTTCAAGCTGGGAAATGATGTCGAGCCAGGATATGGACCCCGGCTCCCCCTCACACTCCCCGAGGAGCTGCGAAGCCCTAGGAGCTCTGACGATGATTAAGCGTAAAAACCGCAAATGTTTTTTAAATGCAGTGCAAATGCTTGCGGGTCATGCTCGATGTTCTGCTATATATACACTGTTTTTTTTTTTTTTAGCTTCTTTTGGAGTTGAGAGCGGCTAAGTGAGTAGTTTGTTGGATCGTGTTGAAATATTTAGCACGGCGCGTACGTGTCGACATTGTTGCCATGCTCTCGCTCTCTCTGCTCTGGATTGGATTTTGTATTGCCACAAAGATTGGCGAAAAAATTCGAAAATAAAACTGTGTCAAGACCCAATTCCCACTTTCCATTTGCCGCGCTGCATGTCTGAGCATGAAAGCTAGTAGAAAGGAATTGCGAATTCGTTTTTTAGAGATACGAAATCATAATAAAACTCGCCTTGTCGAAATGTCCAGCAAATAAACAAATTCACTTAACATTTAAAGGTATTCAATTTACCTTTTAATAGATCAGTTCGAGGGGAAGAGAACACATTGTTCGGTATCCCACTGATGATCTGTTTTAAAATAATATTTGATCCCAACCTAAAACTTGTTTCTTGAAATACTAAAATATTTTATGAAAGTCTTACATACTTTTTACAAAACCAAAATACAAATTCTATAAATGTGATTAAATAATTTCATGAATTGTAATTCACAACCTTAAAGTTTGATAGAAATGTCTGAGAAGCCACAAATTTCAATCACCCCCAAAATGGGATAATTTTTCCGAGTAAAATTCATGTCCAGCCTGAATGAATATACATATATATTTTTCTGAGGGGGGAATATGGCTAGAGTAGCACCCTCTTCTACGACGAGTATTATCCACTTCAGTTCGATGCGTTCACTGCGTTCAAATGAAATGAAAAAGCCAACAAAGTGGCATTCGGAGACGGCACTTTGCATACTAAGAAGTGTG
The DNA here is from genome assembly GCA_018903765.1 of Drosophila aff. chauvacae BK-2020. Taxonomy (NCBI): domain Eukaryota; kingdom Metazoa; phylum Arthropoda; class Insecta; order Diptera; family Drosophilidae; genus Drosophila; species Drosophila aff. chauvacae BK-2020. The sequence continues at coordinate 130,003 of JAEIGO010000395.1, read as the reverse complement.
TGTGTGTGTTTTGGGGGATGGGAAATAAAGGAATAAATAGGAAAAGCAAATAGCGCGCCGCTCTATTGACATTTTAGGGTTTCATTGTAAAGCAATTTAAATTATTGTGTGTATATATTTCTATTTCGCTCAGCTACTATTGCCGATTCCTTCCCTCACTTGAGGGCCCTTTTTTGGGGTAAGAAACATTCTCAACTTAAGCATTCAGAGGACATCGTGTCCGCGACTCGTGTCCTGCTCCCATTCTTCCTTCGCTGGATTTTATTTTGTGCAAATTTTTCAAATGTTATCCTTAATTTAGTTTATAAGTAGATGCCAGGCACGTTCCAGGCAAATGACATTTTATTTGTGGATTTTTATAGACTTTCCCCCATCGCACAGCCCTTTGTGCGGGGGGGAAAAGCCGAAAAATAGGTCGTAATTTGTGTTTTTGTTGTGAGTTTCCATTTTTTTTTCTTTGTCCATGTTCTATCTCTGTCTATCTCTCCTATTTTCTTTTTTTTTTCTGGACCACATGTGTCTTTGATGAGTCACACACAAGACACAGGAGTTGGGGCATGGGCGCAGTTATTGCCCCCACTTCTTCTGGGGGTTGATAAGCCCAGGGATCATCTTGCATATTGGAAATTCGGAAAAGATAACACAAATAATCAGGGTTCTTGTTGAAACAATAAATGTTGTTTCGAACTTAAGCCTAAGATCTTGGGTCTAAAAGTAATCAAAGACTCAAAAAAAAGTTGTTGCTGAAAAGAGTTGTTGTTGTAGCAAAAAGAGGCTTCACAATCTTTATTGATTCACCTGAGAAACGATCAATATTCTCTGGCAAGTATATTATATAGTGATCTAATCTCGCCTGTGCCGAATTATATATTAATGAGAATAGAATTGTAATAACGTTTTAAAATCAACAAGTAGATTAATCACATTCGTATACCCATTCCCAATAAATATCTGAGCAGAAAAGCAAAAGCTGTCGTGGGTGAAATGAAAATATGCCACAATGGTAGAATATTTCTCAAGGGTTGTTGTGAGGGGGGTGCAAACGGGGTGAACAGAGAAAGGTCTAAGGTGAGAGGTGAAAGGTGAAGGCTGACGTATGTTCCATAAACTGGTGCTCCTTGGCTTTGCTCTGCGTTTTCCCACTCACTCGGGAAAGAAGCATAAATTGCGCACGATAAAGCAAAAATTAAAAAGCGTAAACAGAAATTGCTTTCCCTCTTTTTTTTTTTCTTCTTGGGGTTTCCTTACATGGATTTTTCCTCTCCCCTCCAGAGGTGGAAAAATTTTCAGTTTGACTTCACAGTGCCAGTGTCGTCAGCAGGTGAAAAACAATGTGGAAATATGGCCTTTTTTTATGAATGAAGGATAAACTTTTGCGAAAGAATTTACGGCAGGTGAAAAATGGGATTTTTCTTTTGGTTTTTTTTTCTTACTTTTAATATTTTGTAATTAAAATTTGTAAACAAAAAATACTAATATGAAAGAAAAAATTATACAATAAATAAGTTGAAATATTTTTGTTTATACATATATACAAAAAAAAAATATTTTAAATAATGCTATTTATTTCTTAAAGATATTTTCCATTGAGAAAGAAGTCTTAAGGAACCCCTAGGACTCCCCAAAATTGTATCCTTAATGCCTGTTTTGCAAATAAACATTTTTTGATCAATCGCCTCTGAATACAAAAACAAATTTATGCTCCAAAGCGTAATAAAATAGAATCCAATCGTGGTCTTTCGTTTGGGAAACATTACTTCTTTTTTTTTTATATTAAAGTTCTGCTCCTCTCGAATGCGAAAAGTCAGAAATGGAAAAGCCAGGAAGGAAGAGGGAGAGTCTTTTATATTTTTTTTTTGGGGGGAAGTTTGCAGCGGCTCGATACAATGGCTGGAAAACAGCTCAACAAAAAAGGGAGGTGGAAGGCGGAAGGAAGCGGCTCACCAGCACACCTTTATTATTATTTTTACACTTAACTTCCGGTTTACGCCTATTACGCCACCCGCCTTTACACACACACACCCAGAGGGAGAGAGAGAGACACACACACAGACAACCCCCGGCATCAAATTACAAAATACAACCTCCATCGTCTGCTGTCTGGAAGCTCCTTTCACCTTTTTCATCCTGGATGAAGTTATTGTCTCTGACATTGTGTTGTTACTTATTTTTTCTTCTTCCAACCCCCCCTTTGGGGGGGTCCTTTGTGCCACGCATTTTCACGTGTTCGTTCCGCATAGTTCCGTTTGATATGCCACAAAGGTGTCAACCGGGTAGAAGGAGGAGCAGGAGGTCCCGCCGGAATCCTTGCCAAGGATGTCCTCCGAGGCAACGCCAAAGGATGTCCTTCCTTCGGCGGCGCTGCCTGTAAACGGAAGCCGACGATTACGCTGGGCCCATATGCCAGGATTAGGATTAGAGGATGTATGTGAAGATTGCCAGCAAGAAGGATAATATCTATAGCCGGAAGGGAAAGGAGTTTTCCAGCATGCTTTACATATATTTTATATATTTTATATTGTAGAATTTAAACTTGAATTTATTAAGAGAAAGGTAGCAGTTTATGCTTCAAAGTATATTTTATAATAGTACTTATCACTTATTATATTATTATTTCAAAGTAATTCCTATTTTTAACTCATTCCAATCAAAGTTCTTTTTCAATTTGAAATCAATGAAGCCCTCAAATTGTTAACCTTTGCAAATTGGCTTAAATGCGGGTAACTGAATGCCCAAAAATCTCATATTTCGTGGGCAGTGAGTTCACTTTTACCAGCCGATTGCCTGCATAATTTTCCCTTTTTGGGAACTACTCAATACCCATAACCCAATCATAAACCCCATCGATACCTGTTTAACACCCAAGTTAATATCGATTATAGGCGTATTTCTGGCTTCCTGGAGCCTGGCGAAGGGGAAAATGTAAAATGGGAAATGAGATACATCCGATACAAAGCAAAGTCAAGGCCTTTCACGGCGCTTAACCGGGGCGTCAGTTTCGTTTTTCGGCTTTTCCCCGGGACTAGACAAGGTGGGCTGATGGTGGGTGTGTGGGTTGTAGGTGGGTTGTGTGCGCCAGATATGTGAGAGAGCAGCAGCGCTGTCAGCTTTGATTGATGCGCTGGAAACTTCGCGTGAAATTGCACACCGAAAAACACCAAAAACCAGAAACGGCAGTGGTGGTAGCTAAAAAAAAAACAACAAAAAAATAGCGGTAGAGAAACGGAAAGCACTGCGGCAAAAACAAAGCGGAAGGAAGTACTCACTGTACGCAATATGCACTGCAAAAAAAATGACACAAAAAGGTCTTAATACATTAGTAATACCCCGAAAGGATAATGAAAATTTAAATATTTATCAATTTGGGAAAATTAAAGCTTACAAATGTAATAACTATGCTAAAAATTCACAAATTTCAATTCGGAGTTAGTTCCTGAGTTAGTTTTTATAAGGGTTAAAAAACTGCATACTGAACGTATTTTAAAATACAATTCAATCCCTTAAAAATTTGGAAAAAATTCCAAATTTGTTTTTTCCACCAAACACGGCTAGATCGACTCGGCTGATCAAGAATATATATGACTTATAGGGTAAGAAATGACTCCTTCACTGAGTTCTGTGCTTCTGACTGATATTGTAATACCCTGCAAGGGTATAAAAATAAGTCCCAGTGTAGCGTAGGCACACACACACACATAGACCCTGGCCGCAAATACACACATTCTGTATGTCTCTGACTGTATCTCCTGGTAGCCCGGGTGTATGTGTGCCAGGCACTTTATTTGTGTAGGGCGGCATGCTTGGCTGGGCATTCCATGGCGGGGGCCTGAGAGCTCCACTGACGCGCTTTAAAATGGGGAAATTAAAATTCCAATAATAGCATCGCTCCCAACGTAGCCCAGGTGCTTAGCTATAGATACAGTCGGCTTTTCCGCCGGGTTTTCCCCCCTCCCCCGACCAACCCACGTATATATCGCTCTGTCTCCGCGTAGGAGAGAGCCTCTAAGTCTGGCTGGGGCTGTGTATGCGATAAAAATAAATTAAGCCACAAATTGCAATTTAATTTAAGGTTTTCCTTAGCCTCAATCTCACATCCACAAGGAGGTGGGAGTGGAGCAGCGGCACAGTCGGTGGAGTTGCGACACTTTTTCGTGGCATATTAAAATAACTTGCCACATATTTCGGCGTCACCACGTTCTCCGGGTTTTAGGTTTTCAGGCTTTCAGGCTTTCAGGCTCTCCGGCTCTCCGGCTCTCAGGTTTCAGGTTTTCCGGTTTTCCGGTTTCCCGCTTCAGTGGGTGGTTGGGCTCGGAAATTTATGGCATTGCAATTGCAAATATAATTAAAATTTCCAACTCACTCGCGTAACTTGTGTTTGCCTTTTGGAAAATTATTTTTAGCGCCTGTCATCTTTCGGTTTAGCTAATTGAAGCTTAGCGGCGACTTAACAATTTAATTGGAATTGTCAGGGCCATCAGAATGGGCGGCAAATGGAACGGAAGTGGCGAGGGGTGAATGGAACGGAAGTCTTTTCATTTAGAACTTGTCTGAGAGTTTTAATTATGACATTCGCTCGATACATGTTGTTTTAATACAACAAATAGAAGTATCTTAAAGTTGAGATGCTGCAGAAATGGTACAGCAAAATTGTATAAATGTTGAAGAGATGTTGGAAAACGTTGGAGCTATATTGGCGAAATATTGCAGAAATTATGGAGATATGTTGGGGATACGTTGGAGAAGTGTTGGTGAAATGTTTGAGAAATGTTGCGAGTGGAATGATGAAAATAAAATAATGAGAATAAACTAATAACCACATAGAAATATATTTTAATTGGTGCCGAAAATCTATTCAGTGGGAAGGTGAAAATCATATTTCTTGATTTTGATCACGACCTCATAATGTACGAGTCCAAGATCCAGGATCTCGTTTGAGGTCCTAGCCGCTGAAACTCGTATGGTGGCTTGTGTGGGCGCATCCCCAGTCGGAGCTGCAGCTCTAAGACCTGCTCGGCCAGGTCCTCAAGAAGATTACCCACCTGCGGTCTCTTGTTGGAGATCGGAGATTGCGATCATGTGCTGGGTTATTGATCATAGAGGCGGGCTCTAAAACCCGCCTCTGCGAGCTCCTCGTCCGATATACTGCGGCTCCAATAAAAGTGCTTGAGCTGCTTGTGGGTTAAAAGACAGTAACCGATGAGATGCACCCTGCGGGGGCGTTCGGCTGAAGCCGCAGGAAGCGAGTGTGAATGTATACGCTCCCGCGATCTCTTGCGAGTGAGATTATGTCCACCGGTAATTTCCACCCCAGCGTCGGCAAGCTCCTCGTCCGAGATCTTACGACTCCAGTAATAGTGCCTGATCTGTTTGTCTGTCAACAGACAGCAGCCCAGGACATGCACTCTTCGGATGCGCTTGCCTGAAGCTGCTGGCAGATGGGACATCCTACTGGAGGTGTTAGTCTGACTGAAACTGGAATGTATTTTATTTGAAAATTTGGTGACTATTAGACTAAGCCAAAATTGTTTGTATTTGCTGGTGTGAATGAGATTTTCGAATGGACTGGACTGGACTGGACTGGCAGCTGCTTGTCCTGCCTGCTTGGGGGAAAGTGATTCCAGAGCCTGCTAGAAATCATCATTTTATTTGCAATTTGTGTAATTTGCTTCAATTAATTTCCATTTGAGGAGAGTTACTCCTCTCCGTTGCTCCTGGTATGTATGTACATCTACGTGACTAAGGATCGGTACTTAGCCCCGTGAATAGTTAATATATTTCCTCTGTTTCCGCTTTTGGTTCGCCAGTCGTTTTATGGCCACGTGTTGCTGCATGTTGCATCAGTTTTATGGGCGGCTTCAGTAACTTTTAGCCTCCAATAAACCCCAGACCCCAGACCCCGAACTCCAAACCCCAGACAGCCAAACGGCAGATACTGTAGCCACCCCTTGTGGCTTTCGTCTGAGACGCGAGGCTTTTATAGTTGATTAAGGCATATCAAATGTCAAATGTCACTAAAGTCGACGGCAATGTCTGTTGTAAAAACTAAACAAAACCCATTGCGGATTGTGCGGGACGAGGGCTTTATGGTGCGGTTCAGGTACGAGGTACGAGCTACGAGCTACGAGGTACGAGTATCTCTGGCAATAAAAGAAAAACAAGCGGAAAATAAAGAAAATGAGGGGAATGCGAGAGTATGCAGCTTATGTGGCGGATATCGCTTTGTTGGCAAAGCCCCTCAACCTTCCTTCAATTCCATTTTATTCCATTTCCCTCAAACCCCCCCAAAAAAAAATAACGAAAAAGAAACAACAACAACGCCACTTTCTGCGTCTGTCTGGCAACTCAATTGCCTTGGGCCCCCGCCCCTCGAAACCGGAAGCGGAAATTGAAGCATAAAATTGCCAAGTTTGCTGCAACACCGAAGCATTGAAACTCCGAAAACTCGCAGCACCACCACCGGCGGAAACGCGAAAATGTTGCCGATTATCCTTCGAGATGGATATCTGCAACTGCAGGAACTTTTGGCTGTAAATAAAATATGTGAAACAAATGCGATACGGGCGAATGAATGGCAAAACCGATATCAAATAGATTATCTGTAGTTGATCCCTAGAAAAAGGTCGAAAGCCTTCTTGGTAAACCAAATTATCCAACGATAATTTGCGGATATCCATGGTAATTTTTAATACCTATTTCAAACACCACATTCTCGTACTATGAACTTTAGGGCTTACATTAATCCCAAACATGAGGGCGTGTCAAAAAGATGGCAACCAATTGAGCCAAGCAATCTGTCTGGTAAATTGTCCATTTGATTTGCTCAACACACCTCTCCTCCTGCCACTCACCTGTGCGTCCGGTTAATGTTTCGGCTCCTGGTCCAGTCCTGCATCCCTATCCTCGTCATGCAGCTGTCCAGCAGCTCTCCTAGCCGTTTCGGTGGTGACTTCTACAAACGATAATTAATGAAATCTGACATCGGCTGAGGTAATGGTTGCTCCCTGGCCGGCTGCCTCCACCAAAAACGGTAGATGGACTGGGGGGCCAACGCGATGGACAAGGGTAAGTGCACTGGAATAAAAGAAAGGATAACAAATGAAATTAATAATATGTTCAGAAGCTAACACATTGATTTAAAAATATAAATTGTACTTTAAATTAAAAAATATATGAATATATGTATGCAAAATTTGAATTTTTTTCAAATAGTATAACCCTGTATTTGGCATATCAAGGAATATGTACGGTGTGACCTTGCTACTTTGTAGTAATTTGTAGTTAATTTCTTGCATATGCAAATGTTGAAATACTTTATAAAAAAGTCCTCTCAGAATATTCTGCGTGTGTTGGGGAGTTTTGGGGAAAAAAGGGGTCTGGTCTGGTCTGGGCATGGGGCTCACTCCAAACCCACAAACCCTCCAGTCGAGTGTATCGATGAGTGAGACAGCGACGTTGAATGCCCTTAATGAGAAATCGTTTTAATTGAGTTTGCATGTTTATGGCTGCCTTTTCACTTGAGCATCGCCTGCAATTTTTGTGTGAGTGGTGTGTGTATTGGGGTGATGAGGAGGTGGAGTAAGGGTCACCAGCTCCACACATCCACATCCCGGCAATCACTTTAAAAGCCAAACCTTTGAGCGGGGTACTGCTTTCGGTACTGACTCGAGAATGGGTAACTTGGGGCCCCCGACGAGGTCAGCCACATATTGTCATGTACAATGGCATCGTTTGTGGGCTGGATAGCACCACCAGGAGATGTAACCACATGCTGCTGCTGTTGCTGCTGCTGCTGCTCCTGATGAGGGTCAATTGTCCATTAGTGTGTGTGTTTATGTCCTTGGGCGAGTTTTGGAAGATTGGGTAGAGGAGTGGAGGAGTGGATGAGTGCCTGAGCATCTTGGGCAGCATGTGTGGCTCGCACAACTTTTGACACGCCACTTGGGGCGACTCCTTGCCAGTGCTCCTCAGCTCCTGCTGCAGCTGTGGCATAATTATTTGTTGATTATGTAAATTCAGGACTCCATTGATAGTTGCTTATCCCCAAGAATCCAAGGACAAAAGGCGTGTGAGCCAGGCACTTCAGTGCTCTGAAGAGTCTGCCAAATTCAGTGGGTTTAAGTAAGCTGAAAACTTAAACAAAGACTGGAATGGGAACTAGTTTCAAAGGGAAAATAATTAGGAAAATTTTAAGAACACCTTTTTGGGGTTGTTCTTGGGTATTTTAAGGGAATGATTTAAGTGCTTCTAGAATTTGTACAATTTGTAGAAGTAATTACATAAAAAATACTGAAAGTTTAAATATTTGTATCTATAAATTTAAGAGTACATCATTTTCTTTATAATTTTCAAGGGTTTCTAGAGAAGTTCTCCCTTGCTTTCCAAAAAATCAAAATACCCTTTTGGAAGACCCTGAAAATAGCTGTGACAGTTGCATAAAAATGCAGCTAAGCGGGGACTTTTGGTGTCAGCATTTATATTTATCCCTGCGGGACAGGGATTGGAGCAAGGAACAAGGAGCAAGGACGAGGGCCAAGGGGTGGTCTTGCTGCTGCTGCTGCTAAAGGCGGCTGTTTGTGCAACAAAGCAAATTGCTGTAATCCATTTTCTGGGCGCATCAGCTGCTGCTGCAAAGAGCAGGGCCACCCTCTCCACGGATCTGCTGTGTTCCCTCAAATGAAATGGATTTTTATTAGATTTTGCTTGTAAAGAAGATTTAAATTTATTTCGTTTTTGTTGGCCCCGCTTGTTTATGCCCGGAAAAAACAGTTGTGCTCCCTGGGCTTCTCCTACTTGTTGTTCTTATTTATTTGTTCTTATTTCAAGCTATCGCATTCGGTATCTTTCGCTCAGTTTGTTTACTCCTTTCACTGCTTTTTGCGGAAGATTAATGATGCTTCTCTCTTTTTTCCAGGAATTTTCGGGGGTTATTTGGCGTAGGTCACTATCTGCCCCTCGAAATATGGAAGTTTTGTTCGCCAAACTCTAAAGTTTAGGTGGCCTTCGGTTATTACTTTTAAGTTTCTTTATTTAATTGGTCCTTCTCCTCGATTTTTCTTCGCTTTATTTGCCCTCTCCGTATACCCTTTCTCTTTTTATTTTTTTTTTTTTATTTATCTCTTCCCCACTTCTCTTGATTGCTGCTTAAAATTCCCAACCAGTTCCATCCATAATCCCAGAACGTCACGGCCACACTCGTCGACTGCAATTACAACATGTTAAGCATGGATTTCAATCGGTCCTGCCTCCTCCTGGTCCGGGTTCGGGCCATGTCAGCACAAACGAATTCCAGGGGCGGGGATTCCCCGCAGACTGTGGCGCCCTGTCAGAGCTATAAAATGTGCAACTAATACGATTACCAGGCGAGACGAGACGAGACGAGACGAGTGGAGTCTGTGTGGAGTCCGTGAGTTGCAGCTTTAATGTGGCAGCCAGGCTAAAAATCGAGGGTGTCCCCAAATGGGGGCAAGGCTGGTGGGGGAGTGTTGGCATGGGTTGGTTGGTGAGCTTAGTCAAATATATTTTAAATTATGATAAATTGACTTTCGGCTAAAGGAAGTTGACTTGGCAACATCAATGCTGGCGCAACTTTTGGCTCAAAGTTCAAGACAATCACTGGGAGAAATTATTACAAGCAAAAAGCGTACAAAAGTATGCAAATTGGTGTGTTTTTGTTGGGTCTATAAAAATATGTAGCATACCTTTAGAGGTTAATTTAATCTGACTTTGTGGTAAGACTATTACTATTATATTTTATATTAAAATATACTCATTTATTATTGAAATAAATTCTAGTATATATTTTCTTACTCTTCATAGTTTAGGCTTCAACAAATTCAAAATTAATTATCAACTTCTGTGGTATTAATATATATATTTTTAGATATATAATTTTTTCTGTGCAAGAAGGTGGCCTTTGGGGGTTGCTTCCTAGCTGGGTGCTGCTCCTTGTTTGTCGGCATCTTGCCGGGCCTGCTCTTGTGCCTTCTTGTCATCTTATTATGCAGAGTCTGGCAAAGCGTGACAATGAGACAGTGTCGTCAGCGCTGCCGTCCAACCCACATCCCTGCCCACATCCTCATCCCTATCCACATCCGCATCCGCAAGTGCATTAACCGGGAGGCGACTGAAGCGCGTGCTAGTTGAATTTATTGCGGAAGAGTGTACCCCGATGCTGGATCTCAGAGTCCAAGAGCAATTTGCAGTTTTACGCTTACTTAAATTGTGTCTAAAATGACAAGGGGTTGCTACCAAAAAAAAAAAAAAAAAAAAAATGATAAAGGGGTAACAACGGGACATTACAGAGTCCAGAGAACCCCAGAGAACATCCCCAGGAGGCGTAAAATTTTTATTGTTATGTCTTTCATTTTTTTTTTTTTATTTCGCGCTGCCTGCCTTTTGTTGTTACATTTTAAGCGTTATGTTTATGTCGGTTTGCTGTGAGTGTGTGCCCGCAATCGATATTAATATTTTGTATATTTTTTTTTTGGGAGCATAGAAATTGAAAATTATGACGGTGCTGAGTGGATTTGTTGCATGGCTAGTGCTACTTGTATTTACCCAAATAACTCTCCCTGTTTGCCCCAATAAATCATCATTCCGGGTGAGTGTGGCAATTCTGCTTAATAAACCAAAACAAGTTGGGTGAGAGGGGCCTAGGTTTAAAGGACAAAATCTCTATGAAGTTAACTTCATTGAAGAGATTTAATTCTGGGTATTTAAAGGGAAACCTAGTCATAATTTTAAAAATAAATATGATGAACGGTAAATAAAATATCAAAAGCATGTAATCACTTTACTTTTAGAAGGTTTTTTAGGTAATTTTACAAACAATTTATGTGTAAGTTAAGAAGTTAAGTTTGCATCTAATATATTTAGAAATTTGAATATTTATATAATAATTTGAATATTATATAATATTAAAAAGAATCTGTTCACAGCTCAGACTCAGTTCTGAATTCCCAATCACTTAATTTATCTGTAAACCCCCCACATCTCGGTTCTCTTGACAATAATACATAATTCGCTTAGTGCCCCGTCAATAAGAAATGTTTTTACAAAGATCTAAAGTGGTTTTTTTGGTGGATCGGATAAGGAATGCGTGGCTGCCCCTCATCAGTAGCAGCGGCAGAAGGAGCGGAAGTGCCATCAATTGACATGATTTGCATTTGGAAAATCTTGTGGAAATTAAAAAAAAGGCAAAACAAAGGGGAAGGCGACCGCAGCTATCGCTGGCTGGAATCTCTAGTAAGCCGAGTGTGTGGACAAATAGACCGCATGTAAGTATATATGTATTTAGGATATATATGGGTTGTATATGGGATATATATGGTGTATATATGGGACATATATGGGCTATTCCATCCCCCAAATGGCAGTGCCACCCCCAAAATTTCGAATGCATCGTCGTACCCATCCCATCTCCCCCCCACTGGTCTTGTCGTGTTATTCGAGCCCAAGTCTGCGGCCTGTTACGTAATGTGATAAGAATGCGAACCTCATCCCCAAGGGTCCCTTTGGGTCATGTTCTGGCCGGGATACTGTCTATAAGGATGCATGGCTGGCTGTGGGTTTCCCTATAGTGAATATGTACCCCACACATACCCAGTAATTTCTAGGGTTCAGGGGTAGATATTGCAGCCGAGGAGTTGCTAAAAAAAATCAGTTTTAACAGTCGAATTAATGATGGTGCGAAGATTTAGATCGCCTAGACCTTACAGATTTTATTAATTTATATTTTGTGCATGGTATCTAACATCGCAATAGCAATTTATATTTTTAAAATGTGCCGAAAATGATATAAATTGGTGTGTTTTGCAGTCTGTAAACATTTTTAGCATACTTTTAGACGGAAATTTAATTTATTTTTGTATTTTGATTATCATTTCTTAACTTTTTAGCAACCAACATTAATTTAAATACAGTTTAAAGTGTTTGTGTCTATTTAAAAAATATTATAATATATTATTTATTACTGCAAATATTTAGATTTAAAAAATTTACCAAAGAATCACCAATTTGTGTATTTTGTAACTTTTGCCAATTTGTAGCATACTTTAAGACTCAAATTTCACAGTTTTAAACTTATTAAACTAATTTTATTTATAAACTTTTATGTTTTTCTCTATTTTTAATTCGAAAATTTGTATGGTTCAGTCTTATTCCAAAGATATGATTTTCTGATGTTCCAATACCATAAATACCGCATAAAAGTAGACAAAGCTCTCCACTCAACCAAAATCCTAGGTATTCTCTAGTCGAAATTATAGTTCTGTGCAATTTTTCAGTAAATATGGGTGGCTGCTTTCACTTTCAACTTGATTTGCATAATTTTATTTGTTTTTATTTTCTGCTCAAACAGAAATTTTGTTGCCAATTTCAATTGAATTTTGACATTAGTGCCGAGCGGGCCCTCAACTCTTGGAAAATTCATCACGCTGGGCTAAGGATGAGAAAAGATGAGAATAGAATTCTATGTACCATATATATGGCGCAACGAAATCTGACAAATAGCCGAGATTTGGCCTGGCTTTGGTACGTGGATTTTATGGGGGTTTATGCTTTCCTTTTTACTGGTTTCACTGATTTTACTGGTTTCACCTGACCAGCCACCCATGGCAGGCCGAGATTTTGCCACTGTTCTGAGGGGGATTTTTAGAGGGAGAGGAGACCAACCGAAAGAATGACTCACTTCATGCGTAAATTGGAGTGGACATTTGCTGAGTTTCCTTTTGTGTGCTGGCCACCTGCCAAAGCCGTCCGCTAATTGCCACAACTTTTGTCCCAACAACAACAAAAAAAACGAGAAACGAAAAACGAAAAACACTTGGAAAATGGGGACTTGGAGCGTTCAGGATTCCAGGAGATATATATATAGTATATATCGGTGGGTATATCGGGGGAATTGTGTGTGACACGAAATGCGCAACATTGAAGCATCCGCCAAAGGAATTTCCTGCTGACATTTTTTAATTTTACACTTGACTGACTGACGCCGGCAAAGAGGGGTTGGCCATGGACGCCCCCCCAACTGCCACCCAGTCACCCCTACGCCCCTGGATTAAATCAGATTATGCGCGGCAGCGGCTCAAGGGGGGAGGACAGCGTACATATAAATAACAGCTCAAATATAAATATTTTTCTCCATATTTGTATGGCTAACAACGAAAAATAGAGAAAATAAGAGACGAAAAACAAATGGAAAACGCAAACCATTTCCATCAGTCGGATATTGGCTGTGGAATCAAAGAGTTATCCCAATGACAGCAATCTCAAAGGTAGTTTCTATAATCAACGCGTATGAAAACGAACTATAGCTTTGAAAACTGAGAGGAAGTCGGAGATATGGAGATTGAAAATATTTAAAATAAAAGAAAAAATAAGATAAAATAAGAAACAAATTTTACAGGAACGTTATAATATTTCCCTTTCTATAAAGTTTTTAGGTAAAGAAGTTTAAAGGTCACCATAATGTAGATAATGTGATATATAGAATGAATTATAAAAAATAAAATGTATACCCTAAGAAATCATGCAAATTGTTCAGCAACTTTATTATATTTTCCTTTTCTATATATAGTAGTTTAAAGATATATATACTAGGGCTAAGAAAGGGTTCACGGTTGCCATATAAAAACCACCATAATGTCGATGTCGGATTTTCTCCGCTCTGTTTGCCTTCTCTGATATAATCCCCGGACAATCGTCTAAATTATGCGATTCATTTTCATTTTCCACTATTTACCAGACGACTTTCGACTTTGTTATGGACCTTCGAGTGGATGGAGAGCCCTCGAGAGATGACCCCTCCGTCTGGCTGGCATCTATGCAAATTGCGCTTCCTTTCGCTCTTATTTCGATAATTATGCACTGATCTGAGGCAGCAGCCCCTGCTGCCTGTTGCTGGCAGTACATGTGCGGGAGGAAAAGCCCCGGAAAATCACCACCCAAAGCCGAGTTCGCTCCATCAGCATGTTTCGAGCTGGTCTCGTGCACTCATTGAATGTTATGAAGTCATTTGCATATTTGTTGTTTATGTTGAAAACAAGATTTCGTTATTAACTTTGCTTAATTTGTTTGCCAACGCAAATGGAAATGGGGAAAATGGGTTTGTGGGGGGGGGAAAGCTGGAGAAAAGCGGAGGAAAACGAAAGCGAATTGAGCCATCGAGGAGAGAGCAGGAGAGAAGCCGAAAAAAATCCTGTTGACCGAAGCGGTTTCTATGCCTCAATGGATTTTAGATTTTTGTTTGAGGCACTTGGCGAAAAATATGAGAAAACTTAATTCAATTAATAGATATATTTTTATAAAAATTAAATTCTTACTTATGGCTTTTATTACAATATTCCCCTGTTATTGCTGATTTAGAAACTCTACTCTAAACAATACCTTTCCCTCCGTGTATGTTAAGGATCCTTATTAACCCTCTCAGCCCACATTTAAAATTAGCCAAGGTAAACTTTTTTTTTTAACAGATATGTATTTGGCTTCACTCAAATATGAACTGACGAAAATTTCAAGGTCCTTGGTGTCCTGGTTCTATAGTTACAGGATGTTGCCACAAAATGTTCACAAAATTCTTGTAGACAAACTAACTAACTTTTTTTAAATTTTTTTATTTTTAAATAATTTACTTACCCCTATATATGTATAATTCCCACCTAGTTTTCCATTACAACAAATATTTATTGAATAAAATAAAAAAAATGAATTTTTATTTTACCAACACTTTTCCCGCCAACCATTTTTTTTCATACAACTGCACTTAAAACGTCTGCTAAATAAACACGTTTACAAGTAACTTATTAGTTATTTTGGTTGCAGAAAACATTAAGGAAGATGTTGAAAAAAAACGCGAAGCAAAAAAATGTATATTTCAGGTAACTGAGGCGTATTTCTACAATGTTGCCTATAGGCAACAAATGGGCTGAGAGGGTTAATTGCAATTTGGATTGTGCATCCCCTGCCCCCGTCTCCAACCGCAACCCTAGCTCCAAACCCTGAACCCAACCCCTTTCCTGGAGGGCCAAATCCAAATCGCAATTCGGGAAAACTCCTTGAGAACAGCGAGGCAACACAAAGAGCCAAAAAGGGAAGCCATAAATAATGCCAAGTACTGTGTCTGCTCTCTCCGCATGTCCTTCGTGGCCTCCAGGACGGACATGAAATTTGTGTTCTATTTAATTGCTGGCGGAGGGGGAATGGGAATGGGAATGGGTTTGGGACTGAGACTGGGCTTGGGGATGCCCGAATTGGATGGATGGATGAGGAGGCGATGGCCTGGGTCACGATAAGATTCCGCCAAGATGGAATGAAATGCTTAAGTGGAAATTTTAGTTTGCATAAATTATGCGGCAAACGTGCAGGACTCAGGACCCAGGAGCCCAAAGAAAGAAGATTCTTCTTCCATTTTAAGTTCTTCCCAGGCTCTGGCTCAGGGCTGCACTTGAATTAGTTTAGTTTTCATATATATTAATTTATAATTATTTTCTTTTTCAAGGAAAGATTGATCGATCGAGTCTATGTTTCTGGAGATGGTGAATACGCTCAAGTTCGATCTGGCCATGGGTCCCACCTCGATTGGCAAGAGCTGCAGCCACCACAAGTAGCACCTTAACAAAACCCAACTGGCAGGGAAACTCTTAAGGGTATCAGACAGAAAAAAAAAACTTTGTCGACTTTGCGGATGAAAGTAAAAACGAAGTCTCCACCGCCACCACCAAGCTCTGACAGTCCACTGTCAAAACTTTTTTGATTATCTTAATTGCGATTACGGGAAAGGCCCCAGCTCCAGCTCCAGCTCCAACTCCAACTCCAACTCCAGCTCCAGCCCCCAGAAGCAAATAAAAACCCCAAGAAAAACCCACCCGATGCGTGCATAACCCCAAAACAGAATGCCAGACAGGACAGACAAATGGCCGGGCAAATACTACTAACAATATATATACAATCCGGCGGGGAGTTGGCCGCCACAAAGGCCGGGACAGAGCTGAAATTAACAAGATTGACCCCTCTTCGCTGAACTGTAACTGTGACTGTAAGTGTAAGTGTAGCCGTGGCAGGCAATGAAAGAAATTGGGCTATCAGTGAGCGAGTCAAGGAGACAGCCAAGGAGGGAAAAAAGAGGGAAAACCGAGAGAGGGAAAACCAAAAAAGAAAACTTTTTGTCCGGCGGCTCGAAAGTTGGGGGGGTTTTTGCTGCTCTGCTTCTGGCCAAAAGGATAAACAAAGTTTGCTCTTCTTTTTGTCCACTGCAATTACAAGAACTGACCGCTGAAGTCAAAGTGGAAGTGGAAGTGGGAGTCGAAGTCGAAGTCTAGTTCCAGCTCCCAGTTCCCAGAGGAGTGCCGCCACGATAATCGCAATTCGAAAATAATAATAATAGTTTGGCCCTTCCCCTTCCCACAGTCTCTATGATTATCTGTGGGACAGGGAGAACTCCCCAAAGACCATCGACTGAAATACGGTTCAGCAGATGGGTGGGGTTTTTCTCTTTATCGGGGAGTATCTGTCAATGACACTAATTTTTCCCAATCAAATAATTATTAAACACAATCGATAGAAAAATCGGTTTATCTCAGGCATTGTAGGTGCAATACTTATTTACCAAAAGCATCTTTTCAAATTATAAATAATATTTTAGCAACTATTAGAGGTCCCCAAAAACTGTGTCAAATCGTTTATTTATCGATATATTTATAGAAATTATTAATAATATGTATATATGCAGGAATTTAAATATATTTATATTTATATTTATTTAAACCAGTTCGTTTTTTACTATATGCTTTAGTTAGATCCCAAAAAGTATGTCAAACCGATTAGTTATCGATAGGAGAGCGATATGGCGCCGTAAAGCATGCAATCACTCCCTAATTGTACGCGATGCCACGACTCAATAAGCAAATCAACAATCAATTTTTGGGCATGGCACAAAGTCCGCAGTGCAAACACACTCACACACAAAGGTGAGTGTGCTTACACAACCGTGAAATGCTTTAGCTCCCAAAAAATGTTTGCTGCCTCAGCATCCACATCCGCATCCGCATGGCCACTCGCGGCGAAAAACAAACAAAAACCTGAACCCGGTCCGAATTATTATTATGATTACCATTAGAGCTGCTGGTAAGGAGGATAGATGTGTGTTGGAGTGTGCATTGGTGTGTGGTTAGTGAACACTCTGCAATTTTTTTTTGTTGCAATGGAATCGCATTTCCCGCTACGAACCCTTCGAATTTGTGCCCCCCTCTGACAGCTGGAAAAGCATTTCCATGTCAGGACATCGACAGTGCAGCAAACACAAACATATAAACATATATATATGAGAGGAGAGAGATATGGCGGTGGCATTATCCATCCATGTGTGTGGCTTTTTCCCTGCGAAAATGTATAATTTCAATCGCTAGAAATGCACACTTTTCCACGGAGAAAATGATTAAATCAAGCAATAGGCAAAATCATCAATTAAATGTTTATTGAGTGTGGGTAGGAAGCTTCTCTTGTTTATAAAATAATAAACTGAACTAAGAAAAACAACAGCATAGCAAAATGTAAACAAGAAAAACCTTGAGTTGGCTAAAAACAATATGGAAAGTGCAGACCATGGCAGTTTTTTTTTTGCATTTGCATTTTCTTTAACTTTTTTTGTAGTGCTCGTTTACGTGTTAACACTCACAAATGTTAACATTATGCAATATTTGCACGTTTTCAACGAAATTAAAATACAATTGTTTTGAGAGTGCAAACACAAAACGATATGGATTATTGCAATGCATTTTGATAGATTATGCGAATGTATAGCAATTAATCGACATTTAATTGGAACATTGATGGCAGTGCATTCTCTTGCCCCATCTGCATGGATTGTGGGCATTGACAGGATAAACCACTTTAGGTGGCTCCAAAGACACACGGGCAACACCCTCGCTTTATGCAAATAATGGTCGCAATGTGTCACTGAGCCACCAGCTGACAGTTTGGATGAAGTGGCGCTGACAGGAGCTAGCATCAAACCGCACCTCACACACATATTACACACACACACACACACACACACACATACACACACACACACACCTACACCCAAGAGTGTGAACGTAAAATGTATAAAATATTGGCTGTCTACACGAATTCTAGGCAAGAAACCAAACCGAACTGAACCGGGGAATTCAATTTATATGCAAATGATATGCGAGCGAGGCGACTGAAGATGTAGAAACCCAAACCCAAACCGAAACCCAAACCCAGTACTGGGAGGTCCTTGTTCAGCTATGTGAATTTTAATTATATTTATTAAAAATGTAATTATGTAAAAGAGACACGATGCGGGTCGATGGCTAGAAAATGCAATAAATAAATAACCATCCATCCAGCCAATTAGCCATTTTCCTAGGCTCAGGTGAAGTAGCGCACATCGCCCTCATCGGCATCATCTTTCAGTTCGTAGGTATAGGAGGGCTTTTCGGTCTTTTCGTAATTCTCGCACTTGGGGCAGTACTTTTCGGTGACCTCGGACTCCTCGTACTCCTCCTCGTACGCCTCGGTGACATACTCTTTCTCCGGTTGATCCTGGTAGCCATAGCAAGGCTTCACCGTGGTCTTTCTGGGCTTGCTCTTCTTGCTCGACTTCTTGGACAGTTTGCCCTCGAAGAAGGCCAGCTCCTTCTCCTTTTTGGCCTCAAAGAAGGCCAGCTCCTTCTCCTTTTTGGCCTCAAAGAAGGCCAGCTCCTTCTCCTTCTTCTCATCCCACCACTGCTTGAACTTCTCCCACTCATCCTCTTTTTTCTCCAGCTTGGCCTCCAATTTGTCGGAGAACAAATTGAGGAAATCCAGCTTCTTGAGCAGCTCCTTCTGTTTCTTGGCCCCGAAAAGGTCCAGTTTCGCCTCCTTCTTCTCCACGAGATCCTCCAGCGAGGGCAGGAAGAGGCCGTGGGCTGTGGGCACGAGAGTTATGAGTTATGCTTTTGGGGTTCTCCCTCGCTCCTGTGTTGTTGTGGTAACTCACCAAGGCAGGCCAGCGCCAGCAGGATAAGTTGTTGTCCCAAACTCAGCATTGTCAGTATTGGGTTCTAGCTTGATTCTTGACGCTCCGGTTTCTGTGTGCTCCCTCCCAGCTGGCCTTGGCTACTTATAACCCGAGAATCCGCATCCAAGTCTGAGCCACTGCAGCTGGGAGCACGTGCTGCCCCTCGCCCCGGCGATAAGCACGTGCATTGGCCAAAGCAATCTGTCAAGCTCGCGGCATATTTGGGCCTGCTGCGTGCGATACCGATTTTGGGATGGGTTCAATGATCTGGATGCACTGAGAGAAGTTTTTGGTGAAGCGGTGGAAAGCATAAACACGGAAATTATAGCTTGAGCCAGCTTAAATTGAATGATTTTTTGGCTTTAAAATTATTAACTCCCTAAAGAAGTTTTACCTTTATAAAGCACAATAAAATTGGTCAGCTTTTTTACTGATATTTCTTAATAATATAAATATAAGCAAAATACTAATTTTCTACTTATTTAAATAATTAATATTAAGCAAAAAACAATATGAGGGAACCTTTTCTAACCGTTTCTAGATGATCTTTCATATTCAATAAATTCTCTGCAGGAATGCAATATGTTTTAAGGTAATTTCTTTAATTTACAATGCATACTAAATATTTTCAGCTATTTTATAGATATTTTCTAAGAAAAAATAGTAATTAATTTGTATAATATTATTTTACTTAGATAATTAATATAAAAAATTAAGCAATGATTCGTGATACAGAAATTAATGGAGAATATTTTCTAGACGACCTTTTCATCAATTTAAATGCAATTTTAAACCAAGAGAGAAATAAATATATGCTAATATTTTGAATCAGATATAATTTCAGATTGCATTTATTATTGTAACTGCAAATGAAATTTGTTTTCTGAATATTTTCCCATTAATTAAACCAAGTTTTTGGTCGCAGTGCAGGCCTTTGGAGTCAGCTGTCACTTTGATTAGTCCGGCAGTTATTTTGGCAATGTTGGCCAAGATTTTAATGCGCTGGCTGGCTGGCGACTCCGACTCGGACTCGGACTTGGACTGCAGAGCAGGCGTTGCTAATTGACTCGACCATTATCATGGGGTGGCGGTGGCGGTGGCGGTGACGGTGACGGTGGCTCTGTGTACTGTGGCATAGTGTAGTGGAGGTGGTGTCGTTGCCTGGTGGCCTGCTTTTTGCTGATGTGTTGAAAGTGGAACTTAAATTGTATTTGTTCTGTTCCCCCACAAAAACAGGCAGGCACACACACGCCACACCACACACCACACTCGCTCTCGTCGGTGTGTGTGTGTGTGTGTGTGTGTTTGTGTTGGGCAAACAGTTTGCCAAATTAATTGCACACCAACTGTTTATTTGCCTGTTTGTCCGCTTGTGTTTTATGAGTTTTTCGCCTGTTTCCCTGTTTCCCTGTTTCAGGTTCGGAGTTTCCATTTTGCTTACCCCATTTGCTTCCTCAAACTTTGCCCCATTAATGAGGGGAGCGGAGCTGGGGAGAGCGGGCAGGATCCAACCAGATTGGAATGTGTATCCCTGTATCTCTCTGAGCTGTTGCCGCACGCAAAATAATTATCTCCCTCGGATAAATAGAGATTTTTGTGCATGGAAATATGCTCAGGAGAAGTAAGATCTGGGCTTTGTTGAACAGAATTGTTGAAATGTTGAACTTATTTATTTTATTCATACAGAAATTTAAAAATCGAGTTAGCTAAAAATTCCTCAAACAGCTTTCCCTTTTAACAACGTTGTGGAAAAATATTGCAACCCATATACCCCACACCACAACCTTACTATAAGGTATCTCTCTATCATTTACTCGAAAAAAAAAAACTAAATTATTTCTGCTTTGTTCACGACTTGGGTGTCAACACGCTTATTGATATGATATTTGCTTATTTTTATAGCGACGTCGGGTATTTCCACACTAAAAACAATTACAAAGTTCAACAGAATTTTGTGAAATATTTTTGCATTTAATAATGATTTATATGAGAGCTTAACTAATGAGATGTGGAGCAGAGTAAGCATAAAGGCTCCAGGTTCTTGGTCTCAGTCTCCTTTTTGGCTGGGTACTTGCAGCAGTCCTTCTTCTTTTATTTGGGGATCCTGTTATTGGCAATGTTTCCGAGATCCAGGGCTATCCCCAACTCGGGTTCCAGGACATTGTTCGAGTTCAGGACGAGTTCGTCGTAGTCATCGCTAAAATCATCGCCACTCGTCGTCGTCGTTGTCCTGGCTGTCGTTGTTGTGGTCGTAGTGCTGGCCACCGTTGGGGCAAAGGTGGTCCTGCGACGATATTTCCTTCCCCTACGTCCCTTGCGACCCTTGCGCCTCCTGCGCTGTGCTCCACCAACTGCGTTCGATCGTCCGTAGATATTTGGATACGGTTCCATTGTATAAACGGTGTAAGCGGGTGGTGTAGTGCTTGGTGTAGTTGTTGATTCTGTTGTAGTTGCTGTAATGGGTTGGGTTGTGGACTCTGATGTCGTTGAAGTCTGTGCGGCTACTGTGGTTGTTATCGGTGTCGTTGTTGTTGAAGTCTGTGTGGGTATGGTTGTGTTTATTGGTGTTGTTGTTGTAGTTGGTGAAGCTGTGCTTGTCGACAATGTCGTTGTTGTTGAAGGTTGTGTAGCTACGGTTGTGATTATTGGTGTTGTAGTTGAAGTCGGTGTAGCGGTACTTGTAGACAATGTAGTTGTTGAAGTCGGTGTAGCGGTACTTGTGGACAATGTGGTTGTTGAAGTTGGTGTGGCAATTGTGGTGACTGCAGGTGTGTTTGTAGAAGTTGGTGCAAGTGTTGTGTTAGATTGTGAAGGTGTTGTATCAGTCGGGGCAGCTGTAGTAGTAGATTGCGGTGTTGTGCTTGATGTTTCGGTAGTGCTCGAGCTGTCAGAGGCTACTGTAGTGGTCTGTGGTGTTGTTGTTGAACCTTGAACTGCGGTTGATGTGGTTTGGGTTGTTGTTGTTGATTGTTGTGTGGTAGTGGAAGTTTGTGTGCTTGTTGTTGATGTTTCTTGAGCTGGTGTTGAAGATGAAGTGCTTGCTGTTGAAGTTTCCTGGGAAGTGCTAGTAGATGATTCGGTGGATGTGCTGATAGCTGCGGTTGTAGTTTCTGTTGTTGTAACTTCGGTAGATGTGGATGAGGTTGATGTACTAGGTTCTGTTGATATCCCAATGGTGGTGCTGCTTGAGGAATCTGTGGTGGTGTTTGCCGCAGCTTCGGCAGCTGCTATAATTTCACTGATGCTAATCATAATGGTCTCATTTAGGCGGGTTTCATTGGCCGACTGCTGCTGATTATTCGAGCTGGTGATCGTGGCCAGAAAAGAGGAATCCTGGCCCACTGTCGTACAGAGCTGGCAGGCTGAAAAGAACACGGAATTAGCATCACATGGCCAGAACCAGAGCCACCACTAATTACCTAATGTTGTCACCACAACGAGGGCAATTAAATGTTTACGTGACAGCAGCATTGTCGACGTGTTGCCTTCGCTTCCTTTCTTTGGCTTGGCGTTTCCTTAATTGGCCCTGAATCGATGCGATGCGATGCGATGTCGTCTCGGGGCGTACTGCTCTATAAATTTGGCTAATTGAACTGATTTTCCAAGAGCTCAGATGGTCCAGTTTTATATTGATGTGCACTGGCACCACGTCCGGAAACGTGTGGTACGTACGTGCGATTGCCGATTAACTTATCGCGCTTCCCGACGATTCCAATCTCGATGCGCCACCTGCTTCACTCGATCGTTGGGGTATTTTCCCACTCTCTGCCCCATTGAAGATGTCTCGATAGCCATTTCCACAGCCGGAAGCAGCATATGTACACTTGTTGGACTCGTTTGGATATAGTACTTGCCGGATGCACTGCACTTGTCACGTAATCTTGGCCAACTGAGGCGAAGATTGAGCCAAAAACCCGGTCGAATGTCACTGTCAAGGCAGCTCAATCGATCATTAATACATTTTGGAAGAGCATATGGGAGAGTCTCAATGAGAATTCTAAATTTTTTAGCAGCATATATTAATATTATTTTCAAATAAGTTATAATTTAAATTTATTTTTTATTTTTAAGGGTCATTTAACTCCAAACTAAGAGTTATTTTTATTTAAAATCCCATTAAATAAATTAAACAAATATTTTGGTTGATTTCAAATATTTTTATATATATAGTTTATGCTCAGGGTAAACACAATTTAAAGTAATATATGTTTTTTGATAGGCAGCTGTGACAACACTGTATTTTCCACCAAAAGTAGCGGCCTTAATGTCGTTTAATTGTTATCAGAAAAAAAGAGAAAAAACGTAAACTGATTTAATAAAAACGTTAAACAAATCGAATGCGATATAAACAGGCATTACGGCATCAGATTAGCACTGATAACAAGCAACGAATGCCATGGAAATTGTTTAATTGTTGGTGTTAAAAAACACGCAGTATTTTAATTAAGTATTTACATGCCCCTTCCACCCTTCCACCCGGTATATTCTCAGCCAGCGGAAAATTGTAATTATTTAGCGCGAACGTGACAAGTGCGAAATGCGAAATTATAATGAAAACAATTTGGCTGAGTCAAAAAATAGGAAACATAAATAATATAATGAAAATAAAAACCACAGGATTTGATGGGTGGCTTTAAAGTTTGTGAATTTATGAATTAATAAACTTGTAAACTTATGTAATCTTTGGGCACTGAGGAAAATAAATAAGAAACAGAGAAATTGTCGCATTTTTACTTAGAGAAATTCATTTAATTTATTATTTAAATTAATTAACTTAAATAAACTTATTTAAATAATCTTATTTAAATTATATTTAAATTATGTTAGTTAACTTATAAAATAAATTTTAAAATAATGCTTGTCTTTGAGGTTTGCTATCGATACTTTTTCTTAAATATATTATCTAGTTTTCTGGCTAATTGAGGGCATCGAACCCACCCCCTGTGATTTTCTGTGCATTTTTTTTCCGGTGCATCTGCTTTGCAGTACTCCCAGTTTGTGACGTAGCAAGTGCCGGTGATTCCGTACCCATGATAAGCCATAGAGCACGCTCCGGATAGCGATTGCCGTACGTGTGCTTGGCCTTAATAGAAATTCTCCAGCTGAGCACTATAAAAGCCAGAATCGATCGAGCTTTAACCAAGTAGTCGATACCTTCCAGTACTGTAAGCAACATGTTCAACAAATCGATCCTAGTGGCCCTCATTTTGTGCGGTATGTAGACTGATATGGCTTGGTTTTAAACAGGCTTTGAAAATGATTTTAATAAGATTTTAATCATTTTTAAATAATATTTTGCAGCCTGCTATCTGGGCGCCATTCAAGCGGGTGTACTTCCCGCAACCTCTCTTTTGGCCACAGGCACTGGTGCAGTTGCTACACTCGATCAGGCAACCCAAAATTTGCCACCTGCTGGAAGCGGATTAAGTGTGGCCAAATTGCCGCCGATAGGAAACCACGAAACATCTGTTGTTCACGGAATTTTTTAGAATTGTATAAGAATACCAATATTCTTACCTTTGACTAACTTTTTACTACACATTTTTTGTTTTAAATCAATTTTAATATATATTTTGAGTTTGTTTAAAGGAAATAAAGCAATGTTTTGAGCAATACAACAAATACATAGTTCACACATATTTCAAGCAAAAAATCAAAGCACCTTCAAGCCCTAGCGCCTAAGCCGCAAAACTTACATAAATTAGAGACCTCAGCCGAAACTAATCTGGGCTACGTGAGCTGTCGAAGCCCCTACGAACACGTAGGACCAAATTTGCGACTATTTATGGAGGGCCAGGCATCCGGCAGAGCAGAGCTCAGTTAGCCTTCGACTTTAAGATGTCAGTCCAGAAGGTATTGTTCGTTGCCCTGCTTTGCCGTAAGTTAACAAAGGGGAAGCCTTAACCTTTTGTCCCTGGAAATATATAGGTATATATACTATATATAGAATTTCTATATAAATATTTTCCAGTGCTGGTGACAGTGGCCTGCAGTCTGCCCAGTCAGGCTCTAAATGTCACGGGTACGACGTCCACGAAGCGGGAAATTGTGAAAAGCTTTGTGGCCGAGGTAAATGCCTTAATAGCCAAATTAATCAGGCAGTTGCAGGAGCTTACGGCCATCAAATGAACGGAAAGTTAATTGAAATAAAAAGTAATAAACAAAGTTTTCAATTCAATTTAAAGTTTGTGAATTAAAAGGGTTTTTGGAAGGATTTTCGCAGGAAGACAGCAACAGTTGGACTTAAACTTCGCAATTGGGAATTATAGTCAGGGCTTTGAAGTATATTTTAGTCTTTAAAGATTTTTTTTTTTACAAGGATGTGGGTGACATTAACCTGCTGACATAATCATAATCATGAGACTGTACCGCACGAGTTAACTTTGCAAAACGCCAAACGCCTAAAATTATGCCACAAGCCAGCGCATATTATATATATAAATATATATATACATATATGTGTGTGTATATACACACATGTATGTATATTTTGTACAACAAGAAAATGTGTTAAGAAAATCTTAACGAAATTTCTCACGTTTGCCATAATTACGAGGAAAATACGTGACATGTGTCTTGACTGCGAAATTTTCTTACAGACCAGGGATGAGGCTCGGCTCGCTCTGGTATTTATGTTGGATCGGGTTGGAATCAGGGGAGTTTAATGCATATATATATATATATATATATAGATACATATAGGATGCAGGCTGGTAGAAGCCGGGTGCCGAGTTGTAAATGGGCCATAATACCAATAAAAATCTGTGTCCGTTGTAATTCATAAAACTCTCTTGAACAAATGTTTGTGACTCCACCGTCAGGACATTAATAACGCCTTCCCTCTGAATAATTCAGTTGCATATTGAGATTCGTCTACAAGTGTATTTATGGTAAATGTATAAATATTTTTGTTTGGCTTCTTAAAGTCACTTGTGGTCCAGGGGAGAGACAGAGAGATATAGACCAGATATGTATGTGGAGGAGAGCCCTCCCTGGACGTGTTGCGTGATTGAATTGCGGCCTGATTGACAGTTGACAGTTGAAATTGATTTGGCTGCGCGCTGGCGGTGGTTGAAACAAGCCATCCCGGCGAGAAGATGTAGATGGATGTGGAGGAGGGACTGAGACTGCCACACTTATTAATCCCCCGAGTGCAGGCGTGCATAAGTATCGGGCAAATGGATTAGAAACTTTGATGGTGCACTGCAAAAAAAAAAAGAAGAAAAACGAGAAAAATAGAAAAAAGACAAAGCCAAAGCTAAACTTTAACTGCCAGGACCAAGAGACTCTGCTGCACCCTCGTAACTGTTGCTATTTAATTAAGTTGAACGAGAGAGGAGAGTGAGTGACTGCGAGTGGTGAGTGCTGGCATATGGAGAAAGGTCCAGTCCAGCTGTCCCTGTCCGGCTGAGGGTGGCTGCTTCCCCATTCCCTGGACCCTTGGCCCACCATCCCTTACTCGAAACCTGGAACTGCATCCATCCATTGGCACATTTGTGTGACAGTTAATGAACTCGCGTCACTCTTTCGCCTTTGTTTTCGCTAATCAAAGACACAAGCGGCATGTGAGCGGCATACGCAATAGGACGACGGAGTGCAGTCAATTAATTGATGGATGATGTGCCCCATGAAATGGGGAGAGAGTCCTAGGAGAAGCTGGGAGTCGGAGGAAATCCCCGAGATACATTTACTAGCAGAGGGAAAAAGTCTTTGAATTCGGCGGAAAAGAGAAGAGTCTCTTAAGAAGCCTATTTAAATACTAAACTCCATTGTTAGAAATTAAAGTAAAAATATTACTAAATAATATTTTGTAAATATATGTACCCTTTTCTATTTTAATGTTTTTTCTTACAAATTTTAAAAACGTTTTCCAGCTTTTCCTGGTCAGCGTGGCTTGGTCATAGTTTCATTGACATAAAATAACTCTTCCTGCAAAATATAACGCTTATTTGAATACAAAATGTCACTAATTACTGAAAATACTATTAAAAGTGTGTTGAAACATACATGAAAACATGGAGAATCAAGTTAAGTTTTGAGTAAATTTTCCACTCAATCACCTGATCACCTAATAAACTCATCTGCCAAAGGAAAACACACACAAAGGACCCTTTCAATGAGGCCTTTGAATACATTTTGTATTTCCTACATTCTTTTCTCTCCTTGCCAGCTATTTGGGCAGGACAATTGCCAACGTCTGTTGGACCGGCGGGGGCTCATCAAGGATCCTGGGGTCCCCTAGCCAGTTGCACATCCGGGTGTATGTATTGATTGCTTTGACAAATCTGAGGCTCGTGTAATTTCATTACAAAACCCCCGCAACCCGCAAGGCGGAATCCGGAATCCGGAACCCGGAACCGGCATCGGCACGGGGATTACCACAAAAGCATTTTTCGAGTCGTCGTCGTCGTAGTCGTCGTTGTCGTTGTCGTGGATATTCCCCAAAGTGAAGCAAGGACACCGAAAAGATGAGGACGCGGGGCCAGTGTCTGGCTGGGATGATGCTGTATTGCAGATGCCTTTTAACCCCCCTCCCTGAGTGTGCGTAGGAAAATTAAATTCAATTGTGTGACAAGTTAATCCTATTTCTCATCTCCCAACTTTTATTTAAGCTTCATTCTTTATGCATTACATGCGAGCTCCGCAGCGAGCGGCCTGGCAGTCCATCAATCAGTCAATCAGTCAGTCAGTCAGTCAGTCAGTCAGTCAGACTGTCTGTCTTTCTGTCTGCCAGGGAGTCAGTCATAGGCTGTCAGAAATGTTTGATACGCCGCTGCCGGGGACTCCTGTGTCGGCCCTTTTGGAGGCCAGGGAATGGGCTCTCCCAAAAGTGAAAGCGAAGGGTTGCTCTCGCAGCAGTCCCAAGGGATTAACCGGGGAGGGGGTTGCCCCGCCTACAGTTTCATCCCGCCCTCGTGGCAACACTTCATTAAACGCATAAAGCAATAAAATGTTTGGGGAACAAAACAAGGACCATTGCCAGTTCGAAAGGATGCGAAAAGGGCTTCTTCTTCGACTGTCTGACAGCTTGACGTTGCCTGCTAATGGCAGAGGCGGCAGCAGGAGCAGCAGGATCAGGTGCCGGAGCAGGAGCATAAGGATTGCCCTCTCATCTGCCGGCATCTTTCGATTGATAGACTTGAGTTTTGGAGGAAACCTTAAAGGTGCCAGACAGAGCACTTGATTTTAGGCGGGGAGTGGAAAATCTATACAATTTTTGGCTAGGATTAGCTGTAAATTATCTTGGGGCGAAAGAGAATTAAGGGAATCCCCAGAAATGATCGAAATTTACTTAGAACTTAGAGGTAATACATTTTATTGGGACATTTTCACTAGCTTGAGGTTGCTTTTAAGTTAATTTTAAGTTAATTTTAAGCTACTCCCTGCAAAGGATATAATGACCAAGTTGCATGACTCCTTTTTATGGTCCTTGGGGGTGGCACTACAAGCTAGTAGTGCAGTTCAATCAACTTTCCGATGGCTGTGGACATTCCTGGCCAGCCATTCCGTATGATTGTCACGCCCCCAGTGGAGAACCAACCCCCCGGCAGGCGACTTATCCATCACATCATCATCATCATCATCTTCCTCGCAGCATAGCATCATCATAGCCGCCATTGGCCGTCATTGTCATCATTGTCATCATTGTCATCATGACTGTGCCTGGCCGGCATTGTCCTGAAATCGGGATGCGAGCATAATGGAGTAGCCGGAGTTGTATCTTTATTACGGTAATTGCTCATTGAACAGGAAATTATTATATGCGTGCGCTCTCCACACACACGTCCACCTCTCCGGGCTGGATAGAGACACAGGATCCGGATCCGGGTCTGGTCCTGGCCCGGCAGGCAGGCAGGCGGAGTATAATAATAACGTCACATGGAAATGCAGACTCACACACACACAGATCGCTCGTACATACTATGTATGTGTGTGCTGGGTCCCAGGGTCTTCTTGCTAGGCCTCCTCCGGTTCCATCATCATGGCCACCTCCAGCTCCAAGTCCGGGACGCTGTCACCCTCGCCCATCTGCCCGGTGGCTATCGATGGTTCCCGCCTGTTCCACACAAACAAATTATCGCCGGCGCCCAGTATCATGCCGATCCTTTGGCGGAAGAGCATGTGTCGCAGGTGGAGCAGAAGCCAACGCACATGGTGCAGGGACACGAGAAGCGGATGAACAGCGGCCACCGTACGCATATCCGCATATCCCAATGGCGGCGTTTCCGTTTCCGCTGCCGCTAGTATCTGTATGCCGGCATCGCGGAGCCGCTGGCGCAGACGTTGATCCAGGCGATCCGTTCGCAGATGATTCAATCGCGGCCGGAAGGGAAGCATCTCCTGAGTTAGAACTTTGGATTTTTGAATTTATGAGAAATAAAAAGAAATCGAAGGTGGGTTTTTAGCCGGGTAAATATAAAAAAAAGCTGTGACTGAAGCCAGAGAAAGGTGTGAGTAAAAGGCAGCTTTGATTTTGAAATTTACTACAAAATCCATATTTCATAGAAGTTAAAGATTAACCAGTGGCTAACAGATTTTTCAGGACCTAATCGGCTTGAAGGACTTCATCTAGTCCGACATACTTGCTTACGCCCGATGCATATTTAATTAAACTTTCACCTCTTCAAAGAGCAGAGCAGAGCAGAGCAGCTGCAGCAAAGAATCCTTGACGGGAGAGGACATGACAGGATGGGCGACAGGAGTCCAAAACACTTTGGTCTCTCGCTTCAATCATTTCCTGCCACCCTCCCCGACCGACCGACCGACAGTCCTCTTGCCGGCAGGTCCTGTTTCAGTTTAGCTCCATGTTCCTGCGGCCTGCGAAATACTTAAAAGCAACACGACAAGCTTTAATTAAATCAGTTTTAATTAATGCAAAATGCGAAATTTTCAAAAGACGTCGTCGCCGCCCCCCAAAAACGACGACGACGACAACATGGAAAACAGAGGGGCCCAGCCACTAGGTCCTGTGGCATGAGTTCCGGGTTCCGGGTTCCGTTTTGTTGTCGCATAATTACAACTCAATTGTAATCCAATTTTGGCCAGGCCCAGATATAAATCCGATTCAGGCCTACTCTATCTCTCCCTCTCTGGTGTCTGTGTCAACTTTTTTGGTGTCAAATAAATAAACTTTTGACAGTCGGCAGACAGGCCGGCGGGGATTCCCACACTCCTACCTATTATGGTCGTGTGTCTCTGCACCGGAAATGTAAATTAGTGAAAGCCCCTGACATTTTCCGAGGGTCTTTGTCCTTCCTGGCATCAATGTTTTAATACGCCCTGTGGCTAAGACTCCAACTGGAACTCGAAATCGGACTCGGACTCGCACTCGGACTCAGACTCGGACTGAGACTGAGGCTGAGGCTGAGGCTAAGAGCCTCGCTTGATAACTGCAAATTAGTTGCACATGTTCCACATGGGCCACAACTCAAAACAAGACGTGTTTGCACTAATTTGGCCAAAATCAACAGCTGTGTGTACATGTGCTGCTCCCTGGGCTCCCCCTTTGTTCCTGCGAGTGTGCGTATGTGTGTGGGCGAAGAAAACTCATCATAACTTTCTTATCAAAAACTTATTTCTGGCTCTCCTCTCAGATGATACCCGAAAATATAAGAAAAAGAAATAAAAAAAAAAGAGAGATGGAGAGGGGGGGAAGCAGCTAAGAAAAAGGAAAGCGAGGAGAAAAATGAAACGAACAAAATTCTGGGGCGCAAAAACGAGTAGGAAAACAGAAAAATTGCCTAGAAAACTTGTTATAATTACACACTAGGCAGCCAGGCAGGCAACCAGGCAGCCAGGCACGTGTGAGTGTGTGTGGAGAAAGTTTGTGCACTCAGAAAAATTAGAGAAAATAATAAGAAAATAAATTGATAAAATGAAACATGCAGAAAAGCTACAGTGACTGCGAAATACCTGCTAATCAAAGGCCTGGGAAGTCACTTTGTTTAGTTATCCTGAAATTTATTAAAAACTTAAATTAAATAGTGATGAAGGTAAAGGACACACCACATGTTGCCAAGAACATGTGGCAACATGCAAATAAAGCCAAATGTTGCTATAAACAAGTAACAAATATAAGAATTAAGAAAGAGGAGAAAACACACTTTTTCCAATGAAAACCTATACATAAATGCCTTGAACAAATATTATAAAAATATTTAAAATTCATAAATAACTTTACCTAATTTTTAGCAGTGCATAACTAAGTCACTGACTAACTGCAAGGGGCAAGGCATGCATGAGAGCAGGCAACATATGTTGGACTTTGGCGCAAACTTTTGGCGAGTTTTCGGGGTCCACATCCTCATCTTTATCCCCATCCTTGTCCTCAACCCCACCTCCACCTCCATCTCTATCCCCACCCCTGTCCCCGTCCTCAGTCTCATACACAGCCCCATCGACGAGGATTCCCCAAGTGGAACGTGTGCGTTTTGTGGTTGAGTAAACGCACAGTTTAGGCCCAGAATGCAACAGCTGTGACCCCCTCCAAAACTCCCCGTTGGAGTTACGCCGGCTGCTGCGATCCGTGACAACTTCCTTCTCTAATCTTCCCGATGAGTCACGACCAGATAATTATTATGCCAAGCCGGGATTAGGCTTAAAGCTGGCCTTGGGGCCAACAGGTTGTCTTCCAAATTCAATTAGTTATGTTGCAAAAAATTATTTAATTAAGAGGTTTATTAGGTGTAAAAAGAAATATCATTTACGAAAGGACTCCTCCACTGCGTTCTGTGCTTCTGACTGATATTTAAATACCCGGAAAGGAGTAATCAAATTTAAAAATTTATCTTCCATAATTTTGAGCAAATGAAAGTTTACAAATCGAATAACTAAGCTAAAAATACATTAATTTTAATTCGGAAAACAGTTCTGAGTTAGTTTTTATAATGCTAATAAAACTGCGTACTGAAATTGAATTTATTTTAAAATTAATTTTTTTCAAAATTTTTGTTGACTACTTTAACAATTTAACCCCAAAAAGTTTAGAAAAAAATTTTTAATTTTTAAATTCATCCAGACACGGCTAGATCGACTCGGATTTTGATGCTGATCAAGAATATATATGATTTGTGGGGTCTGAAATGACTCCTTCACTGAGTTCTGTGCTTCAGACTGATGTTATAATACCCCGAAAGCATTACTGATGTTATAATACTAGAATTATAATACCCCGTAATAGGTACACCTACATATATGTATATAGAAATTTATGTAAGGTCGAGAAACAATCAAAACCCCAGCCACATGATGCCAACTTCTTTTCCTTCATTTTTTTTTTTGCAAAAAATACAACAAAAACTGCAGAAAAAGCCAGGGGAATTGTTAACGAAGGTTACCAGGCGCCGGGGACGAAAACGGATAAATACTACCGAAAAGTGTAAGGGGGCAAACTTTT
This sequence comes from Drosophila aff. chauvacae BK-2020, assembly GCA_018903765.1. NCBI lineage: Eukaryota > Metazoa > Arthropoda > Insecta > Diptera > Drosophilidae > Drosophila > Drosophila aff. chauvacae BK-2020. Next base: position 97,586 of record JAEIGO010000395.1, on the reverse strand, counting down.
GGGCCAACTTTTAGCTAGGCAAAAAAATAATAAAAATAAAAAAGTAAGAACCGAAGAAGCAAACTGTTGGAAAATGCCTAAAAATCGTTTGGACCAAAAACAAAAATAAATATGCCAATGAAATGGGTTCTCTGTGGCACCTAGGGGTTGAGCAACAGCCCAAGGAGCAGGAAAAGGAGCGGAAGGAGAAGCTGGAGCAGGAGTTGGAGCAGGAGCAGGAGATGGAGCAGGAGATGGAGCAGGAGCCATGTGCTCGCATATGCGGGACACGTACTTGCGCTATAATTATTTCGTACGTGAGCACGTGAGCCGCCGGGAAAGACAATGCACCGAGTCTCGGCCCAGAGAGCGGGGATCACCTCCGCCAGAGCCAGAGCTGGAGAGGAGTGGCGTCTAGCCGAAAGAAGACACCGTGATGGCTCCACTTAGCATACGCCACCAGAGATGCCCAGAAAGAAGCTGTGCCACCAACACAATACACACATTTGAAGGTTAAACTGCTCCCTTTATTTACATGGAACCTCGAGTCATGGGGCCACCACCAGTTAAGTTATAGGTCGTCCAGTTATAAAGACATACACTGATATGCAGCCGAGCAAACTAAAGAGACGAAGGTGAGACCGCTCACGACCGGGCCAATTACGTCTCGGGAACTCTTGATACCATTCAACAAACAGGACTGACTGTTGACTTCCAGCAGGCAGAAGTATAAGCTGATCAGAAGCCAGATCAGCTGGAGGACGACGTGCCAGCGACGGCACCGGCTATGTATGAGAGCCACAGAGATCAGCACAACACTGGACATATAGATCCATACCCCCGGGCAGGTATACGACAGCAAGCAGTCCGGTTTGCACATACCAAGGCCCAGGCGAAGTCCCATCAAAAACTTGGGAGCGAACGCGACGACTGTGGCCAAAAGGGCTCCAAAAAGTAACTCAGAAAGAATATTGTAACGTTTTGCCATTCTGGATTTGTACTAATTTTATGCAATTTTAGGAATACTTGGAAAAAATATTAGTCAAAAAAAAAGTCGGAGCTCAGGACTTTATGGGATGGAATTTGGAAGTGATTTGAGTTTCCTAGGGAAGGTTGGTGAGCAAGTAAATGTCAGGGAGTGCTTTGATTTGATTTTTTTCAAAAGGCTTGCTTTAGAATCGAAAATTTAAATGATTCGATTTGGTTTTGTCACTGTAATCAAAAGTTAAACATATTTTTACTGAGACTTTTTTTAACTTAACTTTAGGGTTTTCTTCCAAAAAAGCATTTTATGCTTCTCATTCTCTGTTTCATGGCGGAGTAACTCTCACTATCGTATACTTCACCCAATTAATGACGCAACAAAAATAAGAACTGACCCGACAACTCATCTAGGACATCATTAGCACCGCCATGATCTTTGGCCAGCGGCGACCGCATGCCGCTTAATTCTCATAAAAGTCACATAAAGTAAATAAGTTTGATTATAAGCCAGAGAAAGGGGCAGACGCAGCAGGGCCACAAAAAAAATGGGGGTGTTCGTCCTTAAAACACTGAAAAAAGTGCACAAAGACTTAACAATAAATTAGGAAGAAATGGGAACAAATGCTTGAGGTTGTTACTTCATATAGCAAAATTATACAATTGTTTCAATGTATTAAATAAGTTTAATTTAATAATAAATTCAATTCCATATTGCAATGAGTTAGGCCACAGCGACTGTTGAATTCCATTGAGTTTAAATGTTTTAAATTTATTTTTATTGAAATCTAAATCAGAAAAATCTATAAAATAAACCCCTATAATTTTTCCAATATGGAATTTAAGCTATTTTATATGAAACCTTGCTAGGAACTTGTTGTAATGAATATACACAATATACGTTAATAAATAATTGAATAAAAATAAAATAAAACCATATAATTTATTTATATCGAGTTTAAAAAATAACAAATTTTATTTTTATTATTTATTATAATTTTTTTTTTTAATTTATGTTTTTATAATTTTTTTGTTAATATTTATTTGTTTATTATTTATTTTTTTTTATCAATATTTAATTAGTTATTATTATTATTTTTTTTTTTAATTTATATTTATTATTCAATTACTATTATTAAGACCTCCGCTCAGTGTACCCAAAGTCTGGCCATAAAATGACCAGGAGTTTCAGTTGCAGGACGACCTGGACCTGGACCTGGGTCCCAAAAACAGATCCTGGCTTTGGCAGTTGTCGCCGCCGCTGGAGTAATTAACATTCGCATTGAAAATGAAAACGAGCAACTGCAGCGGTCACTGGGCTCCGGCTGGGCCGTGTCTCTGTGGAGCCCAGCCTTCTCTGTGCGAGCGTTAAAAGTTTTTAATAACCCGCAACAACAAACATGGCAAGGACGCAGACGGAGGACGAGGCAACAACGAAGGCACAGGGCAACCGCCAACAGCCACAATAATGACACACAAAACTTTGACAATGTAGTCGTGCGTGCAACTCCCCCTCAGTGGCAATGCCAATCCCAATCCCAAAAACCCATACCCTTAACCATATACCCTCACCTATATCCTTACCCTTTCCCTTACCCTCACAGGACCCGCTTCGTTGTCCAGCGGAAAAGGATTTCTGCCACAACGAAAACAGCAATGAAAACCACAAAATGTTGCACACACACACACACAGAGACACAGAGAAATCAAAACCAAAAAACTTGTATCAAAAGGTTTATTTTTAAAGAGTTTAGAATAAATTTAATTAAAATAAAAATTCAATTCGAATAAAATAAAAATAAAAATGAAAGTTTCAAGAAAGTGTCAGGAAGAAGCTATTTTTCTGACAGTGTCAAGGTGTGTGTGTGTGTGGGGGGAGGGGGGGTGTTACGCGTCCTGCATACGCAACATCAAATTGCTGACCGCACACACACACACACACACACTCACACACTCACACACTCGAATGGGCATTCAATTGCATTGAGTGAGCAACAATTGAAGCGGTTTTAAAATAAACGAATGCGGCTTATTACGGCCCAAACACATACACACCCACGCACATACTCAATCACACACACACCCACACACACAATAAAATAAATGTCAAATTGAAATTGACATCCTGTGACAGCCAGGAGCAAGGCATTCGCGGAGGTGTAGAGAGCGATTCGCTGCGCTCCAGGACGGATATGGATGAGGATGCGGATGCGGATGCTGATGAGGATGAGGAAGTGGATGTGGATGATGCCCATGGTCAGCTTTTCACACTGCGACCAATTAAAATTGGATTAGCCCCCCAAACCCCAAGCCAAAGGACGAAGGCCAGGCTAATGAAGTGGTTCAATGAACTTTCGCGTTTGGCTTTCAAAGGCCAGCAACTGCTTTTGGCAACAAAAGTTGTGTTAATAAATAAAAACGAAAGTGAATGTTAAATGAAATCTGAAAAGAGTTAGTCTTCGCCTCTAGCACAATCTTTTTCCCATCGAAGATGACTAATTGTTTTGCCCTCAATAAAGGCGCTGAAAGACATGAGCCTGCTTCCCCTTTCTTCATTTAAAAATATAACAAGAAACTAGAAAGAAATTGAACTTCGCTACGCCGAAGATTGTATAACCTTGCTGTTTGCAATCAGATCATTAACATTAAAAATTGAAATTTATGATTTATAGGGTCGGAAATGACTCCTTCACTGCTCTGCAAACTTCTGACTAAAATTGTAATACCCTGTAAAGGGTGTACAAATAAAGGATAACCCAACCACTTGGATTATCAGTCAACCGAATTCAATGGACTTGTTGCCAGAAAAAGGGAGCAACACCAAACACACACAGCCACACACAACAAAAAGGACACACAAAACCCTCATCAAAGTGTCGTTTGCGATGCTGGCGTCACCTGGCCAAGATCCTTGGGTGTGGATTTCGCCGGAAGGCTCTCCCACTCCGCCACCTTTTAAAGACCTGGCTTTGATCAGCGCGCGTGGCTAATAAGATTTTAAAGAGCATTTATGAAAACAAAAAAGAAGTGAAACAAAGAAACAAAAGCGAGGGCTGCGATGGCTGCGAGGGCGGGGCACAAATCATGTGAAAAATGGTAAATGGAAAATAGCAAAGGCCACAGGCAGCGAGCGAAGTCCCCCCTTTAAGACGGGTCTAATTTTATTAATGTTGCCAATTTTCAACGGGTGGCAGGTTGGGATTGGTTTTGGCAGGGTGCGGGTGGGGCTGAGGGTGTGGGGAAGTGGTGCTCAGGTAAGTGCCCCCCGGAGGGTGTTGTGCATGGGGTTGGTGGTGGTGGTGGTGGTGGCTGGCTTGTAGCAATAAATGTGCTGCTTACGCGCGCAATTAAATATGAAATATTTAAGAGCCAGGCCGAGCTGCTGGTAACGATTACTTACAAGAGGTCCTGGCTCGTCCTGGCATCCGCCCTTCTAATTAATAATTTTTAGGCAATTCAGCTGAATTCCTGGCGTTGTGCAGGTGGCAAAACTTTGGCTCAACTTGACTTGACTTGATTAAGTTGCTTTTTAATGAAGTTCAAAGTGATTTCACTTGCAATTAATACACCTCACCCCCACACGGCGAGGCTTTTCTTATTTCCTTTAACAATTTTCCAGGTACCCCGTCCACCCAGTTCGCCATGATTGATGGCCTCGACCCACGCTCCCATGCCTGAGCGCTAAACTTTTTGGACAAACTATTTCCCAAGGCCGTGACTGGAAGCCGAAATCACAAGGGAGTTTTGGCAGGAAGTCTTTGGTTGATACAAATATTTTCTATAATTTTTTTTTACAAAATATTTAATATTTTTTAAGAGTTCAACAATATTTCAAGACCCCAAAGAGAGCCAAAAAGCTGCATAAACTCACCTAGCTTAAGGGGGGTCTGATTAATACCCTCAAACGGTAGGCATTAAGCCTCACAGGGGGATAACACTTGTACCCTCCAACGTAGACAACAAAAACATCTAATTGGAGCTGCTGCAAATGGCTCCTTGTTTTTGGTGGCCAGGATGAGAGTATCATGGAAATCCCCACCACACAGAGCGTATAAATAACCATAAATGCTGAGACTCCTTCCTCTACCGCTCTCCTCTCTCACACATTTTTGCGGTTGGGTTTCTTTTCTGGAGGAGTGCCTGACAATTATTTACACTCGAAAGTTTTGCCAAGTTGGCCGAGCGAGAGCACAAATGAAGTTGCAACTGCTTGCCAGGAGTTGTCAGGACATGCGAACATGTGTATCTTCCTAGGACTACCAGTTATTCCAAGCCCGTGAAGGAGGTGGGAGCAAGAGAGGGGCCTGAGAATTATGCAACTGGAAGCCACAGGACGGCATTTCTTGTTGTCAACCTGGCGGTGCTCCACAACTCCAGGTCCACTTCGAACTCACTGGCTCATGCTTCGAGGCCCGGTCTCCGGACCCCGGACTCCGGACTTTAGACTCCAGTTCCTGCGGCTCCTGTTGTCCTTGCAGACAATTAAGCAAGGACAATGCGCTGCTCAGGCTTTGTAGAAGCTCATGCATGCCCTCACACACTCACAGAAGGTCCTGGCAAAAGCCACACGGCAAGAAATAAAAACTGTACAGGAAACCATGAATTGCTCTTGGATCGACATCTCAATACGGCATAAGGACCCTTGAGAAGTCCTTGGAAAGGTGTGTGTTCGAATATTTTGGCTTAATATTCATTTAATTCATAAATTTCGGATTGAAAAGATTTAAAAACATTAACTGGTCAGCCGAAAAGGAGGCAATATTTTCTGCTACTTATCGTAGCATACTTTTGGGCACCTTTTCAGAGGCTTCCTGTGGTTTAAGGTTTCTTTTGAACTATTACTTTGAGTTACTTTTTATTTTGTTCTCTGCACAGGACACACCTGGGCACCAGCACCAACTCCTGGTCCTGCTCCTGCTCCTTGCTCCTTGCTCCCTACTTCTTTCGGATGTGCTAAGCCGTAGAGCCGGGGAAGTTCATTGCCGAAACTTTCTGTCCGTGCAGGAAACTCCTCCTGTCGTCCTTCGGCAACCATGGTCGCAATTTGCCAGCCTGTCAGTGGCTCAGTACGTTTTTGCCTGTGGCAAATTACAAAGCATACCATGATTTACCTAATTGCACCACCGTTGCCGCCGCCGTCCCACCCACTGTCTTCAGCCCACCTGCAAATCACCGCCCTTTTTGTATCATTTATATGGGATTTTATTGCTGATAATCGGATCCTAGAACTTCTTTAGTTGCTACTACTTTGAAGATTTCACAATATCTAAACCTGGAATTTTCAACATCAAACATTTTATAGCATAGTTTTAGACACTTTCTGAGAGGATTCTTTTCTTCCCTTTGTACCATTCCAGTATTACAATTCAAGAAATAATTTAAATCCATTTAAATCACTCTTCTGTATAGTATTTTTTTTCTAGACAAATTCTGCTGTGATTACGTACTCTCCCTTTCGCTGTATAGCTCTGATTGTGGCCCAATTTTTGCAGCCCATGACAAATGCCCAGCAATTACACCCGCACACTCGCAAACACACACGCACACTTACAATTTGGCAAACAAAATTTACAAAATTTTCCAACCCACACACACATGCACACCCACACATGTGTGGGCAAAATTGAGTAAATTTGCAGTCGCTTTTTTCTCGCTTCTCGTGGCTCCAGCTGGGGCTCAACTTCATTTGCCATACAGCCCAAATTCATGAGCATGCTCCACTGGGGGTCAACTATAGACCAACCGCCCATCCATCCATCCAACCCGACCAGCCAGCCCCTCCTGGCCCCTGTCCCCTGGCCCCTGACCCCCTGCGGAACCATGGAGCTATGGATCGCTTCGCATCGCATCGCATTGCCCCCCTGCAACCATGTTGATGATGATGATGGCCGTGGCGATGGCAATGATGACAACATGTGTGCCTAAGCGGCGACTATAAACTGCGTTGGAGCAGGCGGAGGAGGAGGAGCAGACACAAGGGGAGCAGCAGGAGCAGGAGCAGGAGTTGCAGTTTGGTGGTTGCAAAGGGTTGATTACGGCTGGTGGGGTTAAGTGTCGCAACATGCCATCCGAAAAGAGGCCAGGCGCAGGATGAGTCAGCTGCTTGATAAGCGAGAGATGAGCGAACACTTGGTTGCACTATAAAAAGAAAAGTCCTTTGGGGAGGAGAACACCCACAGAAACAGGGTAATTTAATAATAGTTACAGGAGTTTCCAAGTTATTAAAGTTAAAAAATCATCCATAAATATATACAATTATGTTGATTTAAAATTTAATATATTTATAACAGAAATTACTAGAAAGGTAAAAATATGCAGTAAATACTCAAAAATTAAACAAACATTGAGAAATATCCTTAAAATTTATAATACACTTGAAAACCTATTTATAAATCTATTTTTTAATTATATATACATATTTTGTATACATTTAAATAATTTAAGAATAATTCCCTTAATATTTTATAGAAAACCCTTTTTAAAATATTTTAATGAACTTTCACTTCACAAAAACTGCTACCAAATAGCACGCAGTAAATCAAACCTAAAACCAGGTCCTTTGCCTTCTTAGTCCCCTTTGTGAGCTCAAATAAAAAATAAAGGCAAAAAAGAGTAGGGACAGAGCATCATCTGCCCGGCGAACTCACTCCCCTTTAGCTCGTCTGGCGGCCGAGCAATTCTGTTTATTCCCTTTTTATAAACATTATGAAATTATTGCTGTCGCAGGCACAACCCCACAAGCCCACTGCCACAGCCACAAACCGCAACTATACATAGATATGGCAACAGTGTGGAGGAGGAGGAGGAGGAGACAGGGAAGCCGGCCCAGAGCCCGAGGGCAGCCATTGTTGTGCGCCGTATGCAATCAGCCACATGCAGTGATTGTCCACTTTGGACATCGATGGGACCAGCTCTGGGAGGAGCTGCCAGGCAGGAGCAACAGCCATTGAACCGCAGCCATCGGAACCGCCCAATAAACAGGATGCCTATGGAGGAGGAGGAGGAGCAGGAGGAGGAGCAGCAGAGGAGCTGGAGGAGCAGCATGGTGGCTAAGCGGCGGCCAGGACAGCGTTTATCCTTTGGCCAGGCACGGGCCATGCAAATCGATTGATGTTGATTAGCATAAATTGTCTGGACCGCACTGTGCAATGAATAATTTTGGCGGTGCTGACATGCCACGCCTTCGGTGGGGCGACACACGGACACCCACACAGTGGGGGTTAAAATTATAGCAGCCAAAAAGGGAGATTAAACCTAAGACAAGAGAGAATTTCAAATAGAAAAACTATATAGAAAGAAGCAATAATATGCAGAATATAGTGCCTAAAAAGCTCTACATTTTGAATGCAATTTCATACAAAATTTAAGGATATCTTACATATTTATTTTCATAAATATTAAAACAATTTAATAACTATTTTTGCCACCTTGGCTGTTCAAAAGTGTTTGTGTGGAAGGGGTTTATTAAGTGGCGCTGGTTTGGGGCTGCCTTTGTGCAGGGCTTGCAACTTTTCGCCCCTAATGCAATTTTGTTTTGCTTAATTTGATAGGCGTTGTCAGCTGCCAGTCTGGCAGGACATTGTGTGTCCTCGTAGCAGCAGCAGCAGCAGCAGCACATGCAACACACGCAACACATGGCAGTCCGAGGCTGATTGGACGTGTTTCAAGTGTGTTTGCTGCTAAGGACAAAGGCATCCTCGAGGACCTGTAGGTGTGGGGCACTCGGCAAACTGATGCAACTGAGCCATTAAGCAGTTTGGTCGGTGGGGGTAAAGGCCTCATGGCCATATACATAGATATTACCAAAATAATGAAGAAGAACAGGCAGTAATTGCTTCAAACTGTTGCAGTTTAAGCCAAGTTTTGTATGGTTTTTAGGGACTTAATGAAGGATATTTTAATATTATAAATACCATTAAACCAAAGGAATAATAATAATTAATAAATGAATAATAATATAATATTAAATAAAATAATTATATTAAATAAATAACATAATTAAGAAGTTCCCCTACAAAGAGTACCATAATTATTCTGAATCTGATCCCCTTTCCCCCTCTTTAATTAGCCACCATAACAAATGTAAGCATAGCGAATTAAACCATTTGTAATAAACACAGTGGCTCACGCAAAACTTTTTTTTGTATTATTATCCAATTTTTGTATTACAAAAAAAAAAATATATTTCGAAGGGATTTGTTCACAGCTAGAAATTCGCCCGAAAAAACAAATGGCATATACTCGATGTGCATGCAAACAGCACATTTCGGTTTATTTTTAGGGGTTTTCCCTTCATTTTCTTTGGGCATTCTTCCCCCAATTTTCCTGCCCTTTTCCTACGCTTTTCCAGGACCATGCGGCGCCGAAGTTTGCGCCATTGAAAACATCTTTAAGCGGCGAAACTTTTCTCATAACATGCGAGCGAGTGGGCAACAATGGCACTGATACACGCACAACAACACACACCATCCACACACACTACACTCGCACACACACCCTGCGGCGAAATCTTATCAAACTGACATCATTTTCATTATGTTTTGCACTTGCACAGCTTCGACTAATGTGTGTGTGTGTGCCCAGGCGGCGGCTGTATTTCGAGTCCTGCCCTCCGTAACATCCTGAGATGGTAATATGTCCTCGTGCCCACTTCCTTGTGAGGGTTACACTTGGAGAAAATGTGTAGAAAAATATAAATATTATGAAATACTAGTTTACATACTAGCTACTGAATTTGCTAGTTTACAAATGCTTTTCAGTATAATATAAACATTTAGAACTTTAATACCAACTTCTAGGTTCAGGAAATAAAACGTTTCTTGTTATAATTCCCAACCACTTTGTTTGGCGAATAAATCAATTGTTGTTACATTTTCCAGCAATTTTTTGTTTAGGGAACGATATAAATCATTTGAATCGGATTATGCAACAGATTTTATTATTAACTCAAACAGAAAAACAAATTGTAAAAAACTATTCGAAATATTACAAAATTCTAGATTAAATACTAGTTACTGAGTTTGCAAAGTTTGCATTCGTTTTTTAGTTCGATTTAAGCATTTTTGACTAAAATTCTCAACTGGTTTGTTCGAGGAATTTAACATCTGCGCCTATTCTTAACCATTTTTTATTAAAAGTTATTTAGACACGATTTTTTAAAATGATATATTAAGTTTGAAACTATGAATCTGATTTTATATATACTGCATAAGTATATAATTTTCCGATTATTAATAATAAACTTTAAATTAAGTAATATGATGAGTTCCTTGACCTTTTTCCCCAGTGCACTTTGCCAAATTATAGGCAATCCGGAATGAAATCTCCCAGCACGCGATTCGCATTACACACACATGTGTGTGGGTGTGGGTGTGTGCCTCAGCGGTATTCTGAGTGTTTTTGGGCTAATCTGGCCCGCCAATAACTGCAAATTAGATTAGCAACGCCTCTGGGCAGGGGATGGGATGTATGAGATTCCACCGAGGACCAAGGACTCCACCGAGTCCGATTCGATGGCTGACCATCTAAAAATCGAACTCCGTTCCTCGCCATATGGGATATATCACGCATCGTGTCCATCGCGTGTGGCGTTGATAATCTGGCTGGAAATCTGTGTCGAAATTTGTGTGAAAATCTGGGGGAATATCCTCCGAAAATCTCAATGCTCAATCGCTCTGCCAGTCCCCGGATGCCAATATATAAATACATATATGTATGTATCTCATCTGAGGGGCATCTTTATGGCGCTGGCCATTTGTTTTGGCCTCCCATCGCGAGGCGAAACTAATAAAAATCATAAAAACTTTTCCGCTTAGCGTTCCCATTAAGATCCTGAGGCCCCTTTTGCGGTAGATTGTTATTATTATTTGAGTGTCCTTGCCGCACTTTCGCTTTTCCTTACACTTTCACTCTCGCTCCCACTTTCACTTTCACTCTCACTTTCACCTCACGATAATGTGAGCACACTGAAAATTAACTTAACTACTTACTCGGGACGGGCAATTGCGCGCAACTTTGGGACTCCAACTTTGGCAAACTTGGAGGATTGCGAAAAGTATGCGTCATCTTTATGATTGGCATTTATTTCCTTATAATTTCATACGTATGTGAGGGTTTTCATGGTAACTGGAAGAGTGGAAAGTGGTTTCTGGTAATCATTTTGTTTTAATAATTAAATCTCAAGGTTTGGTTTGAGAAAACTCTTCTACTATTATTTCTTACTTTAATTTAAACCGTTTCTGGTCTTTAGCAATATCCCTTCGATAAACTATAATCTATGGCCGCGTCACCCCCATCGATAACTCACTGCACAGTTTATGGCTTCAGTCGCCCGAAATGGCCAACAACTTCCGCTGGCCACCAGGAGAGAGTTGAATGGTATCGCTGACGCCAGCGTCGCCGCTTCTCCCAGCAGCTTCTTCCCTCAATGGACACTGTGTCCTCCAGTCGAATGTCCAGTTTCTATACATATGCGTATATAGTCTTTGTGGTACTTATTCACCGGGCCAGCGGGAACGACGCCCAGCCACTTATTCGCATCGCTGGCCATATCGCTGTCCGCTAATCGTAAAATAAATTATTTTCCATGTGTGCGGATCTCCGCTCGCCTGATTTCGAGTCATAATTCTTGCATCACACTCCCCCCCACCCACTCACCCGAAAATGGAGCATAAAAGTTTCAGTTAATTGCACAACGCAGGGGTTGCACGGTGGGAAAATTCGAAGTGATAAAAAGGGAGGGTATTTAATTAAATGTAAATGGAACTATAAAATATAAAATACTTATTCTGCTTAATTTTAAGTTAATTGGGTTATCGAGAATAATCGATCATTTTTTAATGACATCGATTAATAGTTATTTTTGTTTTTAATCCATCTTAGAATTATGTTATTCATCTTTGATTTTTGAGTAGAACTTTGTAATTCCATAAATTGATATTTGGATTTCAACTTTAATAAAAATCAAGACATCGATATATCGAAAATTTATCGAATTAGTGCATTTTTTCATTAATTGTACAATTTTGTTGTTAATCTTAGATATTTCTTTATAAATGTGTAATTTCTTAATTGTTACATTGAGTTATTAAACGAAAACCGTAATAAATATAAAAACTAAATGAAACAAATTTTTTTCTGTGCATGGCTGATGAGATTTGAGGCTAAACGAAGGGCGGGATAAACTTTTGCAGTCGCAACTGGCTGGCTTTAATTGTTACTAGTCGCATTTGGAGCCTGGCCTAATCACTGGCGCCGGATTAGTCAAACTTGCAGCGGCTGGACCGGACAGAGGACAGAGGACACAGGACGAGGGAAACGGGATATGGGATATGGGATATGGGTTATGGCCACCACCCGGGTGACTCACTGGCTCGGATTGCTCGCCTGGGTGGTGTCCAAGTGCTGAAATGTGTTGCGCTTGCCAACGCTGTCAGTCATAATTAACATTCAGCTGCAGCTACGGGGAGTTTGAGTAGCTTGGGAGGCGAAATAATATCAAACCGAAATAGATGTGAAACAAAAGTTAGCATCGCTTCAGCAGCTCAAAGTTGCTAATCAGGCCTGACAGCTGCCAGGGGGGCGCACAGCCAGCGGGGGATTATTGGGTTCTAATCTATATGAAGGGCAGTCCATAAGGGTTTATTGGACATTGGAGAAAATGTCGGGGTTTATGTTAAAAATATTATTGTGGTGTGGAAATTAAGAAGAATCAATTGCTATATTAAATAACAATGGCATGCAAATAAATATAAATAATTTAAGCTTAAAAAGTTAGCATATTTAAGTAGCATTTACTTTTTACTGTGATAAATGATTATAAAGTCATAAATAAAATACTATTAAACCTGTTACAACTATAAAATAACCTCTAGGGGAGAAGAATTAATTGTTATATTAATTGATACTTACAAAAAAATATATATATGCATTTTAAGCTCAAAAATTATTGCTTCTTTTACTTTTCTCGCTAATAACACAGGCCGACAAAATCAGCTCGACCCTCTGACCCAGAAAGCAGTATATACTTTTCCGAAGGTTTTCGGTGCGCTGAATCTGAATCCGAGGTCGAAATTTCCGAATTGGCTCTGGTTTCCGAGATATCCTAACGCAAAAGTGCAAAAACAGCGTTTTTTGCCTATATTTGAAGTTATGTACCAACGAATTTGTTCTTTTACTGAAAATACTAAAAAAGGCATCTTAAAGTATATCCCTTGCCCTTTCAAATGTTGTTAAGTTTGATTAAATATCTCTTTTTTTCGCTGAGATATCGTACTTTGAAATTGATATAGAGTATTCTTTGTCTAGTGATCTGTCTGACATTCCCCGCGAATGTCCCTTGCCCCTTGCCCTTGAAAGGGCAAGGGATATACTTTAAGATGCCTTTTTTAGTATTTTCAGTAAAAGAACAAATTCGTTGGTACATAACTTCAAATATAGGCAAAAAACGCTGTTTTTGCACTTTTAGGTTAGGATATCTCGGATACCAGAGCCAATTCGGAAATTTCGACCTCGGATTCGGATTCAGCGCACCGAAAACCTTCGGAAAAGTATATACTTGTTTCTGGGTCAAAATTTTGTCGGCCTGTGTAATGATTATTAAATCAAAAAATAAAATACTTATAAGGCTGTTACAACCATGAAATAAACTCCATATAGTCTCTTATATTAAAACTATTATTTGGTTTACTCTTCTATGTTTTTTAAAATATTTATAATCATTTATATTTATATTCAAATCAACTCAATAAAGTATCCTGAATTAATACATTTATTTTGGATTTTTCTCTATTTATATACAATATTTATAATAATCGGTATAAGATTATATTAATTAATTTATTTATTATTTTTATAATATTTTATTTATATTAAAATTACCACTTTAGAGTCCCTTAGATTACCACAATTAATTTGGTTATTCCTCTGTGTAATTTGTAATATCTATAATTATTTCTCTTTATATTATTTCCCAGTGTATCTACCCACACCTGCTGCTGGCATGCCTGGATCACCTGCTTTGGTGTAATTAGGAATGCAACGCACTCGGCACTCGGCACTCGGCACTCGCATTGCGACTGTCATTACGCCAAACTCATTAGCCAACCCTCGCGGGCAGATAAATGCGATTTAGCAGAGATGTGGAAAATTCAAAGGAGATGCCAATCGCGCTGCGGTTTATTGTGTGCATTATGCTCGACGGAAATTTTCCGCTATCTAAATTCCCTGCGACACGTGCCAGACACAACAACAACAACAACAACAACAAAAATAACAATCCATGCTATTGCCTCCGATGCCGTCGCCATGCAAATTTGAAGCGCCTGCCGCAGATTCCTTGGCTTCTTCCTCCTTTTGTGTCTATGGCGTCATCGACTCGGATGTCCTCGCATTTGTACTTGATTACCCATACACTTGCCTTACACTTACACTTACAGCATCCGCATATCCGCAACAGTCACTTTAACTGTAAATCGATACTCGTCTGCCCGTCTGCCCGGCTGCCTGTCTGCCCCCAAACCCAATTCCAAGTCCTGGCCTCCGCCGACCTCGGAGTAAGTGTAAGTGACGCTAGTCTCAGGGCAGACGCGTCACTTCCACAAGAGGGCGATGGCTTTAGGGCTTGGTTTATCACAATTATTCTGGAAAAATGTTTCTATTTCTATTTAATTAATATTTATATTTACTAAATGTATGGGATTTTAATTTAAAAATAAATCTAGCAGAGCAAAGAGCTTCTTTACAGAGCTTTCGCAAAGGGTTTCTCTTTCGTTGAAGGCTGGAATATGTCGGAATTCTTGTTATTCATCAATGTCTTTGGCAGAACTTGCTCGAAGGTATTCTTTTTCGTTTGAGGCTGAAATTAGCATTTTCTAGTATTTTCTCAGTATTAAATAATTAATATTTATATTTACTAAATGTATGGGATTTTAATTTAAAAATAAATCTAGCAGAGCAAAGAGCTTCTTTACAGAGCTTTCGCAAAGGGTTTCTCTTTCGTTGAAGGCTGGAATATGTCGGAATTCTTGTTATTCATCAATGTCTTTGGCAGAACTTGCTCGAAGGTATTCTTTTTCGTTTGAGGCTGAAATTAGCATTTTCTAGTATTTTCTCAGTATTAAATACCGCATTATAAACTTCTTAGTATTTTATCTTTTTTTTTTAATGTTTAATGCGTTTAATTAAAACCTTACATATCATAGACAAACAATTCAAACGAAACACAGCTATTTTTGTAAATATTTCCAGATAGTCTCAGTATTACATGTCCGGTTCCCGTTTGGTATCATTTGGAATCATGCCCGCCCCACGGCTCCCAGGTCCAGAGACCGCCAGGATGCTGCACAGTAGCTATAATCGCGCCCCGCGACGTAAACTCATCCCAAATTTGTTCAGCAGCATCCTGCAGGTGATCGCCGATTCGGAGCATCCGCTGACGGAGCCCGAAATTGTGGCGGCCATCTCCAGGCGAATGAATCGCAACGACGAGGAGCTGAAGCGCCAGATCACGGTCGGCCTGCAGGATGCCGTCATCACTGGCTATCTACGTGTCAAGAATCTCCGCTACTCGGTGGTATCCAATCGCCTGGAGCAGCTCCAGAGTCCTGGCGGCAGTTCCTCGAATCTGACCAGAGCCTCCTATATGTCACACGGCACAGCCTTCAGCGGTGATTCCGTGGAGTATGCTGATGCATCTTCGGATTCGGAATAGCAGCAAAATTAATAGTGGTTTATAAAGGAACTAAAAAAAAAAAAAAAAAAAGTAAAATTATTGCAACAAAAAAGTCTGACAAATAAAAACCGTTATCCTGAATCCTAGTCTAGTCTAGTCTTGTATTTATTTTATTATTTATAGAATGATTTGCTAATCAGGAACTACCCGTCTTTAGAGAATAATTCTCCTAGAAAACGTTGCCCACGACAGCACATTTAATCCCGTTCTTGTGCTGCGTCCTGGGGGGTTCTGGAGAAAGCCTTTCCGTAAGCTGATCGAAGATGTCCAAGGAAATCCCCGATTTGCCGCGTCGTCCTGGTGGACGTCCTCAGTGAAACGAGCTAATTGAAATGCAACTCGAAGGTGGAGAACCGCCAATATCCATCGTCCTTCGGCCTTTCAACCCAACACCCCAACCGTGCATAGGCTCACCACCTTTGCCGAGGTGTGATGCTGGCATATGGCATATGGAAGCCTTGAGCTTGCGGTCATATCAACAAGGATACGTTGACTAAGAGGGCTGACCTCAATCGCGTCCTTTGTGTTTGATGTGGTGTCAGCTTCGGGCGCCAACTGCCCACCCATCATGACCCCCTGTTCCTTCTATATATATTATATGTACCTATATATATAATGTGTGAAAGTGGAGTCTAAATGAAGTTGATTTAGGGATGGTAACATATATCTATAGTTAATTGACTTAAAGCAAAAGCTTCACATTTAGAAATGATACAAATCTAGGAAATATCAAAAGTAACTCATCGATTTTCCAATTTATCGAATTATCGGTTACTTTTTTTTATTTAGTTTTAGAAAATGTATTAACAATACCTCTAAAAGGAGCTTAGTATTTTGTTTAAGAGGAACTTTATATTAATATTAAAATAATGTAAACTTGATATATTTATCTATTGAATATATAGATTTATTTATCGAAGACTAAATTAGCTTCGATATATTAAATGGAAATTTCATATTATTTTCTTTATATTTAGGTTTTTATTCATTCACAAAAATCTCAATTTTGTGCATTATCCTCGCATCCCTATATGTGCTCGGTGCATTATATAGAAGATGTGCTGCCCTGAAGAGGGCCAGTGTGTGTGTTGGTTTGTGTGTGCTATGTGTGTCCTTGTGTATGACTGTGTTTAAGTTCACTGATTGTTGCGACACCAACTGGCATTTAAAGGCTCCAAACAGGATGCAGTCAGTGGCTCCTCCGGCAGCTGCATCGTCCGTTTCTCTTGGGCTACACACCCCCTTGAAGCGACGGAAGTCACTGCGCTTGGGGTTTAGTCACGCTTATGTCCTTGGTCGCCAAGAACCCCCACACTGGCCATCCCTGCTGCTGCTGCTGCTGCAGCTGCCATGTGTGATAATACCTGGTTTGGACTGGAAGCGAGGAGGGGTAGTGAGAAAAATGTCTATCTTAAAATAAATATTATAAAAGATGAATCAATAATCCTTTAAAATATGCCAATAAAAAAATTAAAACGCTATTAAAAAAATTAAATTAATGTGTTGCTTAAGTCACCAATATATTTTCTGAGAATACATTTTTTTCTGTGTACTGGGAGTGCAGGATGTAGGGGACGATGGAGTGGGCCCAGTGCGGACTCCTGGAGCCTCGAGGTCTTAGTTCCAGGCTCCGTTAACTGCGCTTATGTGTGCGGTGTGAATGCGTTGTTTTCACGCCCGTTGAACGGGGCAAGCGAGCGTGAGGCTGCCACATTACATTTAGGGGGGAGAAGGAGGAGGTGCTCTCACCTACTGCTTGGGGGTCAACTCATTTAGTAATTTGTGTGTGTGCTAGCGTGGTGTGCCCCACCAGTTTAGTTCAGTCAACTGGCTTTACTCAGCTAAATGAGATTTTGTGGTGTGTAATTTGAAAATTGTGAAATTACCCAACACTGGAAAAGGACCTAGCACGAGAACGAGCATGCTGATAATGATGATGACGGTGATGATGATGATGATGATGATGTAGATGTTGAAGCTGGTTAAGTGACCTGGCACATTAACAGGTTATTTATCTGGTGGATGGGGGTCACTAATGCCCAGGATTATCCCTTTCAAGATCTCCCCCAACGCCCTCAAGGCCGAGTGCTCATAATTCAACAAGCGAAATCCAATTCTTGTGATTTTTCGCACCTCATCATCACGAAGGTCTGGGCTCCCGCTTTCCCGTTTCATTTGCTTGAGAGTCCTTGGGCTGCCAGCCGGGTCCTGGGGGTCCTCTCTCTGGTGGCATATTGTTCTACACGCTTTGGGTAAACGGATTCGGATTCGGCTTCGGCTTCGACTTTTGCTTGTTTTTTGGCCGAGGGGCAAAGAACCCCAAAATTGTTAAGGTTTTTTTTTCCGCCCCTTTTATTTATGCACTGTAAACACTTGGGTTGTGTGTATGTGTGTGTTTCAACCCCAAAAAAAACACAAATTTATTTCCATTTTCAGGGGCCAAGGAACTACATTTTGGCAAAAGGCAAAAGGATGTCAGCGTTGGTTTTTGGCATATTATGATGTAAGTCTGAACTGAGACCAGTTTAGGGGACTTAAAGATGTAGCTTTTTAAGTTATAAGTAGCAGCCAGACCCCTTTAATTGTTAAAATGAATAACGCTGGCAAAGAATAATCATTAGTATATTCGAGAGTTTAAGAAACTAAGCTCTACTATATTTCTGTCAGAAATTAAAGCTTTATAAAATTTAAAATGCATAAAAATTATTTAGCGTTATGCAAACCGAGAGATTTAGAAGCCGGGGTTTATTTTTAAGAATACTTTGAATATTAATGATTTATATAATAATTTTTCTTTCAAAACCCAGCTGGCCCTTCGGGGCCATTCGATGGCAACGTAGGCAGGCTTCACTCACATTTTAGATTTCAGAATTCACACTTCATTTCACTTTCACTTCGACCAAAACTGAGCACCATACACTTTTCACTCGGATCGACAAAATTTCATTTTTCGGCAGAACAACAAAAACCTGTTGTAAATTAACGCATCCGTATCGTGTTCCAGCGTTGGGTTTATAATCTCTGTACCGCTATCCAGGCAGTCGTCGGTGATTTGTTGTCGTCCGTCCAACCGCGTGCAGTCAGCGTGAACGTGTGCAGATATATATAATATAATATCTAAAATATATTATATATATTTTATAATGCAAGGGAACCCAACAACGCAACCGTTACAACAGCGATAATCATAAAATCAATCAAATTTGGTAGCAAAAAAATTGCAACAAATCCACGAACCCATGTTAGCTATTAACCAACGCAACGCCGAACCGAACCGAACCGAACCGAACTGAATGAATTGTATTGTATAATTCGAACTGAAATCTAACCGAACCGATTGCTCACGGAGGAGAGAAAGAGAATCTGACGAGAGAAGACCCAATCGCGCCATTCTGGAGGAGGAACTGCAGCTCAATACCGGCCACAAGATGATGTCCCCGTATCTGGCCAAGCTCAAGCAGCTGAGTCACCGTCGCAAGATGCACAATCTCAGTCTCAGTCTGGGCCAGCATCTGAGCCAGCTGGAGCGTCTCGACCGGGAGCTGGCCCTGGCCCAGCACCAGGAGGCCGCCCAGTTCTACGCCAAGTTGGACATGAAGAATGCCCTAGAGAATGGCAATGAAATGGAGGATGATCATGATCATGTTCATGAAATGGAGGCGGATGAGGAGATGGAAATCGAAATGGAGGCGGATGCGGAAACGGAAACGGAGGAGATGGAGTTGGAGGGCCCTAGCAGTGACACCTCCAGCACCAGCACTAGCACCAGCACCAGCACTAGCAGTAGCATTAGCACCACCACCACCACTAGCACCACCACCAGCAGTGGCGGCGATCAGCAGGGGCAGGGACATGGCCCTGGAATTGGGATTGATCAGCTTAAATTAGAGCAAGCCCAAGTCCAAGTCCATTGCGCCGATGACCCTGCCCCGGGAGAGTCGGGCGATTGTCTGAGCCAAGTCATTGTCAAGGAGCCAGGCATCAAGAGCCTCGAGGAGAAAGTATCGGAGCAGCCGCTCCTCACCGAGGTGCCCTCTCCCCTTGAGTATCAAGATCAACATTTTCCCATGCCCTCATTGAAAGCCATTAAGTTGGCCTCCCAGTCTAAGCTGAATGCCCAGGCCGCTGTCTACGAGATGCCGTCAAGACCAGCTTCAGCTTCAGCTTCGGATAACAGTGTGGTTGTCTCATGTTCCCCACCACCATTTCGCCTGAATGCCCAGGCCCCGGTATTCAAGCCATCCAAGGAGGGTGGTGGTGCAGACCTGCCGCGCTTTGGAACCATAGCCGCGGCTGCCGCCGGTGCCGAGGCCACCTATCAACTGCTGATGCGCCAGATGAATTTGCTTCATCAGCCACCAGATCCACTGGCGCATATCCATCCACTTCGTCCCTATCCCCGACCCCGTCCCCGTCCGCGTGCACACCTCCTGCCGCATCCTACAGCCCAGCAGATGTCGCATCCTAAGGCTCAGATGATGCCACATCGCCGGCCCTACCTGCTGCCCACACCTCTTCATCCTCAGGCTCACCACGTACATATGCATCCGCATCATAATGCCCAAGGAGCAGCCCCCCAGAGCCTCTTGGGTATACCGCCACCGCTGCTTCCCGAGCAGCTGCTGCATCGCATTGCCAGCAGGCAGGAGTTACGATGCCGCAAGGAGCCGCTGCCGGATCTGTTTCCCGAAGTCCTGACCCTCATGGGCGAACTGCTGCGTTCGGTTAGCTATCCGGAGATCGTGACCATACTGTCCGTTCGCCTGCGCCGTCCGGTGGTGGAGCTGAAGCGTCATATTCCCCACACACTGCATGCCGCCGTGATCCACGGCTATCTGAGCAAGGAGGGGAATCGCTATAGCCTGCTGTCGGAGGCCGAGCACATGGCCATCAAGAGGCGCAACCATGAGGCTGCCCAGCGGGCCAAGGAGCTGGAGAAGGAGCCGCTGTCGTGGCGAAAACGCTGATCGGTCGCTGTCGCCATTAATCATTATGAGACATACCCCACATCTTCTATATATATCTTTTCGTATCTCCTCTTTCCTGGGCCCCAGAAGCCCCCCTAAAAGATATGATAATTTTACCCAATTGAGAACAGCACAGCACTCGCGGCTTGATCCTGGCTGATCAGGACTCTCCATCCCGGCAACGAGCCACGAGTCCTGTGCCCAAAACGAAGACGAAGACGAATGACGATGACGATGACGATGACGATGATGACTGAAGTCGAGTGAGAGAGGTCCCAGGAATTGGATTTTTACCTGTTCCTGTACGCGTGAGCCAGCTGAGCTCCGAGATGCCAAACGAGGGGCCGGCCCATATCCTTGAGCGGCTGCTCCTCCGGAGGAGAAGGATGTGATGATGTTGTCGTTAACTACGAGAATCGTTGCCCCGCTATTTCCTTATGCGTTCACACCACAATTATGAGTTGTCGTTCTGGTTCCAGCGACTGATAATTAATAGCCTCTTGGGTAAATAAAAATTGTAGTTTTCGAAACAGTTGTGTGCTTCGTCCTGCCTTAAATCCTTTTCTACTTTTTCGCATAGATTTGCATTTGTTTCGGTTTGCACATTCATGAGTCGGATCTGTTCGGTTAACTAACTATTGTGTGCAGAGTGGCGAGTATCTAGGGCTCATCATGATTGTTTTGTAATTGGAATGCGACAATGCCAGGGAGGAGCTGGAGATGGAGCCAGTGGAGCTAGTGGAGGTTGGGATAATGGGGGTGGAATCTGCAGGGACAATAACAAGGACGGCAGCAGCAGCAGCAGCAGGATGAGGACGACGAGTGAATGCCAACTCAACTAACAATTTGCTTCAATTATAAAAAGCGTCGCGACAAAGTGGCGCCAGTGGGTGGCTGCACTGCGAAGAGGCTTCACTGAGATGAGATGGTGATGGTGATGGTGATGCTGCTGCTGCTGCTCCTCCTCCTACTGCTGCTGCTGCTGCTGTTGTTTTGTTGCCCCTGCTGCAGATGCTGGTGCTGATGCTGATGCTGATGAAATGGGTAAACAGTGGACAGAGTGGCCCCGGCGGGGGAATGGCCTGGTAATCAGCATGGCGACGCACTCGCTCCTTAGAGCTCCATGGAACGCCCCCTGCTCCCAAAGCCAAGCAGCATCTGTGATGGCAGCTAAGGAGCTAAAATATAATATTAAATAGGCCTAGAACTAAACATTAACTAATAAATAATAATATAATAATAAATACTAAAAATAAAACCTAAAATAAGCCTTTAAATTAACTTAGTATAATAATATATTTTATGTACTCTTTGATATTTGAACAAGATTTTATTTCGATTTTAAAATTTTAAAATTTTAAAATACATTTTTTATATTTTATACCTATGCATATTTTATAAATACTCGAAATACCTTTAATATACATTTGTTTTACTATTTAATATACATTTCATATAAATATGTAAATTTCATATAAAGTGTATTTTAAATACATTTTATATTTACATTTTATATGTATTTTATAAATATTTTATATATTTTATACACATTTAATATGCATATATTTTGTTTATACACATTTCACATTCCAACACTCCCGGAACTTGGCTAGAAAAAAGCCAAAAAGCTTTTACAAAAAAATCTCCCTGCAGAGGAATATATATCCTTGGTGACGCAGCCTGGCCTCGACCGGAATGAAAGTGGCACTGGAACTGGAGCACCAAGCTGGCGTCAGTCTCGGTCTCGGGACAGGCTTCCTTCAGCATCCTTTTGTCAGCCATATATAAAGACTTGTATATATATTTAAGCATATATATATATATGTACACAAAGATATGGTCATCAACTTATTTGCCTGCCCGTGGAGGGCTTCTTGTCATAATTGTATTTTGTCGCAACTGTCAGGGATCGGGCCCATCGATATGCTGCCCCGAGTCTGAGGTCCTTGTCCAGCAATTTTGCCCAGAACCTGTTGACTCCTGCTTTGACAGGACGAAGGAGTCCAGGAACTGCTGATGATTTACTGAGCTCCTGTGATTCATAAATATCTCAGTGCTCAGGAATCCTTTGGCATCCTGGTGAGAATGTGCACTGAGGGAAGTTTTTCAAGGATTTGCACTTCAAAGGAAATATATGTACATTATATATTTCAAAAATGACCGATTTAAAGAATGTATCAAATGAGCTTGTTGTTTGAATCCTTCTCTGAAATCTGCTGTGTGCTATGACAGTGCTCTAAAGGACTTTTCTGAACTGCAGGATGAGCTGGGATGTGGGCGTGTGTGTGTTGAGTTTAAATGTTAATAGTTCACCGGCTCCTTGATCCTTCGCATTCCGCGGCATTTGAACCGGGGGAAGCTGCCCATAATGTTGCGTGTCAACGCAACGACCTGAGCCCGAGCTCGGCTCTTTGCGCACGCAGCGGAGATTAGACGATGATGCAGCTTCTCCTGCAGGTAAAAGCACTGCTCCTTTTACTCTTGCTCCTCCTACTCCTGCTCCTCCTACTCCTGCTCCTCCCACTCCAGCTCCTTCTACTCCTGCTCCTCCTACTCCTGCTCCTCCTACTCCAGCTCCTCCTACTTCTTGTTCTTAACCTCCTATTATTCCCCTTCCTCCTCCCTACATTACAAAGGTATGTCTGTGGGAGTTTATCAGGATTGTTAAGGCAGGAACAATAAACATAGCTGTGTGCCTAGAGGGTGAGTAAAGCCAGAGCTTTAGAGGAAATACTCAAAAATATTAATAAATAAATTATAAAATAAGCTAATAAAAGAAAAAAAAAACAATATTAATAAATAATAAATGTACCATTCAAATGAAATATTAAAATATATTATAATATAATAATAAACATTTATAAAACATAAAGAAAACAAGGAGCAGCCCAAGCTAAGGCTGTCATTCATTGCCTTAAATAAAACTTACTAATCATACGAATAGACAGCTTGTGTTCGTGACGAATAAGAAACACAACGAAATTGACTTCGATGATGTCGACCCTGGAGCTGTGCGAAAAGTTCTTCGGAACCCGAGATGTGTACAAGCTGTTTGGCCTGAAGAAGTCTGCCAACGGGAAGGAGGTGAAGAAGGCCTATCACAAGCTCTCGCTGGTGGTCCATCCCGACCGAGTGCCCGAGGACCAGAAGAAGGTGGCCACCGAGAAATTCAAGGTGCTATCCAAGCTATACCAGGTGCTGACCGATACCCAGAAGCGTGCCCTCTACGACGAACAGGGCCGCATCGATGATGGAGTCGAGACCAGGCTGTCCTCGTGGTTGGACCTATGGCGCAAAATATTCAAGCCCGCCAGTGAGGAGGACATCAACAGCTTTGAGAAGGCTTACGTCAACTCGGCAATGGAGCGCCGAGACATTACCAAGGCCTATCTGGAGGGCAAGGGCTGCATAAACTACTTGATGGACCGTATACCCTTCATGAAGGTGGAGGACGAGCCGCGCCTTCAAAAGATCGTCGCGGACTTAATTGCAGCCGGTGATGTGCCGGAGTACAAAATCTTTACTCAGGAGCCGGCCGCCAAGCGAAAGAGGCGCCACCAGAAGCACGCTCGTGAGTCCAAGGAGGCCGAAGTCATTAATCAGCGCATTCAGCGGCAAAGGAAGCAGAAGGACGATCAGGATCAGGCTCAAGATCAGGATCAGGATCAGGCGGACAACGGTGGCGATCCGCAGCAAATGATTCAGGAGCGCCGCATTCAGCGCGAAGCCAAATACGGCAAACTTATGAGCAATCTCATGGGGAATTACTGTGCGTTAAGCTCCATGAAGATCAAGAAACCGAAGAAGCCAAAGAAGCCAAAGAAGACCGCCAAACAGACGTCCAAGAAAAATCTAAGTGGAGTAAAGACTGGCAGGGTGGACAAGGCTAAACATTAGAGGCAACCTGAACTATTAACGTAGCTCTATCTCCATCTAAATTTTGTTGTATTTTGTATTCCTTGTAAGGATGCATTAGTTAATTATGTACATATATGTATTTATCCATGTACGAAAAATTTCCATTAATAAGAAAAGGTTAGATCACAGCCAAAAGAAAAGTGTCCCTCTTTATGAAGAAAATTATAAAATAAAACAAGGAATTTCAGCCGAAAGCCACTGCAGCTTTGGCTGTTATCCATTTTGTAACCTCATTTACAAGTGAAGCAATGGCAACGAATGACATAATATCTACTTATAAGACCTACTAACAACTTGAACTATTTCATATTCCCTGTTCAAGAAACAACCCCGTCAATTAGCAAATTAACGACCTCTACTTATAAGCAACCCCAAGCTCCCCACCTTCACTATCCCTAATAATAACAATCGTTTAATTTCAGGTTAATTGCACACACTCTGGTTTCGCGTTGAGGCCATAAATTGTGAGCCTTTGCCTTTCGAGTCTATGTAATTTATTCGCGGCCCAGTGACAGGCTGAAATTATGCTACAAAATGCCAGGAATGCGAATGCCTAACCCCCCTCCCCCCGCCTAGAGAA
This sequence comes from Drosophila aff. chauvacae BK-2020, assembly GCA_018903765.1. NCBI lineage: Eukaryota > Metazoa > Arthropoda > Insecta > Diptera > Drosophilidae > Drosophila > Drosophila aff. chauvacae BK-2020. The sequence goes on along the minus strand of JAEIGO010000395.1, from coordinate 72,430 downwards.
AGTTATAATAGAAAGGTGGAAGAGGGTGGTGGACTCAGCCCCCCCTCGAGTTAAGACGGAAACCAGAACAGACATCCAGCAGGGCACAAAAACAAAGGGCAAACGAACTCTGGGCTAAACGCATTTACGTGTCAAAACTAATTTAATGTGGCTCGCACCCCCTCACCACTCACCCCCCCTTGGATTGCAATGGAACGAAACGGAATGGAATGAAACGGAAGGGGGAAGATCTCCTCCCCAGCGGAAACGGAAACGCATACGCAGCAGGTTAGAAGCTTCGGACACACCGCCCCTCGGCTCGCACACACACTGCACACACTTCTCACTTCTCACCTAATAAAATTACAATGGCAACACCCCTGGACACCCCCCAATGGCATACGCCACCCTCACATGTTGATCCTGCAACAGCAGACCAGCCCCCCTTGTTGTCCTTTTTCGCTCCTTTTTGATGTAAATTTAATTTCGGTTTTCACATTTTGAGGTTTTCATAGCACCAGCATGCTGGCGAGAGGGTGCCATGCACTGGCAGAAAAGGGGAGTATTTAAACAGGTTGTTCAAGGCATTTTTTGTAGGGGAAAATATTAAATATAAAATAAAGAAATATGCATAATATATTCTTGATTTATATTTTATGCTTTTCATGAGTTATTAATGTAACGAAATGTTTTATTGGTTTGACTTTGAGTTTTCGGAGTTAAGAAATAGTATTAATTAAATTATTTTTCAAAGCCTAATTCCATTAATTAAATATTTTTATATGTTAGAATAAGTGATTAATCTTGCTGCCTTTTTAAGGATTTTCTCCCTGTGTGTGTGCTTGCCGAAGTACTGAGCTCCAAGTGAGTGTCCGGGTCCGGGTTCGGGTCCGGGTCCTGCTTCATAGTTTGCCGCTGCTTCCCGGGGGATTCGGGGAGCAGATTCAGCTGCCGTAATGCTTCTTTCAACGCTGCTTCCTGTTCCAGCTCCAGCCTTAGCTTCAGTTCCTGCTCGAGACCCAGCTCCTGCTCCTACTCTAGCTCCTGCTGCTGCTGTTCTTTTCCTTCCTCCTGTCACTCTGTCATCAGCGTCGCATATTGTTCGCTTTTTGTCCAGAAAGGAAGCAGAAGGATGGCAGGATGGATGGGGGGCAATGTGCCACCGCCCCATATGAATATGTCAACTCGATTCCCTGGCGAGTCCTGCTAAATATTTTTTTTTTTTTTGCTCCCCGCCTCTGTTTTTTGCCTTGTTTCCGCTGCTCCATTGTCCGGCGGCTGGCTGAACTGCGATTTCAATTAAAACCCGGCCGCCCCCCCCTAAAGCCAAAATCCAATACAATTTCAATCTGGGTTCGGTTGTTCCGGGGGCATTTATGCGGGCCTCTAATCGAATAATCCGCATAGCGCCGCCCACATGGTGCGGTTAGCTGGCAAACAGGATTAGTTGATGTCCAAATAATTATGGCGAAAGGGAGCAGCACACACTTACAGCATTACAGGTTCGTTGACCAAAGCCGGAAGCGATTCACACACGGCCATCTTTAAAATCAAACAAAAAAAATGAGCAGGAGGAGGAGGCGGTCAGGGATGAGGCGAAAACAAAGGCCAAACAAAGTCTGACACTTGACGCAAAGCTTAATTGCAGGACCCAGGACCAGGCCTGAAACACATTCCATCGTTCCTAGGACTCCGACTCCTTCTGTGACTGTGAAAAAGCGGCGAGTGCACTCGAGGTAATTTGATTTAATTGTGCGTGCCTGCCAGCAGCAGCAGCAGGAACAACAAAAGCACTCAGCCAACTTGCAACAACTTGGCAACTTTTGCTCATATGTATGTTCTCTGTGGTCGCTTCTTTTAAATACCCTAACAAGACGGAAGGGTATCAGTCCTGCCTGCACAAGTTTATATGATTTTTTCCCCATTTTTTTTCCAGTTGGTTTGGGGGATATTATTATATTTGACCTAAACATTTTAGAAATACAGAAGGTATTGTCAATATCGATATATTAATAAAAGTATCCTGTTCTAAATAAAGAGTGGTTGTTATATCGATTTCTGATTATTATATTTAAAAAATGTTGTAGTTTAGTGTGCCGCTCAAACAAAAAGAATGTGTATATTTTAATTATCGATAAGTATTTTTTTAACTAATGCAAAAATCGAAACTATTGATGCAACAAATTTAATTATAAATTCACAAATAGGCATATCCAGCTTTCCTGTCGATATTTAAGTTCAGAAATTATTATATTTGACCAACAAGTAGTTACCTTAAGTGGGCATCACTTAAGGCGACCTTATTTAAGATAGCGATAATTGCAATTAAAATGTTAAATATTAGTATTTCTTTATGTCCTGTAGCTTTACTTTTGTAAAAAGAAAATATTACTAATTAACTAAGGGTATTTACAAATTCGTTTCACAAAAGAAACCCATGAATGCCTTGTTTCCTATTTATTTTTCGCTCATAAGAAATTTACAAGTGCCGAGTGTTTTTTTGCCTTTCAGCAGCAGCAACAGCAGCAGCAGGTCCTTTGGCTCCTTGCTGCTCCTGGATAGTGGCTCCCGGTTCAGGTTGCCAGCCAGTCCTTAAGTTCCTCCTCCTTGAACTTGGCCAGGCAACTACCAAGCAAGCAAGCAAGTAAGGACTTTGGGGCTGCAATTGGATTTTAGAGTGGAAGTTGCTAGTGTTACGCGGCCTCTTGTTTTGCCATGGTCACCATTACCAGTGGGGTCTATTAACTGTAACTCTGCTAGTTGCCACTGGGTACTGGGTACTGGGTTCCTGGTGCCTGGTTCCTGGGCTCCCGGATTGCCGGTTTGCCGGTCCGGGTTCCTGGTCTTCTGCATAAATCATCAGCGCGCCATGGCCTTTAATGCATAATTTATTTAGCGTTTCAGGATGGCCCCAGCTGTCTCTGTCTGCGGTTTCGCTGGCTTTTTCCTGTTATTTTCTGTTCCAATTTTATATATATATATATTTTTTTTTTTTATTATTTAGAGCTGAGCAAATTTATGGCTGACGAGCGTTTCCGCTTCCGTTTGCAATTACATGAGCGGCTAAAATAATAACGGGCGGCCTCATCAAGAAGTCGGCCGCATAATCAATTATTCGCACATTCGACCGGGGCGCCCCCAGCCTCAACGTCAGGCCAGGAAATCGAGGACATTGGGGATAACCAGGAGGACATTTGGTCGATTCATGAATTCGTGATTGCGTTTTCAATGGGAATCGATACGGTTGTGTGTCCTGGAAAAAGCCATTGGACTGGGCTTTAAGTATCTGTGATATGAATGAGTCTTTGCCAGAGACACGGATATAGATACTTTTAGATAAACAATCAAAGATACAGATACATAGGAATTAAGCTAATTGATCACTAATATTTATAGTTTAAATCTTAAATCTTCATTTCTTTGAATATTTTCCTCAACTTCAACATTTCTTGACATTTAATTCTAGTAAACTCCCTTCCCTAATTATAATTAAATTAAATCAAACAACTCTCTGTTAAATCATAATAATTTCAGCTTGATAATATCATTTAGAGTGTGTGACTTGACTCTAAAAACTATGCAAAACCCTGAAACATTTCCAAACATTTCCCACACTTCGGCTAATGTTTGATTTTTGCCGCTTAATTTATGATTTAATTGCATATTTGGCGGTGCAATGCAAATATGCACACACTATATAACCATGGCTGTCGCAATGTGGTTAGTGTGCCGCTGCTATGCCATGCATTTCATTTAGACAACCGCAAATATTTGCCACCGAGGGCCAATCTGCTCCCAAACACACACAACCCCAGAGTCCAAACGGGAAAATTCCCCGAATAGTGGGAGTTATTACAGCTCTACCTGATGGCGGTCCTAATTTTGGGGGGCTATTAAAGTGGAATTGAAGTTAAATTTAGCCATTAAAGTAACAGAAGTTCAGGGAGAATGTCACAGTTTCAAGGAAATTAATTATCTTGAAAGTACATATAATAAATGAAAACCGAAAGAGAAAAGAAAGCCTGGAGCTGTTGCCTATCTTTTATAGATTTTCCCTGCCGATATAATCATAGTTAATGTTCTCATTTTGATAATAAAATGTCTATCAATAAATAGAATTTAAAACCAAATATATCTATGATTTCTTTTATAAATTAAAATCGAAAAACATACTATATACGTATATGTAATTCTATAGCTTAAACAAGGGCGGCATGGCAGTAATGACTTTCTTGTCGCTTGTGGCGGCTGCTATGCAACCATAACCGGAAACGGAAACAGAATTTGATTAGAGCGAAATTATTACTGGGCCAAGGCGGCCATCAGCTCGCCAAGTCTTTCGACACGGAGTTCAACAAAGTCCTTGCTGCGCCTCAGGATGCCATAGGAGACGCCGTCGCGCAGGTTGAGCCGCACCTGGCGCTGGAAGTCCGCGTCAAGGCGGTGGTAGATTCGCCGCAAAATGGCCAACAGCTCACCCTCTCTCAGGGGCTGGCCAGCCTCCTCCAGGAGCTGGACAATACTGCGCATCAGGTTGGGGGCCAGGCGTCGCGGCTGCGTCAGGACGCGGACCTTATAGCGCGGCAACATGATTTTGCATACAGCTTACAGAGTTAGATCCTGTTTCTGTGGCTCTAGAATAAAAGCACTTGTGCTATTTCAATGCCATAATTTTTCAATGTTAAATTTTTAGGTAATTTATATTTTTATTTAATTTTGTAGTGTTTGTTTTTAATTTATTTTCTCGAAAGCCAAATGGAAATTATTTTGAAACAAGTGTTTGGAATTAACTAATTCGTGACATCTGAGCTTCTTTAAATGTCTCTGGCATTAGGGGAAAGGCCTGTTTGCCTGCCTTCTTGCTTTTTTATATTCCTGCTTTCTTGCTTTCAGGGTTTCAGGCTTTCTTGCTTTCCCACCAACCTGCTTTCGGTTAGTTGGCCTGTGTTCTATAGTCAGCTATGGCAGCTTCCTCGTGGCCAATTAATCAGGAGGCGGCGGCGAGTTGAACCTGAATGACCTCGAGGCATAAAAACGAAAACTGCGACAACAAAGGTACCAGCAGCAGCCAGCAGAAGCCAGCAAGGATACGCCAAAGCAACAAAAAACACTGAAACACGCTGCTCTTCAAGAAATTTAGCCGCTTCAAGGATACTTCAATTACAAACGAAATGGTTGGAGTTGCGTTTTTTTAAGCTTAGCCACCTTGAAATATTTTTTATAAATAGTTTCTGCCTTAAATACTTTTCAAAAAATATATATACATATGTACATCGAAAATTTATATATAAAATAATTCGAATTATGCATATTATATTTATATTTATAATTATATTTTTGGGGTTGGATATAAGATGAAAATTCGCAAAAAAGCAAATTAAAGAAATATAAATAATTTTCCAAAGCTTGCTGCTTTTATTTAAACCCGAATCCTTTAATAATAAATCTCTGTCGCCAGTATTCGGTGGTAAATTCCACCCTAATTTTAGTTTCAAAGGAGCAGGACATTCCGCCAAGTGTAGCCAGGAAGCAGACACACTAGCGAAGGGCCCACAAAACATCAAGTGACATTCGAGCAGAGACAAAAAGTCATTATCACGGCGACGTCGGGCCGCATCTCATCTCCAGTTCCAGTTCGGGGAAGCCCCCCTTTTGGGCTCCCATTCGCATTCGCCTTCGCATTCGCATTTCCATTCGCATTCGCATTCGCCTCATGTGCAGCATATGGAGCACGTGGTTGAAGTCATCGCCATCGCTATAGTCGCCATCGTCTTTGTCGCCATGTTTTTTTGCCTTTTCCGGCATTTTGTTTACGATTTCTTTTTGTTTCACTTTGTGTACCGCCTATTAAGTTGAGCTAAGGGGTATATGATATGATATGTATATGATATATCTATATAATGTATAGACTAAGATAAAATTGATAATTTAAGATCGAGAGAGATTAAGAATTAGAATATTTTATATATAAATTATATTATAGATAGATAATATATAGAATCCATTACAATCCATATAATCGTACTCCTATTATTAATATTGACACACAACTGTTTGTAAACTTAATAACTCTTAATAACTACATTTAAAAGTTATATGAAATAAAAAACAAAATTAATTTAAAGCTTTTATTAATTTTTGTGAAATTTATATAATTACTATATTTTCTTATTATATATTTAATTATAAAATTCACAAATTAAAGGGTATTTATAGTCCGAAAACCTGTTGTCTTTCGGCATTATATTCATTTATTTATTTATTTTTATTTTTTTTGGGGAAGCATTTTCCTATGCTTCCCCGTGGACGCGGATTTCCTTTCGAGATGAAGTTGGCAGACGGCAGGCAGGCAGTTTTCCCTGAATGATTTTCACTTGTTTGTGCTTGTTGTGTCCTCGTTGGCGGCTTTGTTTCGCCGTTGTTTGCTGGGAGCTGCCCCAGGAGAAAGGCGACCCTGTTTTGTGGACCTTCAGAGTCCTTTCTCTGGTCCCCTTAGTCGAGCGAGCGCGGGCTCTCTCCGCGCTTCATCAGGAGCAGAGCAGGAGCCGCCAAGTGCAATTGTCATAAAGTGTCATTGGCTGACGTCGCGTCCTGCCAGTGTCCTGGGTGTCCTCGGTGTCCTGTGTGTCCTTTGTGCCGTTGTTGGTGCGGTGAATCAACTTAAATGAGTATCCGCTTTGTAACTACAAGTGCGTGGCTTCGTTTTGTTCCTTTTAGCCAACCTCTCTTGGCCAGAAGTAGATGTACATAGAAGCAGAAGTTGCAGGGCAATTGGCTTTGTGTGCGATTTAGCTTTGTCCTGAGAAGGGCTAAAGGGAACCCAGGTCTAGGTCTAGGACTTGGATGGAAGGATGAAGGATGAAGAATGAAGGCTGGAGTAACCAGGAAGCAGGATGCAGGAATTTTGATATGGTGTGATGGATGCCCAGCGAGTTTCTTTTAAGTGAAAGCCAGTAAACTCTTCATCTTTAACTATATTAAAGCTCCCAAAAGAAACTATTAATATACATTTAAAGTAATACCCAGAAGCTCTGGTTTTAAAAACTGCCTGCTAATCAATGCAAAGTCTTCTCTCCGATTTTTCCTACAATTTCGCAATTTTTCGCGATTTTTTTCGCAATTTTCCCGCCCCGAGCACAACTGTACTTTGGCCCAGAGCCTTGACATCTATGCAAAAAGTACACGACGGGCGGCGAATGGAAAAGTGATTTATGTAGCAACACACTCGTGTCGCGGCGCGGAAAAGGAGCTGCTGGCTGGAGGCTCCGCTGTCCTTAAGCGGCTTACGGAACTGCACTCGACGAATTATGCTGCATCGCCGCAGGACACTCTTTGGCTCTGCCCGCCCTCCTACATACACATATCCCTATCATATGGCAGCCGGCCAGGCCAGTGGTCCCATTTCCGATCCGATTCCATCCTGGCACTGGCACTGGCACTTGGCCAAGGTAGGAGCTTCCCAGGCTCTGCCGAACTCCGCCGAAACTCCCATTGAAAGTGACAGCGACAGTGGCGACCGTGACAGGTGCAGGAGAAGGAGAGGTTGTGAGACTTTTCGGACTCCCATGTGGGGATTCCCACCGCCCCCTCAGGATAGTAAGGGGATTTTTCGCGAATTGAATATGCCTGGAGAGGGGCAAATGGGACACAGCAATTATTAGCGGCGGGGCAAGTCCTGTGGAGCCTCAAAGCAGCTCGAAACACACATAAATGCCAAGGCTGGAATGATAAATTGACGCTTGACGCGAATGCGCGGACGCGCGAAGGGATTAATTCTGGCCACCAGGGAACGGGAGGGATCTACACGGAAATAAGAGCTTGAACTAATTTCTAACTACAAATAAAATACTTAAAAATCTATGAAGAAATTGAATTTTTATAATTCAATTTGAAACAAAGTAAATTTGGAGTTAGGTATAAGAAAGAAAATAAAAAGTGGTTTTAAAATATAAAGAATCAAGTAAGTTTTTCCCACTGTGTATATCCCACAACTGGAGTTAGAGATTCCTTTTTTTTTTTGTGGGGTTTGAGGAGCAGACAGACAGACGATGGGCGACATTGAGCAATTGCCGTGCATAAATATTCAGACACTCGCTCACACACTCACTCGCACACTCACACACTCATTCGGGCCCCACAACCACCTGTCAGGATTTGCGAAAACATAAACAAGCAGCGCAAATCAAAACACGCGAAGAGGAAGCAGAAGGTCCCTGACGGCAGAGGAGAAACACGCGGCAACATGTTGCCAGGAAAGCGGCGACGGAAGTTTTAGGACATGCGCACTTTCGCAGCAACATGTGCTCGAGTTCGAAATGTTGCGTGGCATTTCGAAGTTGCCAAAGGACGCTGCGGGCACTCAAGCAGCTGCACCTGCGTACAGCGAAGAGGAGAGGAGAGGAGGTAGAGCGAGTAGGCAGGCGTTAAAAATCCTCAGCTGGAAAGTATATTACTTTAAATGTTTCTTATTATTTATCAACTTAATTATAATTAATATTAAATTAATAAATAATTCAAATGATAAATATTATAATTAAAAAAAAATAAATATTTATACATTATAAAAAGGGGTTTACATTGTCAAAATGGTCAAAAATTTTCAAAAAATTAGAAATTGAGTTTTAAATGCAGAAATGTTCTCCCAAAAAACAAACAGGAAGAAAACGCGAAACCAGACTGAAATCGGTTGAGTTTAAGCCAAGTTATGATCAAAAAACCACGCAAGGCAATAAAACAAAAGGTAAACAAAGCAGCTTTCCAACTTTCCAATAAGCCACAAGAGAGGATCCTACTCTTTAATTGGCTCTTTCGCTCTTAGCTACCAGGGCCAGAATCAAGAGAGCCTGTAACGGAACTTTGTACGTCACAAACTCACGAAAGAAAGGGAAGAAAATGCCCGCCCGAAAACGCAGAAAATCAAGGACAGCAGAAAGGAGTAAATATGTACGTATGTATGTATGTATGTTGAAAAACATTTTATAACACAATTGTTGGGCACAGTAAAGCTTAAAAATACAATAACTAAGCTAAAAATACTTTAATTTTAATTCGGAAAACTGTCCTGAGTTCGTTTTTATAATGCTAATAAAAATAAAATTCAATTTATTTTAAAATTAATTTTTTTCAAATTTTTTGTTGACAACTTTAACAATTTAACCCCAAAAAGTTTCGAAAAAAATTTTTAATTTTTAAATTCATCCAGACACGGCTAGATCGACTCGGATTTTGATGCTGATCAAGAATATATATGATTTGTGGGGTCTGAAATGACTCCTTCACTGAGTTCTGTGCTTCAGACTGATGTTATAATACCCCGAAATTAGTATTAAAATTTAAATATTTATCCATCATTTTATAAGACAATTTTTGGGGAAATAAAAGCTTAAAAATACAATAACTAAGCTAAAAATACATTAATTTTAATTCGGAAAACTGTCCTGAGTTCGCTTTTATAATGCTAATAAAACTGCGTACTGAAATTGAATTTATTTTAAAATTAATTTTTTTCAAATTTTTTGTTGACTACTTTAACAATTTAACCCCAAAAAGTTTGGACAAAATTTTTTAATTTTTAAATTCATCCAGACACGGCTAGATCGACTCGGATTTTGATGCTGATCAAGAATATATATGATTTGTGGGGTCTGAAATGACTCCTTCACTGAGTTCTGTGCTTCAGACTGATGTTATAATACCCCGAAAGCAGTACTAAAATTTAAATATTTATCCTCCATTAATTTTTGCCAAATTAAAGCTTAAAAATACAATAACTAAGCTAAAAATACATTAATTTGATGTCGGAAACTGTTCTGAGTTAGTTTTTATAAGGCTAATAAAACTGCATACTGAATTTCAATTTATTTTTAAATTCATCTTTTTGCTATTTTTATTTTACATTTTTAACAATTAAACCCCTTAAAAATTTTGAAAAAATTTCACAAATTTCTTATCCCACCAAACACGGCTAGATCGACTCGGCTGTCGATGCTGATCAAGAAAATATATGATATATAGGGTCGCATTCTCCTTCACTGCGTTGCAAACTTCTGCCTAAAATTATATGGTATAAAAATGAACCAAAATCGAATATATAATTTTTTTGAAAGCTGTTAAAAACTATTTCTCATTTCTTTACTCCCCAATAAAATCCCTGTGCAATTACAGGACTAGGGTTGCTGGATGTCCCAGGATTAAGGCCTCATTTAGCGGAAATCGTTGCCAGTGTTGGATAGTCCGCTTGGCAATATAATTACTGGGAAATTCCATATTAATGAGTTGCGACTTTAATCCGCGCCGCTTGAATGGGCCTGAATTATGCATGGAAAAAACAAAGGGGTAAAAATATATATATGTACATATAAAAATATATATATGTAAATATATATGTACGCATATGAATTTAACTATCTGCGCCACGTGATAACTTTTTGTATCTGTCGGTGGCCTTTTTTGGGTTTTGGTTATGGTTTTGGGGATTGGGTTGGGCTGTGGTTGAAATGGCTGTGTAAAAAGAGTGTTTAATTAGCATATGGCGGCAATTAATTAATTTGCAACGCGCGCCGGCCAACAGCCTGGCTGGACCCTTCCTCTTTATGCAATTTTCATATTAAATCAAAGATTATTCTATAATTAAATGTGTGGCGCACACACAAAGCGAATGGGGGGTAAAAAGTCCCTTAAATTGATCGATTCAAACTGGAGATGCCAGCGGAAGTTTCGAATAAATAAAACTCGAGCTGATGAGGACCAAAAAATCGTTGAGTTGCTTAATTGTTGACTCGTTGAAAAATGAAATTAATGAGCGAAAGGCAGCTGGTTATACATATATACAAATGCATCTATATATATATATATATACGTATCTGTATCTGCAGGTTTGCTGTTGGCTTTGGCCACCGCAAAGCTGTTGACAGCATAATCGACTTGCACTTAAAATTGGCGGCGAACGTGTTAATTGAATGGCACATTATCGCTGTCCAAAACTGAACCGGAAAGCAGTTTTCTTTTTTTCTTTTTTTTTTGTATTATGTTTTAATGTGCAATTCGACAACGGTGACAGATATCAAAAAGAGTCAGCCAATCAGCAGGCTCTTCAATTAAAGGTTATTTTAAACCCTTGCATAGGGTTTTATAATTGTCTTTGAATTTTATAAATATAAAGCGACTATATAGGTTTCAAAAGTTGCTTTGAAAGTTGAAAGGAAAAAATTGTTACTACCGAATTTTAGTCAGCTTTGTTTCCAATAATGTTTCATTGATTTTTGTGTCATCTCAAAAAATACTTGTCGAATGTATTAAATCCAATATTTCATTCGTGTGTGTTCCTTTGCTCTGTGAGCACAGAAAAATATAGTGCAAAAAAACTTTTAAAAATTCAAAAAGTGGTATAACAACCAAATTTTATAAGTATTTTTAAAAACATTTACGAATTAAAATTCTTACAAAGGTAAGGTAAGAAGTTAACTTTTATTTATTTATTTTTCTAAGAATCTATTGCTATAATAAGCAAATCATTAAGAGAACTTTGAGTTTCAAGTTAACACCTAAAAAAAGCAGTGGAAGTCTAAAGCAAGTTCTCTATCCTTGCAGAAACCATCATTATTCATCTGCCTGGCAGCATCTTGATGTTGCCCATCTCCTCTTCGATATCTCCTTATAATTTGCCTGCAATCAAAATTCGTTTCGCTGGAAAATTAGTCAAGAGTTCTTTGCTTAAAGCGGCGGGGGCTTTGTGGAAATTCCGAATTTGGCGTGCAAGTCATTACGAGTTCATTGACATGTCATCCATCTCAATTTGGCGCAACCGAGATGCCACGCGGAATAACAGAGAGAGAGGGAGAGAGGGTAAGTGATATGCCATCCCCATCATTTCCTGCTTCCTTCCTCGTTCCTTGTTCCTCTTGTTCCTCTTTTTGTGCCGTTTTTATTTTCCTTACCCCCTGTTGCTTTTGACCAAAATGACACACTTTACGAGCGCCTGCCTCGTTTTAATGCAAATCAATAAATTTATATACAACAAACATTTGAATTGCCATCGCAGCTGTGCGGCTTTTGAGATCCTTCGACCGGGGTTTCAGGGGATACGATTAATGGGAGGGAGTTCCCTACCAGGGATGGGTGATATTAGAACCATTTATAAAAGAATATAATAAGGAGCTCCTAGAAAATACAACCATAAATATTTCCTAGCTAGTTTTCAATTGAAAGTCTTTCATAATTGTCTTGATAACATTTTTATTTTATTTCCAAATTAAGTCATTCGATCTGATCTATCGCTTTCCAACTAAGCACAATTGTGACCCAGCTTTTTATTCAAGTGATCCCCTATGCTGCATTCCACTTCGGAGTGGTTTACAGCCCTGGTTTCTGTTACTGGACGGGGTCCAGAGCCCCTGGCACTTGAAGTTTCGCTTTTTATTTCAATTTCCGCCCACAAAACGAAGACGACACAAAAAAAAAAAGGGCAGCGAAAGACAAGACAACAACAAAGACCAATTTATGCCACATTAACAGCTAAAAGCTTTCAAAATGCGTTTTGCTTACGCCAGAGGGCAGCGGTTGGGTGGCAGGGGTGTGGCGGCCATGGGCAGCCGGGAAGGGGATGTCATTGCGGGGGTGTGACGCGGTGCGATGCGATGCGATGCTCAAGGGCGAAGGGCGCAAGGAGCGGTGCGACCCAAAAACGAAGCACATTTCTTACGAGTTTTGGGGGCCTGAGTATGACCAAATTTTAGCACATCTTGTACACACTTTCCACACACACACACACACCCACACACTCTCTGAGCGGAATGGGGCGCCAACGGAGGTTGGTGTACTAGGGGATCCCCGGCAGGGTGGCAGAAAACAAAGGCATTAAATTTAACGCGCCAAAACTTGTGCCATTTCTGGATGCCATCGCCTCAGTTGCTGCGACAAATTTCAGTTAGCTCATCCAACGGGGCCCCCAAGCCCCCTTCCCTCATACACAGAGCAAAAAATAGTCATACAAAAAATGTTTATTTAATTAATGCATTTAGAAACTATTTGAAAATCATTATATTCTTAATGTTTTTTTTTTGTATTTAAATTGTACACTAAAATTTAGTCCTGCGAATCGCTTTTTTATCATGCCAGTGTGACCATGTCATTTAAGAATTGCCTGCACAACAATATGACCAGCAGATGATGAAGGAAAAATTTAAGAAGTAAGCTAGCTGCTTAAAATAATAATTTTTGTAATCGAAAAGATTACAGTATTCTTTGTTAATCAGCATTTTATTTATTTATTTTCTTTTAATAAACAAATTGATTTCATTTGTTATTTCTCTCGGTGTATCACCCTTCGGTTGGAAGCTCCATCCCCTCTATTTTGTGGCGGAGGCAGCTTGTAACGTCAAAAGTGCAGCTCAAAACTTCAAAACGAGCAATGTGCCAACAGCCTGGTGCCACCCCGCCCCCGCCCCTGCTCCTATTCAACTCCCATAGAAACCCCCCACACCAACACCGCCCCACCCCCCACCGTTCAGCCCTTATACAGTTTAAATCCTGTCCTTGCATGCGCTAAAATTAAGATTTATGAAGGCTGTAAAAAACAACAGCGTCACCAACAGCAACAACGATTCGCCTGACGAGCGAGAGAGGGAGAGCCAACGAGTAGGGAATAACGAGGGGGACAAAGAGAGAGCGAATAATAGTGGAGGGGGAAGTGGAGCGAGAAACATAAGCAATGAATGCGCCAAAAAATTTTAACACCCAAATGATTACAAATGAAAAGGGAAATGCCAGGGGGAGAGAACGCTAGCGAGAGTTATGGCGAGGAAGCGAGAGGCAAGGTAACACCAACAATCCCACAAAGCATCTCCGTGTTCCATTCCGCTCGTTTCGAATTATGTCGTTTTGCCAATCAGCTTTACGACGTTTCCGCCTTGTGAACAGCTTGCGATGTCATTTGAGTTAAAGGATTTTAAAACAAGAAACGAAAAGGTAATAAAATATTACAAAAATTGAATAAGGAATGGTTATATAAATGAAAATTGAAACGATCAGAACTTTATTACAACAATTACTATTAGTATAATGCATAAACATTTTCTGTGTTCCATTCAGCTTGCTTCAAAATTAAAAGAAAATATAAAAAAAAACTAAATCATTGCCAGACAAAAAAAGAAATAATTAACAAAAATAAATATAGGAATTCCAACAATGTATATTTAAAACTAATTGATATTATTAAGTAGCAAAAAGTAAAGAAGTCACATGACTGGAAAACCCAGTAAATTTCTATTGAATATTCATGTAAACTTTCACTGAAAAAATATATAAATTAAAATTAAATGAGCCTCGAAAACCGAAAACAGATTAAATTCTCACTGTAACCTGAAATTCCAGGTAAAAACGGGGGGCGTGGCACGCTAATTAATGTGTACAGTTGGCCACTGCCCGCATAATTAATTGTCTAACAAATACTTAATTCACAAAAAACAAGCGCTTTTGCAAACTGATAATATATTCTGTCATTTCTATTTTTTTAACCAATTTAGCGCCCAAAAAGTTCATTTAGTAAGCATGTAAGCCGAGATTAAAAATTACCTAGAATTAAGGGCATTAAATTAAGGTGAAATAGTGAACTGCAGGTGACAATGTTTCGCAAATTTGTGTTAATAGAATCGATGGAATTTGCTGTCAACACATAAGCACAAAAATTAATGTCCGTAAGCTAAAGCTACAGCAAAACAAAACAAAAAATACCTAAAAATAGTTTCCTTTTGACCTGCTAGAGAGGGTGGGGGAAACCCCCGCAAAAATGTTAGCAACGAGGAACATCAGGAACAGCAGCCAAAACAACAAGGACATCGCCAAAAAGCCAAACTAAGCGCAGGTAAATTTAATTATGGCAACGGCGAAAGGAGAAAAGGACTCACTCTCGGCCAGCAACGAAAAAGTCGCTCTAAAAAAACCCGTCATGTAATCGCATTGTTCTGCCTTCCAGCAATTTAAATTTAATTGACTTTGTTGTTCCTTCTTTTATACCAATGCAGGGGGTTTCGTAATTTTAGTCAAAAGTGTGCAATAGTTAAATATATCTCAAAATGTGTTTAAAAAGAAACAAGAAAAAAATTGTTACTACAAAATGTTGCGCCTCAAAACCAAAAACAGACTAAATGGTAACTCCAACCTGAAATAGTACAACATTTTGAGCAGCATCGATCCCATCACTGTTTCATTGACTTTTCTGTCAACTTTAAAAGTAGTTGTCGAGTATAGTAAATCCAATATTTCAGTTGTGTGAGTTCGTTTGCTCGGTGAGCATAGAAAAATATAGTAACAAAAAAAAATAATAAAATAAAAAAGTAAACTCCAGTTTGGATACATTTACAAATTATTACAATTTGCTAGGGTGAGTCGGCAAGCCGAAGTTAGCATTTCTTCTTTATATTAATTTACTTTTTCAAAGCTGTAGTAAATAATATAAAATTATTATTTATAACTTTAATTTACAAATAACTAAATTTCCTTTCCTAAAATAGATTCAACAGGATGGGCTCAGTGTGTCCTGTTGCTGGATCCCATCCTGAAGTTGGTGTTGAAGCTTGTGCTGATGTCAGCGAGCTATAGACAGATCGGTGGTGGTCTTGGGCTTCGGGAGTTTTCCTTTCTCAGGAGTACAGAAATAGTAGGTGCACCGGCTCCGATCCTTAAGTCGATGAGGACAACCTGGTTATCGAGTGTTTCTGCTGCTGTGGGTAATCACGGAGACACGAGACTTGCTGGCCATCTAGAGGCCGCCAAAGAACCTAATTGCCCCTTTGGAGCAGCAGCTGGAGCAGGTATACTCGGAGACCATAAATCATATAAACTTCTTTATAATTTTTGTTAAAGGTTTCCCCCAGGTCCTTGTGCTCGTGCGGTGACTTCCCACTGGGGTTAAGAGGTGCGCTGAACGAGTTCATTTACGGGGATTAACTTTTTTGGATCAAAAAAACCTGACGAGAAGGTAAGCGAGTATACTCCCAATATTTTTGTGGAGAATGCCACCAATTTGATACGTCCTTTTGATGCAGACTAAAAATGGCCTTCAAACGTGCCTCGGTCTGTCTCTACTTGCTGAATCAGAGGTGCTATTAGCTTCTTAGACTGGCCAGCAAGGCTAGTGTCTGCGTAGTCGCCCTCATCGAGCAGCAGAGGCTGCTCACCATGTTATTCTCATCGTTGGAAGGATTTAACACGGTGGACAAGATCAACTCCGGCGGTTTCTTTTTGACGACGGACTGAGAAAGGAAATCACCTGAAGGCGAAGCCTACCTACGATCTGTCGCTGCCGTCAGACCAAGCTTCAGCACCAGCTTCAGGTTGGCACCAGCAGCAGAACATTCTGGGCCATTCTGTGGAAGAAGAAACTGATCCATATCATACCGATATATTAATTTAATAATTATTATTATTTTATCACGAAATTATATGTATATATTTTTACATTCAAAAAATTTAAATTATATTCAATGTAACAATTGTCTTTGAATTACTATTTTCTATATGTTCGATATACAGTTTTTATTGAGAATTTGCATAAAAATTATAATTATCGATATTTTCGATATACATATTTTGCTGATTGTTTATAATCAAGGTAATGTCCATTTTGAATCCTGTACTTAATCTCAACAAAACCCTGAGGGTTGCCTTCATTAGGGTTGCCTTAACGTGGTCTATCGATGTGCCAAAATGCGAGAGGAAAAGTGCAAATGCATGGCAAAGTGCGGCTGCAGATGCCATTAGGTGGCCATTAGGCGGCACACAACAGTGGTGGAGGCAAATAAATTTCTTGCAGCAAACGACACACACAAAATTGCCCCCTAATGAACCGCACTATTACGAATATAACCGAATATCGCCTGGCCAAAAACTGCATCTTATTTCGCCTGATAATGTTAATGACTTGCCGGCAAAATATTTAAATGCCAGTCGAGGGACGAAACCCACTGATGACACATTGTCTGGGCGAAAAAGGGAGAAAATCAAAAATAAAAGAGGTAAAAGAGGTACAAGGGAGCAGGGAAATGGGAGCTGGGAAATGGGAGCTGGGAAAATAAATCTCTGCTTCCCAGGCTCCCAGCTGGGGACCCCGAAAAGGACCCAAATCGGCAGCAGGACGTGCAGACTGCGGTCTGCCAGCTAACTTATGGCCAGGCTGCAGTCTTAACATGATAATAACCCGCCGGTCACCCGACCGCCCATCGGCAATAACCCTAATTCGTGCTCACTAGGGGTATATAGGGTTACGAAAGTGAAGAAATGTGACTTTTTATTAGTTTTTATTTGGAGAAAAACAAAGGAAAAATTATTTAAATTAAGATGAGACAGATTTTTATAAGGATACTTATAAACCTTGACATCTTACATAGAAATCTTTCATTAGTATATATTTTCCAGAGATAATAAGAAGAAATTGCAACCCCAGGAGACCGATTTGTTCCAGGAAAACCCCAAATTTGACAGATTAGTGTCATCAGTAGGAGGACCATATGCCTTGAAGTAAGGGATGTTGAGCAGAAAAAAATAAAACAGAACAGAAACAAGTCGAACCCCAGAGCAATGGACTTTAGCACATGCTAGTTTTTTTTTCTCCTCTTTTTTTTATGTAACTAAAGAAGTGGAAAGACAGGGGTCGGGGGGGAAAATGCAGACAGAGGCAACTGTGGCAACATTCCGACAACCGAGCCGGCGGCATTTTTCATTTTCTTTGCCGCAGTTTTCGGTAGCAGCACAATGATATACGATATGGGCCAGCGACTGGTCCTAGTCCTTCTTCCTTTACGTCCACCCCCTCCTTCCCCTCTCAGTTTTTCCCCGCTTTCCCGCGCAGATTTTACCAGCACTTTCACTCCGCACACCCCCCAAAAAACGCTGGCTCGACCTAGTTGAGTCGCAAATTAATGTCAATATTGATATTGGCCATATCATTTGGCCAGCTAAGCGCTAACGAGTTAGCAGGTGCCACGGTTTCAGGGCCGTTTCCCGACCAACCTTAACCCCCTAAAGCCCTAAACTGAATGTGCTGTCAACTTGGCTTGCCGAAATTCTATGGGAGAAAAAGGTTATTTCTAAAATTATAAAAGATTATAAAAAAATGAATTCAGGTTTAGAAAAAGTAAAGTACTTTTAGCCTGGCTTGTAAATTTTATTATTATTAAATTTAACAAATTATATGAATTAATTATTCTTAAAAACAATTCGTAGAGTGACCTTTTTTCAAGAAACGATTCTTGTTTATAGAGAGTAAGGGAGAATTTTAAAGAAATTTATATATTTTTCAAGCTTTGTTTCAGTATCAGAAATGGAAATAAAATCGATTCTTTACAGGGGATTAATTAATTTTTTTTTTCACTTTTGCGAGACATTGATATACATTTTTAGAATCGGAAATTAAATGTTGTTAAATAAAATAAATTAACTGAGAATTGATTTATTTCCAGCTCCATTCAGTATCCCGATTTAGATTGCAATTCCAGCCGTGTATGCTCTTGGATATGACCATTCAATGGGCCTTTTGGGCCGTGTTTAGTTTTGCCGGCATGTGGTTTCAGCGGTTTCCGCCGGCATCCGCTTACATATTTGGCTTGTACTGAGTTGGCGGCTGATTTGGTAATACATATTTCATGCCCGAATATGAACATGAACATACTGTGCGTTGGCCGCTGTTTGGTGGCCAAAATTGTTAGCCGGCATTTTGGCTTTTAATTAAATTAAAACGTCTGCCTGGCAGCAGCCAGCCTCCTGCGCTGGCGCTTGAGAGGATTTGCCGAGATTTTCGCCGCTTGTCCGGGGTGCTTTTGGCGCCCGATTTATACTCTAATTTGTGGTGCGGCATTTTAATGGAGAGCGCCAGAAAAACAATTACCCAGAGGAGGGGCTTATCGGTGTGCTAAGCCCCGTATAAGCCGTGTTGCCATTTAAGCCCCGTCTGCTGTTAGCCCAACGGCAATGAACCCTCGGCAATTAAATATTTATAATAAATATTAACAACAACAAATATAAATATTCATTCGACACATCTTCGAAAATATAAAAGAGCTGAAAGCTGAAAATATGTCCCTGGGGATGACAAAGCATGAATAATATTGGTCCTTCGCGGCGGATAAACATATTCTTAACTTCTATAGAAGCCATAATATTTAATACATTTACTTAACTCAAAATATTATTAATTTCATAGTTTAAAATTATAAAGGAGCTTTAAATACTAATGCTAAATACTTGTTCAAAGTAGCTATAATATTTTTCCAAATTATTTCCAGCACAATGGAAGCTAAAACTATAAAGTAATTTTATTTTTCAGCTCGTTTGCATTTGAATTTCAACACTAAAACACATTTGGGGGATACCTTTCAATTACTGCAATGCAGTTACCAAAATCCAATTTCAGTTCTGACTTTAAGTTGGCCCAGATGCCATCGTGGCTCGAATTAATTTTCCTCTGTTTTGCCCCAGAATGCCGTCGACTGTCCTGCGGTCTTCACTCAATTTGTGTAATTTGCCAGACGAGAGCACGACGACAACGGCGAGGACGACAACATAACTATTTTATGCCTCAGCTTTTCCCAGTCCTTCGGGAAATGCGGGGGCTAAGGCAAAACTTGGCTGCAAGATGACAGATTTTTGCGGCGATGTCAAGCGGCGTTTAGGGCTGATAATGTCCCCAACTTTTCACCTGCCAGCCGGTGGAACATCTTGGCCAGATATAAAATATATATTCTCCAAGGGAAGCGCGGGGGGCATGGCAGCTAGGCACCGTGGAAATGTGGAAATGGCATAGTTTGGCTTTGGCTTTGGCCCCGGCTTTTGTTGCAACAGATACTTGCGGTGCAACTTCCACTCCTCGGCCTCATGCCAAACTATGCCGAAGAAGTGAGCTGGGAAAAGGGCTACACTAGTTGGGCTCGAACGGAATTACCACGATTTTCCCAGCATTTTCTTCAGCGCGTTCTCAGGGCGTAAATACTCATGAAAGTCTCAAAAATTAATGAAAGCCCATTGGAGACCTTTGTTTTCCAAGTCGAAACATTGGCAACAGCACGAAGAATGAAAATAAATCTGGGTTACAAGTTTTCCTGCTTGAAACGGAGGTTTTCTTGAAATTGATATTAGCTAGTTTTATAATTTTATAGATAAATGATAATGCACAACTCATTAGTTAACCTTGGTTCAGGTTTCACTTAAATATATTCCAACATCCCCACATCCCTGGCTTCTTTTCCTGGTGAGCCTGAGAGTTTACTAAGATATTTCTTGCAAATACTTTACTTTCCTCATCATCATCATCATCATCGTAGTTGTAAAGTTTTTCCTGGCCAGAAACAAGACTCGAACACAACTGAGCCAAGTTTGCGGCGCATAAGCAGCTATCTGAAAAATGCCCGAAGGCGCCAGTCAGTGCTGCCAACATGGGATTGTAAAATATAGCCAAAATAGAGGTAAAGTAGAAGTTATATAAAGGGTTAAATACAATATTATAAATATATACAAAATACCAATAAGAGATCATCTTTAAAAAGAATTATTTTCCATTTTTAAATAAGAAAATTATAGAAGATGTAGGTAGTTTTTTTCCATTTAAATTTGGAATATAGATTACATATTTTGGAAACCAAAAACACACTCAAATGTTGATTTCTAGCAGGCTCTGGAATCACTTTCAGCTTTCAAGCAGCTGCCAGTCCAGTCCAGTTCAGTCGAAAATCTCATTTACACCAGCAAATACAAACAATTTTGGCTTAGTCTAATAGTCACAAAATTTTCAAATAAAATACATTCCAGTTTCAGTCAGACTAACACCTCCAGTAGGATGTCCCATCTGCAAGCAGCTTCAGGCAAGCGCATCCGAAGAGTGCATGTCCTGGGCTGCTGTCTGTTGACAGACAAACAGATCAGGCACTATTACTGGAGTCGTAAGATCTCGGACGAGGAGCTTGCCGACGCTGTGGTGGAAATTACCGGTGGACATAATCTCACTCGCAAGAGATCGCGGGAGCGTATACATTCACACTCGCTTCCTGCGGCTTCAGCCGAACGCCCCCGCAGGGTGCATCTCATCGGTTACTGTCTTTTAACTCACAAGCAGCTCAAGCACTTTTATTGGAGCCGCAGTATATCGGACGAGGAGCTCGCTGAGGCGGGTTTTAGAGCCCGCCTCCATGATCAATAACCCAGCACATGATCGATCCGATCCGATCTCCAACAAGAGACCGCAGGTGGGTACTCTTCTTGAGGACCTGACCGAGCAGGTCTCAGAGCTGCAGCTCCGACTGGGGATGCGCCCACACAAGCCACCATACGAGTTTCAGCGGCTAGGACCTCAAACGAGATCCTGGATCTTGGACTCGTACATTATGAGATCGTGATCAAAATCAAGAAATATGATTTTCACTTTCCCACTGAATAGATTTTCAGGCACCAATTAAAATATATTTCTATCTGGTTATTAGTTTATTCTCATTATTTTATTTTTATCATTCGACTCTCAACATTTCTCAAACACTTCTCCAATATTTCTCGATCATTTCCGCAATATTTCCCCAACATATCCCTAACATTTCTGAAAAAGTCTTTAAATAAAATTTGTTTCAATATTTCTCCAACATGTAGTTTCATGTTCTCAGTTTATTAAAATATATTTATCCCATTGTAATAAGTTTCTCAGTTGTCTCTTCTGTAAGGCAAACTTCCAATCTTTATTTCATTCAAAGTAATTATTTTTAATAATATATTTTGAATCAATTTAATAGCCAAAGCCAAAACACCTATTTATCGTCTGAAAAATATCCAAGTCAGTAGCTCTATTTCTAACGCAAGAAGGAATGGTATCAGGAGATATAGGAGACCAGGGAGCTGAAGCTGCAGCAGGAGCAGGCCAATTACTGCCTACATGAGACCGAAAAATGCTCACATTCGCCGCAGGCTGGCAGGCTCCACTCGGTAGTCCTGGAGTCCTTCTTGTCCCGGACATGGTGAACGTGTGGCGGCCATAATCCCGCCGAAATAGACAAGAAAATCTGCCGAAAACTCAATGTGCCGCCCACTCAGGCACAGGAATATATATACCTATATATATATATATATATATATATATAGAATGACTATTATATAAAGAGACATCCTTTACACCTGCCCGCCCCGCGCACCTTGTTTGTCCCTATTTGCAGATGCATTATGTGGGATTTGGCGTTTGCATTCGAATAAAATATCAAGTTGCCGAAGCTGAAACTGAAACTGAAGCTCGACTTTTGCAATTTCAATTTTCGCCATAAAAACAACAAAACTTTACCCAAAAAAAAAAACTAGAAAAGCAAGCCAAGAAAAAAAATAAAAGCAGAAAAGAGAAATAAATCCCAGATTGAGAAATGTGTGCAGGAGCAAGTTTCGATTCGTCCTTGTGTGTGCCTTGCATACGGGATTCCGTTGCAACTTTGCAGGTCAACCCGAATCTAATTACATTTCGAATTGAGGGCCGAGAAATCAATTGCAAAATGTTATGACACAAGTCCAAAAACTTTTCTGATTATCTTGGCCCAGTTATGTGGCCCACAAAAGGTGAAATGCAATATTAATCCTGGCAAATACTAGCTCCTATTTGAACTTCGCCGAAGTTATTAATATTTTTCGAAATATGTTCTCCTTGTTAGCAATATGTTGCTTTGAGCCCCACAAATCGTTGCCAGTCGGTTGACTCCTTGAATCATAGCTTCGAATGGCGGAATAAATCCCAGTGGCTATATATATACGTTTATGTGGGGAGAGATCTCAATGTAGGTTGAATTGCCGCACATATTTTATATATGAAAAAGGAGGGCCACTTGAAAATTGCGAATGCATTATATCTTGGCAATGCTCCTTTAATTTGAGGGTATATACGGTTTCTTTGGGCTGGTTAAGGGACCTTAAAATTTATTATCTAAATAAATATATATATATTTATATTAACTTGCGGGAAACATGCTTAATTATGAATAAACTTATAAATCTTGAAGGAAATATGAATTATTATACATTTATACCAGAGAGATATATATAAATAAATATATATTTATATATATTATGAAGGATACATAAATAAATATAAATAAACATATATACACTCAATGCATATTAAAAAATGTAAATAAATAGTATAAGAATTATAAATATTATAAATTGCAAAATATACACTTACAAAAATATACAAATAAATATGATTGAATACAGATTTCTGGTTAATGTTTTTTAAAAATTATTATTTTCTATTTTTCTGACCATTTTTGATATTACAATTTAGCCATTTAAAAATAATATACAAATATTCATATAAATGGTATTTTTTCATATAAATTGTATTTTTTTATTTTAAATATATAAAAATAAACTCCAGAAAAAAAATATAAATAAATATAAAATTAAATATGATTCTCTATTAATTAAGATTTGCTAAGTAATTTCTATAAATTGTAATAGTTTTATACTTTTTTAAGAGAACCATAACCATATGAGTGCCTTAGATCTTTTTTGGAACTTGTCTCCTTTGTGTCTTCCTTCTTTTTTTATGTTTTTTTCCAGCCGCCGAGATTTATGTGACTCGTTTTGCCCACTTTCACCCGGCGGCCATCCCATCCAGCTGCATCTGCTCCAGTCGCTGTCTCCATCTCCAACTGCATCTCCACCTCTTGCAACCCGAGTTTTCCCAGTTTCAACTAAGGTTTCATCTCGGGCTTCATCTCTGGCTTTGGGCTGCTACTTCTTCCTTGGCTTTGGCTTTCGCTTTGGCCTGGGCTCCTTCACAGGCTCCTCCACTGCCACTTCTGGGCTCCACCAAAATGTCATATGAATATTTTCGCGCTCCTCGTGGTTCCACTTCGCTTATGCAAACCATAAAAAAGCCCCAAGAATGCACTTTAGATTTAAGGGAATTATGCTTCAAAGTGAGGTATTCATTAATTTAAAAACTTAAAATTTAATGCTTAATAAGAAATAAAGAAATTATTAAAATTAGAAGACATGGGAATTATTTTCATTATTCC
Organism: Drosophila aff. chauvacae BK-2020; assembly: GCA_018903765.1. NCBI lineage: Eukaryota > Metazoa > Arthropoda > Insecta > Diptera > Drosophilidae > Drosophila > Drosophila aff. chauvacae BK-2020. The sequence goes on along the minus strand of JAEIGO010000395.1, from coordinate 48,422 downwards.
AAAATTAATTGTAAGGTTTTACAGCTAATTTCTATATAAAATTTCAATTCCTTAAGCTGGCTGTTACATTCTAAAACTTGAGGTAGCCTACGATTTTTTTCAGTGCTAATATACTATATATATACTTATATATATATAGTATATCTAACAATTTCCATCTCTATCTCAAATTGTTTGTGTGCCGCCCGTGTTTTGCACAATTTTTGTGCATTTTGGAGAAGCTAACACAATTTGTGTGTGCCTGATCTTATGATAGCCCTGTCTACGTTTCCATCTACGTTAGTCAGCCATATGTGTCCTTACCCCAACTCCTAGCCCCTCTCTCCACCCACAGGATCCTTTGCCAGGCAGCTGCCACTAACTACAAGCTGACTGTCGCTATAATTTTCCAAAAGGATTTACAATGCTAAAATTACTTCCTAAGCCATCCGACCATGTCGTCGTCGTAGTCGTCGTCGTTTCGTATGAGGAGCTCCAGCTGGAAAAACGAGGAGGCTTGGGTCTGCCAGCCGGAGAAGTCGGAAAATGGCAAAACTCGCGAGGCTTTTCGTCTTTTTCTCTAGTTCTCAACTAAGCGCAAATCCGCGCTGAAACCGCTCACAGTTTGCCCAGCGATGGCAGCGTGACTCACGCTTAACTAACTATATTAAAAATTAAATATTAATTAACTAATATAAAAAAAAATATATTTTACAACAATAATTTAATAAATAAGTAAATAATTAAGCACTTTAATTTGTTCAGCCTATTTAAGAATGTTTTATTTACATTTAAACTCCGCCTAAACCACAATCTAAATGAATATACAAATAAATACGAAAACATATGCTAAATAAGTTCAAAATTAGCTTAAAATCAGCTTAAGCTTTAACGTAACATATTTCTTAATATTTTACATACAAAAATTTAATGATTTATCAGTAATAAAAATATACAAAAATACATTTCCTGACACGCTTCGGTCACTAATTTCGGTATGGGTTTGAAAACATGTTTGTTTGTTTTTTTTTTTTTTGTGTTTTTTGGTTTATTTTTTTGGTCCCAAACATGCCAATGTCCTGGATCCCGCTTCCTTGGCTTCGGCATCTCCTTCTGCTCCTGCTGAGCCCTTATTTTTGCTCGTTTTCAGTTCGTTTTTCGCTTCTTTGAGCTCTTTTTTCGGCCATGTTGTCATCCTTAGGCTTTTGGCGTTGTTCAACTTTCGCCCAGACGCCCACATGGAATGCCAGTCCGTATTACAGGCCCCTCTTTGGGCACCACAACTCCATTTCTGGGGCAAAAGCGAAGGATTGCGTTCTCTAAGTCATTCTGTCGTTGCCTTTTTGAACTTTAATATACTGCAACGCCGTCATGTGTTTGTCTCCTTTTGTCACTAGTTTTTACTACTCTTTCGGATAATGTATGGAAGTCTTTATTAAGAATGGAACATCGGGTTCAAAAATAGAAAATATGTATTTTTCTAGGATTTTTCAGAACCAGAACCAGAACGAGAACGAGAACCATTATCAGAGCGAAAAAAGGAAATTGAAACAAAAAACGAAAAATAAAAATTCGTGAAACGAGAAACGATAACGAGAAAAAAATAACGAGAAACTAAATTTAAAAAAAAATAATAATAATAAACGAGAAAGTAGAAAGGAGAAACGAGAAACAAGAACGAGGACGAGAAGCAAATCCTCATCGCCTTTGTCAGTTCTAATAGTAATTCCATTTATAATTTACTGTCGCCGATTTACAAATGAGCCTAGGCCTTCAACGTTCTGTTGGTGCCAGGACCCTTTGTCTTTGCACCAGTCGTTGCTCCTGCTCCTTATCCTCATACTCGTCCTTGTGCCCGCACTCCCCGTATCCTGGCATGCCGAAGACCGAAAGCGAAGCTGGCAAGTGCTTAACATAATTTTAGGCGCATTTGTGGCATTAACATGAAGGCATTTGCATGTGAGAGCGAGCCCCAGTCAGTGTGCAGTGTGCACCGTTAGAAAAGAAATATAAAAATACACGAATTTGCCTGTTATGTTTTAATTTAGTCTTTAAAAATCTTTAAAAAGTTACGTGTTATCGTAATTAATTACATACAAATTTATAGAAATCGAAATTTGATCGGCACATTTTCCTCCCCTCAGTCTGCAAATATATTTCCCCTCAGTGCATTCCTACAGCCGGTCGCATTAGAGGCCACAGGTGTGGCCTGCAACGGAAGCTTTTAAGCTGACCCACAGTCTGGGAGTCGCCCATATATCCCTTCCCATATATATATATATATAGACATGTATGTATCTATATATGGGACTAATATGGACACATGCCGCACAGCTATTAGAATTTCATAAAGTGCTGCAGAGAGCGGCAGCCGCAAAGCCATGCTAAAATCTCGGATTAATGAAATGCCATCAAGTTCTTTGCCGAAGCAGACTGAAAAATCGTGCTTTTTAAAATTAGAGAATGCTCAGGCCAGTGATCCGTATACATAAATATAGCAGCGACCGGCCACGAGGTAGGAAAGAAATGGGATCTTACGATTTACGAAATCGTAGTGTCTCTTGAACCACAAAGTTGAGGAGTGTCAGGGAAACGCCATGAAAAGCGATTAGTGCCAGGTGCTAATTGATATATAATAAACAATATAATTATATTATAAAACAAGAACATAAACTCCACTTACCTTACGCATTTTTCAGATTTTTCTCTTACTTCCAGAAGGCTTAGAAATTTTGCAGATATCCTTACGTGTTTCCTAGGCGGTTATTTTAGTATGGCAACTGTCACTGGAACAAAAAACGAATTTTATTAAAGAGCCTGCCTTTTTCAGGGAATTTCAATATAAAATAAATACATAGCAAGTATGAAAGCTAAGAACGTGTTGAGCAACAAGTTGCTTAGGCAAAGTAAAGCTTAAAAATTTAATAATTAAGCTAAAAATGCATTAATTTGAATTCGAAAAACTGTTCTAAGTTATGAGATGACTCCTTAACTGCGTTTCAAACTCCTGACTAAAATTATAATACCCTACAAGGGTAGAATAACAAGTAAGAGAGATCTATTTTGAAACGTTGCTAGCCACATGTTGCTAAGAAAATGTTAGGCAACATGCTGTTTAGGTTCAGGATATAAACAAGGACTTTAAACTGTTATAATTTAATTATTTACCATCAAATTGTGCATAAATTCCTTTTACCTCCTTGCAAAACTCATTCAAACCTTGAAACCTATTAATTCCCCCCTTTAAGCTCAGCCATTTCAACCCACAAGCAGTTCAAAAAGCACATAGATTGTATAACAAACGCTGGCTATAATATTTCACTAATTTCCCCACCAAAAAAGTAAAGCAAACGCAACGAGAGCACCGAGTATTTAGCATATGCACAAAGCTTTATGCAATTTGTTAGGAGAAGGACGACATGCAGGCTCCCTCCCAGTTCCGCTGGCAAAACTTATAAAATTATGATACCCAGAGAAAGCAACAAATTTTAATTGCAAGAAAATTCTACGCAGCAAGTGTGGAACCGCATGGCGTAAACTTATCGCAGATACAAATGTATCTAAAGTAGCACAAAACCTGAAGCAGTGAAACCCAGGGATATGCCACCGTCGATGCGAGTATGGAGGGTGAATTGCAATGTCCTGGGAGCTTCACTGTACCTGGGCACCGCAGTAAACCAAGACAAAACGCTCTAAAACTCGCCCAAAGTTTTTTCTGGGGGATACCTCTCACACTCCGTATGCAACTGTAACTGTGTAACTTCCAAAAACTCGTCTGTCTGTCCGTCTGTCTGTCTTGCCTTGCAGGTGATACCCTGGAATTAGGGCTTTACGTGGGGTATATATTGATTTTATATATGTGTATACTTGGTAATGTAAAGGTTTATTATATAAAGAAACTTAAGTCTACTAAAATTGAAAGTATAGGCTAATATTTCTAGCTTTAACTATAACTTAAATCAGTTATTACTTAAATAAATAATTAAAAAATAAATATAAATATATATTGATTACTGCATCAATAACTAATTTAATTTAAACCACCTACTACGTATATTTAATAATTCCTATCCCAAGATATATTTACTCTTTTTTCCAACAAGTATCTTTAAGCAAAGTATCTTTTGGTCGACATATCTACGAAATATCTCCCCACCCAGCTGTACATATGTATGTATGTATTTGTGTTTGCATTATAAATTTATTTAGCAAAAGCGCGTAAAGCGCATAAATTGCTGAGCGCAAGCTGCTCAAGGGTTGCCATGTCCTGGTACCCAAGGCAAAAGGACGAATCTAGCAAGGAGCGCTATTCCCATGAATGCAGACGCGTTTGTTTGTGTGTGAAAAATTGAAATTTATTGTTATTGTAAGCTCCGTGCACAGAAAAAAAAAGGATTTTTATAGTATATAGTATATACAGAATGGGGATTGCACCTTGTGGCGTTTGCTCTGTTTGCTCTGCTGAATCACTCGCCAGCGAATAAAATAATGTAATAATAATTTTTCCAACTCGTTAACACGTGAATCGTGTACACATGGATGTGTGCGGGTGGTACACACCTTTCCGCCCTGGGGGAATCCCCCAAGGATGGAATTAATGATCCGAAACTGTCTGTGGGCGTGAAAAATAAGCGACAAGGCAACAAGGCTGCCTTAAGAATGGCAAAGTATATATTTATCGATTATTAATTGATTTATTTAACTTATTTATAGATAAGTTTCGGATCTCTTAACAAGTCTTAATATTTATCTGTATATTCTTTATCAAAAATGCCAAAAAAAAAAATTGCCTCTTTTAAAAATTAAAATAAAAATCAAGGGAAAATATGTTTAAATTTATTTTTGACAGATTGCTATCACCTGCCTTCCCTTCTTCGGTATTCCCCTATCTTTGGTCAAAATTCACAAGCAGGATCCCCACCCATTGGCGTCACCTGGTCACCTTTCAATATTGTTTTTAGCCTGAGAAAACAGAAGAAATCCATTTGTAAAACCGAAACCAAGAGGGGGATGAGCGATGACAGGACCACAGGACAGAAATAATTGAAATCAATTCATCGGCACAAATTGCTTTAATTAAAGGAACGAAGGAAGGACAAATCTCTAAGCGCAGCTGTCGCGCCTGAGAAATGATGGCATCCTACCAAGCCATTTACTTAAGGCAATACAATATATATTAGAAATCAGATTCCATTAGTTATAAAGACAATTTACCTTAGTTCCTTATAAGGGCTGTGATTATCTATTTCACGCTTAGCAATTTCCTTTACCCATGAAGTCTCCTGTTAAATTTTGAATCAAGCATATTTTTTATAAAGGATTATTTTCCAAAAAGTGATAAACGGAATAAAAACTGCAAAGTAGGAACATAAAAACCTGCCTGATGCATAATAGTAAAATATAATTACATACTCCAAACAGTAAAAAATCCTCCACAAGGGTGGCATTATGGCCTCTTAGGAACAAACCTCTACCATTACAAACACACACCCATAGTCACGGGAATTTCAATTATTTTCTCAAGAGCACGACAATTAATATCCGGAATTTGAAGGCAAATGCCTCGAGGGCCTCAGAGAAATTAGCCAGCGAATTCGATTATTCGTTTGACTTACCACGAAATGATTGTGGGTGTCATAAAATATACCAAACAAAATTTGCATAAAAAGATCTACAATAATATATATATGTATGTGCATTTGCAGCTAAATTGAGACGTGTAGAATCAAGTAGAAACCATGTGGATGTCAGGTTAAAGGTGTTATGAAAAGATTGTATAGGTAAAAAATGCAAGAAGTAGTAAAAAACTTAATTCAAAGATAGTGATCAGAGAGCCTGGTTTAAAATCACATCCTAATTTAATTTTGCTTTTAAATAAAGTGTGGCCTTATTTCTTTAAGGACTTCCCACCAAAGACAGCCACAGCCACACCACACCACACAGCCTCCGGGCCAGAAATCAAAAGCCAAAAAGCTGGAACAGATTTCGCGGAGAATTCGCCTTGCCCTGAGGCCAAGCCTGGCCTTCTCCTTCGACTATTCATCACTGTGCGTGATGGCACTTGCTGATTGATTTTCACGACTTTCCACTTGATGCCACTTGATGCCACCCCATCTCTGGACAAGAAACAAATCCAATCACTCCAGCTGGGAATATATTTTGGGCAGCTAATGGAATTTAAACACAAATTAGTTGTATTGCTTAAATGCCAGCTCGTAATTCGGTAAATGCCAAGTGCCAGGAGCAGGAGCAGGAGCAGGAGCAGCGGCAGGACAGGCCAGGAAGGAAGGACCTGCGGCATTTTTGGGTAATTACGATGGACCCACCGCAAAAGCAATTTCTTTGCCGAGGCCACGGATCGCTCTCATTCTCATTCTCTCTCTCTCTCTCTATTTCATACTTTTTGCCAATAAAATCAAATCAACGGGGCAACAAGTTTCAGCTCCTGCTCCTGCTCCTGCTCCTGGGCTGTCATCTCGCACAAAATGAAATCACTTAACCCCGGGGGCCACCTCAAAACGAGACTCCAATCGAATCGCATCGGGCCCAAAATGGAACGGATAAAAGCGAAATAATATTGAACATGATTTATGCCATTTCACTTTGAGCTTAAGAAAAATATTTGGAGAGTCGGGATGGCAAGAACCCGAGGGCCAAAAGCGCTCGTCCTGGATAGGGTTGTGTGTGTGTCTCTGTATTGCAGAAAAAGAATCATAAAAAAAGACAGAAAAAAACATCAAAATAAGAACTCAAAAAAACCAAAGGAAACCGCCAGAGAAGGCGGCAATGGAAGCAATATGAGAACGCAGAAATGCCTCTGGTGTAGGCGACAAAAATGAGAGATTTGTACAGAGAAATAAGTCGCTTCCAAATATTTAAGAGGAAAAGTTCTTACAAAATGCCAAAATAATAATAAACATAATTTTTCAAACTTCAAATATGTAGTTTCAAAAAAATGAATAAAATTAAAAAGAACTAAAGGGTAGACTTCACTACATGTAATGAACCTCAAAAAAGTATGAAAAATATTTTGAATTAAGACTAAACATTATTTAAACTTTTAATAAATAAATATATAAGGAGGTAACACTTAAATTCAATGGAATTAAAGCGAGAAAAAAATCCCATATGGAAATAGGTGAAAAACTAGCAAATTAAATGAAACTTAGAGTCCTCACCTCCACCCCCAAAGAATCTGAGAAACTTCAGGAACCACTGGCTAGGCGCTTGCCAAAAGTACAATTGAAAAATTATGCTAATTTTTTCGCCTATGTTTCCGTTGTTTATTTTATTTAATTTTCCTCCTTTTTTCTACTCTCAGGGGGGGGTGGAGTACCCTGCTTTCAAAAAAAAGGAACTATATATATATAGGAGGAGCGTGCTCCGAAAGCAATATGGAAAAATCTCGTAAACCCAAAGGGTTTCGTTGCATTCCGGCACGTTGGCAATTTATTTGCCGCTGCTGTTCCTATTCCTGCTGCTGCTGCTGCTCCTTGCCAGATCCTGGTCCTGCTCCAGCTCCTGCTCCTGCTCCTGTTCCAGCTGCAGTGGGCGTGGCCAGCTATTTAAAAGCACACACACAACACCGGGGCCCTGTGATTAATGCCCGTCGTGGGCTTTTGTGCCTTCGTGTGCAAATTTCGTGTAATCTACTTTAAAGCCCGGGTATTGCATAATTTTAGGCAGGAGACCTGAGCGCCTGACCTCCTCTCGGCTTAGAGCTGGCCAGGAGGAGCCGTAGAAGGATACCGGAGTGGAGGGATATGTTCAGGCGGAAGATAAAGGAGCGATTCGGGGCCAGGTGGGCCACACCACTACCACCAGCGTACGGAGTGGGTTACGGAGTGTTATTAAAATCATATTTGACAAGCACATTTGTCTTCGGCCTCCGGCAGGATCAAGCTACCTTGGGTTAAAGGGTTCTGGGTTCTGGGTTGTGGGTAGTGGGTAGTGGCCAAGGTTAAGTTAAATGAGTTCGCCTTGATTGGCTGGACAAATGGCTGCCACAAATTGCTGTCAAAGGTCAGTCAAGTTTTTAGGGGGCAAAGGTAAAGATGAAGGTAAAGGCAAAGCCTTTTGTCAAGTTAATTCAACTCTGAAGTTGTTTGAAAATTCAAATTTAATTGAGTTTCAAAGAGTTAAAGAGGAAAATATGAATAGAGTAAGTTATTCATTAATTACTTTATCATTTTATATAACAGTATATAGACATTGTTTATTTTTGTACTTATTACTATGCAAATTCCCGCTCCAATTAAATTTATCTGGCAACCCAAGTGCCTTGTAAGCCATATATTCTCAGTGAAAGTGGCTCTGCTAAAAAGCTGGTTAAGCGGAAAAATTTGTTTTCCCAGAAACACAAAAACTTTTCACGCTTTATTCGCTGTAAAAGCGGCTCTTAAAATTGAATCATGGACGTTTTAAGTGCTTCTTGGACAGGACGGATTGAAAAAGATTCCAAATCGTTTGGCCATCGCCCGGCATGAGCATAAAATTGTCAGGCAGCCACATAAACATTGCCAATATGGTGACCCCCGACCGCAGGGGAAGCGGGGGAGAGAGTGTGAGGGACATTTTCCGGCATGGAAAGCCGCCTGTGCTTGATGCCCTTGTTGTTGATGTTGTGGTGCTGATGGTGGTGGTGTCGTGTTCCGCGGTTTTCCTTTAGTGGTCGTAAACAATTTTTACAGCCCAAACATTTGGCCGCGCTTTAGACCACCGCCCCCCGTCCTCCCAACCTCACAACCGGCATCTTTGGCCCTCGCCTCTGCTTATTTTTTTATTTATATTTTTATATTTATTGTGTTTATATATTTAAAACAAAATGGCGCAAACCATTTCAGTCAACGCTTAGCGCCATTCCAGGGCCACTCAACGACCCCATCTCCCCTGGGATGGTTGAGCACTGAGAAAAAGAGGTGGGTGTGTCTGGTATATTGAGTTTATATTGAAATTACTTAACCCATACAAATTAATATATATTGGAAGTATATTTTTATTTATAATTTTTAATTGTTTGTTTTTCTTGTTTCATTCTTAAAATGTTGTTTTTAAATGCAAATTGTTGACTTCAGATTGTTGAATACTTATTGTTGATTGTTGAAAGTATATTTTTTTCGTTATTAAATGCTGATCCTTGATTGTTCTTGTTTGTTCGTTGAAATTCTTAACAATTTCCAAAAATTTAATAAAATATCCTAATTTTCCTGTAAATTTGCATTTTAATATATGCGTTTTTTCTCGCCGTGTAATTGATTTGGTCCAAAGCAAAGAAGAACGAGGGCGGCCAGAAAACGCCTGTCGCTGACGCTAAGTAGTTGGCTCAGACGGCAACTTTGGACTTGGATTCTCGGACTTTCTGTTAGCTCCTTGTTGTTGATTTCACTTGCCCGGCTCTTGCTTTTGAGAATGCCTCTCTACCACCCAACCCCCCACACCCTCACACCTCTCTTTCTCTTAAATTCTCAGCCCCGAAACAAACTTTTGGCGCATTTATTTGCGTAAATGGCAGGACCAGCACAAATCTTGCTGCATACTTTTTTTTTTTTTGTTATTCTTAGGGGGAGAGCAGCCTCACATCCGGTCCATCGTCACTAAGGATGGGCTTTAAAGAGCGTTAATTTATGCATGTCACTGGCAGCCAAACGCAGATATGGTTAGGCATAATGCCTCAGAACCCTCCGCATAAGTACATTTTCCATTTTCATTTGGGCAATGAATAAGTGGATTTGCAGTCATTTTCCAGGCTACAGTACAGTCAGGGAAAAGGTCAATTTTAAAGCTATATTTTTATACTAAAGAATACCCAGTAGGAAATGGGGATATGTGGGAAACCAATTGGAATATTAGAAGGAAAGTAAAAATATATTAAAAACTATGTAAAGGAAAATATATGTTAGCTTAGTGAATCTTAAAATAATTGTATTAATTTCTTGTAAAATTTAACAACTTTTTCTTATATTTGCCTTGTAATTAGGGATACATTTTAAGGATTATACATTGTTTATAATTTTTTTTTTAATTTAAATATAGAACAGGAAATGCTCCATGAAACCCTATCTTAAGTAATTTCCCATTTTCCCCAATTGACATTGAGCATATTGTAGGCCACCATCAGCACCACACCCAGTAGTGGGAGCTTGAACCCTCGAAACCCTGCTCCTTCTCCTCCGCCTCCTCCCAGGAATACGGGGAGGTGTCAGGGCCTCTCCTGTCTTCTCCTGTCGCCTGTCGCCCGTCGGCTGTCTCCTGTCGCCTGTCTTCTGTCTTCTGTGTTCTGTCGCCTTTCGCCATTCACATTCCCTTTTATTGCTTTGCACAACATTTACTGGGGGGAAATGGAAAATGGGAAATGTAAATGAACAAAATGAGCTGCACAGCAACAGACAAAGATAAACAAAAATAGAATTGTCCAATTGCAGGCAAGAAGACATTTGCTAAGAAGTTGCCATTGCCATTTCCATTTCCCCTCATCGTTTGAAAATTTATTTTCGATTTCTATTCCCGCCCCCCACCAAGTTGCCAGTGCCCCTTCCGCCCCGTTTTCCCCCAGTTTCCCGCAGTTTTCCGCAGCCTTCCTCATCCCTCATCATTGGCCTATCAATGTGCACTGTGTTGACAGTGGCAATTGCTTGAATAAATAACATAAAGGAGCCGAATGCCAGAGCGAGTGCCGCAACTGAACCCACTGGGCAAAGTCAACACACACAAACACCCACAGCAGACACCCACTACCAGGCACTGGAAAAAAATAAATACAAGTAACATAATTTATATTCATTTCCTAATTTCCTAATTTCCATTTTTCCTAATTTCTATTCTTAATTAATATTAATCTATTAATTCCTTTTCCTTATTAAGAAATTCCACTATCAATTTTTTCTTTAATTCATATTTTCGCGTCCTTGTCCTTTCTTTCGCGTATAACTTCTCCTTACTTATATTTTCTTTTATAAATAGCAACCTTTAATATTATTTTCATATTATTGTCATTACTATCCTTTTTAACAATATCGATATGATTTGTTATTCTAAAGATCTTCTATATTTTTTATTCCAGTGTTCGCCAAAGTCATACATATACAACATGTATGGTGGCCAAGTTAGCGAATGCATTTCTCATATTTTCAAATGAATTTTCATGCAGCGACTAAGAGAAATGAGCTCCTTCCATGACAGAGAGCCAAACAAATGACCCGGCGAGCGAGTGGGGCGGGAACGGAGCATATACACTTCTGCAAACTGAAACTAAATAGCCGGGAATATTTAATATTTGCATGCCAAGTTTAGGGCTCGTCAGAGAGCGGTAATTAGAGGGAATGCCAGTTAAACTGACGACTCATTTTTTAAGAGCAGTCAAGATAAATTTGGCATCATTAGCAGTCGTTAAGAGCTTGGGAAAGAGGTGAACAAATAATGTAACGATATGTCTTGATAGTTGTGTAGGCAGAAATCGATTTTAAATCGATTAATTAAAGATATTTTCACCTGCAGTTCAAATAGAATGAAAATTGCCTATATTTATCGGACCAATGTTACTTATTTTCAACACACTATCAACGAAATAAATGATACATGAAGTTGCTATATAAGACAACGATTTTTTATGGACGATTATTCGAATGCCGGGAAACCAGCCGGATGAGGGATGCGCCATAAATTGGACCGCCCGAAAAGCCGATGCCGATGTAGGGGGGCCTACACTTTTCAGGCCCACCTTTCGCCGCATTCATACATATATATATTTGTATATATATATATTACCACTTCCCTATAGGCCATGTAAGCCGCTTACTACTACCGGCTGTGTTTAATAAACATTCCATGAATTCCGCCCGACATTCGCGGAGCATTCCGCGTACATTATTCACGGGATGCGTCGATTATGCGGCCTGCTCCCGCTCCTATTTATTATGCCCACAGTGCCGGAACAATGAAAGTAGCTGCTAGACAACAACAACAAAAAATAAAAAAAATAACAAAAAAAACAACCACAAAAAGATTCTTATAGTGCTGAGAGAATTACCAAAAAAAAAGTAGGACAACTATAAAAACAGGAGAAACTCCATTGAAAATGCATTGCAAAGTCCATAGATGGAATGGACGCATTCCCACAATCAATTTTAATTGTGAAATTCAGTTTTAAATTTATAGACCTGAAACAGTCGTAAAATTAAAATGTTATGATAAAATATAGTAGAGCTATTTGGTTTAATAATGATAAATGTGTGGTCTATTGAAATTTTAAAAGGTTTTGGTTTACAAAAATATGAAAGAGGATATTTTATTTGACTTTATTATTGAGTTGAAATAAATTAGAGATGGAAATAAAATATAACCTAAAGCATATATTAAAATATGTATTTAAAATACGTTTTCGTAAATATATATTAAAATAAAATGTATTTAAATGATAGTAATAATTTAAGATATTTATTTACATGAATTAAAATTAATAAATATATTTATTAACATGCTGAATATTACATAATATATTAAATTTAATGATAAATATTATAACCTCATTCCCAATTTATTTTTTCAAAAGTCTATAACGTTGAAATAATTAAAATTAATACAGAAACTCTGCGGAAGAATTTTCTCTTCATTTTATTTATTTCTTGAATGCTTTACAAACTTCATTTAATAAGGCAATAAGTGTGCAATAATGGGCGTAACATTCCCTACATTACCTATGCAAATAGTGGTTCTGAGGGTTGGAGAAATCGGGATTGGGTTATGGGGAATGGCGTCACGCGACATATGCAATTATTTTATTTATGCTCAGGCGCCCAGGCTCACGCACACATGCATAATTCAGGGCTTACATGCACGTACACCTGCCAATATTTGATTTAAGCACACATACACACACTTGCACACACACTCAGCTGAGCAGATGGGAAATCCTTTGGAGGCCAAGGATCACAGTGAGGCGCTGAAGGTACGCTAATGATTATTATTTGACTGGAACATGAGGCTAGTCAAGGTTTTTTTGTTATTCTTTATTACAAATATGTAATAATAAGAATTAATAAATAATTTAATACATTATTTTTTATTTAAATAAATTACTTAAGTTTAATAGTTAATATTTAAAAACGTGAACAAGTTAGTTTACTGTTTCGCACGCACTCGGTTTGCATTAAGTTTGAATTATGCATTTTTATTTGAACTTCTTCGGCGACGTTTTTACCGTTTCCGCCTTTCCTATTTTCCTTTCCTATATTTCCCTTTCCCTACCGATTTCCCTGCCGCTTTCCTTCCCCCTCCCCCTCCGCCGTAGCCTTTTTCCAGATTGAAGCTGGTATTTATTTAATGGCTCATACTTTTTGCCACAGCATGCACCGCCGAGCAGGTGGATGGGGTGTGGATTTTCCAATGACTTTTCCAGAGAGCATTTGCAGAGGGTGGGTGGTGCAGCGTTGGCAGCTTGGCTTTAATCCCTGCCCCGTCCCAAATGCGAAATACCTGGGCAAAAGCCGGCTTCGGGCCATAACTCACAGGTGCACATGGCACAAGCCAAATGAAATGAAATAATGAAAACAATTTCAACGCTCGTGCATTGAACTGCAATCGAGCGGGAAAGCAAAGCACGAGCACAGCAAAAGCAAAATCAGAAGCAGAAGCAGAAGCAGAGGCACTGTGGCAGAGCAAAGAATAAACAAAACTCCTGGCCAAAGACCTATTAGTTATGCTACATGGGTTTTATGGGTCTTAAGACTTAGCCACCGCCGGACAATCCGGACACGAAATGCCAGAAGTGGAAAAAGTGGACTAACTGGAGACGAAAATTCGGTACGGAGGCCCAGCAGAGGAGATGCTTAGCTGCGAATTTTCTAGCCAAAAATATTTCACATATTTCACCTGAAACAGGTGTCCAAAAGTAAGCATAATTTTTCAAACATACTTGCGGACTTTTAACTCTCTTCCTAATATTTAATTTTAATTATCATTTCAAAATGTTTTCGATACTATTTCAAATTTAAAGATATCAAAAATGTTTGAAGATAAGAAAAATTAATTATTAGGCAGCCTCTATTTTACTTTTCGACATGTTTTTAGGTATTGTCGATACAATTTCGAATTGGGAGGTATACAAGATGACTAAAATTAATTTAAATACATTTTAAAAGAGCACAAACTAAAAAATAATATTTTTCAAATAATTCATATATATATTTTTTTATTTCAAAGAGATGTATATTTTTGCTAGCCACATTTTAGTTTTTTTTTGCAGCACTAATAGCCACCGGCTACCATTTTTTTCCATCCATCCGGTCGTGTGCCGCCTGATCCCTTCGATTAAAATCATCCTCTATCCAGGATTCACCTCTGCATCTATGCACGTTTGTTTGGTTGTACGTAGCGGGCACCCCTTCATTACTTAGAGGGTTTATGGCAGTCCGTGATTGCACATAAACTTACCTTTTGATGATGTCCGGCAAAGGCAAACTTTAATTTGCTTTTATGCTGCTGTTGATATCCCATGCCGGAGAGGTTAATGGAAGGACAGACCTTGAAATAAGTTTTCCGAACTTCCGACCAGAGCTCAGTTGGTATAAAGTTGAGCCAAAAGTTATGGAGATTTCAATTTAATTGTAAATATAATTACTTATCTGCTCGAAATAAATAAGCTGCCACGAAATATATACATTTTAAGGACAGGAATGTCCTTTGCCAGAAACCATAGTTTCCTTGAACTTTACATATTTTGATGTCATGGATTTACAAGAACATCGAATGCACTTGCAATCAAGTGTGTCTTATCACTGGATTTTTGTGTGATTCCTTTGTCTTGGCGCTTTTTGTTTTCAATTTCCCCATTTCCTTTGGGGAGCAGCCTGCATTTGTCATCGACCCTTTCCGGTTTCCGGTTTGCTGCTCTCTATCTCTCTCTCTCGCTCTCTTTGTGGCTATCAAAATTTCAATGCAAATTATAAGAATTCGCTGGCGCAGGGCTCGCAGCTCGCCTTAAAAAGATATAGAATATCTTCATCTTTGGCTTAGCCGGGGCTCCATTTCCATTTCCGCAAAATGTCACGTACAGCGAGCAGAGAGCAGCGAGCAACATGTCCAAACATGCAACAAACTAAATGTTTCGCCTTTAAAAAAGCGCCTTCCACGCTCTCTTCTTCCGGTTCTGGTCATCCTCCCCTCCGATCCCGGTATATCAAAGGACACAGCAGGCCATCGGGCCAGCGCCGGAAGCGCTGCCATATTCGCAAAAAAAAAAAAAGGAGGGAAACGAGAAGTAAAGAGGAAGAATAACGGAACTTGAGGCTATATGCCTCTATTGCAGCTGCAGCGAGGGGGATTTGAAAATGTATGGCTATTTTTTCTAGAAAATATGAATATTATTTGTACTTTCTAGCTGAAGTTGTTGTTTATTATTGTTACTGAACAAATTATTAATATTTCAAAGATATTTTTGGATTATTTAATATAATAATTTATTTTCGATATTTTTACTTGAACTATCGAAAATGCAACCGCTTACTTTGAGACCTTTAAACCCTATTTTAATGAGAATATGCATAGCAATGTTTGAAAGACATGTACTTGGGGTTTTGGCTACTTTCTATCAGAAGTGGTTATGTATTATCGATAATAAATCGATATTTATTATAATAATTTCAATTGTTGAAATTTATAAATATATTTTTTATCCTAAATTCCGGTGGTTGAAATTCTTGAACCTTATTTTAAACCAACTTTAAGAACTCCCTTCGCCTAATGTCAAATTCCCGGATATGTCCTTTTGCTCCTGGAGAAACCTCCTGCTCCGCTTACCCTTCACCTTGCTTCCCTGCACTTTGCTTGGAGCGTCCCTTTTTTCATTTTTTTTTTTTTTTTTTTGGAACGGAGGACAAGGACAAGACAGCGCTACTTTGTACCGTCAACTGTCAGCCGTCCGCGAATCGGCCACGCCCACAGCTAGGGCGTGACGTCACAAATGCTAAGGAAATGCGACGGGGAAATGAGGAAATAAAGAAGCAAAATGAAAAATCAGAGGCAAGCAAAGCAAAAAAAAAAAGTAACACATTGCTTTCCATTTCCAACACACTTGAACATGCTTCCGCACTTAGGCGGATGCGTGATGCGAGGGGTGTTTGTGAGGGGTGTTTGGTGTGAGGGTGAACACCCCCCCCTGAATTTTTTTTAAGTATGCACTTCACACGCCTACTAAGGCTCATATTACTTACTTAGTTTGCGTTTTAATCTTAATGAAGGCAGCCAACTAAGGGGTAAAACAGAGGGAGTAGTATGGATGCTGCACTCGTTATTTCCTGCCTAAGAGATCCTTAATAGTTAGTAACTTAATGTGCCTCCTTTATTATATACATACTTTCTAAATAATTTCCCAACTATTTAGGGTACATACATATATTTCTTACATTTTTCTTTTTGCAATTGCTTAATGTAAAGTGTAATTTATGCCCAAGCATAATGGATTTAGTAAAAATATCACCCCTCGGGGGCATTCTACCTCAAATTACACTTGATGTTGATATTTTGGATGCTGTCTAAAGTCCATCCAATCAACAGATTTTTCAACTTAAGCCGAGATTAAAGAACAATCTCCGAGTTTGCTGTCGGTGGCCCCAAGGACAACTTTCTAATGGCCGTTCCGAGAAGGAAATTTACATCAAACCATAATCGATTTAGTTTGTTTTTGCTTGCAGCAAGGACACACTGGAGAGCCGTCCAGGTTCAGGTCCTGGTCCTTTATTCTCCCTTCGCTTTGCTCTCCTCCTTCTCTCTGCCTTCAGGATCATGGCCAAAAATCCAATGTTATTCCAACTGCCGAGCATGGGCCCCAAGGTGCACGCAAAGCAATGCGCGGCCAAGGCAGCTGAAAATTTAATTACATCACAATGAAAGGCGTGGGGGGGGGAGGGGAATGGGGGGTTGGAAAAACGAGGGAGGAAAGCGAGTCCAAGCCAAGACAGCAGCGCCACATTTTCCACATTAACGAAATGCTTTTAATTGTGCACTTAACGCTCGTAAAATGTGATTTAATAGTTTCGGCGAATGCCAAAGGGCACGGACACGAAAAGGACACAAGGGGGCGGGTACGGGTGTGGGTGTGGGTGTGGGTGGTTGGAATGTCCCTCGCCTTGGCAGCGACAACGACGACGGAAACGGAAGTGGAAGTTGGCTGCGTTATAAGTTGGCGCAGTTCCTATTTAACCGCAACACACACACAAGTCCTGAAACACACTCACTACCACACTGAGCCAAAAAAGGGGTAAATAATCGTAGAAATCAAAATATTAGAAAAGAGATTTTTTGATTTTAGTTTAACTGAAGGTAGTACGTTCCTGTTTAGCTTAGCTTACTTCCTTTCAAACTTCCTAAAGCTCAACACACTTAATACTATAAAATATAAAAACAAAAATAAAATAAAATAGGTACTCAATTGCTTATTTAAACAATTCTGTTATATTTCTCTTTCGCCCAGTGCAGTCCACACTCACATCCGGCCAGTGACAGAATCACTGGCAGCTGACAGCCCAATTTGGGGCTGCATAGGTGCGAGCTTATCGGAGACTCCACATCTCGATGGGAACTCCGGGGACCAGAGTCCGGAGTCCGGAGTCAGGAGTCGAGAGTCCGTCGCCCCCGCCCCCGACTTTTGGGGGAAATCCCCCCGGACCGACGGCTGGCAAACAATAAAAGCCAATGGCTTGTGCTTTGTTCACACTACGGACTGCGGACTTTGGACTGTGGACTGTGGACTGTTCCTGGACTGAAATCAATACGAACTGGGTCACCATCAAATGGTTCCCTGTGCGGTCACTTAACCGGCAGACATGTACACGAAACCAGACTTGTTGGACGAGTGTCATCGTCGTCGTCGTCGTCGTCGTCGTCGTCTTCCCCTGTTGAAGCTGGACTGGACACCTGGTGACACGAGGCGAAATAAAGCCCAGATGTCGGAAAAGTCACCTCATCTTCTGGTCTGTGTTGGCATAACTGGGCATAGCAGGGAAAACACACACCGAGAAAGAGAGAGAGAGGGAGGCGGCGGCGACATGTCCATTGCCTTAAGTGCCGTCTAATGTCTCTACTTAGAGTGCTGATTGAAACTATTTCTGGTTAAGCTCTCACTCAGGCAGGATGCTGCTGCCTGACACTATTTAATTCATGAAATCTTGAACAATTTTTAGTTAATATTTGCCTTATTGTTTCCCGTGTATACTTGGAAGTCTGTCACTAATTTATTTAGATTCCCAGGTCAAAGTACTCCTGCAGCTCCTTGGCCAGGAAGTAGATATGTTCCTCCTCTTTCTGGACAAACCCATGGACTAATGCCAATTCAAGGGTAACCCTCACCGCTTCATAGACCTCCGCTGGCCTAATGTTCGCGGCACTGGACACATAGTTCACAATGTCGGTGAGGGTGAGGGGTCGACGGCTGACCTGGAAAGCGGACAGTATGTGATCGCCATATTTCATTTCCTGGATGCCACCGTAGGAGGCCACAGTCCGCTCTGGACTGGATTAAAACTAAGATCGTTAGATATTAAAGTTACAGAGAGACAAAAAAAACGTACTACGGTTGGTAAGTCTTTGGCCTTATGGCCGAGCGCTTCTTCTGACGGTTGCCATCTTGACCCGTGCCCCGCTTCTCGTCATCCCAGTAGCCACAGGCCAGGATGAACAGATTGTCGTCGCGACTGAGAAAGCCATGCAACCAGCCAGCGGTCAGGGTATTGTCCACCGCCAGGCGTACCTCGGTCACGGACTTGCCCTCCATTTCGGCCACATAGCCGGCCACCTCTTCCAGCTCCATGGGCCGATGGAAGACATTGAAGGCCTCCAGGATGTGGTCGGTGTACAGGTAACGCGACATCAAGCCGTCAAGGTGCCCAGCCCCCAGGAGCCGAAAAATCCGATGTTAAAGGTTATTGAAAAAGCAAGTGATTAACGCGGATCGGGTCACTGGGTTGTGGTATTCAAAATTTAAAGAGATTAATTAATAAACTATGTTTTCAATGATTTATTTATTTTCCAATTTATATATTTTTGTATTATTATTATTTAGTATGGTTTAATTATGTATTTAATAAAAAGATGCTGAAGACAGATCTAGGCCCTGTTCTTCATCTTATTTAAAACAGAATTCTGGAAAACTTAAAAATAACTAAGAAAGAAGTTGAATAACAATAAATAAAAGTGCCTAAATATTTAATTAATAATAATAAAAATAAAACTAACAACTAAATTATTCCATTATAATTCCTACAAATCAAACAATTTGGGAAAACTCTTGTTAACTTATCTTCCTCCTCTTTTAACAACAAAAGAAAATCCTGCACAAAACTGGTAATTTGCATAAAGCCAAATGGTTACTTTCCGGTTAATATACCAGCCAGAAGTCATCGATCGCACACTTTGGAAAAGCCCCCAATTTTGGCCAGAAATGCCAACAAAAAAAAATTAAATAAAAGCTAAAGAGGCTAACAAGAAGGCAAGCTTTGCCGGTCTATGGTTCATGGCTCCCGTTTACTTTTGGCCCTCTCTGTTTTCCACTTGGGTAGCAATTTTCCACCTCCCTTCGGTAAAGATTGAAGCGATTATATCGTTTACATTTACATTTACACCAGAATGCAGGAAAATTGGAACACCAGCCAGGGAGCCAGGGAGCCAGGCAGCCATTCTCCTTCGGAACTCGAGCTGTCTGACTCTTTTGGCCCATTTAGTTGTTGGTCGTTTAGCATTCGCATTCGCATTCGCATTCACATTCCAGATTTGTCATTTATGATAAGCAGTCCCGCCTGGAAAAAGGCACGCCCCGTTGCCATTTCCCCACTTTCCCCCGTTTTTCCTGCCCACCTTTAAGCCAGAAACTACTGAATGAATATCCTTCTGTACACAAAATCTACTTATATATATTTGTATAGGTATTTGAGAAGAGTGCATCCAAGGGAGCTAGGAAAAGTGCGGGAAATGGGGAGAGCTGGGAAAACCCCAAGGACAATAAAATGAAATAACATTTAATATATTTCTAAGATTAAATAAATACAAATATAACAAATTAAGGAAATGTATAGGTCTTAAAAAATTATAAAAATATTATAAAGATTTAATTACTATTTTAATTGAATTAAATTGAATGAAGTATGAAATTGTATTATTTGTATTTATTTTATTTTAGCTTACTTTCTAGCTTTTCCTTCCATAAAAAAAATCCTTAAACTACACTTAATCCCCCACTGCAGTGGCTTAAATAAAGACAAATGTATTTCCATCTCGAGTGTGTGTCAGAATTTCCCCAAATGAATTATCCCCTCCCGCCCAACTGACTGTTAGTAAGTAAGTAGTGGGCATTACTCTCCTCAAATGTGCCAAATTACCTCGAAAATTTCATTTTACACCTACGGCCATGTCCTGCCTTAACGAAATTAAGCAAGAATCGATGCCTGCCTTGGCTTCGACTTTGACTTTGACTAATGAAATTCCCCACTGGGGCTCCAAGTCGTAAATAATTACTTCAACGACATCTCATTGCCTCTCAAGTACTCGTAATTATATATTTTGCTGGAAAATCCCTGAAAAGGATAACTGCAAAGCCGACTGTGTTGTGTATTCGTGAAACTGATGAGATTTTCATGGTGAACAGGTTCAAATGCCAATTTCAGATACCTTCTGTTTCCCCCCATCTCTCTCTCTCCTTTCCCTCCCCCAATACTTGATATATTTAATGATGCCTGTGGTTAACGATGCGCCCTTTTAATTTGTTTTGACCATTCCCCCTCCCAAGGAGTCCCTCTGCTATACATCCGGGTGGGTGGCTATTTCGGGGTGGGATGATAATGAAGTATGCAAAAAGTTTGCAATTAATTCCGATCAATTATCGAATTATATACGAGCCAGCGACGGACACGGACACGGACACGATGGACAGAACTTTGTCCAATTAAATTTGTGGAATTTCAGCTAATTTCATTTCGCACTCGACTGACTTTGTTTTGTATTTAGTTTAGGTTTTCTTTTGAGGCAGACACAACATTCCGTAATTAAGGCGTCAATTAATTCATAAATAAGGCATGGATTTATTCAAGAAATGTTTGTGAAGTGTTTTGGTAATATCCTAAAGATGCTTTTGTGGCTTAATAAATTCAAGACTTAACTATGAAAAAGTTGAGCTAATAAATAATTACATATATGTAGCATATCACCGAAGAAATATACAAGGAGAGAAGTATATAATTAACTATAAAAATAATACAAATACGATGGGGGGATATGCAATCAAATAATATTTAAAAATACATTTACTTTACTTTCAAATTACAATATCACTTAAAAAATCAATTATTAAAGGGAGTTCATTTCGTTTTTTGTTGTTTTTCATTTCTATTTACAAAAAAATTCCACAATCAAAACAAACACCGACTAGGACGGACTTCCAGTCCACACATGTGGATCGTATCCGTGAGAGAGCGCTTTCGTTTCGTTTGCTTACATTTAATTTCCAGATCGTATTTGAGAGCTACTTCCAGTAAGAGAGCAGTTTTCCTTTCTGCTCTCTTCGAAACACAAAATCTAACGGCGAATGGGCCGTCGAAAAGAACAACGAAGAGAGGGACAAAAAAAGCAATGGAGGATCTTCACTTACCGATTGCTTGTTGCTGAAAATATTTTTTCTCTGCCAAAATTCACAATTATATTGACGCAATTCTTCTTTACCACTCGCAACATTCCCACATTCTTCTTTACCACTCTTTTCTCCGCTTCGCTTTTATTTTCTTATTAGCCTTCTTTCCCTCATCCTTCTGTCTGTGTACGCCGAATGGAACGGCAACGACTGTACCGATCGAACGAAGCACAAAAGCGAAACGGAAAAAACGGGACTTGTTGCAAAAATCACTGGGACTTTTGGATTTTCTTCACTTTTTCTTTCGCTTTTTCACTGGCACAACAACAAAAAATTAAAAAAAAAAATAAAGGCTCTCAATGCCTGCACATCCCGGGCGAATATTTTCCGGCTTTCAATCCGAATTTTCGCACTTTTTGCAGGCAGGCTCCGCGAACATCGCTGGCGATGTCGATTTTCCCGACCGTTTTCCTCACTTTTTCTTTGTTTTTTTAGCACTTGCACCTCGCGTCTTACAACCGAACTAATGCGTATTATTTACCGACACTTTTAACCCTATAATTAACACTTTTCCGCGAGCTGCGTTCCTCCGCAAATTTTTGGTGACTTTGTCGGGCGAAAAAAAGCGAGCAAATGGCGGGAGATCGAGCGAGCGGCGCGCTCTCTCAGCTTGTGGGCGATACTCTCCGTGCTGCCATACGAAGAAAAAAAGAAAGAAAACCAGAAACACACAAAATTAAATAGTTACAAAGAAAAGGGAAATACCCCGAAAATCAAAGATCCATTTTGTGGTCTGGTAAGTGAAAATTAACGTTGTCATTGTGGGACAACAAAAAAAAGAAAAGCGAGGAAAATCGAGGAAAATCGAGTAAAAGCGGGGCCACTGCTGGGGCCAAATGTTTTTGGGTTTTGCGCTTCAGGTTCTGGCCATTGTCCGGCTCTTGATTGAAGCGTTTGTTGCGGCCAGCTGGGAAAACGGAAAACGGAAAGGGGAAAGCGGAAAGCGGAAAGGGAAATGGAAATGGGACTGGGAGAGGGACAGCGAGAGGGAGCTCTGGTTAGCATGGGAGGACAATCAAGGCCAAAGGAGTCCTGCTTTAATGGAGTTTTAATTGTGCCCCCAATGGGCCTCCATTTCCAACAGTTTTCCCCAGTAATTTTCCCGGTTTTCGGTTGGAGGCTGCCCCCGTGCCCCTCTGGCATTTTCGCACAAAGCGCAGCCAATTGGCAAATATGCTTTTGGATCGAATTGGAGGCCACAAAGCCAGACTGTCCGGGACTGTCCGGGAGTCCGTCCGCCAGAAGTCCACGGGCCGCGCAGTCCGCCATCCACGAGAGCACGGAAGTCGAAAAGTCCAAAGTCGGAACGTTTGCCAAGTTTTAGATTCACTTGCGCTGAAAAGTATGCAACAAATACACGGACACGGACACAGACACAGACAGGGACACGTACGTGTGTGGCACACAGACGTGGCGGGGATTCCCCTCGCAAGCCACGACTGGCTGGGGAAGGGTGGGGAAGGGAGGTAGGGAGGGTTGAACCCGCAGATAATGCCAACAATCACAAACACGCTCTAAGCGCGCTTTGCCCAATGAGCCGGACAAGAGCAGCGCACTAAAAGCGAGAGCCAAAAGCAAATACGAAAGCAAGTGGCGCACAACGGACGGAAAGATACAGATACGTTGCAAAAATCAACTTTTTGATGACAACGGATCGTAAAATTTGTTATTGCATTCGACAGGTAATAGTTCAAAAGGGTTGAATCCAAAAAATTATTCAAATCGGTTTAGTATTTTAGAAGTTACACGTGTTCAAAGTTGAACCTCTTTTGGGTTGCAAAAAAAGCATGTCGTTTTTTAGAAAAACTTTGACTTTGCGGTCGATTTTAAGGTAAAATATGTTACCGACCGGCATGGTTATGGTCTCTTTCGAAAGGGTCATCAAATCTCAGTAAAACCAAGGTAGAATAAAATTATAATATTTTTTGCACGTGCTGGCATACCTGTTTTACCTAAGTACTAATTTTCACCTATTTTTCAACTTTGATGGAAAATAAAAAATATAACTTACGCCGGCTTATGGGTTTGGCGTATGAGGTGTTGTTCCTGAATATGTTCTTTATCATATTCAAAAAAGATCGGCTGCCCCAATCTGCCCCTAAGAAATTCCAAGGCAAAAGATACTTTCAACTCAGCGTAAAAAATGCGCACTTTCGTGCAAATTCTGGTACGAGCGCAGTCGCTGCGCAGTACGAAATTGTATGGCGGGCATACATTTTTTCCTGTATTGGCGGAATTCCTGACTTTGTAGGGACACTTAATGATTTGAAATGAATGTATAATGATTAAATATTCTTCAAAAATATTAAATGATGTAAAATTTCATGATTATTTTGAACAAAAAGTGCATAAATATTAGACAATTTGTCAAAAAGAAAAATTAAAAAAAAAACAAATTTTTTTTTTCATTCAAATTTATTTATTTTGTTTTTTAAAAATTAAATATCCACCATGTTAGCATTTTCAGAGAAAACCAACGAAAAGTCTTTTTCGGAATTGTATAAAAGTTGAGAAAACTGCCTCAAAAAACATTAATTTGCGAGTATAAAATCTACTATTAATCACACCATATAGTATGACCACTCATTCGAAAGGTACTAAAAGTACCTTTCATTTAAACAAAAAATTATAAAAATATCTCAACTGGTTCAAGAGTTATGATTTTTGCAACCCTAAAGTATCTTTCCGTCCAGTGTGCGATCGGACATTTATTTAACAAAAATAATAGGATTTTTAACATATTTTTAACTTCGTAAAGATTTTTTTAATATTTCAGAATTGCCTTTTTAATCGAAGCTACATATATGAACCATCAGTAAATGTAGTGCGAAGTGCGAAACGTATCTGTAAATTGTAAATATAAACTGTAAACATAATGTATTTATATTTTTATTTGCATTAATTTAATATCCTACCACAGCAAGTTTACACTTACAGTTGTAGCTCCTATCACATTGATTTAAAATAAACACAATAATGTTTTATACTCAATCTTAATCGAATTATTATATTATTATCTAATACATTTAACTTTTCCTTTGATCAACATTTATCGATTCCTAATGATGCAATTTCAAATAGCAAGGGTAATACCCTTAGGGTATACAATCTTCGGCTTCCGAAGTAAGTTTTCCCTCTTGGTAACTTCGTTATCGATAACAAGCCTTAGTGATGGGTCACGTTGATTGGTGTTTAAAATCGTAGTTAATTTGTTATTATAGTAAAAACCTTATTTATTTTTAGATAGTATTGTCGAAATTTATGTTTCGGCCTTATGTTCTAAGTTTGAATTGTTTATTTTAATGAACTATTCACTGAGAGTTGTGAAATAAACAACGGCGAAGCTATCGCTGGCGAAGAAGTCACGGTTATCCATAACGAAAGTCCATCGCTAGCGAGTTACAGCCAAAAAAATTTGCCAGATGTAAATTCCACACACAAAAACAAAAGTGCAATCTTTATACAATGTAAAATGCGTTAAAATCGCCAGATATACGCTGTGGTAAGCGGGGGCGACAATTGCAGTTGCAGGTGGCCGCGTTAGGGAGTTGAAAGTCGCGATTCTTTCATCTAAAAGCTTTTATGTTCCACAGCATTGTGCAGGAGGCTTTCCGCGATGTCCTCGAGGCCGGCTACATCATCACAGAAAGCGTGGAGCAGCTGCTCTGCCAGAAGTGCGGACGTTTCCTGGCTGATTGGTAGGTTTAATGATGGTCACTTTATGTTTCCAAGATTACTAAATCCGATAATCTCATCCAGCTTTGTGGAGGGCACTTGCCCGCATCCTGGCTGCGGCTACGAGGATGCCCTGGGCGATCAGTGCGACAAGTGCGGCAAGCTGATGAATGCCACCGAGCTGATCCGTCCCCGCTGCAAGGTGTGCAACAGTGCGCCCGTCTTTCGTTCCTCCGAACAGTTGTTCATCGATCTGCCGAAGGCAGAGCCATACCTTAAGGATTGGGTGGACAAGTCAGAGGGTGGCTGGACACACAATGCCAAGGTGATAACGCGAGCCTGGCTGAAGGAGGGCCTCAAGCCGCGCTGCATTACTCGCGACCTGAAGTGGGGAATCCCCGTGCCGCATGCTGGCTTCGAAAAAAAGGTCTTCTACGTGTAGTTCGACGCTCCCTTCGGCTACGTCTCAATGACCAAGCGCTACACCAAGGAGTACCAGCAGTGGTGGCAGCCTGCCGAGGGCACTGACGTGGAGCTCTTCCAGTTCATGGCCAAGGACAACGTGCCCTTCCACTCGGTGGTGTGGCCCAGTGTCCTGCTGGCCATCAACAAGGGCCACACGCTCGTCTCGCACATAATGGCCACCGAGTATCTGAACTATGAGGATGGGAAGTTCAGCAAGAGCCGCGGCATCGGCGTCTTTGGCAACGATGCCCAGAAGACGGGCATTCCCGCTGACGTTTGGCGCTTCTACTTGGCCTCGGCCCGCCCAGAGGGACAGGACTCTAGCTTCAGTTGGAACGATCTGGCGGCGCGCAACAACTCGGAGCTGCTGAACAACCTTGGAAACTTTGTGAACCGCGCGTTGGTCTTCTGCGAGAAGAACTTCCACAGCACGGTGCCAGAGGTGGTGGCCACGCAGGACGAACTGATCCTGCTGGCCCTGATTAACCGCGAGCTGCGGGGCTATATTAACTCCCTGGAGAAGGCGAAGCTGCGCGACGGCATCCGTCATCTGCTGGCCATTTCCCGTCATGGCAACGGCTACATGCAGACCCAGCAGCCCTGGGTGCTGCTCAAGGGCAGCGAGGACCAAAAGAAGCGAGCGGCCACTATCATCGGTCTGTGCGCCAACATCGCCTGCCTGCTGGCCAATCTACTCTTCCCCTACATGCCAGCCACGGCCAGGACTCTGTTCGGGCAGCTCAATGCCAAACAGACGCCGCTCAATGCTGAGTAAGTGGATTTTTACCATTCTTTTCTGCTTAGTCTTAATCGGAATTGTGTTCACAGCAAACCCCTTGCCACTCTGCTGCTTCCCGCTGGCCACAAGATCGGCAAACCCGCTGCGCTCTTCGCCAAGCTGGAGCAGGCCTTCATCGACGAACTCAAGAGCAAGTACGGCGGAGCACAGACTGCTGCTGCCGTGCAGAGCCAGGGCAGTGCCGTGGATCTGGAGAAAGCCGTGCAGGATCAGGCAGATAAGGTGCGTCAGCTGAAGGCCAGCACCAAGGACAAGGCCGTATGGCAACCGGAAGTGAACAAGCTGCTGGACCTGAAGAGACAGCTGGAGGAGGCTAAGAAGGCAGCCCCCGCTGCCGCTGTCGCTGCCTCTGCCTCTGCCACTTCTGGCATCCGATGGCATCCGTCATCTGCTGGCCATTTCCCGCCACGGCAACGGCTACATGCAGACCCAGCAGCCCTGGGTGCTGCTCAAGGGCAGCGAGGACCAAAAGAAGCGGGCGGCCACTATCATCGGTCTGTGCTTCAACATCGCCTGCCTGCGGAGATCTACTCTTCGGCGGCGGCGCAGAAGAGGACGAGGAAGCTTAAGATTAATATCATAGCAAAGTTGTCGGTAAGTGGAAAACAATTCATCTTTTAAGAGGCTTTTAGTAACACAATTGTCTTGTTATTTCAGCACAAATGGCGCAAGCCCAAGGGTGTCGACAATAGTGCGTCGTCGCTTCAAGGGCTCCAGGTGCAACGGTGGTGACGGTGCAGCGAAGGACGCCCAATGCAGACCATCACCACATCCCCAACAGCCAACATCAGCAGCAGAAGTAACAGCACCAGCAACAGCAGGTGATCATCCTTATACAGCTGCTGACGGCGCAGCAAATACTGAAGCTGGACGGAGCCAGTAAGTGGAAAACAATTCATCTATTAAGAGGCTTTTCGTAACACAATTCTGTTGTTATTGCAGCAAAAGTCCGCCGGCGGACGCTGCAGCGCTCGGGCATTGCCCAGGCGATTGCCAACTACGATCAGTTCGACTCCCTCATCGACATTGTGCCGCGGAGGAGATCAAGCCATCGTCGGCGGCGGCGCAGAAGAGGACGAGGATGCTAAGAATTCAAATCAAAGCGAAGTTGTCGGTAAGTGGGAAACAATTTTTCTTTTAAGAGGCTTTTAGTAACACAATTGTCTTGTTATTTCAGCACAAATGGCGCAAGCCCAAGGGTGTCGACAATAGTGCGTCGTCGCTTCAAGGGCTCCAGGCTGCAACGGTGGTGACGGTGCAGCGAAGGACGCCCAATGCAGACCATCACCACATCCCCCAACAGCCAACATCAGCAGCAGAAGTAACAGCACCAGCAACAGCAGGTTATCATCCATATACAGCTGCTGACGGCGCAGCAAATACTGCAGCTGGACTGAGCCACCGCGCAGCAGCTGCAGCAGCACGTCAATCTGAGCCAGAGCAATGCCAGTGCCGTGACCACAGCCACAACGATCTTCATCAACTCGAGCCAGAGGAGAAGAGGACGAGAAGAGGACGAGGAAGCTAAGGATTCAAATCATAGCGAAGTTGTCGGTAAGTGGGAAACAATTTATCTTTTAAGAGGCTTTTAGTAACACAATTGTCTTGTTATTTCAGCACAAATGGCGCAAGCCCAAGGGTGTCGACAATAGAGTGCGTCGTCGCTTCAAGGTCCAGAATCTTATGCCCAACATCGGCTAAGAATCCAACAAGCTGACCCGCCACATGCTGCTGTTTGCCAAGGCCTGCGAGTACTTCATCCAGGAGCTGACCATGCACGCCTGGGTGCACACGGAGGAGAGCCGCCGGCGGACGCTGCAGCGCTTGGGCATTGCCCAGGCGATTGCCAACTACGATCAGTTCGACTCCCTCATCGACATTGTGCCGCGGGAGGAAATCAAGCTATCGTCGACGGCGGCGCAGAAGAGGACGAGGAAGCTTAAGATTAATATCATAGCAAAGTTGTCGGTAAGTGGAAAACAATTCATCTTTTAAGAGGCTTTTAGTAACACAATTGTCTTGTTATTTCAGCACAAATGGCGCAAGCCCAAGGCTGTCGACAATAGTGCGTCGTCGCTTCAAGGGCTCCAGGCTGCAACGGTGGTGACGGTGCAGCGAAGGACGCCCAATGCAGACCATCACCACATCCCCCAACAGCCAACATCAGCAGCAGAAGTAACAGCACCAGCAACAGCAGGTGATCATCCTTATACAGCTGCTGACGGCGCAGCAAATACTGAAGCTGGACGGAGCCAGTAAGTGGAAAACAATTCATCTATTAAGAGGCTTTTCGTAACACAATTCTGTTGTTATTGCAGCAAAAGTGGCCGCCGGAGGACGCTGCAGCGCTCGGGCATTGCCCAGGCGATTGCCAACTACGATCAGTTCGACTCCCTCATCGACATTGTGCCGCGGGAGGAGATCAAGCCATCGTCGGCGGCGGCGCAGAAGAGGACGAGGATGCTAAGAATTCAAATCAAAGCGAAGTTGTCGGTAAGTGGGAAACAATTTATCTTTTAAGAGGCTTTTAGTAACACAATTGTCTTGTTATTTCAGCACAAATGGCGCAAGCCCAAGGGTGTCAATAATAGTGCGTCGTCGCTTCAAGGGCTCCAGGCTGCAACGGTGGTGACGGTGCAGCGAAGGACGCCCAATGCAGACCATCACCACATCCCCCAACAGCCAACATCAGCAGCAGAAGTAACAGCACAAGCAACAGCAGGTTATCATCCTTATACAGCTGCTGACGGCGCAGCAAATACTGCAGCTGGACTGAGCCACCGCGCAGCAGCTGCAGCAGCACGTCAATCTGAGCCAGAGCAATGCCAGTGCCGTGACCACAACGATCTTCATCAACTCGAGCCAGGCGGCGATGCAGCAGCAGCAGCAAGCATAGCAACAGCCGCTTGTTTAAGCAATTGATACCAATTTAGCTATTTTCCCCGCTTGATCTGGCAGTTTCCAAAAACACTGTTGAACTGTACGCTGATAAATACATATTTATTTGAAATTTGTAATGCATTTGTGTACATAGATTTAATTTTAAATAGAATATCAAAAACAAAAACTTTATACATTGTAACTTAGTAAATATTCAAGATGTTAAGACATCCAATAAATTAAACATACATTTTGTTACTATTTAAATTGAATATATATATATTATTGTTATATATACTAAAAATCGTATCAATCGATAATGGCAATGCAATCAGTCCGCACTAATTCTTCAAATTAAAACACGTTTTAACGGTCCGCAGTATTTTTTCATTTTAAAACACGTGTTTTTCGCAGGCTGCATGCAGGAAAAAGGCGAAGCAGTCATTTATGACACCGTATGTCATATATACGATCGATTAGCATCAACATTTTGGTCGATTTCGCCATTTTTGTCGGGCAAATAATATGTCATTTTTTTGAATTTATTTTTTTAAAGTTAATATTTAAGAGAAAATTTTTATGCCAAAAAATGAATAAAATTTAAACTAGCACAGAAAAAATGTCGGCTTGAAAATTCTAGCTTTTTTGACGGCGTGAAACGTTTTTTTCATTTAGCGCCGTTGTTTTGGGGAAAATTAAAGTTTTTTTGCACAACGTTTAGCTACTGTTTTTTGTCTACAACATCAGCTAAAAAAACTTGAAAAAAAGCTACACAAAAAAAATAGCTAAAAAATTTTTGAACACAAAAAACGGTCATTTCCGCTTAAAATTTTTTACGCCTGCCAATGTCACAAACAAGACATAGATGCGGTCAATGTTTGTGCAAATTTTCAAGCCCGGCAATGCACGCATACAAGAGCTGCAACAAAAAATTTTAAATCTGCCGCGCAAAAAACCCGCCAAAACGCTCAAAATCAGAACGCTTTTAGCATCGCTAATAAATATCATCCTAAATACGTAACAATCGATTAAAATATTTTTATTCGTAACACGATTAAAAGTATTTTTATGAATAATCGATAAATATTTTTATAAATATTTTTATAAATGTCATCGCAATTGGAAATATTCTTGTAAATGTCATCGCAATTGGAAGTATGTTTATAAGTGTCATCGCAATTGGAAATTCACCGTTGGTACGTAACGATTAAAAGTATTTTTATGAATATTCGACAAATATTTTTACGCAAAATTCGATAAAAACTAATTATTATTTTTAAAACACGTGTTTTTCGCAGGCGGCATGCAGGAAAAAGGTGTGGCAGTCATTTATGACACCGTATGTCATATATACGATCGATTAGCATCAACATTTTGGTCGATTTCGCCATTTTTGTCGGGCAAATAATATGTCATTTTTTTGAATTTATTTTTTTAAAGTTAATATTTAAGAGAAAATTTTTATGCCAAAAAATGAATAAAATTTAAACTAGCACAGCAAAAATGTCGGCTTGAAAATTCTAGCTTTTTTGACGGCGTGAAACGTTTTTTCATTTAGCGCCGTTGTTTTGGGGAAAATTAAAGTTTTTTTGCACAACGTTTAGCTACTGTTTTTTGTCTACAACATCAGCTAAAAAAACTTGAAAAAAAGCTACACAAAAAAAATAGCTAAAAAATTTTTGAACACAAAAAACGGTCATTTCCGCTTAAAATTTTTTACGCCTGCCAATGTCACAAACAAGACATAGATGCGGTCAATGTTTGTGCAAATTTTCAAGCCCGGCAATGCACACATACAAGAGCTGCAACAAAAATTTTAAATCTGCCGCGCAAAAAACCCGCCAAAACGCTCAAAATCAGAACGCTTTTAGCATCGCTAATAAATATCATTCTAAATACGTAACAATCGATTAAAATATTTTTATTCGTAACACGATTAAAAGTATTTTTATGAATAATCGATAAATATTTTTATAAATATTTTTATAAATGTCATCGCAATTGGAAATATTCTTGTAAATGTCATCGCAATTGGAAGTATGTTTATAAGTGTCATCGCAATTGGAAATTCACCGTTGGTACGTAACGATTAAAAGTATTTTTATGAATATTCGACAAATATTTTTACGCAAAATTCGATAAAAACTAATTATTATTTTTAAAACACGTGTTTTTCGCAGGCGGCATGCAGGAAAAAGGTGTGGCAGTCATTTATGACACCGTATGTCATATATACGATCGATTAGCATCAACATTTTGGTCGATTTCGCCATTTTTGTCGGGCAAATAATATGTCATTTTTTTGAATTTATTTTTTAAAGTTAATATTTAAGAGAAAATTTTTATGCCAAAAAATGAATAAAATTTAAACTAGCACAGCAAAAATGTCGGCTTGAAAATTCTAGCTTTTTTGACGGCGTGAAACGTTTTTTTCATTTAGCGCCGTTGTTTTGGGGAAAATTAAAGTTTTTTTGCACAACGTTTAGCTACTGTTTTTTGTCTACAACATCAGCTAAAAAAAACTTGAAAAAAAGCTACACAAAAAAAATAGCTAAAAAATTTTTGAACACAAAAAACGGTCATTTCCGCTTAAAATTTTTTACGCCTGCCAATGTCACAAACAAGACATAGATGCGGTCAATGCTTGTGCAAATTTTCAAGCCCGGCAATGCACACATACAAGAGCTGCAACAAAAAATTTTAAATCTGCCGCGCAAAAAACCCGCCAAAACGCTCAAAATCAGAACGCTTTTAGCATCGCTAATAAATATCATCCTAAATACGTAACAATCGATTAAAATATTTTTATTCGTAACACGATTAAAAGTATTTTTATGAATAATCGATAAATATTTTTATAAATATTTTTATAAATGTCATCGCAATTGGAAATATTCTTGTAAATGTCATCGCAATTGGAAGTATGTTTATAAGTGTCATCGCAATTGGAAATTCACCGTTGGTACGTAACGATTAAAAGTATTTTTATGAATATTCGATGAATATTTTTACGCAAAATTCGATAAAAACTAATTATTATTTTTAAAACACGTGTTTTTTGCAGGCGGCATGCAGGAAAAAGGTGTGGCAGTCATTTATGACACCGTATGTCATATATACGATCGATTAGCATCAACATTTTGGTCGATTTCGCCATTTTTGTCGGGCAAATAATATGTCATTTTTTTGAATTTATTTTTTTAAAGTTAATATTTAAGAGAAAATTTTTATGCCAAAAAATGAATAAAATTTAAACTAGCACAGCAAAAATGTCGGCTTGAAAATTCTAGCTTTTTTGACGGCGTGAAACGTTTTTTTCATTTAGCGCCGTTGTTTTGGGGAAAATTAAAGTTTTTTTTGCACAACGTTTAGCTACTGTTTTTTGTCTACAACATCAGCTAAAAAAAACTTGAAAAAAAGCTACACAAAAAAAAATAGCTAAAAAATTTTTGAACACAAAAAACGGTCATTTCCGCTTAAAATTTTTTACGCCTGCCAATGTCACAAACAAGACATAGATGCGGTCAATGTTTGTGCAAATTTTCAAGCCCGGCAATGCACGCATACAAGAGCTGCAACAAAAAATTTTAAATCTGCCGCGCAAAAAACCCGCCAAAACGCTCAAAATCAGAACGCTTTTAGCATCGCTAATAAATATCATCCTAAATACGTAACAATCGATTAAAATATTTTTATTCGTAACACGATTAAAAGTATTTTTATGAATAATCGATAAATATTTTTATAAATATTTTTATAAATGTCATCGCAATTGGAAATATTCTTGTAAATGTCATCGCAATTGGAAGTATGTTTATAAGTGTCATCGCAATTGGAAATTCACCGTTGGTACGTAACGATTAAAAGTATTTTTATGAATATTCGACAAATATTTTTACGCAAAATTCGATAAAAACTAATTATTATTTTTAAAACACGTGTTTTTCGCAGGCGGCATGCAGGAAAAAGGTGTGGCAGTCATTTATGACACCGTATGTCATATATACGATCGATTAGCATCAACATTTTGGTCGATTTCGCCATTTTTGTCGGGCAAATAATATGTCATTTTTTTGAATTTATTTTTTTAAAGTTAATATTTAAGAGAAAATTTTTATGCCAAAAAATGAATAAAATTTAAACTAGCACAGCAAAAATGTCGGCTTGAAAATTCTAGCTTTTTTGACGGCGTGAAACGTTTTTTTCATTTAGCGCCGTTGTTTTGGGGAAAATTAAAGTTTTTTTGCACAACGTTTAGCTACTGTTTTTTGTCTACAACATCAGCTAAAAAAAACTTGAAAAAAGCTACACAAAAAAAAATAGCTAAAAAATTTTTGAACACAAAAAACGGTCATTTCCGCTTAAAATTTTTTACGCCTGCCAATGTCACAAACAAGACATAGATGCGGTCAATGTTTGTGCAAATTTTCAAGCCCGGCAATGCACGCATACAAGAGCTGCAACAAAAAATTTTAAATCTGCCGCGCAAAAAACCCGCCAAAACGCTCAAAATCAGAACGCTTTTAGCATCGCTAATAAATATCATCCTAAATACGTAACAATCGATTAAAATATTTTTATTCGTAACACGATTAAAAGTATTTTTATGAATAATCGATAAATATTTTTATAAATATTTTTATAAATGTCATCGCAATTGGAAATATTCTTGTAAATGTCATCGCAATTGGAAGTATGTTTATAAGTGTCATCGCAATTGGAAATTCACCGTTGGTACGTAACGATTAAAAGTATTTTTATGAATATTCGACAAATATTTTTACGCAAAATTCGATAAAAACTAATTATTATTTTTAAAACACGTGTTTTTTGCAGGCGGCATGCAGGAAAAAGGTGTAGCAGTCATTTATGACACCGTATGTCATATATACGATCGATTAGCATCAACATTTTGGTCGATTTCGCCATTTTTGTCGGGCAAATAATATGTCATTTTTTTGAATTTATTTTTTTAAAGTTAATATTTAAGAGAAAATTTTTATGCCAAAAAATGAATAAAATTTAAACTAGCACAGCAAAAATGTCGGCTTGAAAATTCTAGCTTTTTTGACGGCGTGAAACGTTTTTTTCATTTAGCGCCGTTGTTTTGGGGAAAATTAAAGTTTTTTTGCACAACGTTTAGCTACTGTTTTTTGTCTACAACATCAGCTAAAAAAAACTTGAAAAAAGCTACACAAAAAAAAATAGCTAAAAAATTTTTGAACACAAAAAACGGTCATTTCCGCTTAAAATTTTTTACGCCTGCCAATGTCACAAACAAGACATAGATGCGGTCAATGTTTGTGCAAATTTTCAAGCCCGGCAATGCACACATACAAGAGCTGCAACAAAAAATTTTAAATCTGCCGCGCAAAAAACCCGCCAAAACGCTCAAAATCAGAACGCTTTTAGCATCGCTAATAAATATCATCCTAAATACGTAACAATCGATTAAAATATTTTTATTCGTAACACGATTAAAAGTATTTTTATGAATAATCGATAAATATTTTTATAAATATTTTTATAAATGTCATCGCAATTGGAAATATTCTTGTAAATGTCATCGCAATTGGAAGTATGTTTATAAGTGTCATCGCAATTGGAAATTCACCGTTGGTACGTAACGATTAAAAGTATTTTTATGAATATTCGACAAATATTTTTACGCAAAATTCGATAAAAACTAATTATTATTTTTAAAACACGTGTTTTTCGCAGGCGGCATGCAGGAAAAAGGTGTGGCAGTCATTTATGACACCGTATGTCATATATACGATCGATTAGCATCAACATTTTGGTCGATTTCGCCATTTTTGTCGGGCAAATAATATGTCATTTTTTTGAATTTATTTTTTTAAAGTTAATATTTAAGAGAAAATTTTTATGCCAAAAAATGAATAAAATTTAAACTAGCACAGCAAAAATGTCGGCTTGAAAATTCTAGCTTTTTTGACGGCGTGAAACGTTTTTTTCATTTAGCGCCGTTGTTTTGGGGAAAATTAAAGTTTTTTTTTGCACAACGTTTAGCTACTGTTTTTTGTCTACAACATCAGCTAAAAAAACTTGAAAAAAGCTACACAAAAAAAATAGCTAAAAAATTTTTGAACACAAAAAACGGTCATTTCCGCTTAAAATTTTTTACGCCTGCCAATGTCACAAACAAGACATAGATGCGGTCAATGTTTGTGCAAATTTTCAAGCCCGGCAATGCACGCATACAAGAGCTGCAACAAAAATTTTAAATCTGCCGCGCAAAAAACCCGCCAAAACGCTCAAAATCAGAACGCTTTTAGCATCGCTAATAAATATCATCCTAAATACGTAACAATCGATTAAAATATTTTTATTCGTAACACGATTAAAAGTATTTTTATGAATAATCGATAAATATTTTTATAAATATTTTTATAAATGTCATCGCAATTGGAAATATTCTTGTAAATGTCATCGCAATTGGAAGTATGTTTATAAGTGTCATCGCAATTGGAAATTCACCGTTGGTACGTAACGATTAAAAGTATTTTTATGAATATTCGACAAATATTTTTACGCAAAATTCGATAAAAACTAATTATTATTTTTAAAACACGTGTTTTTCGCAGGCGGCATGCAGGAAAAAGGTGTGGCAGTCATTTATGACACCGTATGTCATATATACGATCGATTAGCATCAACATTTTGGTCGATTTCGCCATTTTTGTCGGGCAAATAATATGTCATTTTTTTGAATTTATTTTTTTAAAGTTAATATTTAAGAGAAAATTTTTATGCCAAAAAATGAATAAAATTTAAACTAGCACAGCAAAAATGTCGGCTTGAAAATTCTAGCTTTTTTGACGGCGTGAAACGTTTTTTTCATTTAGCGCCGTTGTTTTGGGGAAAATTAAAGTTTTTTTGCACAACGTTTAGCTACTGTTTTTTGTCTACAACATCAGCTAAAAAAAACTTGAAAAAAAGCTACACAAAAAAAAATAGCTAAAAAATTTTTGAACACAAAAACGGTCATTTCCGCTTAAAATTTTTTACGCCTGCCAATGTCACAAACAAGACATAGATGCGGTCAATGTTTGTGCAAATTTTCAAGCCCGGCAATGCACGCATACAAGAGCTGCAACAAAAAATTTTAAATCTGCCGCGCAAAAACCCGCCAAAACGCTCAAAATCAGAACGCTTTTAGCATCGCTAATAAATATCATCCTAAATACGTAACAATCGATTAAAATATTTTTATTCGTAACACGATTAAAAGTATTTTTATGAATAATCGATAAATATTTTTATAAATATTTTTATAAATGTCATCGCAATTGGAAATATTCTTGTAAATGTCATCGCAATTGGAAGTATGTTTATAAGTGTCATCGCAATTGGAAATTCACCGTTGGTACGTAACGATTAAAAGTATTTTTATGAATATTCGACAAATATTTTTACGCAAAATTCGATAAAAACTAATTATTATTTTTAAAACACGTGTTTTTCGCAGGCGGCATGCAGGAAAAAGGTGTGGCAGTCATTTATGACACCGTATGTCATATATACGATCGATTAGCATCAACATTTTGGTCGATTTCGCCATTTTTGTCGGGCAAATAATATGTCATTTTTTTGAATTTATTTTTTTAAAGTTAATATTTAAGAGAAAATTTTTATGCCAAAAAATGAATAAAATTTAAACTAGCACAGCAAAAATGTCGGCTTGAAAATTCTAGCTTTTTTGACGGCGTGAAACGTTTTTTTCATTTAGCGCCGTTGTTTTGGGGAAAATTAAAGTTTTTTTTGCACAACGTTTAGCTACTGTTTTTTGTCTACAACATCAGCTAAAAAAAACTTGAAAAAAAGCTACACAAAAAAAAATAGCTAAAAAATTTTTGAACACAAAAAACGGTCATTTCCGCTTAAAATTTTTTACGCCTGCCAATGTCACAAACAAGACATAGATGCGGTCAATGTTTGTGCAAATTTTCAAGCCCGGCAATGCACGCATACAAGAGCTGCAACAAAAAATTTTAAATCTGCCGCGCAAAAAACCCGCCAAAACGCTCAAAATCAGAACGCTTTTAGCATCGCTAATAAATATCATCCTAAATACGTAACAATCGATTAAAATATTTTTATTCGTAACACGATTAAAAGTATTTTTATGAATAATCGATAAATATTTTTATAAATATTTTTATAAATGTCATCGCAATTGGAAATATTCTTGTAAATGTCATCGCAATTGGAAGTATGTTTATAAGTGTCATCGCAATTGGAAATTCACCGTTGGTACGTAACGATTAAAAGTATTTTTATGAATATTCGACAAATATTTTTACGCAAAATTCGATAAAAACTAATTATTATTTTTAAAACACGTGTTTTTCGCAGGCGGCATGCAGGAAAAAGGTGTGGCAGTCATTTATGACACCGTATGTCATATATACGATCGATTAGCATCAACATTTTGGTCGATTTCGCCATTTTTGTCGGGCAAATAATATGTCATTTTTTTGAATTTATTTTTTTAAAGTTAATATTTAAGAGAAAATTTTTATGCCAAAAAATGAATAAAATTTAAACTAGCACAGCAAAAATGTCGGCTTGAAAATTCTAGCTTTTTTGACGGCGTGAAACGTTTTTTTCATTTAGCGCCGTTGTTTTGGGGAAAATTAAAGTTTTTTTTGCACAACGTTTAGCTACTGTTTTTTGTCTACAACATCAGCTAAAAAAAACTTGAAAAAAAGCTACACAAAAAAAATAGCTAAAAAATTTTTGAACACAAAAACGGTCATTTCCGCTTAAAATTTTTTACGCCTGCCAATGTCACAAACAAGACATAGATGCGGTCAATGTTTGTGCAAATTTTCAAGCCCGGCAATGCACGCATAC
Source organism: Drosophila aff. chauvacae BK-2020 (assembly GCA_018903765.1). Lineage (NCBI taxonomy): Eukaryota > Metazoa > Arthropoda > Insecta > Diptera > Drosophilidae > Drosophila > Drosophila aff. chauvacae BK-2020. The sequence goes on along the minus strand of JAEIGO010000395.1, from coordinate 10,080 downwards.
AAGAGCTGCAACAAAAATTTTAAATCTGCCGCGCAAAAAACCCGCCAAAACGCTCAAAATCAGAACGCTTTTAGCATCGCTAATAAATATCATCCTAAATACGTAACAATCGATTAAAATATTTTTATTCGTAACACGATTAAAAGTATTTTTATGAATAATCGATAAATATTTTTATAAATATTTTTATAAATGTCATCGCAATTGGAAATATTCTTGTAAATGTCATCGCAATTGGAAGTATGTTTATAAGTGTCATCGCAATTGGAAATTCACCGTTGGTACGTAACGATTAAAAGTATTTTTATGAATATTCGACAAATATTTTTACGCAAAATTCGATAAAAACTAATTATTATTTTTAAAACACGTGTTTTTCGCAGGCGGCATGCAGGAAAAAGGTGTGGCAGTCATTTATGACACCGTATGTCATATATACGATCGATTAGCATCAACATTTTGGTCGATTTCGCCATTTTTGTCGGGCAAATAATATGTCATTTTTTTGAATTTATTTTTTAAAGTTAATATTTAAGAGAAAATTTTTATGCCAAAAAATGAATAAAATTTAAACTAGCACAGCAAAAATGTCGGCTTGAAAATTCTAGCTTTTTTGACGGCGTGAAACGTTTTTTTCATTTAGCGCCGTTGTTTTGGGGAAAATTAAAGTTTTTTTTGCACAACGTTTAGCTACTGTTTTTTGTCTACAACATCAGCTAAAAAAACTTGAAAAAAAGCTACACAAAAAAAATAGCTAAAAAATTTTTGAACACAAAAAACGGTCATTTCCGCTTAAAATTTTTTACGCCTGCCAATGTCACAAACAAGACATAGATGCGGTCAATGTTTGTGCAAATTTTCAAGCCCGGCAATGCACGCATACAAGAGCTGCAACAAAAAATTTTAAATCTGCCGCGCAAAAAACCCGCCAAAACGCTCAAAATCAGAACGCTTTTAGCATCGCTAATAAATATCATCCTAAATACGTAACAATCGATTAAAATATTTTTATTCGTAACACGATTAAAAGTATTTTTATGAATAATCGATAAATATTTTTATAAATATTTTTATAAATGTCATCGCAATTGGAAATATTCTTGTAAATGTCATCGCAATTGGAAGTATGTTTATAAGTGTCATCGCAATTGGAAATTCACCGTTGGTACGTAACGATTAAAAGTATTTTTATGAATATTCGACAAATATTTTTACGCAAAATTCGATAAAAACTAATTATTATTTTTAAAACACGTGTTTTTCGCAGGCGGCATGCAGGAAAAAGGTGTGGCAGTCATTTATGACACCGTATGTCATATATACGATCGATTAGCATCAACATTTTGGTCGATTTCGCCATTTTTGTCGGGCAAATAATATGTCATTTTTTTGAATTTATTTTTTTAAAGTTAATATTTAAGAGAAAATTTTTATGCCAAAAAATGAATAAAATTTAAACTAGCACAGCAAAAATGTCGGCTTGAAAATTCTAGCTTTTTTGACGGCGTGAAACGTTTTTTTCATTTAGCGCCGTTGTTTTGGGGAAAATTAAAGTTTTTTTTGCACAACGTTTAGCTACTGTTTTTTGTCTACAACATCAGCTAAAAAAACTTGAAAAAAAGCTACACAAAAAAAATAGCTAAAAAATTTTTGAACACAAAAAACGGTCATTTCCGCTTAAAATTTTTTACGCCTGCCAATGTCACAAACAAGACATAGATGCGGTCAATGTTTGTGCAAATTTTCAAGCCCGGCAATGCACGCATACAAGAGCTGCAACAAAAATTTTAAATCTGCCGCGCAAAAAACCCGCCAAAACGCTCAAAATCAGAACGCTTTTAGCATCGCTAATAAATATCATCCTAAATACGTAACAATCGATTAAAATATTTTTATTCGTAACACGATTAAAAGTATTTTTATGAATAATCGATAAATATTTTTATAAATATTTTTATAAATGTCATCGCAATTGGAAATATTCTTGTAAATGTCATCGCAATTGGAAGTATGTTTATAAGTGTCATCGCAATTGGAAATTCACCGTTGGTACGTAACGATTAAAAGTATTTTTATGAATATTCGACAAATATTTTTACGCAAAATTCGATAAAAACTAATTATTATTTTTAAAACACGTGTTTTTCGCAGGCGGCATGCAGGAAAAAGGTGTGGCAGTCATTTATGACACCGTATGTCATATATACGATCGATTAGCATCAACATTTTGGTCGATTTCGCCATTTTTGTCGGGCAAATAATATGTCATTTTTTTGAATTTATTTTTTTAAAGTTAATATTTAAGAGAAAATTTTTATGCCAAAAAATGAATAAAATTTAAACTAGCACAGCAAAAATGTCGGCTTGAAAATTCTAGCTTTTTTGACGGCGTGAAACGTTTTTTTCATTTAGCGCCGTTGTTTTGGGGAAAATTAAAGTTTTTTTTGCACAACGTTTAGCTACTGTTTTTTGTCTACAACATCAGCTAAAAAAACTTGAAAAAGCTACACAAAAAAAATAGCTAAAAAATTTTTGAACACAAAAAACGGTCATTTCCGCTTAAAATTTTTTACGCCTGCCAATGTCACAAACAAGACATAGATGCGGTCAATGTTTGTGCAAATTTTCAAGCCCGGCAATGCACGCATACAAGAGCTGCAACAAAAATTTTAAATCTGCCGCGCAAAAAACCCGCCAAAACGCTCAAAATCAGAACGCTTTTAGCATCGCTAATAAATATCATCCTAAATACGTAACAATCGATTAAAATATTTTTATTCGTAACACGATTAAAAGTATTTTTATGAATAATCGATAAATATTTTTATAAATATTTTTATAAATGTCATCGCAATTGGAAATATTCTTGTAAATGTCATCGCAATTGGAAGTATGTTTATAAGTGTCATCGCAATTGGAAATTCACCGTTGGTACGTAACGATTAAAAGTATTTTTATGAATATTCGACAAATATTTTTACGCAAAATTCGATAAAAACTAATTATTATTTTTAAAACACGTGTTTTTCGCAGGCGGCATGCAGGAAAAAGGTGTGGCAGTCATTTATGACACCGTATGTCATATATACGATCGATTAGCATCAACATTTTGGTCGATTTCGCCATTTTTGTCGGGCAAATAATATGTCATTTTTTTGAATTTATTTTTTTAAAGTTAATATTTAAGAGAAAATTTTTATGCCAAAAAATGAATAAAATTTAAACTAGCACAGCAAAAATGTCGGCTTGAAAATTTAGCTTTTTTGACGGCGTGAAACGTTTTTTTCATTTAGCGCCGTTGTTTTGGGGAAAATTAAAGTTTTTTTTGCACAACGTTTAGCTACTGTTTTTTGTCTACAACATCAGCTAAAAAAAACTTGAAAAAAAGCTACACAAAAAAAAAATAGCTAAAAAATTTTTGAACACAAAAAACGGTCATTTCCGCTTAAAATTTTTTACGCCTGCCAATGTCACAAACAAGACATAGATGCGGTCAATGTTTGTGCAAATTTTCAAGCCCGGCAATGCACGCATACAAGAGCTGCAACAAAAAATTTTAAATCTGCCGCGCAAAAAACCCGCCAAAACGCTCAAAATCAGAACGCTTTTAGCATCGCTAATAAATATCATCCTAAATACGTAACAATCGATTAAAATATTTTTATTCGTAACACGATTAAAAGTATTTTTATGAATAATCGATAAATATTTTTATAAATATTTTTATAAATGTCATCGCAATTGGAAATATTCTTGTAAATGTCATCGCAATTGGAAGTATGTTTATAAGTGTCATCGCAATTGGAAATTCACCGTTGGTACGTAACGATTAAAAGTATTTTTATGAATATTCGATGAATATTTTTACGCAAAATTCGATAAAAACTAATTATTATTTTTAAAACACGTGTTTTTCGCAGGCGGCATGCAGGAAAAAGGTGTGGCAGTCATTTATGACACCGTATGTCATATATACGATCGATTAGCATCAACATTTTGGTCGATTTCGCCATTTTGTCGGGCAAATAATATGTCATTTTTTTGAATTTATTTTTTTAAAGTTAATATTTAAGAGAAAATTTTTATGCCAAAAAATGAATAAAATTTAAACTAGCACAGCAAAATGTCGGCTTGAAAATTCTAGCTTTTTTGACGGCGTGAAACGTTTTTTCATTTAGCGCCGTTGTTTTGGGGAAAATTAAAGTTTTTTTTGCACAACGTTTAGCTACTGTTTTTTGTCTACAACATCAGCTAAAAAAACTTGAAAAAAAGCTACACAAAAAAAATAGCTAAAAATTTTTGAACACAAAAAACGGTCATTTCCGCTTAAAATTTTTTACGCCTGCCAATGTCACAAACAAGACATAGATGCGGTCAATGTTTGTGCAAATTTTCAAGCCCGGCAATGCACGCATACAAGAGCTGCAACAAAAAATTTTAAATCTGCCGCGCAAAAAACCCGCCAAAACGCTCAAAATCAGAACGCTTTTAGCATCGCTAATAAATATCATCCTAAATACGTAACAATCGATTAAAATATTTTTATTCGTAACACGATTAAAAGTATTTTTATGAATAATCGATAAATATTTTTATAAATATTTTTATAAATGTCATCGCAATTGGAAATATTCTTGTAAATGTCATCGCAATTGGAAGTATGTTTATAAGTGTCATCGCAATTGGAAATTCACCGTTGGTACGTAACGATTAAAAGTATTTTTATGAATATTCGACAAATATTTTTACGCAAAATTCGATAAAAACTAATTATTATTTTTAAAACACGTGTTTTTCGCAGGCGGCATGCAGGAAAAAGGTGTGGCAGTCATTTATGACACCGTATGTCATATATACGATCGATTAGCATCAACATTTTGGTCGATTTCGCCATTTTTGTCGGGCAAATAATATGTCATTTTTTTGAATTTATTTTTTAAAGTTAATATTTAAGAGAAAATTTTTATGCCAAAAAATGAATAAAATTTAAACTAGCACAGCAAAAATGTCGGCTTGAAAATTTAGCTTTTTTGACGGCGTGAAACGTTTTTTCATTTAGCGCCGTTGTTTTGGGAAAATTAAAGTTTTTTTTTGCACAACGTTTAGCTACTGTTTTTTGTCTACAACATCAGCTAAAAAACTTGAAAAAAGCTACACAAAAAAATAGCTAAAAATTTTTGAACACAAAAAACGGTCATTTCCGCTTAAAATTTTTTACGCCTGCCAATGTCACAAACAAGACATAGATGCGGTCAATGTTTGTGCAAATTTTCAAGCCCGGCAATGCACGCATACAAGAGCTGCAACAAAAATTTTAAATCTGCCGCGCAAAAACCCGCCAAAACGCTCAAAATCAGAACGCTTTTAGCATCGCTAATAAATATCATCCTAAATACGTAATAATCGATTAAAATATTTTTATTCGTAACACGATTAAAAGTATTTTTATGAATAATCGATAAATATTTTTATAAATATTTTTATAAATGTCATCGCAATTGGAAATATTCTTGTAAATGTCATCGCAATTGGAAGTATGTTTATAAGTGTCATCGCAATTGGAAATTCACCGTTGGTACGTAACGATTAAAAGTATTTTTATGAATATTCGATGAATATTTTTACGCAAAATTGATAAAAACTAATTATTATTTTTAAAACACGTGTTTTTCGCAGGCGGCATGCAGGAAAAAGGTGTGGCAGTCATTTATGACACCGTATGTCATATATACGATCGATTAGCATCAACATTTTGGTCGATTTCGCCATTTTTGTCGGGCAAATAATATGTCATTTTTTTGAATTTATTTTTTAAAGTTAATATTTAAGAGAAAATTTTTATGCCAAAAAATGAATAAAATTTAAACTAGCACAGCAAAAATGTCGGCTTGAAAATTCTAGCTTTTTTGACGGCGTGAAACGTTTTTTTCATTTAGCGCCGTTGTTTTGGGGAAAATTAAAGTTTTTTTGCACAACGTTTAGCTACTGTTTTTTGTCTACAACATCAGCTAAAAAAAACTTGAAAAAAGCTACACAAAAAAAAAAGCTAAAAAATTTTTTGAACACAAAAACGGTCATTTCCGCTTAAAATTTTTTACGCCTGCCAATGTCACAAACAAGACATAGATGCGGTCAATGTTTGTGCAAATTTTCAAGCCCGGCAATGCACGCATACAAGAGCTGCAACAAAAATTTTAAATCTGCCGCGCAAAACCCGCCAAAACGCTCAAAATCAGAACGCTTTTAGCATCGCTAATAAATATCATCCTAAATACGTAACAATCGATTAAAATATTTTTATTCGTAACACGATTAAAAGTATTTTTATGAATAATCGATAAATATTTTTATAAATATTTTTATAAATGTCATCGCAATTGGAAATATTCTTGTAAATGTCATCGCAATTGGAAGTATGTTTATAAGTGTCATCGCAATTGGAAATTCACCGTTGGTACGTAACGATTAAAAGTATTTTTATGAATAATCGATAAATATTTTTACGCAAAATTCGATAAAAACTAATTATTACTTTCAAAACACGTGTTTTTCGCAGGCGGCATGCAGGAAAAAGGTGTGGCAGTCATTTATGACACCGTATGTCATATATACGATCGATTAGCATCAACATTTTGGTCGATTTCGCCATTTTTGTCGGGCAAATAATATGTCATTTTTTGAATTTATTTTTTAAAGTTAATATTTAAGAGAAAATTTTATGCCAAAAAATGAATAAAATTTAAACTAGCACAGCAAAAATGTCGGCTTGAAAATTCTAGCTTTTTTGACGGCGTGAAACGTTTTTTTCATTTAGCGCCGTTGTTTTGGGGAAAATTAAAGTTTTTTTGCACAACGTTTAGCTACTGTTTTTGGTCTACAACATCAGCTAAAAAAACTTGAAAAAAAGCTACACAAAAAAAAATAGCTAAAAAATTTTTGAACACAAAAACGGTCATTTCCGCTTAAAATTTTTTACGCCTGCCAATGTCACAAACAAGACATAGATGCGGTCAATGTTTGTGCAAATTTTCAAGCTCGGCAATGCACGCATACAAGAGCTGCAACAAAATTTTAAATCTGCCGCGCAAAAACCCGCCAAAACGCTCAAAATCAGAACGCTTTTAGCATCACTAATAAATATCATCCTAAATACGTAACAATCGATTAAAATATTTTTATTCGTAACACGATTAAAAGTATTTTATGAATAATCGATAAATATTTTTATAAATATTTTTATAAATGTCATCGCAATTGGAAATATTCTTGTAAATGTCATCGCAATTGGAAGTATGTTTATAAGTGTCATCGCAATTGGAAATTCACCGTTGGTACGTAACGATTAAAAGTATTTTTATGAATATTCGACAAATATTTTTACGCAAAATTCGATAAAAACTAATTATTATTTTTAAACACGTGTTTTTCGCAGGCGGCATGCAGGAAAAAGGTGTGGTAGTCATTTATGACACCGTATGTCATATATACGATCGATTAGCATCAACATTTTGGTCGATTTCGCCATTTTTGTCGGGCAAATAATATGTCATTTTTTTGAATTTATTTTTTAAAGTTAATATTTAAGAGAAAATTTTTATGCCAAAAAATGAATAAAATTTAAACTAGCACAGCAAAAATGTCGGTTTGAAAATTCTAGCTTTTTTGACGGCGTGAAACGTTTTTTTCATTTAGCGCCGTTGTTTTGGGGAAAATTAAAGTTTTTTTGAACAACGTTTAGCTACTGTTTTTTGGTCTACAACATCAGCTAAAAAAACTTGAAAAAGCTACACAAAAAAAATAGCTAAAAATTTTTGAACACAAAAACGGTCATTTCCGCTTAAAATTTTTTACGCCTGCCAATGTCACAAACAAGACATAGATGCGGTCAATGTTTGTGCAAATTTTCAAGCCCGGCAATGCACGCATACAAGAGCTGCAACAAAATAATTTTAAATCTGCCGCGCAAAAAACCCGCCAAAACGCTCAAAATCAGAACGCTTTTAGCATCGCTAATAAATATCATCCTAAATACGTAACAATCGATTAAAATATTTTTATTCGTAACACGATTAAAAGTATTTTTATGAATAATCGATAAATATTTTTATAAATATTTTTATAAATGTCATCGCAATTGGAAATATTCTTGTAAATGTCATCGCAATTGGAAGTATGTTTATAAATGTCATCGCAATTGGAAATTCACCGTTGGTACGTAACGATTAAAAGTATTTTTATGAATATTCGACAAATATTTTTACGCAAAATTCGATAAAAACTAATTATTATTTTTAAAAACGTGTTTTTCGCAGGCGGCATGCAGGAAAAAGGTGTGGCAGTCATTTATGACACCGTATGTCATATATACGATCGATTAGCATCAACATTTTGGTCGATTTCGCCATTTTTGTCGGGGCAAATAATATGTCATTTTTTTGAATTTATTTTTTAAAGTTAATATTTAAGAGAAAATTTTATGCCAAAAAATGAATAAAATTTAAACTAGCACAGCAAAAATGTCGGCTTGAAAATTCTAGCTTTTTTGACGGCGTGAAACGTTTTTTTCATTTAGCGCCGTTGTTTTGGGAAAATTAAAGTTTTTTTTGCACAACGTTTAGCTACTGTTTTTTGTCTACAACATCAGCTAAAAAAAACTTGAAAAAAGCTAAAAAAAATAGCTAAAAATTTTGAACACAAAAAACGGTCATTTCCGCTTAAAATTTTTTACGCCTGCCAATGTCACAAAGGGGACATAGATGCGGTCAATGTTTGTGCAGAATTTTCAAGCCCGGCAATGCACGCATACAAGAGCTGCAACAAAAATTTTAAATCTGCCGCGCAAAAAACCCGCCAAACGCTCAAAATCAGAACGCTTTAGCATCGCTAATAAATATCATCCTAAATACGTAACAATCGATTAAAATATTTTTATTCGTAACACGATTAAAAGTATTTTATGAATAATCGGTAATGTTTTATAAATATTTTATAAATGTCATCGCAATGTGGAAATATTCTTCAAATGTCATCGCAGGTGGAAGTATGTTTATAAGTGTCATCGCAATTGGAAATTCACCGTTGGTACGTAACGATTAAAAGTATTTTATGATATTCGATGAATATTTTTACGCAAATTCAATAAAACTAATTATTATTTTAAAACACATTGTTTTAGGCGGCATGCGGAAAAAGGTGTGGCAGTCATTTATGACACCGTATGTCCATATATACGATCGATTAGCATCAACATTTTGGTCGATTTCGCCATTTTGTCGGGCAAATAATATGTCATTTTGAATTTATTTTTTTTGAGTTAATATTTAAGAGAAAATTTTATGCCAAAAAATGGAATAAAATTTGAACTAGCACAGCAAAAATGTCGGCTTGAAAATTCTGGCTTTTGGCGGCGTGAAACGTTTTTTCATTTGGCGCGTTGTTTTGGGAAAATTAAAGTTTTTATGCACAACGTTTAGCTACTGTTTTTTGTCTACAACATCAACTAAAAAAACTTAGAAAAAGCTACACAAAAAAATGACTAAGGTACGAATTTGAAAAACGGTCATTTCACTTTAAAATTTTTACGCCTGCCAATGTCACCATTACAGAACATAGATGCGGTCAATGTTCAAATTTTTAAACCGGCAATGCACGCCATACAAGAGCTGCAACAAAAAAAAAGTTTTAAATCTGCCGCATAAAGGCCGCCAAAACGCTCAAAATCAGAACTGGCACTGAGCATCTTCGTAACTATCCATCCTAAATACGTAACAATCTGATTAAATATTTTTATTGTGTGTTAAAAGTATTTTTATGAATAATCGATAAATCTTTTATAATATTTTTATAAATGTCATCACCAATTGGAAATATTCTTGTAAATGTCAAGCGCAATTGGAGTATGTTTATAATTATTAATATAATTGGAAATTCACATTGGTATAACGATTAAAATGTACCATGATTCGATGAATATTTTTACGCAAAAATTCGATAAAAACTAATTATTATTTTTTAAAACACGTGTTTTGCTGAAGGCGGCATGCAGGAAAAGGTGTGGCAGTCATTTATGACACCGTATGT